>JALPQD010000138.1:2122541-2862541 GCA_023101885.1 Typhlomys cinereus | reverse complement strand
ACTCCGAATTCCACAGCAGCAAATCTTTCTCCAACGACATCTACACCCCTGGCATGGCCAAGCCCTTTGCCTGCGAGTCTTCATCGGGGCAGAGCCACGGGACCCTACTGGAGTCCTACCTGACCGAGCCCTATGGAGACTACCGCCCACCGGCACTGACACCCGCCCCGGGCTCCCTGTTCAGCACCTCCACCTTGCCACCTCTCCTGCCGCCACCGTTCCCCAGCGACCCCACTCACTTCGTGTTTGTGAGTACAGTTATTTCGCATCCAGGGAGGAAACGTAAGGCCCAGTTGCTCGTGGCTCTGGCCTAGCCCTAGGGCTTGGTAGCCTGGTGGTAGCCAGGGATGGCTCACCTGGGGACCCCTGAGGCTATCCTTGGCATGCAGGAGATGTTAAGGCAGATGGGCTTAGCCAGCACCCTTCTAAGGGCTTCCCACTTCAAGATGACATTAACTGTGACTACAAAGGATTCCTCTAGGGATGTGAACCAGGAAAATTGTAAGGTAGGATCCACCGCACTTCGTTGCTATCCTAAATGGTTCTGTCACATGCTTTCCATCTGCTCAGTGCAAATCTTCACTAAGGAAGAAGGTTGATATAATACCTTCACAGAAGTAGGTAATCTTCCAGAGCAGGTGCATCCAGTTTTCCCTTCCCTCCAAGTCCCCTTCCTCCTTCTTCCCCACAGTATTTCTGCCCTACCTTGTTTTCTCTTGATCCTCCCAAAGAAATGAGTTCATAAAGATCTGAAAGCTGGTAATACTTTTCTAAAGCAAATGCTAAGCCCTCAGCCACAAAGCAATGAGTCTCTAAAGGTGGAACTTTAGACAAAAAGGTGGAGCCGGAAAATTAACCTGATTGAGTACCTCTATGCCAAGTACTCCAGTGCCCTTTGTTCCTTTAATACTTGGGATAGCTCAGGAATTGCTGATGAATACCCCATTTTTCAGATGAACACACTGAGAGGCTGATAGGAAGTGACAAAGCTGGCAATAGACTCACCACTTGGGAGGAAGTGGGAGAAAGGAAGTAGCTTTGCCCACCTCTTTACTCACCTAAGACACTGATTTCCCAAACCCCAGCCTGTTGCACAGTTTATGTAATTGGAGTCTATTCCTCCTGAAAGGAAAGCACGTAATGATCATTCTTATTTGTGTAAAGAATATTCTAGGAGCCACAGCAACACGAGCTCTCATCTTAGAGTAGAAGAGAATCCATACCTTGGGGTAAGGGGGGTAGGGTCACACAGCTGGGGTTCAGCTGCCTAGCAGATGGGTTGTCTTCAGTGGCCGTGGGATGCTACCAGGGCTGCCTCAAGGCCAAAGCAGAGCATCAATTCATGAGTAACCCGTGACCTTCCACTCTCCTCAGAGGGACTCCTGGGAGCAGACCGTCCCCGAGGGCCTCAGCCAGCCGGACCCCGTGCCCAACGAGGCCCTGCAGACCTTGCCGCCTGGCACGAGTTGCCTTTCTCAGCTCGAGACCGGAAGCAGCACTCAGCACAGGAGCGTGGGCTGGGGACCCTCCCTTGCTGGGGCACAGTCCTACTCTCTGCATGCGCTGGAGGATCTGCACCACACACCCGGCTACCCGACCCCGCCTCCCTACCCATTCACTCCTTTCATGACGGTGTCAAGCGACCTACCGTCCAAAGTGGTGCCCCTCTCCCCAGAGGAGGGATCAGACACGACTTCCCTTCAGGACCCTTCCCCTTGGACGAAAGAAGATGGGGGCATGGCCTGGGGGGCCTATGAATGCCGCCGAGCTTACTGAGCCGGTGACCGCCAGGGCTGCTGCACCCTCCCTGAAGATGAAGGCAACATTCCACAAGTTCTGCTAAGCGCCCGGACCCATTAACTGGATTTTCAGCATAAGCCAATGCCGCCCCATGCTAAGACACAAGGGCCTTCCTTTCCATGCTCCCCCACCACGGCCCCACTGAAATACACGACAATATTAATTGAATATATCGTGGACCCCATCCTAGTGAGACAACCTTACAACAAAGGTCATTTGGGAATTTTGGAAACCCATTATGTTCCGATTGCTTTTATTATATTACATTAAAAAGTTTATGTGTATCATAAAATGCCAGGCTTTTCCTGCCTAAATTTTATTAGTTATAAACTATGTGTGTTTAGCAAAAGAGAAAGGGAGTAAGGGTACAATATTGTTTGAAACACATAAAGCAAAACTCATTTTACACCTTGTGACTTTAAAGTCTGCAGGGTTGTATGTCGATGCCCTCATTACAGCGACTTGTAAAGGCCCAGTAAAAAAAAATATGGCACCAGATATAAATGCTTTATTGTCAATAAAATGGGATGAGGTCAGAAGCCTAGTTTGGGTTTTTTGGAGGGAGGGACTTGAGTGTGCAGAAGTGTGTGTGTGTGTGTGTGTGTGTGTGTGTATGTGTTCTGTTGCGTGTAGGTGGGTGTACATGTGTGTGGGGGCATGTATCCAAGAAGGCGCTTGAGTGTGTATGCCTGTGGGGGTCCAAAGATGATATGGAGAATCATCCTGGATTACTCTACCTCCTTCTTACTTTGCTCTGGAGTTTCCCAGGCTCTGCCTTCCAGGACTAGAATTACAAACCTCTACCATATCTACCTGACATTTGTTTTTACGTGTGAGATGTGGTTATCATAAGGGAGGCAAAGGCTTTAACCCCTCAGCCATCTCCAGAACGTGGGGAACCCAGTTTCGTAAATAAAAAGTTTAACCCAGGATGTCTAAAAGTTATTGCAGTCCTCCCCCAAATATCCAATGAGAGCCTCGGTTAATTTAAACAGTGTTTGTCTAATGAAATAAACCTACACTCATAGAAAGGCTGAGTGAAGCAGGTATTCAGTCATCAGATAAGAGTTAGGCATTTTAAAGAAAACACAAAAGGTAGTACTGAACTGTCGACAGGATGTGCAGACTACAGGACACCGAGAGGCAGAGGGACTTGGAAGGTAACCATACTGTCAAGTATGAGCCAACAATATTGCACACAATATATCCCAGCTACGTGAAGGAAGGCTGGAGGGAGGGGTGAGAGATGCACGGCTCTTAGAGTGTACAAATGAAGAAACTGACATCTCAAACCGGAGTCTGTCTTGTGTCAGTCTGATAAAGTATATTCCTCTGCCAAGCCCAGGGTAATTGCCAACAAGCTTTGTGCCTACTTGCAGGTCGCCCCCATCATAATGCTCTGCGCACGCTCTGACTTCTCAGATGCATGAATCAAGCCCAAAGGTACACCTCACTACACACTTCCTCCTTTCTTCATTCTTCCTTTACATCCTTCTCTTGCGTTTTCTGAGCTCTCTGGTTCTTTCTGACTGTCTTTTGAAAGTCCAAGGGTGCCATTTCCACCTGAGTACAAAACAGTCCCCTCTCCCGGCTACATCTTATACTAAGGGCTGATTTAAATAATCAAATATAGGAATCAGTTCTACTTAGAAGTGAATGGTGGTTATTTCTCCTTCTCCAGCCCTCTGAAGATATCTTCTAGTTCTTGCTCAGGAAGCCACTCCTGACTTTCTCACAGAAATGCTAAGAAAGTGCTTTCCTTCAGTATGCAAGATGCTCTCTCCTGGGAGTGTTCTCCTGAGGAGCAGATGAAGAATGAGTGTCAGTGGTTGCTAGGTGACGCCGTCCACGTCCCTGGCCAACTTCCTCTCCCTTGACAGCAACTTTGGGGACATTTGATATAATATAATATATTCTTCTCTTTTTCTTAATGTTCATTTGTAATTCACATGCAATAATTGTGTACACATCTATCAGGGTACAGTGTGGTGCCACATTACATGGAAATGTTGTACATTGGTGGTAGCAATTAACACATCTGTGACTACAGACACCCTCTCTTAGTACAGACATGTTTAAAAAAATCCTATCATCTCTCTAATAATTACAACAAAAAGCAAAGGGAAAAGTTACCTCCAAAACATACCAGAACTTATCTGTCCTAACTGTAATCACGGCTGGTGCCCCTAACTGACTTCTTCCCATTCCCCCTTCACTTTCCTGCCCTCAGTCTCTGGCAGTTGCTATTTACTCTCTATTTCTGTGAGATCAGACTTTCATATGCTCCCTATGGATAAATCTTGCAGCCCTAGGTCTTTCTGTACCTGGCTTATTTTCACTAAACATATCATGGAGCTTCATACATTGTCAAAAATGACAGAATGTTTTATACCTGATGATTATAAATGAGTGTGTGTGTGCATGTATGTGCGTGTGTGTGTGTGTGTGTTTGTGTGTTTGTGTGTGTGTGTGTGTGTGTGTGTGTGTGTGTGTGTGTGTGATTTTTATATCCAATCATCTACTGAAAGCTATTTAGATTGGGTCTGTATCTCATCTACTGGACATAGTAGTACAATAAACATACACATGCACATAAGTCTTCACTAGTAGAGAGTCCTCAAAAAACTGAACTGCTTCATAACCCAACAATCCCGCTCAAAGCAAATGAAATCGACCCAAGCATCTCCTGCTTTATGTGTACTTTCCAACAAAAGGGGCAAAACCTCTGGGGTAGGAAAGAATAGCTGCTCTTTCCAATGGAACTTGGGATCTCAGGCCTGGTTCCCAATAGTTCTCAAAGAGTAACCTGTCATCCAGCCATTATGAGACCTGGACAGCAGGCCCTTGATCAGCAAGAAGAGAATTAGTCCTTGGTAGAGTTAAGGAGGCCTTTGTGGGGGCCTCAGAGTCTTTTCCCTAAATTGGTTGTTCAAAGATTAATAAATATAGCCACCTACAACTCACCATTTGTTACTAAGTAACAATAGAACAATGTAATTTAGAATAGATAGATAAGATAGAGAGAGAGAGAGAGAGACAGACAGATAGCTTTAATTTTTCTTGATTATAGAACTTGATTATAAGACCCTACTGATGCATTATGTTTATTTATATCATAACAGCCTGAAGATACATTGGCTACCAAACAAATAGAGCCCAGCAACCAGGCCTTTAACACAGGAAAACAGAATACAAAGCCATTGGTGTTTTGTTTTTCTTGAAGCATCTGGTCCCTTTCACAGTATTGACAAGGTTAACCTCTCTGTCTGCTCTCTGTAACCTCTCTGTCTGCTCTCCGTTTCAGTCCACTAACTGGAAGACTGGGCAGAGAAGGAATAAAGCTAATAAATTCCACGCAGCAAATGACTTTTAAGAATTCTGTTTAGCTTGACGATGTGTTTCTGAATTTAATGCATTTTAATTGATCCTGTTTTGTTGTTCTGAAAATGTTTTTATGAAGAGCAAAAACAAGCTACAAAATAATGACAAGGAAATCGATTACATTTCCCTACCTTGTTTCCTATTTGAGCTCTCCAAATGTTTTACTGCATGTGGGGCTCAACCACACCTTTGCATGAACAATACAGGTGGGTGGAGAAGAAGGCATTCTCCTCTTCCTCTCCTTCTTTAAGTCTGTTATCCTCTGACTCACAGCTCTCACGGAAGAGCCAGGGAAAACTAAGGAGGCCAAGCTCAGAACTCCATCTCTTCTAGGATTCTCCTGGACTCCAGTTGTTTAAGATTAAAAATAGGCAAAGACAAGTGATGTCAAGTTCAAGCTGTTCCACTTAAGAGTATCAAAAGGTAGTCAAAAATAAAACTTGAAATATGCCCCTGCAAAGCCCATAATATAGAAAATCGCCCTGTGAGTCACTGGAAATAGACATAGCATGTTGTTGGACGTGTCTGAATCCCTTACAATACTATTCAAACCCTAAAGAATAAGAGAAGAAAACCACATCTTTACCTTGTTTACTTAATAAGTACTTTCAAATGTTCCCTCTGACTTGCCAGGACTCAGTTTAATAATGACATCGCACGGTGTTATTATGCTAGAAGAAGAAGACAGAAGTGTTCCTAAAGAAATTCCACAAAGGAAAAAGAATTACTAACATCAATAGTAAAACACATATTTGCAAACAGATACCTGTCTACAGAGAGAAGAGTATTTTTGTGACCCACTTTTTCAATGAGCAAATCTAATACAGTCAGGAATAAAACATCGGTTATACTTAGAGTGTCAAAATAATAATCAATGTCAAAGCTTAAATCACAAGCATTATGGTGATATTATAATGATTCTATGTACCACCCAGTAAAATTACTTGGGTTTCACCCACTCGATTCTTTGCACAGTATCTTCCCTATTCAAACGTCTGGTGCACTCTTTATCTTACACGTTACACTTACTACTCATTGGCTTTTGAGAGATCAAGTGTAACATTGTACACTCTAGATAAAGAGTAATTCTCTAAATAAGGAAACACAAGGTGAAGACACATTAATGATTTACCTTGTGTCTCTAGTACCTGAATCAAGATCTATCATGTTATAAGTGCTCAGCCAACCCTTGTGATAAGCTACATAGGCAATCTATATCTATTGACAGGTGAATATGGACAGTTGATGAATATTGAACTCTCTTAGTCATATTTTTATAATAATATAATATTTTAAAAATATCTTTAAGAAGGAAGATTATTGAACTTCTGAGGTAGGACAAAAACATTGATGTCTTTGCATGCTATTTACAAGTACTTTTACATATTGCTAAGAAGACATAAGTTTCTCAGCATTATCTCTGGTGTGATTAAAGCAACTGTGATAAATAAATCAGGAACTAGAATCTCCCAGGATCAATCTAAATAGATACTAATAAGTCTTCTATAGTTATTTGCAAATGACTCTATGTTATATTGGATCCATGAAACAGAAGTATCCTTAACAATAACTCCTTAAAAAATAGCATATTTAAGTGGACTAGGTGATGCCACTTAAAAAAAAAGTAGACTTCAAGAAGGAACAGAAAAGAAAACCATGCTTCAAAAGGAAAAAAATATAGGCCAAAAATATTATCTGAAGATTAGTCCTTTCATGTTAGGAAAAATGGTAGATGTCCCTGATAACCTTTAACTTGACCAAATGCCATGAGTGACATAATACAAAAGTTTTAATGATTAATAAACATAAATGTTTGATCACTTAACAATTTTATTTCTTAATCTTGATGATGTGTTCATAGGTTCTCATTATGGTATTCTTTATTTTTTTTTAATTTTTTTTATTATTATTTATTCAACTGTGCACGTGTGTGTATGTATGTGCGTGCGTGTGTGTATCGGTGTGTGTGTGTGTGTGTGTGTGTGTAGAACCACGGACGAATTCGGGAACCACCATGGCCGCCTCCACCTCCTTCTGCCCGGGGATTCACAGGCTCCGCCCTACCAGGACCAGAAGCGCAGGCCGCCCCCGCTTCTGCCTGGCGTCTATACATGGGATCTGGGATCCGAACTCAGGACCTTCCGCCTGCAAGGCGGAGGCTTAACCCCTGAGCCACCTCTTCAGCCCAGTATTCTTTATTTTTTGCATGAAATAAATATAAAACATTCTGAGTAAAACATGAACTCAAAGCAATACATGATGATATTTTTCTGAAATGATAAAAATGTTTGTTCCTTATGGCAAATTCTTAAAGAAAAGTTAAAACTCTAAATATTTATTATACCATAAGGACAAACTATATAGAAATTACTAAGAAACCTTCATTTTCACAAGGACCAGATATTCATCATAGGGTCTAATAAGTCCTTGTTTCCTTCACATGCTCAACTTTGTGGAACTTGATATTTCCCACAAAGTTTGGTAACAGTGTCCCAAAGCCAAAGTGACAAAAGAACTTTGCATCACTAAGGAGAATTTAGGATTGCAGTCAAATTCATAGCGAATAAACTATACCTTTTCCTTATACTAAAAGTCTCATATGTGCGACTAAGTTTAATGAAACCTACTTTGAGAGAGAAACATTATGTGCTGCCGTGTTATTTGCATACAAAAGATTGCCAGTTACTTTCAATTAAAACATGCAACTTGGGCTGGAGAGATGGCTCAGAGGTTAAGCCTCTACCGCACAAGCAAAAGGTCCTGAGTTTGGATCTCTGATCCCACGTAAAAACATTAGGAGAAATGGTGGCAGTCTATGCTTCCAGCCCCAGAAGGCAGAGCCTGGGAAATTCCAAAGCAAAGCCAAGAGGAGGTAGAGCAATTCAGGGTGACTCTCGAAGCCACCCTTGGGCCTCCACAGACACACAGACAGTGCCCTCTGATGCAGACACACAGACATACACAGAAATATACACCCACACACATACACATGCAATAAATAAATATATTAAAACTTAAAAAATTCAACTTAACACACTAAGAAAATATGTATTCTGCTTATACTGGGAGGCCTTTGAGAAAGCCAATGGCAAACTGAAGTATTTCTGAGATTGGTGGCAAGGATAACCAGAGATCTAAAAGGCTGATTTATGAAGATCCAGAGAAGCTTCAGGCAATAATTATTGAATGGGTGAGTAAATGAATGGATGAATGAATGAGTGAACTAAAAAAACCCACAAACCAAAACTCTCATGTGGCAGTAGGAGACAAAAGCATTGATGGCAGAAACCAGGCCTTACTTAACTTTTATTCCTGATACATAGTACCATGCCTAGAATACACATGATACTTAATGAACACTTAGTCGAATTATGGCCCAATTACTCACCACTGTATTTAAAGGATCTCAATTGCAGCAGAGGCTACCCTGCAAATAAGAACCACATCTTCTACACAGATTCATCTGTGAGCCAAGACTTCAACCAATAAAATTTGAAGCCAGAAAGTCACTAGCCAAGATGTTGGGCCTTCTCAGCATTTCGAGATCTGGTTCAATACCCAACATTAAGATCCTCTGTTACAGGCTGAAGAGGTAGCTCAGGGGTTAAAGTCTTTGCCTCACAAGCAAAAGGACCTGAGTTCAGATCCTCATGAATCCATGTAAAAATGCCAGGCAGAAATGGTGGCAGCTGGCATTCTGATCCTGGAATTCAGAGTCTGGGAACCCCCAGAGCAAAACCATAACGAGGCCTGTGATATCAGTTAAGACCCACAAAAAATCTTGATTTTTGGTTTTGGTCTTAGTTGCTTGTTTTTATTAAAACCCCAATGGGATTTTTGGGACTCCAGGGTAGACATCCAAGAGTTAGCAATGTCCCCAGCAAAAGGGTCCCATGTGAACAAAGCTGTATTTAAAATAACTAACAGTTTATTCTTGCCACTAGCCAGTTGCTTCTTCTCCAGGTTTCTGGCTGTTTCTAGAATATTTTCATGCCAATCTGCGGCAGTGTCTTGGGCTCCTCACACATACACACAGCACACCCGAACAATGCCCCATGCATGACACAGAGAAGTGGAGACGTGCTTGTATATGTAGAGTATTATTTTTCCTATGCCATTCACAACTTATTAGTAGACCATTAATTTTAGTAACTCCAAATCAGCTTTTGTTTCATAAGTGAGATGAAATTGAAAAAAAAATCAACTATAACTGAGAATTTATAAGTGCTATCATTAGTACACATTGTTTCATGAATAGTCTGTTTTGTAAATGCAGGTATTGTTATATATGTGAACATGTAAACTGAATGTCTTATTGTGCATTGGAGTCCAAAACATTCAAGGTTTCTGTTACAAGACATCAAAATGTCAACGATAATAAGAGCAAGGGCTTTGGAGTTAGACTTATCAAAGTTTGGAGAGTGATTCTGTTATGCATATGCACATTAATCTTGGCAAACTACTCATTCTCCTACGCCCTAGGGTTTGCAAACCAACTGCAATCAATGCCTAGCATCCAATAAAAAAAAGGATGTGAACTTAAGAGTGTACTATGTGACTGGGATGCAGCTGTGTGGTAGCATGTGCAAGGCCCTGGACTCCATCTCAGCACTGCCAATAGTAATAACAACCAAAAATAAAGTCTTCTCAGAAGAGCCTTCAGTTCCATGGGCCTTTAGAATCTCAAGGTAGAAATGACTAGTTTGCTGTCTATGTTATCACACATGAGGATATACAGGGAGCCCGAAATGTAGACAGGTAGTAGAGGAAAATAGTGACAGGAAAAAGGAATAGGGAAGATGGGGAGCCTTCCCCCTCCTCCAATCTGGACCTCGGTCTCTCAGGCCTGTCATTGTGGAAATAGGCTCCAATGGATGATCAATACCAGCTGGACTAGGGAAACCACATCCCATTCTGCCCACCACTGCTAGACACCCTCTCAAGTGTCCCCAGTCCTGATCCATTCTGAGGTGTGTTCCACCTGCCTGGCAATTCCTACCATCACTCTCTTATCCTTCTCAGAGATCCCCTTTGTCTGACCTCTGTTTTTCACATCCTTCATCTAACATATTTCAGGGCTCTAGGTATTTTTCTGGAGGCCCTTGACACTAATGTATACTTTTTTTTTTCCATTTCAGAGAGCCCAAGAATTCAAGAACAGAGATCTTATAGCCATCATTCTGTCTGTTATTCCTGAAATTAACCTGGCTCTTTGCAGGAGGACTCCCCACGCATACCCTGCCTGTATCATCAGGTGCACACAAGGACCTGGCCTGTCAACTGCTTCCCCTCGGGATCATTTCCTGTCTCTTCCATCTTCCAAATTACAGGCACGGCCAATGCTTGGGGAAGATGCTTTAGCACAAGCCCAAGTTACTGATGAGGAATTCAAGCCTGGACCACAGTGGCAGCCTGATCCCCAAATTCCTCCTCCCCAGCCCCCCCCCCTCAAGTGAGAAGCCTTCAGTACCAATCAGCACCTTTTCAGTTAAAATAGGCAAGCTCGCTCTGAAGTAAAAAGGCCTGGGTAGCTCCAGAAGGAGAGAAATGAAGGTACAAGGAACCCCTGGATGCAGAAATGGAGCCCAGCCTAGCAAATGCCCAATGGATAAGGCCTGCAAGGGGTGTTAATGAGCAGGCACTGGATGCTGAAATCCCAGGGGTCTGGAGCCCAGGCTGTGGGAAGATGAGAAGGGAAGGGAAGTCTGCAAACATCCAGGCCAGGCCAGGGGACTGCAGAGAGCAGAAGCCAGGCCTCTGTTGTCCTCTGGCCTGCAGCCTGGATCCAAAGTGACCCTTTGTCATGACACACCCACGGGCTGCCATGTTCATTCCCTAAAACCTGAGACTTTTCCCTTAAAATGGAGACTGGGCAGGTGAGAATGATTCTTTCTGGTCAGCCTGGCTCAGGTGGTCCAGGGGGAGCAGCCTGAATCACTGGGGGCTTCTGAGATGTTTTAAGGCAGAAATACAGAGCATCTTTGAAGACACCTGCTCTGTCTGTGGGAAGGTGGACAAAATGTTCAAAATAGGAGAAAAGCAAGGGTCAGGATCCAAAGGGATCTCACTCCCTGTTTCTCTGGACTCTCTGTGGGGTGCCTGTGTGCAGGATTGCTGCAGAAGACAGTCCATTTTGTTAAGCCTTTGAATATTCAAATTGAAAGTATCGCGCAATCATTGATTGTCAAATCATGGGTTTCTAGAGGTTTTAAATACTTGGCATGAGGGGGGAAAAACTCAAACCTATACCCGAAGGTATAAAACATTAATTCTGTGTGTCTCCTGCTCCAGGGACCTGGATGCAGCCGGATGCTTTGTGAAACTTTAAAAATGTCGCATCTCTGCCTTTCTCCCTGCACAGGAGCCCTGCTAGGCACTGAGTCCCCGCAGCTGCAGCATCCAGCCTCCGACCCAGCTCCTGCTGACCACGATGTCCGGTAACTCGGCTGCTTCTCCAGGGGTCGGGTCGTGCGGGCCAGGGGCATTTCGATCCGGGTGTGTTTCCACTGCTTTGCCTGCATAGAACAGAGAGGCACAGAGTCAGGGCAGAATAGTCAGGGCCGGGCGGGGATCCGAAGAGGGCGCTGGCTCTCTGTTGGTTGTTCCTCGCGGAGTGCCTGCTCCCGGGGAGCAGAGGCCCAGACGCCCGTTGGGCCGCTCCGGACATCCGCGTCCCCCAGGCCCTCCGCCAGCCTCTGCTTCTCCACCGCCTCGTTCTGGGACTTGGTGGACCCGACCTTGCGCGCCCAGAAGCGGCGGCTGGGGGAGCTATAGGCTCACGGAGAGCCCGGGACGGGAGCCGAGCCTCAGCGCCGAGCGCAGCGGGCACCCAGAGTTAGGCGGCGGTTTCCTGGTGGACCCCAAGCCGCAGCCATGGCCGGCGGAGCCCCGGAACCCCACAAGACTGTCGGAGTTGAAATTAAGGAGATTGGAGTGGAGAGCGTGCGGAGCCCGGAGCGTTATGGTGGCAGGGGTTCCTGGGGTCTGGCTGAATATGGCACCCCGGTTTTCTGGGGAGACCCTGGCTCTAGACATCCGGCTGGAGACTGGGGGGGCTCCCAGCTGTCCAGGTGCGGTCCCTGCATTAACCAGGCGAGGCGCTGGCGGCCTGCTGCTGTCGCCTGATGTCGAGGTCCCCAGCCACCAAGCCCAGCCCCTCCCAGGCGCTGGCTCCAGGGTCGAGGTCAGGGCGCGAGCTGCCCTAGGCTGTGGCGGCCAGCTCCCTGGGGATGGCTCATCTGCCCCATCCGACTGCCCGACCTACCCGACCTACTCACTGCGCTCGGCTGGGTCCCCAGGCCGTGGCTGGCCCTCGCTCCCATTCGCTCGGGTCCCTCCCCAGCCGACCCTCACCGAGGGCACACGCCCAGCCGCTCAGGCTGTCGGGGACCACACGGCCCCAGGCGGTCCGCTCAGGGGCGGCCTCTTCTGGAGGGCGGCCTCCTCCGGGAGATTTGCACGGCGCAGGGGTGCTTCGGGACACTTTTTCCTGCAGTGTCTGCCACTAGGACTCGCCCAGAGCTGGCTTACACCGAGAAATGCCTGCGCCCGAAAGGGAGAGGAGGGGGTGGAGAGGGAGGGAGACAGCTAGAATGGGGACTGAAGAAGGAACGATGCAAAGGGCCAGGAGTTGTCCTGGGCTCTAACCCTTTTCTGAGGTCATTCTGGTGGGTCCTTCAGGAGCCCAAAGACTGGCTGACCCAATCCCAGCTGCTTGTCCCCGCGGCTTCCAGATGAAGGGCATGTAAAGTCAGTAGCTCTCCCAAAAGTCACTTGATGGCAGGATGATGAGGGAAGACAGGGTCGCCCTCACACTAGTGGAGACATTGTTGCTGCAGGGTGGACAAGATTCCCCGCTTGAGAAAGAAAGCATCTCTAAATCCACAGTAATCTCACACTCCCAGTCCAGCAGGCTGAGCCCAGAATCCCGGATTTCCCTAAATTTTAGCTAAAGTGGTGCACTTGTCTGATCTCCCTCCACATTCCTGAGCAGAACTGACTGTCTGAAGAGATGGGGCCTGGTGAGACGGGTGAATGACTCCAAAGATTTCTACCTGGTCTCTCCTCACTGGGAGCCTAAAAACTCCAGCCTCTCTTCAAAACACCAGGATATGTGTTTTTAAAAAAAGACATCTTTGGTCATTCTCTTTGTGTTATCCAATCCTAGACACTTGGTCTTGGGTGCTACAGACACATTGATGGGGCCTTCATCCCAGGACTAAACTAATACTCAAGCTTTGGGCTTGACCACTGACTCAGTTACCTTTCCCCCAGAAAAACCGAAGGTGTACCAGGGTGTCCGAGTGAAAATCACCGTGAAGGAGCTCCTGCAACAACGGAGGGCACACCAGGCAGCCTCTGGGGCAACTGTAAGCATGACCCTCTCACTAACTTCCCAACCCACGGTGGGCACTGTGTCGGGGAAGAGGCGGAGGCCCTGACAGGCCTGGCTTTACTGTGGTATCCTTACAACTTCTGTCCCAGTTTGGTCCCAGATCACCACAGGCATCTCCCAAAACACATCAGGCAGGTGAGACACCTAGTAGACCTCAGGATGGGACGTTCATCTCTCATTGGATAGAGTTGAATCTAGGAGTGTTGGCACTTCTGCAAGGAGAGAGGCAGCCAGCAGGTAAGTAGGTCCATACTGTGTTAGGAAGACAGTATGGATACAGCTGCCCCCACCCACCCAATACTCCTAGAAAAATCTCTCCCAGAAAAATCTATGGCCTGTGTCCTTCCCTCTCATCTCATTTCCCTAGAAGTTAGCCTTTGAGATCATTTGCCTGAAAAACCACCAGCCACTGAAAGTCCTCTCCAGTCAAGAGCCACAGCTTTGGAATATATACAGAACTATTTCCGTAAAATGTAATAAACCCTTGCGTGGCTCCAAGGTATTATGAAATTGATCTGAACAAGTCGTAACGCACCTTAATGCTTCATATCTAGCTCCCTAAAGCACAGTAAGTATGGCCAGCAGGGTCTGAGCAACAGCAGAACCAGATGAACTAGATGTGGTCCTCCACCAAGAAAAAGCAAGTCCTCACAAGGTACCATGACTGCCTGTGGGTAGGTGTGGCTTTGGAGGTAGGCTAGGACCTGCCAGCTGGGGCTCCAATCACATACCTTGGCATCAGTCCCTCCCTAGTCCGTGGGCATCTATGCTATGGTTTCTTGTGGAACTTCAAGCCTTTAACACCGAAATGGAAGGTATATGATGGAGATGTGGTGAGGAAGCATCCTGAGTCACAGGGACTGGGTTTAAGCTCTCCGCAACTCCACGGCACATGGTTACACTCTGCCCGCAAATCACACTCATAGGTCTCTTTTGCCCCTTTCCCCTACTTTTCATTTGAGGATAATGAAATTTTTTTAAATAAAGGTTAAACAAATTGCCACATATGAAAAGGGCTTGGAAAAATATTGTGACCGCTCCATAGATATTATTTGGGAAAGATCACCAAAATAAAATTCCAACCAAGCATTAAAAGTCAGCAATACACTAATGTTTGTTACACCTTTTGCTCAGAATTTAGAGTCCAAGTGCGTTTGCTGTGATTAGGTACATGCACCTGGAGAACTTTGTTGTCTCCATCTGCAGGATTTTGGTTAACAGTAAAATGTCCTTGCATTTGTGGGGGACTTTGCACTGACTCTTTTGTTGAAGTACTTTGGCCTATTCATTATCCCATTGTTTCATTTCATAATCACAGCAAGCAAGTAGGCCAAGAATCTGTATTCTTCTAAGACGGTTAAAATTCAAAGTCATACAGCTACCCATGGGAGAGCTAAAGGGAAAAAAACCAAGCTCATCTTATTTTTTTCCAATATAAAAGCCCTTCCCACCAACTAGATCTCTCAACATCTTTCTGTAGATTCTAATATCCTCAATGATCCTTGATTATATAATAAAAGTAGATCTGAAAAAACTGGAAAACTTTCAGAGAAATAAATGAATGAATAAATAAATGCCAAGGTGTTCATAGAAAAACATAATCTTGGGGTTGGAGATGGCTCAGGGGTTAAAGTTTTTGCCTCCCAAGCAAAAGGAGCCCCAGATCCCATGTAAAAACATTGGGCAGATTTAGCAGACGCCTCCAATTCCAGCAACTCTGGAAGGTGAAACCTGGGAGGTGGAGCAATTCAGGATGATTCCGTGTCACCTTTTGATGCCTCCATAGGCACATACACACTGAAGTATTCTCTTCTACATACACCAGCACTCACAATCGCATACACACACACACACACACACACACACACACACACACAGAGAGAGAGAGAGAGAGAGAGAGAGAGAGAGAGAGAGGTAGGAAGACAAAAGAAAGAGAGAAAGAGAGAGAGAAAAAGAAAGAAGGAAGGAAGAAAGGAAGGAAGGAAGAAAGGAAGGAAGGAAGGAAGGAAGGAAGGAAGGAAGGAAGGAAGGAAGGAAGGAAGGAAGGAAGGAAGGAAGGAAGGAAGGAAGGAAGACAAACTATTGCTTTAAGGAATTTGGGATACTTGTTGGATTTCTGCATCATCTACACCTGGAAACAACATCTCATTTATGCAAAGCTATATTACCACTCTCGGGTCCTTTTGTGACTGCTGTTAGCTAGGGAAAGCATTTCCATCTTACTATTTGTCCAGGTTCTGCTTCCTGGAGCAGTTTGACCTGACTTTTCTCTGAATTCCCCAGAGAATCAAACAGGATTTCTGAAGCAGTGTCTTGTAAGAACACTTGCTGCTTTGCTTACTGGAAGATTATCTCATTTCTGCCTCTTCAAGCATGTAGGAGTAACGCACATAGAATTTCATCCGGAAAGTCAGATCGGAGCCTGAAGAAGGGTCTTGGGATTCCAGGATTGCCACTGGAGTATGTAATCTGTTGACAAGGATGACAGATCTCATCCTAAAGGAGGACCGTTTACAATTTACACCCCCTCCATGGGGACCTTTACAATGTAACAACTATAATTCCAGCTTCTTCAGCTGTTAAAGGATGCTTCTGGGAAACACTATTGCAAGGAGAACATTAATTGTATCAAATCCTGCAAAGCAGGAAGAACTTAAGTTCATTCATCACAAAGTAAATGTAGCATTCATAATTTGAAATGTTAAGAAGGCAACCATGACTGGAAACTACAGATTAAGACAAATGCCAGGTCTCTAGTTGTGCCAAAAGAAACTATACTTGCCAGACTGGTAAACTTAATTAAAAATAAACTTTTTTTCAGCCAGATCAATTCACACATACACACACACACACACACACACACACACACACACACACACACACTTTCTTTAACTTTCCCTACAGAGAAATTTGAAATAGCACTTATCAAAAGATTTAATTTACCTTTCTTTTTTTTAACTCTTGGATTTTTTTTAAATGGCCTTGATATGCTTTTATAAATTGGCCATTGTGGATTTGTGTGCTGTTTGAAATCTAAGAGCGGTGGCATTCTTTGTATTCTTGGAGCAAAGTAGAAAGTGAACCCAAGACTAGAAAGATAATATCAAATAGGATATTGTAAACATACCTCTGGGAGATAACAACGGGGTAACAAAGAGAAGCAGGCAACTGGGCCAATCCAGGGGAAGCAGGGGGTTAAATCGAGCTCTACAATGAAGTGGATTTTTAAAAACCCAGTCCTTCCAAGTTCTTGGGCTCAAGCTGCAGCCAAATATTTGCATAAAGAGCTGGTAAAGCTTCCAGCTTCCTGGTTCATGACATTACAGCGTGGATTACTTTCACAATCTACACCACCTCCAGCTTCAGCAATGGTTGGTTGTACCTGTTTAGTCACTCAGAGGACAGAAGTAAGTATGCCCCGCAACCCAAAAGAGGTGTGGTAAACTTGGCTTCCCAGCTCAGAATCCCAGAGCAACGCTGGTCTCTTTAAACTTTAAAACCAGCACCTGAAATCTAAAGGGGAAAAAAAAAAAGAAGTCTTAAGTACTGGGTTAGTATAATTATTTTCCATTCAACTAGGAAAAGCAAGCAGCTTTAATGTAAGCAGTTAAAAAGATCAGTCTCAAACTTAGACACAGTGATAAATAAAGCAACTTTTACAGAAAATAGCATTTTTAAAAATATAAAGAATTGAAATATTTTTCTAGTCCTGAATTCAAATGTTCATAGGTTCTGACTCACTGACTACTTTAAGAATTTTTTTTCTTAAGTTCATAAGTAGTAAAAAAAAAAGTGCAAATATTTTTAGTGACTCAGATTTAACAAACTTATTAAAATTGTACTTTGTTACTATTTGTTTCTTTAGGGAAAATGAATCCCTGGGACTAAGAAAATAAGTGGTATATACAAACTTTGAGGAAAATTGTTGATTAAGACATAATGGGGTTAAATAAATGTTAACGACTTTATTTTTGATTAATGATAAAATAAATAGCATAATGGGAAGATTGCTGTTTTCTTGAACTGCTATCTTTTTGTAACAAAAACTGTTTGTATGGACTTTTACCAAAATTAATAAGATTTTAGCATGAAGCTTGGTGGTGGGGGAAAAAATCCGCAAGTGAGCAAACATAAAAATTGAATCTAAATAAAATATCACATTGATTGTGTTGAAAGAAGACAACTGTTCTTAGGGGAAAGAAAAAAAAAAAGACTGGCTTACCTTAGCACCAAAAGAAGTATTGTTCCATCAGGATATCCTGCCCACCTTCCCAGAGTGGGGGCTCAGGGTTTCTCCCTGCTTCATGGTCCTGTTCTTGCTTTGCCAGCTGTCCGGAAGCTCCAGTATCTACCTCTCAGATCCCATCCGGCCATCCTCAGCAGGTCAGTACAGCTTTCAAAGATCCATCTCAGGCGTCTTTCAGTGCCTGATCCAGGGGGTTAAGAGAAGCACCACCATTTCATTGGACTCCAACCAATCAGAAGGTGAAAAAGGCATAGTGACTCCAAATATCAGCCCAGCAAGGAAACAGGGGTGAAGTTTTATCTCCTTTCTGAGCTGTCTATTCCCAGCTGTCTGTCCTGTCCCAAGACCCTGTCCTTAACATTCATTACAGGTCTTCATCTCAACTAGCTAAACTTTGTCAATCAGGACTTTCTTTTTCCCAGGGTCCTGTTATCTTCTCCCCTTCCCCCCGCCGTATGCTCTGAGATGGAATAGAGAACATCCTGAAGCACCCCGATAATGCTATGCTCTTGTTCATGTCGCTTCTAGCCCACAGGGCTCCCCTCCTCTTCTTTTTACCCTCTTCACAGAAAGCAGCTCAAATGAGTGTAAGTTTTCCCAGCCCAATACGAATAACTCTATTACATAAACAGTCCTTCCTACGCCGCTCAGCAGCTGTGTCTAAGGAGATCTTACAGAAGAAGCCTGTGCTTAGTTCCATCCCCTCCAAGTAAACCTGAAAGGAACTTGAGACTTCAGCAAATTCCAAGGTCCAGCAGCCCCTTTAAGCAGGCACTCTGAAAAACCTCTCATCTTTAAGAGTAATTGTCATACATCAGGGGCTATTCGTGCCGACATGGAAGGAGATGATGTTTTTCAAATGACTCTTGTTTGCTGTCTACCAACTTTTTTTTTTTTTTTTGCTTACATTCTCTCCCTAAGAAGACATAGTTTTGTCTTTTGTAATTCTGAACAAGAGGTGTTCATTTGTACTCTGTGTTTGAGGTATTTCCATTGCTTGTATAGCTTGCATAGCTGTTGATAGTACGTCTCAAAACATTGTCCTCAAAAAGTGAGGTTGCTAGGTGAAAAGTTTAGGAAAGCATAATCCTAAATCAAGAATTCAGCATCGGGAATCCTCCTCAGAGTGTCTGATGGATCCGTCAGTGCCTTCTGAGATATGTTCTTGACCTGCAACAAAGGCTGCAGGTCAGTGCTTTTATAGTCCATGGAAGCTTGCACTGATAATCAATCCACTGCGACATTTAGATAGAAGTTGGGCCCGCGCGCGCTTTCTTTTCTTTGCTCTGATCATGTTGACAGCCAACTGGCATGCAGCAGTCAGCTTCATTTCACTGGCACTTGAATTCACTGGGATAATTTCAGCATCCAGATTCCTAAATGGTTTACTTTGGAATTTCACAAGCACCCTTTGGGCCTAAATATAGTAAATATTCAGAGTCTACAAGAAAAACTCGGTTGAGATCCATTTTGCAATTTTTAAGCCAAAAAAAAATCTGTTCCTGTTCTCTTCTAGGACTGTATTTTGAGCCTGAACCAGTATCTTCCACACCCGATTATTTCCAACCCAGAGAATTGTCCTCTTGTGTCTCCTGTGAAGAAAATCCAAGCTGCCTGGACCAGGTCTTTGATTCCTACCTTCAGACGGAGACGCTTCAGGAGTCTTTGTTCAATTCCACACAAGGAGCTCCCCACTACTTCCCAGAAAGCTTGCAAACAGCCCCTTTCTGCTTGAACCAGAGCCTGGTAATTTCAGCTGTATCCTTCATGTAGCCTGATTGTTGCTAACTATGGGGTAGAGATGCTTTATAAGAGAGTTTGCATCACTTCGTGAGAAAGCATACAAGTGTTATCAACAAGGAAACAATCAGGGAAGCATTTCAAGTTCAATGTATGGGCACCTCGCAGGGCATAGACCTTTGAATACACACTTATTTATGATTTCCCAAGAAAATCGATATGCGGCAATAAAAATGCCCCCTAGGATTGCTATCTCGATTGTGACATTAGGAAATCTGCTATTTTGGAAATCAGTGGTTTAAGTAATAGCCCTTGGATTTTTGAGCTCTTGAAAGTGTTATTAAGACTTCTTGGCAAACTATGGTGTCATTAAGCTGTATACAAAGGTATGTTTCCTTACAGCTAGGTCAGACCTCTCTAGAAAGAGCCAAAATGTTCACAAGATATCAAGATGCCTAACACAGTATCAAACATTCAGATGGAGCCTGGTTTTGTTACTGAGTTGGCTCCAACTGGCTGGTTTGGTCAGTGTAAATACACAGACACATCTGAGTCTGAGATGTTCCTTAAACTGAAGTTTTGTGGTGCACACTTTCTAATCCCAGCATTTGGGAGGCAGAGACAAAGGATCAGGAATTCAAGGTCAATTTCAGCTACAAGATGAACTTGAGGCCAGCCTAGGATACATGAGACCCTGTCATAAACAAACAAACAAACAAACAAACAAATAAATAAATAACAAAAGGTCTTAGCTTTTGGAATTGTCTGTTCTTGATGGAGTGCAAATGTTCAAAAATATATCATCTTTATAATGAGCAAGGTCATTGATAACTTTTAAAACTGGGAGCGTGAAGTTTTTTTTTTTAAAGAGGCCTGAGTGCTTTTTTTTTCTTTTAGTTTCTCAAAAGTCAATATCTAAGGTGCAGATGGAGTTTTAGAGAGGATGAGGCATTAACTCTGCAGAATATGCAAATTTAGTATCCAGGTAGTCTCCGAGGTAGGCAATGATAGACCTGCTCACAAGAAAGCAGAAGAGTATTTTGTCCCCAGAGCACGAGACTTTGGTGGATGATGGAGTCGTTTCCCATCCTCAAGTGCCCCAGAGGCTGGATCTTTGAATACCCATTTTCTCTCTTTACATGTTTACTCAGCTCTCCACAGTGTGTGCAGAAACATCCAAGGTACCACCTGCAGCTTATATTGTGGCACGCAGCGGGGCTTGATGTGCAGGTGACCTGAAGCACAATGGGGTTTTGTGGTTTTAAGAACAAAACCTCTTCCCAAGGATGGTTTTATTTAACAAAGGAAGTCAGTGAAGCAAGGTGATGGATTGTTGGGAAAGAAAAAAGGAGACAGAGGACGCCATGTCGTGAAATCACGTAGTCAGCAAATGAGATTACTTCTGGGGACTTGGGTTGGGTGGTTTGGCTTTGGACCCCTAATTTTCTCCCTCAGCACCCGTAAATCCACACTGCTCGGCTCTTTTCATCTTGTCTAAGTTCTCAAACCTTTTGTTGCCTGGCTCTCGTTTCTCCAGATCCCAGAGTCACCTTCGGATTCCTCCAGTCTCTCCGGCTCCTTCGGTTACTCCCCGGCTCAGCCTCCTCCTTATGCTCCAGACAGCTACGCCTCCCCACCTCCTCTGGACACCCTAAACCACAGCTGCCCCCCAGAGGACTCCTCTTACCACCATTTCCCCTCACACTCCCAATACACCTGTTTCTCCCCAGCCACCCCTTCTGTCTGCTACTGTGCGTCCTGCGAGGCTGAGCATTTGGAGACCCTCAGAACAGCGGAGTATCTCTCCTACTCTAGCGCTGACTGTGTGGACTTTGCCTCCTCGGCGGCCCCCACCAGCGATTTCTATAAGAGAGAAACCAACTGTGACATTTACTACTACAGTTAGCAGAAATCATCTCACGGGTTTGTCTACTTTTCTACCCCATCTAGATAACACTTGGAAATCAACAACTCACTTACAAACTACACCCTGCCCCCTTGCTGCCACCTGGTTTACATAGCACTATTCTGAGACTTTTGATACTAATGTAGTCATCAACATGAAGCCTGGTCCCAGCACCACCACCACTGAATATACTCATAGCTAAAACTTTATATGGAACCTCCCAAAGTTTCACTTTTCTGTGCAACGAACAAACTCTTTTGTAAATGAATAAATCATTTTGTACGTACAATATGCTGGTTATTTACTTTCCAGTTTCCAATAGTAATGTCTACTTAGTTTCAGTATCATCCACTAACTAGGAGATCACTAATGACACATGAGAGGCTTCATAAAGATTGTTGCTTGTGACTTTAAAATTATTGTAATACCAAGATCCCTTGGCTGCCAGAGATAGAGGATTGGCAAGGCTATGACAATATAGATGGGAAAGCCTGCCTTATCTAAATAGTGCAACATAAGATGACACATGATGAGTCATTCATTTCTTGCATCCCATATTAGTCAATGGGATGTTATTAGGACCAGAGAGCACATACGTTACCTATAGCAATGTCAACCTGGAGATAATTCTCTCTCTCTAGTCTCTGGGTTATTGTTTTGTAGATTTTCTTGGCAAATACTGAGCTTTTTTTTCTTCTTGATATCTTCCATAGTGGATGCAGCCCGAAGTTTAGATTTGTGGTTATCTTCTCTTCCTGAATTCCTGCCATGAATATATGCACCACCAGTGATTGCATATTGATTTACAAGTCTGTTCATGTTGTTGAGGACTGACTTTCAGAGTTTGCTTCTTCTTGTCAATCTATCCAAAGAGGCCCAAGTCTCTTTCAAGGCCCAAAGGAGGTTAGTTTAGTGATGCTAAACTATAGTCTTATTTACCGGAAACATTTGAAAGTCAGGACTCAGTCTGTGAAGTGAATTCTGGGGGTGCAGCTCCCATATCCTACCTTTTAAGCCTACATCCCAACTTCCTTCCCATATGCCAGATGCTGTGCAGGTTTCTCATACATTACCTACTTTGTCCTTCACAGCAACACTGAAAGCAAAAACAAGGCATCTGAGGCTCAGAGAAGTTAAGTCTTACTGCCCAGGGTCTCCCAGACAGTAAACATTCAAGTGTGAGTCTAAAGAAACCCCCAAACCCTGCTTCTAACTCTCTGTTTGGTGAAACAAACATGTTTGTGCATGACTATTCAGAAACCTATGCACCCCACACAAAGGTGCATCTCTGCACAGCAAAGCCAAGCCCCCCTGGGAGAGCCAATCCATCTGTAAGAAATCAAAAGGCCAGGCACTGGGGTCCTACAATGTAGTGTCCAGGGAAAGATGCAGACAGCCACCACTTTCCTGTGAGGAGACAGCAGCACTTTTGAAATGATACCATCTGACTCTCCCAACTTAACTAAAGCTCAGCCAACAAGACAAGTCATGGCCCGCCTCATGGAATAGTTGTGCCAGGGAGATAGAACAATTGTTGCCTTTCTAAGATCCCCATAAAAGTAGACTAATGGCTTGAAATTAAATTGATACTGGCCTGAGGTCAATGAGTATCTATTCAGACTCTCCAGAGCCCCTTCATGTTCCCCACCCCACCCCCGGCAGCTGCCCCCAAGGTAGAGGAGCAGAGGAAGAAAAATTGCCCAGTGGTTGGCACTGGCATGTCATTTCCTAAATGCCATCCCCACCCTCTTTCTTCCCCCATCAGTCAGTCCTGTGCCTGCTGAATCAATACCTTTAGAGCAAAGCACTTTCTGATCTCTTTATTTGCTTATTCTTTCTCCCTATGTTCATTATTACATGCTCGTGTGTATGGGGAGGTAGGAGGCTGGGGAAGTAGGGGGGTGGGAAGGGTGATATGCACATGTTTTTCCATGCATGTATTTGTGAAGAGTGTCTTTCTCTCCACTCTCCACAGTGTAAGTACAGATTTGAGACAGGGTCTCTCCCTCAATGTGGACTTCCTATCTCTGCATCCCCAGTGCTAGGATTACAAGCATATGCCACAAAATCTGGTTTTATGTTCATATATGTGTATACATTTCTGTGTATCTGTGTGTACAAAAGGACACCTGAATGTATGTACCCACGGAAGCCCCAAGGGTGACATCAGGAATCATCCTGAATTACTCTACCTCCTTATTGTTTTACTATAGTATTTCCCAGACTCTACCCTCCAGGTGTATGCATGTGCAGGCGTGTGTGCGTGCAGGTATGTGTGTCTGTATGTGTGTGTGTGCAATGCATGTGTGGGTGTATGTACAAGGGGACACTTAAGCATGTGTACCAGTAGAGACCCAAGGGAGACATCCGTAATCATCTTGTATCGTTCTATCTCCTTATTACTTTGCTCTGGGATTTCCCAAGCTCTGCCTTCCAGAACAAGACTTGCAATCTGCTACCATTTCTGCCCAACATTTTTACATGGCATCTGGGGATCTGAATTCAGATCCTTTTGCTTGTGAGGCAAAGACTTTAACCCCTGAGCCATCTCCCTAGCCCTGCCCTCATCTTCATAAACAATGAAGCTGAAATCACACTATCTGTATGTAGATAAAGGTAAGAGATCTCCTGTGCAAGTTATCTGAGTTCATAAACTGAATTTCCAAAGCCTCAGTGTGCTTCTCATACATTATGCCTTGAAAAATAGTCTTTTAAAAGGTCACCGGTGGTTCATAGCCAGTTTTTCATTCTATTGAAGCATTATATAAACCCATAATTGGATCTTTTAATGTTTGCACAAATTTTTTAATCAAGAGCCATAAAAGAAGTTAAACCAAATGTTTTCAAATACAAAATGAAGAACTTTTAAAAAAAGGTAAATTTTACAATTACAATCTATGTCCTTTGGAAACATTAATCAGGGCTCAGCTCTTACATCTGAGCGAGAGTCAATGAGACAAACATAAGGGAGTAAACATTTGGCAACTATTTCTTCATGCACTGACCCAGGACACTACATCTTGGCAGTTGGCCAAAACCTGCAGGTTAAATGGGGAGCCATATAGAAGAAGAGATGGACAACTGAACCGACTAATCGGGGGAGGGAGAGGAAGCTACCTGCTGATATGATGTTTGCTTTGTTCTTTTCACATATGTGTACATGGGGTGTGTGCATGTGTGTGTTTGCATGTGGGTGGGCATATGTATATGTGTGCACTTAAGTGTGTATGCTGTGAAGGCCCAAAGGTAATATCAGGAATCACCTCCAATCACTTTTCCACATTATTGATGTGTGACTAGATCTCTAATTAAACCCAGAACATGCTTTTAGAGTATTCTGACTAGCCAGTTCACTTTGGGGCATCCCAGGCTCTGTCTTTCAGGACTAAATTTATAAGAGGGGTGACACACCTGCCTACATTTTGACATGGGATCTGAGGATCTGAACTCAGGTCCTTGTGCTTGTGAAGCAAAGGATTTAACCACCGAGCCATCTCCCCAGTCCCATATAGGTACTTTCAGTAATGATTTATTCAGTTTAACAAGGCAAAGGCTTAAAAAGGAGCTTGGGTTCTTTGCCAATCAAACTGTGAACAGCAAAATAAAAATAAACATAACCAACCTTGTCATCATTTCCAAATCTTAAAACCTGGATAATTATCCCCCATTGAGAACCACTATTGACCAGTGCTGCCCTGTCTTCCTTCCTCTTACAGGTAGCAAAATGAGGTGCTCTGCCTGTGAGGTCCCCAGAGTTACTTGTCTCATTCTTTATGCTCCAGTAGGCCTTTGATGACATATGGGGGCTAAAATTTGAGCAAATCTGAGATAGAACTTTCCATGTTTTCATGCTTTATTCTTTTTTTTTTTTAGTTTTACAAGCATATTGAGTACTAACTTCTATTTCATGCTTTATTCTTAAAGCACCAAACTCCTAGAAGATGGGAATCTGTGCTTTACAGCCAACCTTAGCAAACAGCTTGTCTTGCCTAATCGTTCTGCTAGACTTCAAGAAGGGTGGAAGCAGAGTGTCTCACTCCTCTCTCTCTCTCTTTCTCTCTTTCTTTTCTCTTTCTCTCTCTCATGTGTGTGTGTGTGTGTGTGTGTGTGTGTGTGTGTGTGTGTGTGTGTGTATGTTCCATCAGCTGCCACCTGGGTCATCAAATGACAAGAGCAAGAAAGCAGACACATTAATCTGTCCCTTAACCTGCAGGAGAAGACGAGAAACCCCTGAGCTGTCCCTAGAGAAACCACCACCTCCCTCCATTGTGTAAATCTAGGTTAAGTCATACTTTGAGACCAGCTATGTTAGGAGGTATGAATCCTAGGGAGGGATCAATGTGAGAATGAGCATTACTTCTCCCCTACCTCCCACCCCCCACCCCAGTGGAAAGAACCTCAGTGTTCTTGGACAAAAGACACATTTTATTCAAGGCAGATTCACTCGCCAGAGATTGGGAGGCCCCATGAGGAATTCAGATGCATCTTCAACTGGGCTTTCTGTGAGAGGATAATTGGTGGTGATTTTCTTACAGATTTTTGGATCTAGAGTCATTTATCTAGCATTGTATTTCAGTTTTTCCTCTTCCATATTTTACTTCTAATTGGTAAACTCTACCTGCTCAATAAGGTCTGGTTTGGGGCGAAAGGAGAGAGAACAAAGACTTAAAAAACAGTGTGCTCTCCCCAGAACACTGTGGGTCTCTATTGATGCCCCCCAGAGGAAAATGACTCAAAGACCCATGGGAAGTGACCCACGGTCAGAAAGTGATGGCCCACGACGAAAGCCAAAGACATGGGCAAAAACATCAGCTCACAAGCAGTTCCAGGCCAAAGCTGGAAGGGTAGGGTGGTTGAAATGAAAGAGGCTGGAGGTCACTGGAGACTTTGCACGGTGAATAAGACTTAAAACTCTCTGTTACACATTGAATATGTCAGTAGTTTAGGAAGCACATTCACAAATTGGGTAGATAAGATGAAGGCTAAAAAGAGACAGAGATTATCTGCTTCAGTGGACCCTGACCGTGGCTGCCCGTCATGATGAACTGAGAAGGTCTAAAACACATTAATATCATGGTGGCGCATGCTTGTAATCACAGCTCTGAGGTGGGAAAGGAAGGCAGCTCTGAGACTTGCTGACCAGTCCAGGCTATTAGGTAAATTCCTGGCCAATGGGAGATACTGTCTCAAGCAAAGAAAGGTGAACAGGGCTGGAGATATGGCTCAGGGGTTAAGCCTTTGCAGGCAAAAGGACCTAAGTTCAGATCCCAGATCTCAAGTAAAAATGCCAGTTGGAAATACCATAGGCCTGCACTCCAGAGCCTGGAAGATGGAGCCTGGGAAACCCCAGAGCAAAGCAATAAGGAGGTAGCGCAATCCAGAATTATTCCTGAGGTCCTCCTTGGACCTCCATAAGCATACACAGTGCTTTCTTATATACCCACAAGCATTTATACATAGTCCCACACACATATACACACCTATATCTATCACACACATACACACACACACGCACACGCACACACACACACACACACACACACACACACACACACACACCCCTGAAACAAAAAGTTTCTTTACTCTTGGATTGGATTCAGGTATTGGGAACTGTTTTTCAAGTATTCACTAGAAAATTACATGAAGTTGGAAAAACAAAAAGTCTTATATATATGTTCTGTCTCCAGCTTTCCAAGTGATGACTGACATCTTGAATAACTATGGGACCTTTCAGAATCAGGAAGCTGCCACTGATACAACCTGGACCTATGCCCTTGTTCCATTTTTACACATATGCAGAATTTTATTTATTTTTTAGTTATCTTACAAAGTAATAGATTTTCATGTGGGGCTTTCAGTACATTTCATTTCAATAGAGCCTCTTACTTGCCTTCATCTGTCCCTTTTTCCCACTTACTTCACCCCTAACATCCCCTTCTATGTGATTGTCTTCCCCATCCCAAATACCTTAAAGAGACTTTTTTCCCCTAGTTTCCTCGCCTTTATCCATATTTATTCCCACTGGATTTGCATATTCACCAGTTAGAAGCTAGGATCTGCATATATAAAAGAACATGTGCTTATCCTTCTGAGCCTGGATTACCAATTTTTCAATTCCATCCATTTTCCTGTAAATGTCATAATTCCATTTTTATTTAGAACTGAATAAAAATCCATTATATATAATGTAATTAAGTACGTATATACAAATAAGCATATTACACACATTACGTGTATATGTATATATGTCCTTGAAGATTCTAATTCACAAGATGGAGAACTCAGCTCACAAGTAGAGAAACTCCATCAAGTAGCAAAGTGACCTGCCCTAAGAAGGGGCCACTTTTGGATTGTGAAGGCGATTGGACCTCCTCATCCAGTGTTGTTGGCTCTACATGAAGCTACCCTTACTCATGGTGGGTAACAAGTGAATAAAAAGTAGATTTCTAAGAACAGGAATATAAGGTGACTGTGTCTGATTTTTTAAAGTCCCTTTAAGACACAAACCCAACTTTTAGCAGTCCTCGTAACCTTGAAAGTTTTGTTTCATAAGGAGAAAGCAGGGCCTCGTGTATCTCAGACTGGCCTCAGGCTCTCTGTGTAGCAGAATGTGACCTTGAATTTCTGATCCTTCTCCCTCTATCTCCTAACTGTTGAGATTACAGGTGTACAAATTATCTATCTATCTATCTATTTATTTATTTATTATTGTGTGTGTGGTGTGTGTGTGTGTGTGTGTGCATGTATGTATATCAAAGGATACTGTGTGTCCCTATGAAGGACCAAGGGTGACTTCAGGAATCATACTAGATTGCTTCTACCTCCTTTTTATTTTGCTCTGAGATTTCCCAGGTTCCATCTACCAGGACTGGAAAGTACAGGTTGCTGTTTCTGCCTGGAGTTTTTTTACATGGGACCTGGGATCTGAACTCAGGATCTTCTACTTGCAGAATCAGTCTTAACCCCTGAAAACATCTCTCCAGCCCTTGTGTTTGTTTTTTAGGTGGTGCTGAGGATCAAGCTCGGGCTTTAAGCATCCCAGGCAAGCTCTCTGCCAACTGAATTCCACCTCCAACTCTCAGAAAGGTTACTGACAGGCATTTTTTCAGAGTCATAAAATGTGTGAGCCCTGGCCAACAGCAAACACCATTCTCCATGTTACTGTTATCAGAGAATCTTGGCTTGGATGGATCAAGTCTGTCACCCTAGAAGTTCTTCTGCTTGCAAAGAGACTGGGAACACATGGGCAT
Organism: Typhlomys cinereus; assembly: GCA_023101885.1. Classification (NCBI taxonomy): domain Eukaryota; kingdom Metazoa; phylum Chordata; class Mammalia; order Rodentia; family Platacanthomyidae; genus Typhlomys; species Typhlomys cinereus. Next base: position 2,833,823 of record JALPQD010000138.1, on the reverse strand, counting down.
ATATAAGAGTAGCCAGCATGGCACCCTGTCATGTCTCCCAGAATTTCTCTTCAGTCCACACATGCAGCCTCTGGCCTGGCGAGAGGGAAGGCTGCCTTACTCCACAGCATTAGGTGTCTTCCTAGTGCTACCCTGTGCTGAGGAAGCCACTGAAACATTTCTTCGACAGTTACTTGTTGCTTCCACATGCGCCTTGAACACTTCACATGGAAGTACATGGGAAAGGGCCTGAGGAAGGGCAGAAAGACTCCTTCTTTGCTTGAGCATTTCCTAAATTCTTTTGCGCACCATCCTTTGCCTAAGACAGAAAAAAAAAATGCAACCAGAATGTCCCCCTAGACTTATCCTGAGTCTAGAGCCACAGAGCTGTGATAGGTTCCAGAAGCGATTACAGCAGATTAGCACTCTAGCGCCCCAGTATCACACTACTCTGACTCACAAGTCAGCTTCCAAGGTTAGTGCGAGAGGCCAGAGTACTCAGGAGTTCCTTGCCCCATACACAACCCATTTGCTAAGCCCAAGCTAGATGGATGTGACCTCCAGAAGGCTCCTTGAAATTTGTCTATGGAGAGTTCAAGACATTCTCTGGCAGCCAAGCTGAACTAGCCAATGTGTTCTTTCTGTTCCCTGTGATTCATAAGAAGAAAAACAGAAGGATCAAAGCTTCACTCGGCTTGGCTGGTCTCCAAGCCTTCATTTCCTTTCCTTCCAAGATGGCTGAAGGAGGACCCTCTCCCCAACTTGGTAGGCAGACATTCCTGCCAACCCCAGGTCTGGCATATGGCCACTCCTTGGTTGGGAAGCTCCTGCTCAATGATTAACTAGAAGAAGCCATCTGTGGAGGACTCAAGGAGCACCATGATGTGGTTAGCCTTGGGGGCCAGAATCTCCATGCTCCACCCACTTCTACTGCAAGAGAATGGTGAGCGGGAATCATTTCTTTCTCCTTGCCTCAGGAAAGTCAGGAATTGATTCAGGAATGAGTTAAATGTCCAAGTCAATGAATTAGAGGGCCACAATTTGGACCTAAAGCTGGATGATTCCATAGCCTATCCCATAATCCAGGCCTCTCTTTCCCTAGGAAGGGTCCTAGCTGCATCTGGAATAGAATTCCGAGGTGGATGATTCGTGCAACTGAACCAATCTTCATCCTGCTCCTGGTGGCGCAAAAAAAAAAAAAAAAAAAAAAAAAGGAGGCACCATTCACTTCAGCCACAAAATGCTGAACTGGAAAGTTCTGTAGTAGAAAGGATGCAAACAAAAGGGATCTAAAAAAACCAAAGGACCTAAGCAATCTGATCTACTACAGAAGAGTTCTGTTGCAGATAATGCCTTTGAAGTGCACACGCGCGCACGCGTGTGTGTGTGTGTGTGTGTGTGTGTGTGTGTGTGTGTGTGTAGATCAGAGAACAGCTAACTTCAGGAGCCATTCCTCAATCATCATCATTCAACTTTTTTTGACCCACAGCTCTAGAACTCACCAAGTAGGCTGAGAGAGGGAGCCTCCCAGTGATGAAGTTGCAAGTGCGTGCCCACACACCCCAGTTTATTTGTTTAGCACACCCCAGTTTATTTGTTTGTTGTTAAACAGGGGTTCAGAGGATCTAGCTCCGGTCCTGAAGAAAACCAGAAAAGCCACTTAAGCAACATTCTTGGAAAGAGGTTGAAGTTTCCAGCCTGTGCCACACTCCGTAGACATTTATTGTGTTGCTACTAAATACAAACGCTATACCAAGCACTGAGCAGGTGGAAAGGTAATTAAGCCAGTTATATCCCTCTTCACGTAAGTTTGGGTTTTTTTTTTTTTTTTTTTTGTATTCCCATGTGAATTTCTCTTCTATCTAATTAATCGGGGAAAAAAACAAAAGTTAAAACAGGAGAAATGGAGTAAAAACAAGGAACTCTAACTTTTGACTGTACATAGAAGTATTCAATATGAGATTGCTATTTTTGTGTTTCTCTCTATAAGTGCTCACAGGTGTCTATGTTAAGACCCTTACAGAATAAAGTGGAAAATTCCTAAGTGTTGGATTGAAAGTAAGCGGAGTTTACTTGGCTTCAGTAAACTTTGCCACTAAAAAGAACAGTTTTCACTTTCAGTGTGGACTTTGGAAATTTTATTTAATGTCTACTCTGTTTTGGGTAAGATGAGGGTCAAGAAAGAGTATACTCAGAGTCTTGATCCACTCAGAGTAGATGACTCAGAGGGGACTTTGGGGCCCATATAAGTTGATGGACAGAAGGGTGGAAGGGAGCAAGTAGGAAACACCAAAAGAGAGGAAGGAAGGAAAGTAGGTGGAGAAGAAAGGGAGGGATGGAGAGACAGAAAGGGAGAAGGAAAGGAGGAGAAAGGAAGGGGGAAAGAGGGAGTGAGGATACCTACTCATTGAGCTTGTGTAACTAGGTAAAACAATAAAAAGAAAGAAAGTGTACAGTTTATTAGCTTGTGAATCTTAAATGAGACAGTATGTGTACATGAAAAAGAGTTAAACAAAATGTTATGATTTGCTCATTGTTACCAGTTAAATACTTTTTAAACAGGGAGGAAAAGATACGACCTTGTAGAAAGAAGGGATTGTTATAAATAATCTGTCTGTCTTCCAGTGATGTCTTCTATTAACAAAAACTTGATGATTTAGGCCACGTGGCCACATCCCCAGAATGGAGGATTTGTCCCATGTTCATACACGTGGCAGTCACCTGGGACCTGTGCTCAGATAGAGAATCTGACCTGGGCCAGTTCACTCCTCCTTAGACCACCTCATGGTCCCCCCACTTCCTGAAGGTCACCATATTGACGCTAAACTTATTTCAGATGCCACATCTTACAGTAACTACAGTCCTACACTCCGGGCTCAAGGGATCCTCCTGCTTCAGGCTTTGGGGTGGGTGGGACAAAAGTATGCCACATCCAGCATCAGAGATTCTGATTTAGTAGATCTAGCCCCAGAATCCTAGGTTTCTAACCAAGTTCTGGTTGCTGCTCAACCAAGATAACCTGTTCACATAGTTAGAGCAACACACTGTAGTCTGGGTGTCCAAGAAAAGAAAAAGGTATGCTTTTGTGGGTTTGTCTGATGGGCCCAAACATGAAAAGTGAAGGCACACATCGTGCTTGTTAATCTTTGAGCTCATTTTAAGTTGGATTTTCTTGTTCCCAGTACCAATTCCTGAAAGTAACTTAAAACTTTGAAACTCTGACTTCTCTTTGGAAACAGGAAAAAAAAATTAGAGTGATAAGAAAAGCAAAGTCATTCCCAGGTTAGGGGAATATGTGTGTGCTTAGGCAGTTCCTGAGCTTTGTTTTGCTCTTATGTAAAGCAGATCTCCCGGCTGGCACATTTCCCTTTCTAAAAAGTCAAAGAGAGTGACCATGAAGAACTTCTGCTGTTTGGTGTGTGACAAGGAAATCAAAGGCACTCTCTACTCGGCCGTATGGTTTCAAATGGATCCTTCCATAGGGACTTCTTGTTCCTTGCTCCCACACATCTCTGTACCCTGATCACAGCTTAGAGTGGTGAAAACCCCAAGATTGCATCCTTAAAGACTCAAGGATGGTGCATGTTCATTGCACCTATAAGCAGCATTAGAGAATTCACTTTTGCCTCCAATTGTTCTTGTAGCTTTCTGGTTTATTTTGAGATGGTCTCACTGCATAGTCCAGGCTAGCCTGGAATTTCTGTTCCTCCTGCCACTACCTCCTGGCACTGAGGTATAGTACAGGTGTATGTCACCACGCCAAGCTTTTTTGTTACGGTTCTTGAGATGGACTGAGTCAGCAACTTGAAACTCTGAGATGTTTAGCTTTTCCAGCTATGCATGATTCTTATTGCCAGAAGAGGAATCAAGAAGTACCAAGGAGGAGAAACCTGAAACCTGCCCACTTGCTATTCCCTAATCACTTCTTCCCTCTGAAGAAAGGTGTGTGTGGCCAAAACAAGCAGTTGTGGTTGCTACCACGGGGTTAAGGACAGGCATCCACCACCCCAGAGAGAGACAAGGACAGAGTGGAGGGTAGGAAGGCCCATGGGAATAGGTGATAAACTCGCCTCATCTCCTCAGTACGGTTCACAGACCAGGAAAGTCAAAACCCAAGTCACCAAATTTGCCTTGCAGACACCTTTATCCACTGAGCCATCTTGCCAGCCCCACGTTTTCTTCTTTTAAAGATGAGAATCTCAGTCCTTTAATCCTTTCCCTAAGAGCCCAAGAAATTGCAGAAATGGCAGCCGGAAGAGAAAATGGCGGCTGGAAGAGAGACTGAAATTAAGAATTCAACCAACTCTATCTTAACTTGAGTCCAAGACTTCCAGAACTATCAATCCAGGTAACTGTGAATATGACCACACCACCATCATCTGCCTCTTTCTCCAACCTTCTCTCCCCGGGTGGGGTAGGAAATCATATCTGACTGTCCAACTTTAGAGCTTAGTAAGCTAAGACTGAGCTGAGACCTCAGGCCCACATACATCCGGGCAGCATTCTGCTCTTCTGTCTAGTTCACATCATCATTCAGCCTGTCCTTCTGCTTCCTCTTCTTCCTCAGGACTCACAGCAGCATCTACCTCATCCTGCTAACAAGTGCAAGGCCAAGTGAAAAAAGGGTCCATCCACCAAAACCTTCTTTTTTCCTGAGGAAAATAAAATTCCTGCTTGACCCACAGGTCTGTCCCTTCTGTCGGGGCTCATCTTGCTTCCAGCATCTCAGAGAAGAGCCTTGAATTGGCCGTCGCTACCCTCCACCCTCTCACCCAACTCTGGGCTATAACTGGGGCTTCAGAACTGGTGGTTAAGCCAGCCCAGATCTCAGAGAATCAAAAGGATTTTAGGCAAAATGGAACAAAATCAAAGCCTCAGACTTCTGAAATGATTCTCTGTAGAGGCGGGCCTTCCCTTACTCAAAGTCTCTACAGGAACACTTTGCAGTCCATCTTGAAGCTTTTATTTATGTATTTATTTTGGCACTAGCTGTCCAGACGATGTTTGCCACACCCTAAAGCAGCCCACCTGCCCATCTAACCAGCCAGTTCTTCATAAAATGGAGCATTCGGACTTGAGATTGTTCTTGTAGATACACTATGCAAATATGTAGTTGATATCAGCAGAGCACAGGAATTTAGTTACGAAAAATACCACATCTGAACCAGAAGATGAACTTGGGGTCTCAAGCCGGAGAGTTGGGCCAGATGTCTTCCAGAGGATCCCAGGGGGACGCTGAGGTCTTTGTCAGGTGGGGCTTGGTCAGCTGGGTGGGGGAGGGGAGTCATGCCTTGTTTTGGGTGCAGGTGAGTACAAGTCAATGAAACAATTTAGTGTGTCTGCTTATCATAATGAAGATAGCAATACCAACCTGCCAGGGCTGCTTCAAATGCCCAGAGAAAGAAAAGGTAAAGGAACTCAGCCCTCCTAACACGAGAAAGCCGGTGGAGAGAAGGTAAGGCACTTCCCCAGGTTCATGCAGGCAGCCACCTGCAGGGACTGACAAGTAAGATACATGCCAGTAGCTGCCATCAGCAAACCTGTGGGACGCAGTTCCCAGCTGGGTGGTAGATCTGAGCCAACTTCTCAAACTAACTCAGTATAAAGAATTCAAGGTCAAAAGTCTTATCACAGCCACACAAGCCTTTCCAAACTACCAAGCACAGGATTCTCACAACTCACATTCAGCTCAACTTTCCTCTGGATGAAGGAAGGCTCACAAGTTGGGGCTCCTCCAAGTGGAAACTAGGAACATGTCAAAGCACCTTCACACCAGCCACACCGGTCAATCCTGCCCACACTCATCATGCATACCTCTTGCATCCCATGCCAGAGCCCAGAATCCTTAGTATTCCAAAACGGCTAGTGCCATTAAGAGAATTCTGTGGAATATCTGCAATGGTAGGTTAGACTTTCTATCATCGCTAACATATTTGAAATGAAACTCAAGAGCACCAGCCACATTTTATAGTAAAGGAAATTGAGGCTTAGAAACATGAGTTGACTTGGCCAAGGTTACAAGCTAGGAAAGGTGAAGTAGTGGTGGGAGGGGAGTAGCTCAGCAGTTAAAGCATTGCTGTGGGAACAATGGTACCAAAGTTCGGATCCCCAGATCCTGTTTAAGATGTCAGGCAGGCATGAGGGCCCACCTATAATCCTAGGCCAGAAGATGAGCCTAGGAGTCAAGGTCTGAATGTGGGTTGTTCCCCAAGGGCTCATATGTTTATGTCCTTAGCTGATGGTAATATCTGGGAAGGTTGTGGCACCTTTAGGAGATGGAGTCTTGCTGGAGGAAGGCACACCACAGGGAGTGGGCCTTGAGGTTTGGTAGCCTGGTCCTGTTTCCTCAGAATTTGGCTCTTGCCTCCAGCCATGCCTTCTGCTATTCAGTTTCCATCATAACAGAATATACCCTGTCTGGAGCCTTAAGCCAAATCAATCTCTCTCTCTCTCTCTCTCTCTCTCTCTCTCTCTCTCTCTCTCTCTCTCTCTCCCAAGTTGCTTGAGTCTGAGTATTGTCTCACAACAATAAAAGAGAAACTTCAAAGTTAGCTAGAACAGCCCAATAAGTGAGATCTGGATTTAATTAGAGACCCAGACTCAAAACAGTAAGGTGGAAAGAGCCATCAAAGATGATTCCCAATAACAGCATCCACATGCATGAGCATACATGACACCTGCCCACCTACATATAAAGCACACATGCACATACACACACACACACGTGCATCCTATACACATGAAAATGGGGGTAGAATTCAAACCCAATGCTTGTCTCAGGATGACCCCTTTCATACCACCACATCAGCCCCCCATTAGCCAGAACAGACTCTCAAAAACCCAAAATGTGCATAATTGGCAACAACATAAATGCAGATCTACCCAGACAGAGGTAACCTAGATGGTCACTTCACCATGGAATGTGCCCAGCCTGATGAGAAGACAAACGCCTGGCACCTTATGAGGTCAGGGCACCTATCAGGTTTCATGTCTGGGATGTGGTGGGGCAGAGCCCTATGTGGTCTGTGCAAGCCCAGACTGGTTGGCGCTGATGTCGGCAGCCTGCCAGGAAAGACAAGCCCAGGGGACCTTCTATTCCTACAACCAATCCTCCTAATGTCCTCACAGTGTCATATAGTTCTTCAGCCTCATAACAACACAACAGGCCCCACTGTGCCTTCTGGTCCTTCAAAGTCCACTCTTGTTTTGCCAATGTGTCCTCTATGGTGCAGGTTCAAATGCAAACTCCTGCCAACTTCAGCTTTACTTCAATCCTCTGAACCTTGGTACCTTCCTGGGGGGATGACCTGTCCACCTCCCAGGGCCATGTAAGGATTGAGGGGTCCAGGTCCAGAAAGCCTGGCATAAAGCATGCGTTCACTCTCTTCCTACATCTCAGTGTGGTAAGCATCTGCTTCATTCAACTTGACCTTTTGTTAAACACTTGTACTCTTCTAGGTAACTCATTACTTTCTATTCCAATGCAAATATTGCCTTTTCTAGAGCTTCTTGGAGCTAAGAACAAAAGCAGTCTTCCTCTTTACTCCCCATGAATCCCACCCCCCCAATGCACAGTGCGAGATCATAATGTGACCCCATTCGTGGGTTGATGGTTTAGGGGCTCCTAAGTGAACTGGTGATACTAGTCATCATCCTGCAAGAGTCTTTGGTGTGGTGCGCTGTGCTGAGTGATTCATAGCATTATGTTTTTTATCCTGGCAAAACGAAGCGGGTTCTGTTCAGTAGTCACCCTGTGTTCACAGGCAATTTCAGGATGCAAACCCTCATCTGTACAACTCAGATTTGCAACCATTATGAAGTTAGGGTCCCTTACTAGGGTAGAACAGAGCACCCTGCGCTTTCAGACAGAGGAATGGAGAAATAGACACAGAAGGACCAGAACAAGTCCCAGGGTTGACTTCAAGTCCCAAGGGAGACTTCAGTCTCCCCATCTGGCCTACGACCGACCAGCTGTCACTCTGGCCACAGCCCTAGCTCTTTCCTGCTACACAGAGGAAACAACAACACAGACTTAAAAATCAAGACATACATAAATAAATAAATAAATAGTTTCTTCTTCTTCTTCTTACTCTTATCCTTATTTTCTGCTCCAATATTTCCCTCTTTAGCAACTTACAAAGACCACCAGAGGGAAAAGGTTATGAGAGGGGGAAGGGGACAGAGGGAAAACCAACTTGCTTTTAAATTCTCAGCTCTAAGGCAAGAACTACCAAGAAAGTCATGGCTTGGGAGTATTAATTCCACCTGTCTGTTATACCTCAAATTAAAACCATTTGCATATTTGCCAGAGGGCTTTGAAATTCAGAAATCCATGTACTATAACTTGAAAGCCAAAAACAACGCATGGAGCAAGCTGGGACTTGTTCCCAGGAGATACAGCCGAGGTTGAGGAGAGGCTCGTGGTAGCTCTCGGTACTTTCCCAACACAGGGGCTGTCGCTGCTGTCTGGTCTCGGCCCAGGCTGAGCTTCTCCTGTCCGGTCTGCTGGAAAGAAGTTTAGCCTGGCTTTGTCAATCTCGCCAAACCCTAGCCACTAACTAACACAGGACGGGCCCCAGGCTGCTTGGGATCCTTCTTGATAGTTCATACTCTCCCACTCCAGGAAGTCAGAGCAAATAGAGAGAGAATAAGGTCCCAGCACCCATGTCTCACTCTGGAAGGAGTGAATCCAAGGCACACAGAGGAGAAAGGGGCTAGCTCTGAGCTCGGGAGGATCTCCAGTCTATAGACAAAGAAACGGAGGCTTCATTCAGGTACTAAGACTTCCAATGATACAGTTAGTGAATGCAGCCAAGATTTGAGCCTCAGACCTGCTGGCCCCAGGGTTCACTCCATTAAGTTTGGCTGTTCCCAGACCCCCCTTCCCCCCCACATCTTGAAAAGTCACGGAAGGCCAGAGCAAGCCACATGCAGCATGGCCTGGGGCACAGCATGCACATACCGTAGATTGGCAACACAATCGCTTCATCTTGGTCTGGGGTTCCCTCTCCTTATGATGGTATCTATGGAGATGGTGCTGGCTGCACGCCAAGGCCGCAGTGCAGGGCAAAGAGCACAGGGCACACTCTCACACAGGTCCCTGAAGTCACCTGCCCTTTGGCTTGCTTCATGGCACAGGAATCTGGGCCTTCCAGGCCCCCTCTGACCAAGCTCCTGGGTCTGTTGAGAGGTTGGTCCCAGGCTGGTCTGGAGACAATGGAGAGGAACGTGAGCACCTGGTCTGGCTTCCCCATCCACCACCAGCCCGTCCTCATTTCAACATGCACGCAGCAAGGGCTTCCTCTGCTACAAGTCCTCCCTGGTGTGGAGGAACTGGGTCTAATAAGAACCATAAACAGCCTCTGCCATCCACCTCAGTTTTAGTAACAGTAGACAGCAAGGAGAGAAGAATGAGCACGCGTCCAGCATCTACTAGTTGCTAGTCACTACGCACCACGGCATCTCTTTTATCCTCCCAAAGAACTCAGCAAGGTCATGGTTCTGGAATGAGCAGGCCATTTACCAGAGTAGGACAGGGAGTGGCTCTGAAGAGCAGATTGCTCATGTTCAACTTTGGCTCGTATTTTCATTCCATGCACCCATGAGCAAGTGACTTTCCCTGTCTGCACATTAATTCTTCCCTGCTTGCCATCCTTGCAGACATTAGGTCTCCATAATGTGAGCCAATTCTTTAATTGTTTAATATCTCTTCCCCCCTCTATCTTTCTATCTATCTCTGTCTCTCTCTCACATGTGCATTCATGCATGTACATAAACATACACACACAATACATACATGCATGTGCACACACACACACACACACACACACATTAGTTCATTTCTCTGGAGAACCCTGGCTACTACAGGTAACAGCTATAACTACCTGTGGGGTACTGCAAGAGAAAAAGGTTCCTGTACATGACATACTCCTGACAAGAGTACAATATATACCATTTGCTGTATAGACATAGTTGCCCAGATCCCCCCCAAAAAGACCAAGATCCTGACACACAGGGGGCCAAAGGAAGAAGACCACCAAGACATAGCAAGGGAATGACATCAAGTTGTGAGTTAGAAAGCAAGATGCAGTGCCCCTGGCCTAGTGCTGGATGCTGATGAGCCAGGAACAAGGACCCCAGGACTCTGATTCTTCCTAAAACCAAGAGTCGGGGGACTTGCCCTCAGTCTCAGGGTAGAGAGTTTGGGGAATAACTTGGATGGCCAGTTTGTCAGAGCTTGTCTTGACTGTCCCTGCTTTGTCACTCAGTCTCACATGTCAGGAACCCCCTTAGTCCCTGGCAAACTGTGACAGTCTTCACCCCAAGAACAGAGGCTCCGGAAGATGAGAGGGATTGGAATTCAGGAACTCTTCTTCCTCCATGAGACCCTCAGAATCTCTAGTCTTATGACTACTGTGGGACTCAACTTCCTAAGAAGAGGGTATTTTTTTTTATTTCACAGAGGAAGCACAAGGCCTCCTTTGTTTGATGCCCAACTTTCTTCATCTAATGCATCTAAGATTCCCCCCAATCCCAAGTACTAATTAGATATATAGGTGTCACCCGACCATTGAGTCTTGAGCTCTGGGCACATTGTAAAGAGTCAATAGTTATGGTGAGCCTGCAGGAGATTCTTTGGCTGATATGGGAAGCCTCAGCCAACAGTGAATGGGACCATCCCCTAGGTAGAGGGATAAGACAGAGGGACTTGAGCCAATGGTTTGGATTCTTCAGCATTCTTTGGGCCAACTTACTGCCTGGCATCCTCTCCCAGCAATCCCTGTGGATGTGGTCTGGCCAGTTCCCTTGGCTCCTGATGTTGGTATGAGCTCTCCAGCCCAGCTGGACTAAGAACTGTAACTGGAATCACTAAGAAAGAATGAAACCATCTGGTTTCCCTAAGCACTTTGGTCATGAATTGATCAGCAGCATACAGGCAAACTGCAAGGCCCAGTGGGGCTTAATTGAACAAGGAGGTTATACACACAGAAAGCTCTCATATCTCTTGCTTCCCATAGCAGAGCTCGCATATGGGCGGCAATGCACTGTTTCTAGAGTCTGGCCTATCCATCCTTTAACTTACCCAATCAGACCTCCAAAGCCAGAAAGACACTAGTCCCCTTGGCCAAAGCCATACTGTTGCTAGTGGGTTTGGACTTAGAGTCACACTCGGGGACCACGAACTATTCCACTTATTCTGAGCATTCAGTTAGATTGTAATAAAATAATGCACATAAAATAGTGAACTTGGCACAATGCTGGGTATATTTGAAGCATTCCATAAGCATTAGATTTTTATAGATCTTGTTATCATCCAATTTTCACAGACGATAGAGCCTCAACAAGGTTCCAAAAGCGATTCAAGGTTTCTCAAAACACGTAAAAAAAATCACTTTCTCAAGCTGTTAACAAGAAAATAAAACCCACTTAATTGAAGACATTCTTCTTATACTGGCTTTGCCTTAATGGCACAAACCTCTACATAAGTTACCTTACCACACAAGAGGTCAAAGAAATGAGGATTAGAAAGTTGAGATATTTCTGAATCAACAACATAAACATTTCTGGTGAATTTCTTCTATTTGTGAAGAGTTAATGAAAGCTTACTAGACATGCTCTTCTGTCTTTCCTTGGCTAGGTGACCCAAAAAAAAACTCAAAGTCATGGTCCAAGTCATGACTTGTGGTTTCTACCTCCACTCTGAAATTACTGAGGATCAATGCTCTGCTATCAAGCTCTTTTTATAGGAGATGAACTCTTTATCTACTCCAGGTGCATACTAGCTATCCCTAAATTTTTCTAGACAAGATATTCCAAGTCTTCCTCTCCTCATTTCCTTGCCCCCTAGCTAAGAGTGACTGTTATCAAGTGCTCTGTGCATGTGTAGTTGCATACTGGAAGATGTCAAGGTGTTCTCTCAACTGATCTTCCCAGAGGACCCTGAGTAATGAGATTTCGGTTTCCCGCTTGCAAGCGCACAGTGCTCTTCCACCCACCCTTGCAAGCGCACAGTGCTCTTCCACCCACCCAGGAAACAAGAAACCACAGTCATGTCTGTTACTGCCTCTTGTCTTCCCTCCTCCCCTACAGTCAGCACACGTTCTCCTGGGCCATCCTTTATGGAGGGACTTTGCACTTTGCTCCCCACCCAAAACAAACAATCTTCTAAAAGTTATCAACTCAGTCCCTTTGCCACTTATCCGATGGATCATATGTCAGTCTATTAAAGTTTGAAATTTATACATCCCTCTTCCACTGCCAGAGAAAATTGCTCATCAAAGTTCACTGGGAGCTCTGTTCAAGGATCTGCACCAAGACATTGATCATAACTGAAATGTTCACCAACCACAGAATGACCAGAAACAAAAGCCAGAAAACAGAGAACTCCAGCATGTATTCACAGTGTGTGGGGCAAGGGTAGAATACAATGGACGAATCTATTATGGCTACAGAAGAAGAGGATCAAGATTTGCTGCAAAGAAAAAGTGATGTCAGTATATTAATAGTTGCAATCATGAATCGTGTATCGAAGAATACCAGGAGAAGCTTCTAGAGAAACTTCTGTTTTTTTTCCCTGTGTATAAATGCAAACACAGGGAAAGAACTGAAATGTTAGATATCCCAGTGATAACAGTTACCACTGAGTGGGGAAAAATGATAGGAAATAAAGAATATTGATCCAAGGGAAATGAAGCCTCATCTGAATACTTTCAACTTTTTTCAAAATAATAATGTGTTTACACATTACTTGTGTGGTTATAGCAAATACAAAATGGAACTGTTGTAGCTCCTTCCATTGGACAAATGGTAGGAGGAAGTGATCAGAGATGCACAGCCACAAGTAGATTTTGGTTTTCAACCTAGCTTGATCATCTGACAGCTATGTGATCTTTTTTAAAAATTGATTTATTTGTGTGTGTGTTTGTGTGTGTATGTGTGTGTATCAGAGGGTACTATGTGTCCCTGTGGAGGGCCAAGGGATTTGTCATCCTGGATTGCTTCTACCTCCTTTTTGCTTCATTCAGATTTCCCAGGCTCTACCTTCCAGAGCTGGAAGTATAGGCCACTGCCATTTCTGCCTGACATTTTTACATGAGATCTGGGATCTGAACTCAGGACTTTCTGTTTGTGAGGCAGAGAGTCTTAACCCCTGAGCCAGTGTAGCTTTGTGATCTTAAATAAGTCACATGGCTGCTTGGTGTCACTTATCTTCATCTATCAAATGAAGTTGGTAATATCTCTGAAAATATAGCAAAGAACGAAAGTAACGAATAAAACATTGAACCTTGTGCCTAGAATATACATACTTGGTCCATGATTATTGGAATATTTATTGCCCCTAAAACCCAATGAGGAACTGTGATCCAGCATCACAAAGAGCTGCTGGAGAGGATTAAGTACCACCATTCCATCATCGCTCTAGTATTCTGCCAAGGGGGTATTGAAAGTTTATGCCCACATTGCCCCAGATATGTGCACACAGAGATACACACACACATAACACTCACACTATTCCCACCACAGGAAAAGACATGGAAGAAAATAAATCAAGTAGGAAGCCAGGGTATGTCCTGTCTGTTGAGATAAGAGGACACATATGGATCAGGAAAGCTGGCCTTAGCCACAAACTACCTAACAGCCTGCCCCAAACATGACAACTCCCAGGACTTCATCCTCTTAGTTGTGAATTTCTTAGCATAGAAAGGACACAGTACAAGAACCGGAGCACCGTTTTTCTTTTCTATGAGGCAATGAGAGCAATAAGAAGGGACAGGAAGGTCCGACTGGGAAAAATAGGATCATCTCATAGACTGTAAGGGCTGAAGCTCCAAACCTTGTGGCTCCCAGCCAAGAACAGACCTAATGTGCCCACACTATTAAAGACATAGGGGTTCAGAGACAGGAGTGGTTATAAAGTACCCTGTATTCATCTGAATCCCTGTGACTGACTTGGGGACAAATAGCTATGCAATGCCTCCCTTAAAGCTCAGGCCAGGGACTAATGCTTTTCCTGGCTCCTAGCCAGGGTTTGCAAACACAGGTCCCAAGTGTTGCTTTGCAGAGCCGAAGCCCATGTATCCTGATTAAATATTGACAGTAGCTCTGCATGCCTTATCTTGATTCAGTGAAATCCCAGTCCCCAAGGAACTACATAGGGCAGAATTTACCCCACCATACAGTCTTCAAAGCTGTCATGGACGAGCCAAGCAAAGGTACTTCCATGAGATCCACACCACCTAAATTCATACTCTTTTGCAAAATTGGCTTTATGAATTATCAGACCCTAGCCTCCTTTGAATCTGAGTTCTAGGATGAGAGGATAGCACTGTGGAACTTAATACATCACTCATTAACTTCTTGGCAGCAGGCTAACTGGTGGGTGAGGGAGAGGCCTTGGGAAGTCTCCCTAATGCCTGAGACCTCCAACAATAGACCTCCTTCTGACAGAGCAGTCAGGGGGCCTATTCAAGTCCAAGGGCACCCAAGAGTCCTAGACCTCCAGGTGAGCCTAAAGTGAAGTTCTAACACCCAACCACATCAGCAACCATAAGGCAGCTTCCCCTAGTGTCTACCGACTCATCTGTGTCATCTTGGATGCTGGCCACTTTGCTGTGTTTCCCCTGGCAACATGCTAGGTCCCTGATCAATCGTCCAGTCTTTCCTCCACTACAGAGACAAGATCGTCTCCCTGGACATGAAGCCAAGTAGAATCCTAGTTTCTTCTCTGTTGCTCTGATAAGATACTCTGACAACAACTGAAAAGAAAAAGGGTTCGTTCAGCTCACCATGTTAGGCCATGGTCCATCATGGTAGGAAGTTACAACGGCAGGAACTTCAGAGAACCGGTCACAGTACATCCACAGTCAGCAGCAGAGAGCAAAGAACTCATGCGTGCTCGCTCCCAGCTGGCTTTCTCTGCTTTATACCATCCACAGAATGGTCCCACCCACAATTAAGATGAATCTTCCCATATCAATTAAGATAATCCCCCACCAGCCTGCCTGGATGCCATTCGAGCCAGTGATTCTAGATTGTGTCAAGTTGATGATTCCTGTTATAGGTTGCCTTGTTAAAAGAAGTCATTGGGGTCTTCCTCACAAAGAGGGGTATACACACTCAAGTGCTTTGTGTACCTATGCACATGTATACCCATCTATTTGCAAACACACACATACACAAACACACAACCCTACCCATGTACACATACATGGAAGAAATAAAATAAAATTGGTTGAATTAATGAATAAAATGCCTTCCATAACAGACTCAGCTGTACAAGTGACACATAGATTAAGAACACCAGCTTGTGTTTCTCCCCAAGCGTTCAGGGGAAACATTTAGTCAACATTCTTTGTCTATTGCTCAAGGAAAATGATCTTCAGTAGAATCAACATAGAATCATTCATGTCAGTATTTAGGATTCATCGATACAGAATTTCCCAGATTCATTCAGTCCAACAACAGGATTCACTCACAGGTGAAGTGAATGAAGAAATAAGTTATCTATGCTTTACGACATCCAAGACAAACTAGACGAAGCACAGAGGGCCACACAAGTGAAAAGATTTGAAAATAGGAAGGAGTGTGACAGGGGAGATGAAGGGTTATGAGGGGAAAAGGGGGTGGGGTGGGAATAGGGATAAAGGGGAAAGAAAAAAAAAGGAAAAAAGTTATCTTTGCTTTCTGATGCCAAGAAACTCATGTTTAGCTTAAGAACATGTCTTCAGCAGCCATGGAGAGTGCTTGCTATCCGAGAATAAGGACCTGAATTCAGATCTCAATACCCAGGCAAAAAACCGCATTGTGCGGCACACGCCTGCAATCCTAGAGCAGAGGAAACGGAGAGGCAGAGATCACCAAGGCTAGTCTGGCCAAATCAGTGAGCTCCATGTTCAGAGGAAGATCCTATCTCAACAAAAATAGGATAGTGATTAAGGAAGACACCCCAGGTAGACCTCCACATACATGTGTGTGCATACGTGTACCAGCACACACACAGATATGCAAACACTCGCAAAAAGAACATGTCTTCAAACTGCGGGGTAGATGTGACCTGATCTTCAGGGAATTTGGGCCGTTTGTCTGTGAGTCTAGTATTTTCTATGTGGTTTGTTTGTCCATCTGAATCATGAACTCATCTGCTTCTGGCTCCCATTACATCTGGCACAGTACAACTTTGGGACGAGGAAAAAAAAATAGTAGTATTTCAAAAATCAAGTTTGGAGGGAGCCAATCGTCTTCTTACGTACCTGACCCTAAGACATGGGATCCTTTAGACATGATGCCTGATGACTTTGAAGAGGCCATTGTAGACTGACGTAGGTAGAACTTACCCCCAAATGCTTAGCATCATGGGAAGTTATTCACACAAATACAGAAAGACAACACAGCTACAAGATTTCTTCCCATCTCGCAGATGGCTACTTTCCTGGAGATCAAGTCTGGCAGCCGCTCCTATGTATGATACTGGGACAACTAACTGCCTGGCAGGCATACTGAGGACAGCTTTTACCTCCTTCTGCAACTTATCAGCTTGCAAGATCAACAAGACTCACGTAAGCGTCTTCCTCTAAGGACAATGTCCAACAGCAAACTCAAGGGCAAAGAGGGATTCATTAGATAAGAAACACACTTCAGCGCAGAAAAAAAAAAGTCTACAAATCTTTATTGAAAATGTTTTATTTCCATCTTAGCAAAATAGCCCAGGAGGAAATCTGGAGGGACTACCACAACTAAAACTTTGGGTCAAGATAAGAAAGAAAAAAATACCATGTCAATCCTAGCTAATATAATACTTTATTTCTCTGCTGCATATTTGCAAACACGAATTCTTTTGAGAAGGGTGGTCTAAATAGTCTCAAACCATCAACTAGCTGGAAAATCTTGGATAGTGTTTTTGTATATGTAGGAAACCATGACTTGAATTAAAGAGGACCAAGATCTCCTCTCTCCCCTTTTTATTCACCATGACTGCCAACAGAGGTGGAAATTTACCATCTAAGGCTCTACAATCTAAATATTGAGGGTGGATAAAAATGAGGCTGGAGAGGTGGCTCAGGGGTTAAGCCTCTGCATTGCAGGCGGAAGGTCCTGAGTTCGGATCCTAGACCCCACGTATAGACGCCGGTTGGAAGCAGAGGTGGCCTGCGTTCCTGCTCCTAGTAGGGCAGAGCCTGTGAATCCCAGGGCAGAGTAAACAAGGAGGAGGTGGAGGCGCCCATGGTGGTTCCCGAATTCATCCATGGTTCTACATACACACACACACACACACACACACACACGCATACACGCATAATTGAATAATAAAAAAAATTTTAAATGGTTCAAGGTATATGTGCTGGAATTTTAGTGAATATTGAGAAATATGTATTGAAATAACAGAAGCTGGGAAAGAAGGGACGAAAAAGATAAAATTTTCCCAAATTTATTTAAAATGTTTTTAAAAAGGCATTAAACAAATTTTCATTCCCACAAACAAAATAATCTATAGACTAAAGTGTATGCCTCGTGGTGACACTGTTGCCACTCTCAGACAATGTGCAGCTCCCAAGGGATGCTGTGTACCTTGGTAATGGTTGCAACCAGTTCCCTGCAAATCTAATGTTACTTTAGGAAGGAAGGAAAGAAAGA
Source organism: Typhlomys cinereus (assembly GCA_023101885.1). Classification (NCBI taxonomy): domain Eukaryota; kingdom Metazoa; phylum Chordata; class Mammalia; order Rodentia; family Platacanthomyidae; genus Typhlomys; species Typhlomys cinereus. The sequence continues at coordinate 2,816,213 of JALPQD010000138.1, read as the reverse complement.
AGGAAGGAAGGAAGGAAGGAAGGAAGGAAGGAAGGAAGGAAGGAAGGAAGGAAGGAAGGAAGGAAGGAAGGAAGGAAGGAAGGAAGGAAGGAAGAAAAGAAGGTTGGTTGAAATGAAACTTTGGGGCCTTTCATTGTAGCTCTAGACCTCCAGGAAGGATGGGGTTTGATCAGCAGAAATCCTTTGCTTATATAATAGTAGCTTAGGTATGGTTTGTGTGAAAATTTACTTTACAGCACTAGCAGAAACTCCACTACCTTAGACTTCAGGGGGATCATGGAAAGCTGCAAACGTGCATATTAAAGTAATAGTTTTCCTCAGCCTCCCTCTTCCCACTGCCTCTCCAGCTGAAGGTAAGCACCTGCATTTCCAACTCCTCTGCCCCGTCTCCCACCCCCTGACTGCCCCTAACACACACCCTGATACTGTCTTGCCTGCCACCCAGTACCATGTGAACCCAAACCTGAGACAGCTGCTTGCACTGTAAATCTGAACGAGGCTGAGAACACCGACGCATGAGTGTGGGAAGTGGCCGCTTGAGGACTCACACCTTGGCTGCCTCATTAGTGAGGGGAGGGGGACTGGCAAGCACTGGCTCCCCCAAGGGAAACCCGTGTAGCTCAGAATGGCCGAGGGTCTTACTGGCCCTAGGACAACTCCATGGTGCTTCTGCTACTGCAAAGCAGGGGGCCCTGGAGAAGGGACCCTTTGAGAATGAGACGGGACAGACGTGGGTGCCTCTGAGCTTCAGACTTAATATTTCCCGTGCACTATTATCCCTAATATCCTTCCAATTCCTTACCCCTGCCCCGCAGGAAGAAAATGGGAAAGAGAAGTAAGAAAGAGGGAGATGGGGTGGAGAGAAGGAAGAAGGGGGTAGAGGGATGGAATGAGGGAGGGAGGACCACAGTTTAGTTTGAGATAGAAAGCATAGTTATGTGAAGGCTATGGCAGACAGGCAGGAATCTCATTTTCAATCCCAGTTTTAGGAGAAGGACTCTGCCGTGATCCAGCCCTAAAAGCCCTCCACCGAGAGGCTGTGGTTGAGCTCATAGGCGCTGCTGTCTTCCTCCTCCAGCAGCAGCTTGTCGATGGTCAGGGAGCCGGCCCTTCTGGAGTCATCCATGTCCTGCAGGACCGGCTCAGGGATGGAGATGGGAAGCTGAACAAACTGCGGCCCCGACAGAGCAGGGCCAGAAGGTTGGTACTGCAGGCCGGAAGTGGGCAGTGTGGAAAGAGGCTGAGGCCATGGGAAGTAGGTCAGGGGCGTCTGGTGCTCAGGGGCCTCCAGCTGAGTCCCCACGGTGGGCGCGGCAGTGCTTCTGGGCTGTGAACAGGGGAAAGCACAAGAAGGATGGTCAGCAGGCCTGGGAGACCCATCTGCCCATGGTTGCCATAGCAACGGAACCCATGGCTTCCCCCTTCACTCAGCTCTTCTTCCTGGCATCTCATGTCACAAGACTCCATTTGTGTCCCTGCCTGTGATAGTTAATATTGGCTGGCAACTTAACTGACCTGGTATTAACTAACAGATTATCATCTGATCAATGGAAGAGATTATCTGAATTAAGGTATTTGAAATGCAATGATTTCAAATGTGAGTAGTACCTTCCAGTAGCAGACCACATAAAAGAAAATGCAAAAAAGAAGGTCTCTCTTTCTCTCTTCCCATCCCCCTCTGCCCACTCCCAGCAAGTTCATCTTTCCTGCTTTCTGCCATTCTTGACTGACATAGAACCCAGCATCTTCGACCCTCCAGTGTGACTGAGGTCCAGAGGCTCTTCAGGAATCCTCCAACCTTTAGCACCAGACTGGGACTGCTGAGATATTCAGCTCCTGAACTGAGCAGCTACGGCAACCATTGTTGGACTGCCAAGACCTTATCTCATAAGCCAGTGCAATGAGTTCCCTTTCTATATGTCCATTCTATTGATTCGGTTCCACTAGAGAACCATGATTAACCCACCACCTCAGGTCAAATCAGAGAGGCAGAACCTGGGTTTTCAGATATCCTCCCACAGTTGAAAAGAGCAAGTGGGAAAGGAAGTTCTCTGCACTGACATTGGACACAAGCCAGGTCAAGTCCCACCCCCTTTTAGTCCTTAACTCCCCTTTAGCACCTCCAGTTGCCACTGCCGGTTAAGAGTAAACTGGTGAAGTAATGGAGGATAGAGGTTTCTCTGCCTCCCAAATTTGCCACCACACAGAATCTGACCCAAGAAATCTAGAGTAGGGTCTGAGATTCTGCACATAGAACCCTCTTTCAGGGTGATGCCCACATGACTGGTACAGGGACCGCAGTTTGAGTAACCAGCTTCCAGGGTGTTTCTGAACAATAGAACAGGGTGTGTGAAGAGGGGTGATGTGCTGGCTGGCGTGTATATTCCACATTCACACTACTTCCTCTCTTTAGACCTGATCTTGGGGTTCCCCATCTCAGCTTCCTAGAGCTAGACAGGAGCTGGGAGAGCCTTGCCTTTTCCTTTACTCCAAAACCCCAGGTAGAAATCTTTCCTTTTGACTCCTCAGCCTAGAGAGGTCACCTGCATCTTCCAGGTTCCTTACCAAGGGTTAGAATTACAGCTTTTATCTCTGCTAATCGTGATTGTGGAACTGAAAGCTCAAGCCAGCTTTGATGCGTTCATTTACAAAATGGCAAAAACAAATCAATTATTTCTTAATAAACACTGCTTGTTTGATACACAGAATCTTTCAAAGCAGAAGGTGGGGATGATAAAAGGGATAAACACTGCAAAGAATCCTCAGTAATGAAATGTCTGGTAACCACTGCATCCTCCACTCCTGGGCTGCGGCTATGGAAATTAATTGCCTGGGGAAGGTGCTTAGTTAAGTCTCCCTCCACCATCATCAAGATCCCCCCCTCCAAATCAGTTGGTTGGGCAGCCAGGTGGGCATGGAGGGAGACCCTCTCATAAACCTTGCTAGGAAGGTGCTCTGAGGCAAGAAGCAGGTGCACTGGGAGGATACCAGACCCTTCAGGGAAACAAAGGGGACACGGGGAGTGGAGGCAAGCTCCACCCCCAAAGGTGGGCTCTGTGGCTATTCAGGGAGCTCTGCTTCGCACAGTTTTCCCAGAGTGAGCTAAGCACTACTACATACTAGGCCTTTTCTCCCCCTGAATACGTAAGTGACTCCCACCCTTTGGGTTACAAAGGCACCAATGAGATTAAACTATGACCCCCATTTCTCCGACTCTAGGAGGCATCTCTTATCCTCAGGCACATGAAGGCAGCTATTTATTGACATTGCTGTCAGGCTTTGACATGAGCCTAATAATTAGCATTTATAAGCTTTTTGTATGTTAAGCAGGACTCCAAGTGCATTGACTCATCTAATACCACCAGTAACCTTCTTGTTAGTATCTCCATCTAATAGATAGAGGATCCTGTCAATTAAAAGAGATCAAGTTACCGAGCCTAAGGGCACAGAGCTAATTAGTGGTGGAGGGTTGCAAACCGCTGAATGCAGTTCACTGGATCTGGAAAAAAAAATACCCTGCAGGTGGATCTGGCTGAAAAGTAGTATTTCTGATAAATTGTATCAACTTTTGCTCCAACTCTTAAGGCCTTTACCATTGTTAAACTACCTGAAGTGAAAGGAAGGTCTGACTATGGCCCCATGAAGATTTCGCCTGATACCCCTTCACTAAAAACTTCACTCCCTGAGGCCCACAGCTTACAGAGCAGCTAGGGAGATTCAGGCAGAGAAGCAGGGCCCCCCAACCCAGAGGAGCAAGGCAAGTATAAGAAGTGTCTGTGGAAGACAGCTCAGTCAAAAGGACGAGGAGCCGTCCACCCGGGAAGATGCAGAAAATGTAACTGAGCTTATAATCTTGGGATCCAATGGCAATGAAGACCAGGGGCTTTCTAAATGGGTGGTGTCATCTCTCGAGTTAATATACAGCTCTGCTTTTGCAGGACATACCGTGACATTAGTGATGAGTGGCGGGGAGGCGTAAGTCAGCACTGAGGAGGGCCCCACAACCGTGTAGCTGGGGCACATGGGCTGCACGTACATGTCAGCTGAGTAGGGGCAGCTGACCGCTTCATGGGACACATATTCGGTGTAGGGCGTCCATGGGGTCAATGGCTGGAGGGTGGCCGGGGCTGGCTGTGAGAGCCAGCCAGCACATAAGGCCCCTTCCTCGGTCACTGTGGAAGTAGAGACCTCCATGTCCAGGCAGGAAGGGCCTATACATTTAAAAAAAAAAAAAAAAGGCAATTACAAAACAGCAGGTGTCACCTGCAGAGAGCCCCCAAGGAAACCAGAACTGCAGAAAGTGAGTTCTTACCTACTGTGGTGTAGGTCGCCAGGGGCTGGTGAGGCAGCACCACCTGGAAGGGAGAGAAGAAAGCAAGGATGGGTGTTTCGTCATCTCTAGCAAACCTTCTTCAGGGGACTCCAAGAATTCCAAGGTAGGAGAACATGGGGAAGAATCTCCTTGTTAGAAAAAACACTCACCTCACTGCTGACCACTACCACTTGCATTTGTAAAGGGATATGTGTTTCCATGTACCGAAATGTCTGTGCACTTAGCATATGCACTGGAATATGCCACTGGCTCCCTCAGGCATTATCAATGGCTTTCTTTCTTTCTTTCTTTCTTTCTTTCTTTCTTTCTTTCTTTCTTTCTTTCTTTCTTTCTTTCTCTCTCTCTCTCTCTATATATTTTTTTTTCTTTCTTTTTCTAATTTTACAAGCATATTGAATACTAATCCCTGCTTCCTTCCATCCCCCCTCCCTCCCCTTCTTCAATCCATTCCACTCCCACCTGCCTTCTTATCTGTCTGCTTCTATGGACCCCATGGTTCCCTCTGACTTATCTATTCTTATGGGGGTTCAGGCCTCTGTGGCATACCAATTGCCTCCCTTTGGGCCATCCCACTGACAGGGGCATTTCCCTTCACACATCCAGCTTTAGTCCCTCAGGTTTCCACTGTATGTTCTTATCTCTCTTGAGTTCCTCAATAGTCCATGAGGACATGTTGGTATGTCAGTCATTATGCAGGTCTGGTAAGGACAAGTCTCACTGCAGTGAGTTCCTGGATACAGCAGTCCTGCCTTAAATGGAATGGTCCAACAGTGGACCTTCCCATCTTTACAGTCTCACTGCCTCCTCTTCTGATCAATAGCTTTTCCAATGGAGAAAGGCAGCTCCACTACCCACATCCCACCTCAAAGAACCACCAGTTTGCTACAGCCAAGACCCTTTCCACAGTATCACGGAGCAACTCACTGTCTTCAGGCTCCAATGGACAGTCCATGGAGCAAGGAAGTACATTCCCACCTTATTCTTCTCACCACCTCCACTGTGAATTAAGCAAACACACACACACACACACACACACACACACACACACACACACACAGCCACATATGCATGCATGCACACGCTGCACACATGCACACATACACAGGCACACATGCATGCATGCACACGCATGCACACACGCACACATACACAGGCACACATGCATGCATGCACATGCACGCATGCATGCACATGCATACACACATACACAGGTGTACGCGCACACACACACACATGCAACATGCATGTTAGGTGTCCACATGCTCCCCACAGTGGCCCCTCACCGCAGTCGGTGGGCCAGCCGCCCCGCTGTTGGCATGGCCACGCTTCCTCCTCAGCAGTTCCTTCACCGGCTCCTTGACTCGAACACCCTGGTATGGTCTTGGTGGGGCCGGAGCTTGCTCTGGCGCTGTGGCTGTGAAGAACAGTGTCAATGGAAGCCATAGTCCATCTCAGATGCACCCTCCTCCTCCCCGATCCCAAGTGCCCAGATTCTCCAGGGCTCTGCCTTGCTTCCTACGCTGTGCTGGAACGTGGCGGTTCTGTCTTCAAACCTGGGGCTGCACCACATCCCGACAGTTAAGGCTGGTATCCCCTTTGTCTGGAATTGAAAAGGCTTCACAATGGGATCTGAATCCATTTTTCCGACTCTTTATATATTATGTAAACTGTGGCTCCTGCCGCAAGAGTAGACTACACTTCTCTATGTGACCCCACACATGTCCCCATCCTGTGTTCACTGATGTTTCTCTTACCCACAATCCCCTCTGTTTTGGGGATCACTTCTCTGATGTCCACAACACAGAGAATACTTAGATCCCTGTATCCAAAATGTCCAGATCTGATCCCTGTTCATGTAGGTGGCAGAGAAGGATGACAAGAAGGACAGAAATTCTGAGTCAGATGTGACTGAACTCAAATCCTTCATCTGTTACAATCCAGCTGTGTGACTTCTGGAAGCTAATAAACTTCTCTGAGCCTCTTAATGGGAAACTGTTATCAAATGAATGTTGTGCAGTCAGACAGCATAGCAAATAAGAAGTAAATAAAAAACCAGCTACCAAATAAGCACTAGACAAACTTGGGGGTTGGTTGGTTTGCTTATTTCTTTTTCTTTTCTTTTGTTGGATAGAACCCTGAGACTCACACATGGTAGGCAAGCGTTCAGCCACTGAGCTATAAGCTCTACCCCAACATTCAATAAATCCTCAGCTGCCCATTTTATGATTATTTACCCTTGTAGGTATAATTTTCAAATGTCCCAAGCTATTGCATCTTCTTTCTACCTCTTTAAATGACATGTCTATAAGCTTAGTTAGTGGTTAACTAATTAACTGGGTGATTTTATAATATGCACTTTTTGGTTTTTTTAAATTCGTACAGAGTTTCATACATGGATAAAGTGAATTTGTGTTATTTTCACATCTTCATCCCCAATTCCACCCCCCCCCCCGCCTTTTCTCATTACAGCCCTCTTCCTTGCCAGTTCCCTCCTATTTTCATGTCTTTTTGAATGTGTGGCCTGCTGAGTTTCATCTGGTTGCTTTTGGTGGCATGTGCCTGTGTACTTGCTGGAGCATAAATCACATTTCAGTGGTGGACCACTGAGGACAGCATCACTAACTCCCATCAGTCTCTCAAGAAGATATGAAACCTCTTGAGATTTTTCCCCTCCCATGGTGAAATACATGTAGGTCTTACAGAATACATAGCTACAGAGAATTCATGGATGCAACAGTCCTCTCATGTCCAGAAGAGAGTGTCTTGCTGCATCCTTGACCCTTTCAGGTTCTTACAATTTTACTGCTCCCTATTCCACAATATTCCCTGAGACTTGGGGTGGGAGGGTGGCTTCGATATTCTGTTCAGGGATGAGCAGACCACAGTCACTAATCTTCTGCACTCTGGCCAATAAAACACACTTTAATTCATCGTTCTACTCCTTCTGAAACTTTAGAATGAATGGGCCGAATTCCAGGCCCTCCATATCCCTGTACTTGGAACAAACATCCAAGGTGACTTATGTGCCCTAAAGCCACAGTGTCCACTTTGTGGCTGACAGGTTTTTGGTCTCTTGACTTTTGAGCCACAACAAAGGACCCTCCTTGCCTGGGAGACAAGCAACAGTGGCTCAAGCCATGCAGGCTACTAAATCAAGTTCACCCTGCAAGTCTAGTTCACCCAAGACAAGAAGCTGTGTTCCTGGGAAACCACACAGGGAGCCAATTATTATTCACTGATAAGGTCCAGGGACTTTGAATCAAAGGCCCAGAAGTCTGAGTATCTATTAAACCCGGATCCACAGGGCTACTGTAACTGAACTTTGTTCAGCAAATACCCGGCTGATAAGTGCCTATGTCTTACTTTGCACCAGGCCTCTTTTGGGGTGCTCAGATTCTCTGCACCAGCATGGGATGACCTTGAAGACCAGTGAGCAGAGAAATTGCATAGCCAGCAAAAGAAGAAAAGTCAGCTCCAGAAACAGACATCACCAGGATCCCAGTGCCTTAGACTAGATTTCTGCTGCAGTCTCACATCTTAGCATGGGCATAATCAACTAAAAACTGAAGGAAACTAAAAATACACAGGGTCTTGTTACCACTGAATCTGATTCTGGGGCTCCCATGTAAGCCTAGATGTGTGTGTGTGTGTGTGTGTGTGTGTGTGTGTGTGTGTGTGTGTCCTTGCGGTGATTTTGAAGATACATGGAATTCAAGCACCTATAGGCCCTCCCTGATTTAACACTAATATCTCTTTATAACATCTCAGTAAAGGACAACCTCACTTAACCCTCCCCCCCCTCAAGTTACCAGGGTCTCTATTAGGATTCATTTATTCTCCCAAATGCCGGGCACTAGGAATATGCATGTGGATCCTGTAGATAGGGTAGATAAGCAACAGAACAGTTACCAATGAGGCATAAGCATGTGAAGTAGCAGGAGTCCACAGCTTAGCAGCTGTGCCCTGGGACACCTTCATCTCTGCTCTGATCAGCAAAGGCAATGAACTTAAGAAGCATGGGCTGCCACTGGTAGAAAGTCCTCAGATCTACTAAATGACTCTGGACTTCCATTTCCTTATCTGTAAAATGAGGATATTAACTCCTCTCTCACACAATTGATAGGAGGATTGGTTGAAATGATACAGAGGAGCTACCTGCATACATGAGATGCTCAACACATGTTGCTTTCCTCCACTGCCCTCCTTCCATTCCCTTTGAAGGATGATAGTATTGGAATATTCCTTCTCCTAACAAACAGGCCTTATCAGAAGAAGCTCCATGAATAACAGGTCTTCATACTGCTTTGTAATGAAGGTTGCAACTTAGAATCCACCTACAGTTTCCTTATTTATAAAGTAAGAATTCCAGTGTTTTATATATGTGGTAAGGTATCTTGAGAATTTCCTGTGAGTTGCTTGTAATAGGCTTGGCAGGAGGGGAACAAGCAGTACACATGATTATTCCTAGTGGCAGAAGTGTCCCTTTCTAGCATGAAGACCTTGAACGTATGAGAGATCTTCCCATTTCCTCATTTTTCAGTGATGTGTTTTCCACACTCAGTCTTCCTTCTGAGTGTATTGCTCCCATAAGTTCCATCCGCCACCTTCCCATCGACAGAATGATGCCTAGGGCTATCCACAGACCCCCAGTGTGGCCTGGCAGGGCAAGAGCAAGGATGTCTATGACCTCCTTCTAAGGTCAACCTATCGCCACACCAGTTATCTTACAGCCATGTCTCTCAGCCTATTCTTGTCTCTTAGGCACAAATTCGGAGACATTGTGGTGTCAGGAAAAATTTGAAGAGTAAGTCAAATGGGGACAAGGGACAGGGTCTGAGTACTGGGGGGTCACCCTGTTAAGTCAACTGAGAAACAAGAAAGATTCAATCCCATATGCCCACCTCTCAGCCCAGCTCAGAGACAGAAACACAGCTCACACCCCTCTGATTTGCATGTACACTTCAGGGGAAGGAGTGGGGAGGCTTCCTGGTCCCACTCCCACTCCGGTTCGGGAAATGGACACACCACACACCACCTAGCAGCGGGCAATTGGGTACTTCCGGCTTCATGTCGAGTAAGGGTTTCCTGCCTCCTGTTGTTTTTAAATCAATGAACAAAGAGGACTAGGGCGAGGTGCTGAAAGCAAAGGGTTTCACCTTTAATTGTGTGGACTTCCTTGGAACCCACAATGTCAACGTTATCTGGCACAGCAGAGTATGTGGAGCACAGCTGCAAAGCTCTCGAAGTTCCCAATATCCCCTGGGACATCGTGATCACAGCCAGCTGCCCAGGAATCCTGCAGATCCACCTGAGCCGGAAGAGTGAGGACGCTTCTCAGAGCATCTGTAACGTGCTGGAATAAGACTCCAAAGCCTGAAGACAATGCCCAGGAGAGCCCGACAATCAAGTGCAACTGCAGTGTGCCCCCCTGCATTCAGTACTCTTCACCCTGATCCACAGGAGGCAACGATCTAATTCTACAGTAAGCACTGTGGTCTCAACTGCTGCTAGCCCGAGAACTGAGTCCCCAGTAGAGGTTTGGAAGAGAAAAAGAAGTTTATCTTACCTTGTGGTTGTTGGGTCCCTAAGTTAAATTAACTTTATACTGAACTGAACTTTTGGAAGAACAAGAATTTTAAAAAAATACTTTTGTATGTATGTGAGACAGAGAGGACACACAGATAGAGAGACAGAGAGAGAGAGAAAGAGAGAGAAAAATTAAGAGCAAATATACTTCGGTATACTTTTAGAAATCAAAGAACAACTACATGTGTTGACTCTGATCTTTCATCTCACTAAAAACAGTATGTAAGTACCAGAAGCGAAGTAGTCCCCAAGTTTTGGGGGATTCTCCTGGCCCTACCTCCCATCTCATCATAGGATTACAAATGTGTTTTAATATGGGTTCTGAGGATCCAAACTCAAGTCCTCTTATTTGCATGGCAAGCAGAGTGTGTGTGTGTGTGTGTGTGTGTGTGTGTGTGTGTGTGTGTGTGTGTGTGTATGTGTGTGTGTTTATAGGAGACCACTTGCATATGTGTGCCTGTGGAGGTCCAAAGATGATATCAGGAATCATTCTGATTGCTCTTTCTCATAACTGCTTTGCTCTGGAAGTTCCCAGGCTTTGTCTTCCAGGGCCAGAAATGGAGGCCACCACCATTTCCACCTAGAATTTTTCAGGTGGGATCTGCGATCTGAACTCAGGTCCTTCAGCTTATAAGGCCAAAGCTTTAACCCTTGAGCCATCTCTCTAGTCCAAGAATTTTTTTAAATTTATTAAGACAATTTCTTAAGAGAATAATTTTAAAGTAATATCCAAGGAAAATAAAATAGAAAATGAAAATAATAGTATGCCAGTAGAGGAAATGAAAGCCCAGTTTCCCAAAGTATAGCTAACCAGAGATTTTTTATTCATTTTATTTTTTACCTAGTTGTACAAGCTCAATGAATAGGTCCTTTGCCTCCCTCCTTCTCCCTTCCCCTCCTCCCTCCCCTTTCCTCTTCTATCCCTCCATCCTACTTTCTCCCACACCTCCCTTTCTCCCTCCTTCCTTTCCCTCTTTCTCCCCTCTTTTAACCAGAGATTTTAATCACTGCCTTAACTGGTTGCCACTCCTGAAAGCCTGAAACTCATTATTGTCCCTGTGGTCTGAGAGCCCTTTAAGCTTCTGTGAGCTTTCGTGTGCTCATCACAGAGAAATGACAATGCTCCTGAGAAGGAACTTCTGGCCTTCACCAGAAATCTCCATCTAGAGAGGATGCACCATCCACCATGCTTCCTTTCTTTGCTACTAAATGTCAGTGGTCAGTTGGGAGTTAAGGAAAGCAAACAGATTTTCTTGAACCTACTTATAGTAAAACTCGCCCATTTGGTCCCAACAAGAGCTTCCTTTCTCCAAAATGAGTGATGAAAAATTGGAAAGTCAAAGGTCAGCACAGGATATTTCAGTTCCCCCTGCTACACACCCAGACATGTTGCACACCACAAAAATAAGTCCTGCAGCTGCTGTTCCACCCCAGGGTGGGACAGATTCCAACCAGCAGACAAACTCCCACAGCACCCTGGCTGCATGGTCGCATCCACGCGGTGCTCCAAGCCAAGGGAAGAAGTGATACTAGTGAATTTGATAAAACACAGTGCTCTGGTTCTTTAATGAAGGTGCAATAAAAGATCACTGAGAAAATATGCAAAACTGTCAGCACGTGTTTATTTAACGACCCATGCAAACCACATTCACGCGCAGCACAGATGCTGCTCAATCCTGGGCACTGGGAACCGGTAACATGTCTCCCCGTGTTTCTTTTAAAAAGCCCATTTCAGACAGGAATCTTACAAAAGCCTCCAAGGTACTCTTGACAGAAGACTCTTCCCCCAGCAGCGTTCTCTCACTGAGATTTCCCATGAGCCACAGGGCCAGGCAGCAGGTTGGACGGCAATTAAGAACGCAGTTCTAAAAGCAAGTACAATCCAGGATGGCATACATTTCTCTCACCAGGGAACTTCCAGAAAACAAGAACCCTTCCAATCCACTTTAACAGTCTGCACACGGAGAACCCTCTCTATTCATCACCAGCTGCTTCTCCAAGCTGCTGAGACACAGGCCATTTTGAAAGTCAAAAATCCACCTAACTCCAAAAAGGTCACATAACAACACACTATTCGTCACACCAGATAACCACTGCAAATATTATCTTTCACTGTTGATCTTCGGTATTATGAAAAAGAAAGAAAAAAAACTCATTAAGGAAAAATACAACTAATACTCTCTTTACTTGTAGCAAAACCAAAAAACAAATAATTGAACAATAGACCTTAAGCCTAGGGCTAACCAACTTTCCCAAGTGTCTAACTAAAAACAAAGTCTGAAAAGTGGCTAACATTGTTGGCTTTAATGTAGAAGCATTGTTTGTGTTCAAACCAGGATAGTCAAGGTTTTCTGGGAAACCGGAGTTCAGATAGACTACAGGATGGTTCACCCCTCCAGTCAAACACTACTGAAGGTTTTCTTCTCAGGGTGCAGGTATGAGTCAAAGTCCTCAAATGTATTCTATATGCACAATGGCTGATTACTTTCCAAACGGGAAAAAAGCCTTTGGTCTTTGGCCAAAGGTTGGACTTGACAAGCTATGGAAAGACTTTCCCCCTCAATTTACACTAGATTGTAGTTTCCTTTAAAAAGAAATATTGGACCAGGGACATGGCTTGGTGGCTAAAGCCTTTGCCATGTAAGCAAAATAACCTGAATTCAGATCTCCAGATCCTGTGTGAAAATGCCAGACAGATATGCTGGCAACCTGTCATTCTGACCCTGGAAGAAAGAGCTTGGGAAACCCCAAAGCAAAGCATCAAGGAGGTAGAGCAACCCAGAACAATTCCTGATGTCACCTACAGCCTCTATAGGAACAGACATTCAAGTATCCTCTTATGCACATGTCCTCACACACATGTACCCACCTACAAACACACGCACACACACACACAAAAATGTTAACCAACAAAAAGATTATATATGTAAATGAGGACTTTCCATTGACTTATGTCTGAACCATCGGGACTCTGAAGCCAGAAATACAAACATGTCATTCATCTTACTCTAGCAAGATAGTTAATACTTAAGGTAAGGAAGAAATGGGGGAAAGGATACATGACTTTATGCAACAGAATCACAACTGAATTAGGAACATGGTGTCGCTTGTCAGGCTCCTGGGACAGCTGAGAAGTAAATCTGTTGATCATGGGTTGTCTCTAAAGGAGATTCAAGGATGGCAGCTGGGCCTGGGTTGGTCAGAGAAGAGGAGGGAGAGTTGGTAGCCTTTCCCTCTCAGTGCCCCAGCTTTAAGAAACATGCTTCTTCCCATCAGCCCCAAAGTATTCATTCATTAACCACAGGTGCGCTCACTGGGAAAACCTCAAGGAGGGCCACAGTCACTAGGAAATTCCACAGAACTGGGCACAGCAAAAGGGCTTCTAGAGAACATCCCTGGTGATGAGTAGCCCAGGCTAGCTCTCGCGGTATGTTCCGGGTCATGCCCCAAAGTTGTCTGACAGTGACTCCTATCCAAAGCAAGCAGAGTAAACAGGACACAGACACCTAGGGTGACCCACACAGGGATTCCTTTCATGTTACATGAGGTTATGGAAGCCTATGTATGCACAGCGCACCCCGACTGACTGAGCTTCAGTGGGCGGTGTTCCTATTTGGAGACCGTGAGCTCTAGATACCCCACCCAGGGCCTCTGCCAAAGTCAGTGGAAAGCCTCAAGCGTGGGAGCTTTCTGTACGGCAGAGGGTCCTCTCTCTGTTTCCCCGCGGGCACCACTGTCCAAGTTTCCATTCCCAGCTGCTCCCCACCACTGGCACACCCTCCCTCCACACCTTCTGCGGAAGAGTGGGTTGAAGAAGTCTAAGGGAGTCGCCCCTCTTTATGTGGATCCACCTGCATTGAAAGAATGGTTTACAAAGGTCCGTGCATTCCCTGGTCACAATCTGTATGCCCAGAAACTCTGAAATTACCACACACATTTTCATGATGTCCTAAGACTCCAAGAGCACTTGGACACAGACGATTTCACAAGAGACCCCTTAGACCTCTGAGACATGCGGGGGGATATTCTACTCCCTTCCTTTTATTCCCATGATGAGGAAAGTGACAGAGAGACTCCGTAACTTGTCCATGCACTATGGTTGGCAGTAATTGATGCTGTCAATCAAACCCGGGATCCCTGAATCCAATCTTTCTGCCTTCCCTCTGCCTCTGTAAGTCCCTTTATTTTTCTAAGTGGCACCGAAGGTCAATCATCTAAAGATCCCTAGAGCAGTCCAAACTCTCCTCCTTCCAGTCGAGAGTCTTGAGCTAGACCACTCCGATCCTGTCTCTCTTCTTGGCCAATCCTCACAAGAAATAAGAGCTTCCCAGTTGAGAGAGCCCTAGACAAGAACCTTACAAACAGACTGTTCACGTGAGAAATGACAAGAACTGAGAGACTCAAGCAATTCCCCGCAAGGTTTTATTTTTGGCCTTTTTCTACTGAAATGACAGTAGATAGGTCCACCTGAGAAACCAGCTGCATCTGCTTGCCTTTTACAGAAACTAGGGTCATCGGAGCAGAAAGGCTTCCCATCTAAGATGCGCTATGTCCCCAGATCAAGACCAAGAGATTTTTAGCAGACATTTATCAGGCCAATACTTGCTCAGAAGCTCAGACTAGGCCCCTGTCCTTAGGAAGCTTAGAGTCTCTTCAAGTGGGATATGCAGACTTTAATAGTCACACAAATAAACCTAGCATTACAAACTATGGTAGCACAGCATCTGCATCAGGGCTGAAGAGTTCTGACTTCTGCCTTCACCTGCTTTGGTAAGGCTTGAATGAGCAGCAAGCTGGAGCAGCAAGCTGTCTCTAGGGGCTGTGCAAAGAGGAAAGAGGTAAGAGATATGACAGTTCTTTCTCCAGGGCAAACGCTGCCCTGGGGTCACAGGCTATTGTCATACCATGAATATGAGTCTCTTCCAAGCAGACCTGAGTTGAACCCTCAAGATGGCTCATCGGCTGCTCTACCCTAACTTGACTGATCATCCTATCAGGAGAACAGTCCCAGAGACTGATTCCCAGAAATCAGATAGCTTCAGAGATTCTCCAGCGGCCTTCAAACATCACTTTCTGGTTGTTTTTTAAGTGTGTGTGTGCATTTGTGCATATATTTGTGTGTAAGTGTATATGTGTTTGTGCCAGTGCATACACATGTGTGTACGTGGAGAGTAGAAGTCAACCTCAGAGGTCATTCCTTAGCACCACCCACCTTATACTTTAATTGCTTGTTCCTTGACATGGCGTTTTCCACAGATCCCGAACTCGCTAATTGTGTTAAGCTGGGCTAACTGGCCAACAAGCCTCAGGTATCCCCTTGTCCCTGCCTCTGCAGCCCTGAGATTACATGCGCAAGTCACTGTGTCTGGATTTTTATATGAGTTCTAGAGCTGAAACTCAAATCTTCACATATGCACGGCAAGCACTTACTGACTGAGCTGTCTCTTAGCCCTCAAATGTCACTGTCTGAGTTACAAATTTGCATTGGCGTAGAAGTCAGAGTAGGGCTGCCCTTGGTGGAGTCATAACCCAGCTCCTTCTAAGGTCAGATTTACTTCAACTGGGAAGGATGAAGGCTGCAGCACAGCCTGAAATTCATTGGTACTAAGGAGTAAAGCACTGTGAGATGGATTGGGACCAAGGATGGCCAATTTGGAAAGCCTACCCATTGGTTTTCATGTGTGTGCCATTTGGCAATTCATTTTAATCTGAGTATGCCTCAGATTCTCTATGTGTGAAATGAGAAGAAGACTCTCTCTCTGCCTTAAAGGGTTATTGTGAAGATTGTGCATCACTGATACAATTAAACAGTTGGTGTCTAGCAGATGCCCTGTAAATGGTTGTATCACCATTATTCTCAGCCAGTAATGGCCCCACCTTGCTGAACATTGATACAGAAAGTCTTAGTACACCAAGTCTCTGCTACCTTATAGAGCCTATCTCACCCTGCCTTTATTATGGTCCTGGAAGTCATCTATCAGGTACCTGTGCCAGAGGTCCCCAAGTTAATCCTGTTTAGGAGGCAGGAAGGCCAATGATGGAAAATAATTAGTTAAAGATCTCGCTTCCACACACAAAAGCCTGGAAAGGGGACACCAAAGCCCTGGAACTATAAAAATTCTACAACCCGAGCCGACTCTAGAAGCCTCTAGGGAACTGGGCTTGTGGCAAGTCTGAGAGCGTTTTAAGTCTGCCTCCAGGAATAATCACTTCAGATATTTTTGACTCATAGCAATTAGATGGGAGACAAAGTATGGAGGCGTGTTTATATCTTGAGTTCGAATGCCATCTTTTTTTGGGGGGGGAATCTCTAAAAGATCAGGAACATAGCTGTGGCTGGGACTATTGTAGATGTTCCTTCTTCAATGGAGCTAGAAAATCAAAAGCACATGTAACATGTGGGCTAGACCAGCATGCTTGGGAAGAGAGCTGCATCACCTTTCAGAGCAAGGCGGACTCCTGGCTGACACGGTGGGCATTGCCTCAGTTTTATGGAGAACAAAAGGAGAGAGAAACAGCCTAACCTGAGAGCTCACAACCACCAGTCACACCGTAGATAAGAGAGTCCGCCCACCTCACCGGCCACCTGAATTCTACGGCAAGACAACTCTACCGGAAGTATGGAGGAGAAAAGGGAGATGCATCCTCCTTTATTAAATAAGAGCCTAAATCTAGACTTGTCACTCTGAGGTTAGGTAGAAGGAAGAAGCTACTGGATAGCCAGCTGTTGGTTCCTTGATTTAAGCATTATCTAGATTTGGATTTTCAAAACCATAGAAAATCTTACAAAAGAAATAAATTTTTCCCGAGACTGTCAGATAAGGACCACTCGATTCAGGGAAGACTCTCCACATGTTTGGAGTGGCCTGGACAGTCCACATGTGAGAACAGTCCTGGTGATGCTGCGTGTAGAGAAACATAACTCAGTCAAGATGAGCTGGGGGGGGGCAATTCTCAAGCTTGTTCATCAAAGGTCCTCATGATGTGGGAGAATTACCTCCCTCATAAAAGATGATGAAAGAGTAAGCAGTTATTAGATTAGCACAGTGGGGGAAATATGCCACTAGATCAATTTTTGAGGAATGCGCCCCTTTCCTTATTCACAAGAAACCCAGAAAGACTGAAACGTGGCCTTTGCGGCTGCAAAGCATCATGAAAATCAATGCAATATACTTTACAGTGACTATTTCTGCCGGCTAAGCATGGATAGCCAGCTATCAGGGTTCTTGCTGACAGCACCGAGAGTCGAGTGGTCAGTGGTCATCTGAAGAACTTGGGACATGGTTATGATGTCATCAGGGTCATCAGGTACCCTCAGATGGAAAGGAGCAGGGAAATCAGGGCGTTAACAAGCAATCAATGCTCTGGAGCCACCTGAGAACACTTCATTGTGACTTACATCGGGATTCTTAGTGTACCTTTGGTCTACATGAAGATGATTGTAACAATTTGTGTGCATCAATCTACATATCCATAGATTTCACTCTCGTGCTGTGACACCTCTGTATTTCTCAGAATCTAAGTGAGCCTGATTTTTATCATGTCCTTCACCACCTATTTCCAATACTCTTTATTTCATTGCACCTTTCCTAATCCCATCTGCCCCTCCTTTTGCAGAAGATAATGTATGTCAGCACCTAATTTCACTACAAATTCCATGATTGGGTGAATGAACACATGCAGGCACAGGATGGTTGATTTCCCCTCCATGCCTTTCAGAGGTGACCTATTACACTTTTCATGCAATTTAGGAAACCAAAATTTCCTCCTAACTTCCAACTTTTTTGCCTCTTCCCTTCCTTTTCTATCTCCTCAACATTTCTCAGTGGTGGAAAGTTTTAAGAATCTTTATTCTCGGGCTGGAGAGGTGGCTCAGGGGTTAAGCCTCTGCCTTGTAGGCAGAAGGTCCTGAGTTCGAATCCTAGACCCCACGTATAGATGCCAGGCGGAAGCGGGGGCGGCCTGCGTTTCTGGTCCTGGTAGGGCGGAGCCTGTGAATCCCAGGGCAGAGTAAACAAGGAAGAGGTGGAGGCATCCATGGTGGTTCCCGAATTCATCCGTGGTTCTATACACACACATACATACACACATGCGCACACACGCATACACGCACAATTGAATAAATAATAAATAACAAAAAATTACAAAAAAAAAGAATCTTTATTCTCATCCTCTCTTCAAGCTTAGTTCTTTCTAATATATTAAAAAGCAATTGAGCTTTGATAAAGAGTGAGTGGCCAGATACTTTTGTGGGGTCAACACCTGGTCAGAAAATGGCTCTGGTTTATAATCCTTTGACCGCCAGTCTTTCCCAGAAAGTAGTACTAATGAAACCAATTACTAAGAAAAAGAGGCAACACATTGCTGTTTCGGTTTTCAGTATCATAGTGCTGTTTCTTGCACAACTAGTTTATAAACATCTTGGTCCAACTAATTAAAAAGCAAATGTAAGTTCATCAGGTCAGTACAAACCTCACTGTGATTCTACCTTATGAGAATTATAGGTAAAGCCATAGCCAACTTGGTTCCAAGTTTATCAATTTCACCAGTAGTATTCGTCCTTGTCACGAACCCATATTATTAATTACAAGACCACCCCGAATATGTCCCCTGCTATCTCACAAGAAATGTAAACTCAGAGGCCGTACAAATTACAATCTATAATTAGCTGGTGTGATCTTAGTCTTTAAAAAGACTTAAAAAAGAGAATGGGAAATAATAATAGTAACAACTATTTATTGGGTATTTTGATGCCAACCACAGAAGCAAACACCTACCACAACCTATGAAGGAAGAACCACATCCTTGTTGTATGCACCAAGAGAGGGCTGCCAAAAGGGGTAAAGGGACTTACCAGCTTTGCTACAGTAAGGAATGCAAGTACCATTCAGACTCAGACCCGCTTGACCCCAAGCTGATATTTAAACTTCTGAAAGCAAACCAAGAACAGCTGTCTTCCTCTCTACCTCCAGATAAAGTTCTACTCACCATAGCTTTCTCTTATCACACACACACACATGCACACACACACACACACACACACACACACACACACACACACATGAAGAAGATGATGACGACGATGATGATGATGATTAAGAAGAAGATTCTTGTGTAGCTTGACTCATCCAAAGTCTAGAAAGTTCAGAAATAAGAATTGTGCTTAGGAGCAGAAGCCAAATCTCCCAGTACAGGCTGTCACATGGGAATTTTACCACCAGAGAAGCTGTGGGCTGGATTATTTGGTGCACATGCCTACCTTCGAGCTTTCCATTGTGGCCAAGAGGGGTGCAAAGGGTCAGTGGAGGGACAATGACAATTCTGGGTGGATATGGTAAAGACCTATAATTTCAGCCCTAGAAAGTAGAACCTGGGAAACCCCAGAGCAAAGCAATAAGGTGGAAAGAACAATTCAGGATGCTTCTCGATCTGGTCCTTGGACCTTCACAGGCACACACACTCAAGTGTTGTCTTGTACACATGACACATGACCAAACACACACATATAAGCAAAAATGTAATAACAACAGTAAGTCAAGTGAAGCATAAGTGAAATGTATCACAAATGAATTCTGAAGGTCTGAGCAGTCACCTGCAGGCTGATAGGCCTCGTTTTGCTGTTAACCTTTATCTAAATCTAGAATGGAGGCCTGGGCTGGCACCAAGAGTCATTGCTAAGCACCCAAAGGACGAACAACTCCGACTCAGCAAGCCAGTACTTGGCATCTACTTTACACAGACCATGCTACATAGATGAATTGCAACTCTAATCTTTAAGTTTCAATTTCCCCCTGTGAAAAAGACCACATGTCATGGCATTTTCCTGAGGATTAATTGAGATAGTACACATTGTAGCAAAGACTGGCAGTTGGTACATCCAACGCCTGCTTTTTCTTTCCTTTTGAATAACCTTTGGTATGTGGCAAAGTCTCCAGCTAAACCAGGATTCAGTTTTCCCTTGTCAATGGGAGTAGTCATGAAATACCAGAAGTGTGTGTTGGAGGAAAGTGTGATGCTGGGGAGAAATTTTTGTTCTTCTTTTTCTTCTTTTAAGACTTGATAAAGACCACAGATGTGGTGGCTCAGTTACAGTGACAACCAAGAAAAAACCTTGAGGATGAAAGACATATGTCCAAGAGATCAGACCAGAAAGACAAAAGGAATCTAGGGTGTTGTTGGAAGTATGGGGGCTTCACAGAGTGCTGGGCAGTCTAGCATGAGCTTCTTTCATATGACAGAGGTTATATCGCAGTCTTACTTACAGCTCTGTCATGCTGGGTCTCTGTACTGGCAACCAAATATAATCTAAACCAATTTGACAGAACATCTGGTACACTGAGTAATGCCAAGTAAATGTTTAACAATGATAGCTGTCACTTGACACTATTAGGATGGAGCACTATCTGCCCATAGTCTAAGACCAAAGTTAGATCAGAAGCCATTGATTTCAACCTCCAGTAGCTATAGTTCTTAGCCTTGACTGCACATAAGAATGGGCCAGTTTGAAAGTATGTGAAAATTCCAGTGCCCAGGGCAACTTTACCAGAAACTCTGGGTTGGAACTCAGGTATCAGTACTCCCCACAGCATCACAATATATAGTCAAGGATCACTGTAAGCAGATACAAGATTCCCTTCTATTAAATTAAGGACCTTTGGTATAAAATGTGGTTTTATTTTTTTAAGGACTTAAGAAACTCATCAATAAGAACTAGAGAAGAACTTGAATCAATCTCAGACTCCTTGACCTTAGCTAGGAAGACTTAAGTTTCACAGCATTAAGTAGTCAGCTGAAGATCTCATGCCTGTTTATCTGTAGACTGGAGCAAGATCCATGTCTCTCGTATAAGAACAAATGATCCTTCCCATAGCCTCAAACAGACAGGACAAGGGGGCCTCAGGGAAGGATCCTTTCTCTGAGGTATAACCATTATCATCATGCAGTTGTTCCTCAAAAATGAGAAAGCTACTAAGTATATCACATAGGCGAAAATTCTATTAGTGAGCAAATCCATCTGCCAACTTCAGCTTGGTTGGCTTAAATGAGAAATTAGAAAAAAGTCAGATGAAGGGAGAAACACCTGATACACTGTTAAAAAGCAAACATTTACAGGACTTCTTAAATGAATGAACTATGTGGACATCTAGTGAACAAGTTAGACAACCTTCCTTCCTTCTTGTTCTGAGCAAAATAACAGATCCGCAGGTGTTACCTGGAAGAGAACTTTCAAAATTTCTCAATTGCTAAGTTTGGGGACTGGAAGTGGGGGGGGGGTTGGCATTTTTCTTTAGTTAGTATAGAAAGATGGAAGGAAAATAGCAAGCGTGGAAATCATTTGTTCTCGTACCAATTAGAGCTGTGAGCCTGTGTTGCGAAACAATATCTTCTGGCCCTAACATGGCCGCTCCCACCTTAAACATGGCTTCCCCCATCTTAATCAGGGCCTTGATTACTCCCAGGAGACCTTCAGAAAAAAAAACAGGTCTGTGGATGTTTCCTCATAGAGGAGAGATTAAGGAGGGTCATTAGGCCCTCACCTGAGATTCCAGTCCCTCATTCTTTCATGGACCAACCTTGTCTGAACTGTGTGTAATTTTGCCCCTGCTAAATTTAAAAAAGGGGGCAGTGTTAGGGGGGTTAGACTACAAATTAGTCTCAGATGGTACCAGACTAAGTTTCTTAAAAGTGGAAGATTAACTATAGAAGGGAGTCCATCTACATGACCTCGGCATTGAACTTTTTGAAGACACGGCTATTTGGTGGGGGTCAGCCCAATAAACTCATTGATTCACCAAGCCAGACTTGAGTCAAATCATGACTTTGGTCTGTTGCTGGCATCCTCTCTGAAGTGAACAAATGACTTTTCAATCTCCCCAGGAAAAAGCAACATAGCCTGACATATCCCCCTGTCCCACTTCACCTGCAGAAGGGGTTCGTGAATTTGCATGGTTCATTTGGATGCTACTTCTCCTCGGCAGCGAGAACTACTGAATCAGTGGTTAAGCTTAATAAGAAGTAATGGGGTTTGTTAGATCCAGTGAGCAAAGGCTAAAACAGAATAGAGATGTGTTGTGCACAGATTTGAAATTACTTCTTGCTCATAAAAATGTATATGAATTTACACAGATTTCAAGATACTAAAAATCACATCTTGCTTCTCTTTAACTGTCCTAGCAATGTTTTTTTATTGTTTTTATTCAATTATGCATATGTATGTGTGTGTGTATGTATGGTGTATGTGTGTGTGTGTGTGTGTGTGTGTGTGTGTGTGTGTGTGTGTGTGTAGAACCACAAGTGAATTCGGGAACCACCATGGACCGCCTCTACCTCCTCATTTACTCTGCCCCGGGATTCACAGGCTCCACCCTACTAGGACTAGAAATGCAGGCCGCCCCTGCTTCCGCCCAGCGTCTATACGTGGGGTCTATACGTGGGGTCTAGGATCCGAACTCAGGACCTTCCGCCTGCAAGGCAGAGGCTTAACCCCCAAGCCACCTCTCCAGCCCCTAGCAATGTTTTCTAGGTGGCAGAACCATGTGGTAAATTCTTAAACACAGACTTACTGTAATGTTTGAGATTCCAAATTATGTGCTTGTTAGACTTCTGCTCTGTCCCCATTGTTTATAAAGGTGCATGTGTGCCCTCATAATTTGGTAATCACTAGTCCTCCTTCCCTAGACACCTCCTTGAGACTACAGTGAAGATATACCAAAGTAATAACTACTCTCTGTTCTTATGGTGTCTCCAGGGACACACAACATAATAAGGACAAGTCCATGGGACAAGAAATGACCAGGCAACTCAAAGAAAATCATTTAGGACTGCTTTTCCTAATCACATTCATTTCTCTAACACAAGCATCAACAATAAAACACACTGTCTAATACATTTCCCTACTAACAAGTATTGAGGTTGTTATACACAGTTCTATCACTTCTAAGGAAGAGTTTTCATCGAATACATTTTTTTTGCATTGAAAAAAGCTATTGAATGAATCTATAAAAGGTCAGAGAGTAACTATTTTACACATGAAGAGCCATGCAATCTGTGTCATACCTGCTGAACTCTGCCTCTGTAGCAAAGGAAGTTCTGTATAGTACGCAAATGAACAAACATAGCTGCTCTCTAATAAAACTTTATTTATAAAAGAGGCACCAGGCCTGATTTGGTTCTCAGAACCGATTTGTAAACTCCTGTTGTAGACCTTTGGAAAAAGTTGCCAGGTACTATCACCCAAGAATATTTGGATTGGAACACTTTAAAATGTAGAAGGCAGCGTATGGGAGGCAATTTGTCATAATCTATTGGGTCAGATGGACTCGTGGGGCAATTCCCAGAAGGGCGGACACTGATTGGCTGAACACTGTCACTGCTATCTGGCAATTGTGTTTTGCTTCAACCTGCAGCCCCTGCTTTGTCTTTACATTAATGCAGCTTTAATAAGTCTGTTTATTGTGTGTGAAAGAAAAAAAGAAAGAAAGAGAAAGGGAGAAGAGGGAGAAGAAGCTACCGAGCACCCGTGGAGATCAGAGGACAGTTTCTGAGAGTGGTTCTTTTCTTCTACTCTTTGGGTTCCTTCCAGGAACTGAACTCAGGTCATTAAGACTTGCACAGCATACACATTTACCAGCCAAGCCATCTCATAGGCCTAAAGTCCAGCTTTTTAAAATGAAAATCAACATAAATCTTCAGATTCTTGAATCATTGGAAAGTTTTCAAAACATGACATGGATCTGGAAAACACATTCTGCACACAAATAACTCCATTTGGGAACAGGAAACTCCAATTGCTCTTTCAGAGGCTGGTAATTCACCTTTAAGCAAGGTAATCCCTTCTGAATTGAGCCTTTGTAAAACAAAAAGACTGGAAATGGCATACCTGATTTTGTCCCCTTTATTGATTCTTTTCACTTCATTAAGCGAAATTATGTTTTTCAATAGTTGTCAGAGAGTTGACAAATTAAGTGGCTTAAAAAATAACGGTGTCAGTAACATTTTACAATAGAACATTTTCCCTAGGTTTCTTCAACTTAAACTTTTAAAAGCAATCACTGTAAGGATTGTGCCAACACTTTAGAAGAGTGAAGAGGACTGTGTGGGGAATGAATAGGAGTACCATCTAATGACACATATGTATACAATGCCATAATGAAACCTATCAGTGTGTGTTGTTCTTTTAATGGGGGATCTGGAGACAGAAGCTCAGGTCCTTTTGCCTATGAGTCAAAGGCTTTAACCCCTAAGCTATCTCCCCAACCCAAACCTGTTATTTTGTATGCTAATCTTAAATTTTATTTTTAATTACACAGGTGAAAAAAAATCAAATTTATGGAAACTGCTTGCATACAAAACACAAGGCACAATAACCAAACAAATGTCAACATGAAGTTCAATCTGTGGTCCTAAAAAAGACACAGAGAACATCGTCCAAGAGCAGTTACATTCTCCACCTTAGTTCTCAGTGAGTCAGTCATTCAAATGCCCATTTCAAGAGTGAGAGTTTTAAGAGAAGTCAGCCAGCTGTCAGCCTAGCCTCCTCTTACTCTGGTGCCCATGTGATTTCTACTGTCCTGGACGGGATGCGTGTTAGTTCTCATCTACACTGCATCAGGGACCCACCAAGTGCAGCACCTAGGAAGAGACTCTGCAGGTAGAGCCGCATCTTTCTCTAAGCAGAACCTCAGCTCCGTGGCTAGGACCTGAAGAGAACCCTTCTCGGTTCCAGCAGGTGTGAGTTTTGCCACCACGACATAGTCTGATCTTAACCAAAGCCTGGGCTCATGATTAATTAGTCCACAAAACGAAGGTCGAAGGTCACAGGCCAGGCAGGGAAGAGACAACCTTTGCAAAGTGATTGTTTTCTTAACCCTTTCCAGAACCCAGAGTACAGTCATTTCAGCTCATGCCTCGAGGGTGTTTTCTGAAAACAGAAAGTGCCTTTTCAGCACTCCTGGTGTCTGATCGCATACCCTGCCCTTCCAGCCTGAGATTCTAAGTGGGCTGAAGGTGCTCGCCTTGTTTTTACTGATTTTCCCACAGGGCTTAGTCACCCAGGTGTCCTGAGTACCGCAGACTTGGGCCCAGGAGAAGGGAATAGGTCTTGTGTCCAGGGTCTTTCCTGATATCTCTCAAGCCTCCAAAGGTGGGTTCAAGAGAAGGCTGACCTGTGATCATCTGAACAGCTGGGAACCTTCACCCCAGTGAACTTGCAACATGGTCACCTTTGTAACGAAGTTTGGCAGTCCCTGACTGGCCCATAGGATGTGAGCAGGAAACAAGTTAAATAACTTATCTCTTAGGAGGCATCAGAAGAGGAAAACCTTAGCGTGGAACAAAGACAAGAAGGTACAGCCGTGCGTGCATACAGGGAAACAGCCCGTGTCTCAGACAGTGCTGCTAAGTGACAACCGCTGGCGACACGCTGGCCATTTTAGAGGTGTCATGCAGTTCTACAGAACTCGGTGATTTTTGTCTTTTTCATTATGCAAATACTAAGGATCAATAACAGGGGGGACTTGAGAGCCCAATTATTCCACTGTAAGCAGGAGGGCACATTGCTATTAGAAGCTCTGGACAGACATAGAATCCACCTGCCCTCATCCCCACACAGTTGCCACCACTGCTTCAAGAAGGGTGGTGTCATGCTACAGTCACCCCCTGGCAGGAGCTACACATGACCCACACTAGAATTTTCTTAGTTATCTTGACAGGAGGCTGTAGCTCTCAAATCCAAATTAAACTACCTCGCTTTTTTATTCTTAAAAAAAAAAAATCCATCTCCCCGGTTATCAATGATGAGACCTTCACGACCTATCAAACTTTTAAGTAACTCTGAATCATACATTAACAGGCTCAACTTCAGAGAACGTGCATGAGAAATAGAAATAATGAATTGATGATGATGTGAGACTAATCAATGGAGTGATGTTTTCAGATTTATCAAAATAAATCTTCCATAATTTCTTCTTCTGTAAATTGGGAGTCTCTGACGTTAGGTTTGCTTGAGCTGGGTGAACCTGAGCTAACTAGATGTCACGTTAAGGAATGAATCACCTAGCAAAGAAAGACAGGAAAATGTTTTGTGAAAATACTTCTTGCAGAGGAAGTACAGAACTGAGTGCCATAAAGGTCAGCTTTCATGAGTTCTGAAGTTGATTTCATTTACCTCATGAAAGGAATATTGTAGGTCATGCCTGCATGACTTTGATTATTGATAATACAAGACGCTCTTCGGTGCCCCGAATGAAAACTAAAGTTCACAGCTGTTCTGTTCAAGGCCATGAATAAAAATTAAGGTCAAAGATCACCCGCCGGCCCTTGCAGTGGGACCTGCAGACCTTGGCTGTGACATAGGAAAAAGAACTCCAAGAGGCAAGTGAAAGGCTTCCCACCCGTCCCAACTAACCACATGAGCAATCCACCTTCAAAAGGAAGCTAGGTAACTAGAAGTGGGCCCACCCAACGAAACAACAGGCCAGAGAGCAGGTGCCTATAAAAACAAAGCCTCTTGGGTGAAGACGTTGCCCCAAGTATCACAAGTGGCTTTCACCTTGTGAATCACAAACTGCCCTTTCTTCGCCACAGTGATTCATCCAGAAGCGGAGGTGCAATGAGCTGTCCCACCCCGGGACACGCGTTCCTTCCCCATCTGCTTGGAAAATCAGCATCACCTCTGACAGGTTGATTTCTCCATCTCGCCCACCTCGGTGCCCTTGGAGCTCTCGGGGCTCTGCACCTCGACCCTGTGTTCCCATCATCATCATCCCCACCACCACAGGCCCCCCCCATTCCCAGGCTCACCCTCTGCTGACTCGGCTCTGACAGCCACTGCCAAACCACTTACATTTTTGCCAGAGCATGGCCTGCGACAGGATGTTGCTTTTTCTCTTTGAAGCAGACAGTTTGGCTTCTTTAGTGCGAGCCTGCGTGCGCTTTCCTCCAGTGGAACCACGCGTGCTCTGAGGCTGTTTCCTCGGCTCTTTAAAGGCCCCAGTTCCCGCTGCCTGGGGCCACGTCATCACATCCTCCCACCTCAGGCACGGGTGTGCTGTTTTCTTCAGTCACACTGCCTGTCACCCCACTGTGTGCACCACCCCGCCCCTCCCCTCCACTAAGGTCCCCAACGGCTGCGGTGTTTCACTTGTACGGAGCCAGCCGGCTGGGGCTAACCACCACGTAGCACGGAAGCCCGTGGACATTTGCGCACAGTCACGCGGGCTTGTTGCCTGTGGTAGCCAGGGGAGGTAGTAGGTGTGAGGACACAACTTGGGAATGTCACATGAGGGACCACAGCCCTTCTCATGAAGCGTCCAGAAAACAGCGGAAAATGCTGGGTCTTCTCTGGTGAGCGCTCAGGGTTGCACGCTGCCAGGCCCTTTGCAGGACTCGGCCGGACTCATCATGGGTGCCTGCTGCTCAACACAGGAAATGTGATTCCCAGGGGTCACTATTCTCAATGGGGGAGGAAACACCTGTCCCCCTTCAAGCCTCACTAAGCAACCTCCTCCTCCTTTTTTTAGTCTTGCTTTTCTGTTTATTCCACTTTGAAATACAACAGCCCCTCCCCTGGCCCCAGGCCACACCAACACGGCAGACTTAAGATTGCTGAAATACTCGAGCCCTAGTTCTGATGTTCCGTAGGGCCACGAAGAGCTGATGCAGTCAGAGAAGAAAGGAACTCCCAAGCTCTTCAAATGGAGCCGGTTTCTCAAAGGTGACTCGTGGGCCAGGCAGAAACAGGGTTTCTCTCCTGGTGACCCAATAGTATTAACCAGCAGGGACTCTTCTCTAAGAATCACAGATGCACCATCTACAGTGTAAGCATTAAGAGGCCGTTCAGCCTCACACTTTCAATGTATCTGAAGACCAGATGCTCCGTTCCACTCACTTTGGGGTCAAGACCATGTGGCCACGGTCACTAAGGGCAAGTCTGATGGATGCCTGGCTTGCTTTGCCTTCCCTGGTGCCTCAGAGTGAGCTTGCACATCTGGATCAGATCCTGCCTTCACCCTAAGGGTCGCAGATGCAGCCCGGTGGTACACCTCTTGCCTAGCAGGCTTGAGGTCCCAGGTTCAATCCCCGCTAACACAAGTACAAGCCTCTGCCTTTTAGCCACAGATCTGAGGCACACACATAAAATCTCTCACGATTGGGCTTTTGCTCTCCTTTCCATTTTGACCTTACTGGTCCGGGTTTCTTTCCCCTTCTCCATCTGAAGATCACCTCTTCTTTTATCAGATCCCAGTTCAAATAATACTGTTTTGGTGGGGGAAAAAAATACAGGGACTCACCAAACTTTCTGGCCTAGGAAATATGGGCCTCTCTTTTCCTGGCTCTCAGAGCACTTGGCTTGTTGACAAGACAATGAACGGGGGCCTGCCTCTCCAGGCTCCTCACACAGGACCTGGGGCACACTAACCGCCAAGAAAAGTTCGTTCAGTGAAGTTATGATCTGCTGTCTCGACTGGACTGCTGGCTGGAAGACAGGTCTTGGGGAGAAAGACTGGTTGCATAAATAACTCATTCAAAAGACAGAGAAGGCTCTAAGCAGCCAGCTCTGTTAGGAGTCTTCACCCCCGCAGGATCTGAACCTCAGGATGATGAAGGACTCCTGTTACAGACACTCCCTACCATGGTTTGGCCCAGTTTGGCAGGTGGCACCATCTCAAGACCTTGGGTCTTGGGGTAAAATTTCCAGTGGAAACACTAGCCCATCCATCAGTCCTGGCTCTGCCCTAGGAGACATGGGTTCCACCTAAGCCTGCGTGACTGTTCTCTCAGTTACCATGTTTACAAAAATGAAGAAGTGGCTCTCTGATTCTCAGGTGGATACAAACCCTGCTAGGCCTCGCTACTGTCATTGCTCACATTCTGGTTGTCTGTCTTAATCTCTCAGAGTGCATAAAATAAAGATTTTTCTTAATCCTATGTTTCCCTCACAAGCCCAACATAAAATGGTTTCCACAAAAATAATAAATATAACAACTTATTATGTATCGGACTCCATGTTAAATGTCTATTTTACATATAACTTCTGATTATTTCAAGAAACACATGAAAACTAGAAAATTGAACATGTCCAAGGTTTTAGGTTAGGAGTCAGACCTAAGTTCGTTCGATGAAACCCATACCTCTAAACAGCTATATATAATAGATAGTCATGAATTTCAAATCAGTAAAAGTCATGTCAGTCATGTTTGCCCTGCATAAACAGGATCATCTGTTTAAAAGCCTGCAACAGATCGATAGAAGTTCCCAACTCTGGGGTATGCATTCCTCCAAAGGAAAAGAAATTAAAGGAATACAAGAGATGCTCTGATATCACATGTGAGCAGACAGTCAAGGAATAGAGGTAAGAAAAAAATCAACACTTGGACATATTATAATGAAATCTTAAGACAACTAGCACACAGAGGGAATTTGAAAATTTTACTGAGGATGAAAAGAGCATATGAACAGTTAGGGATCAAGATTTACAATGATGTGTACTTCCCCACAGCAAAAGCAGATGCAGACAATGAGGAAATGTTTTTGAAACAGCGAAGAAAGAGAACGTTGAAGCTGTCCCTTTAAAACCAGCCAAACTGTCATTCAAATATTGTAGCATAACAAAAATATCTTTAGACCTGCAACGCCTCACATTAAAATTGCTCTTGGAGGAAGTATTCAAATGAAAAATGCTACCTGAGAGGATGTTGCAAGAAACATTAGAACAAAAGGTCTTCAAATGCTTGGGTCAAGACTGGACAAGAATTTTCTTAAAACTGGAAAGAAAAAGAGACAAGTCCTCCATGAAAACCCAGAACAAAATATTAGCATGCTCCTGTAAGTTCCAGGGACAACGCTTGTAATATATTCAAATTTGTGATATGTGGAGGCAGAGGACACCAAGAAGACATTTAATTGTGCTAATGCTCCTGTTGCATAAAGGAAACAGAGGATGAGCATTCCATCTCTGAGAGCTTTGGAACCAGAAGCGTCAGAATCCGGAGTCACCCCAGATCTTTCAACTGTGGTACAAACATAACAAGATGTCTTGGTGTGGAACCTGTCTCACTGATGTTTCATATGTCTTATACGCATAGCCTGACCTTCATTTTGCACAGTATTTTTAGTGCACCTGTGCATGGACTGCAGCCTGTCACCTGAGGTCAGGTGTAGGGATCTTCCGCTTGCACTGTCACATCAACATTCTAATTTTGGCGCATAATTGAATTGGCAATTTTAACTTTAGAGATGCTTAACCTGGAAAACACAGATACATGTAAGAAGTCAGTAGCAGAAAACAAATGTAACTTTGAAATAAGAGAAGATCGCCATTTTCGTTCCTAATATGAAAAACTGATAGAACATTTCATCTTTAAACCAGACAAACTTGGATCTTTGTATGGAAAATAAGAAGAAGATATTTTAAAAAGAAACAAGAATAAGGAATCGGAAGAAAGATGTTAGGATAATTCTAACAGCACAGCAATGTAAAAAGTATGAAAGATCAAGCCCCCAATTAAACAGTAGATTTCTAGATTAATTTGAATATTTTAAAATATCTAATAATGTAATGTTACAGTTATGACCAAAACATTGACAGGATATTTGCAAATAAAAACTTATATAGATTCAATTGTAAAATTAGTGAGGTCAATATAATAAAATAATAGATCATTTAATTTGTAAATATAGATTTAAATCCTAAATAAAATATTACTTCATAGAATTCCATAATGTACTAAGAAACAATAATATACAATGACATAAAAAGGATAATACATCATAGTATGTAGGATTTAACCCCAAAAAATGCAAGGATGTTTACTCCTAGAAAACAATGTAATTCAATGTATGCTGATAAATTCTGAGACAAAGTTATGTTGTCGTCTCAATTTATAAGCATTTGATAAAATTCAAAATATATTTATAATTTTGAAAAGTAATTCTTAGAAATTAAGATTAGCAGGAAATTTCCTTAGCTTGATAAAGTATGCACCAAAATGACATTTATACATAATGGAGAATACAAATTTCTTCAAAGAATAACTTGTTCCATTGTACTATATGACTGAATTTCAAACACTTTATCAATAACTTTCAGAAACATTATATTGAAAACAATTACATCACATAATTGTGCCAAATACTAGTCTTAGATTTTAGGGATATAACAATAAACAAAACAAACTGTCAGCATCATATAGTCAAACAATTGGTTGTGGGTAGAGAATATGACCTTTTATTAGATGATTTGTCAATAATGAAAATATTGGCAGGCTACCAATTAGAAAAGTCAATGGTCTACAGGTTTAATAATCTCTGAACTATGAAAATTTTCTGTGGTTGAAAAATCTATATAATCTATAAAGGTGGAACTTCTTGGGGCTACATAGATGTATAGCAAAATGGATACAGCAAAATGGATAAAGTATTTTCCACACAAGAACACTAGGGTTTAGATCCCTAGCATTTAAGAAATTCCAGGCAGGCCAGCAGGAATGGCAGCCCATCTGTATGTAACCCTAGCACTTGGGAGGCAAAGACAGAAAATCCCAAGAATAAGATGGATAGCCACACTAACCAAAACAACTAGGTTAGGGTAAGACATTGCCTTAATATATAAGATAAAGAACATTGGAAGGAAACATCCAATATCAATGTCTACATGCATGTGTGCACATACCCAACCTAGAACCATGCTTATTTAAGAGACATACTATGATATTTCATTTTTAAACATATGAAAACATGAGCTTACTTAAGTACACTAGAACAATAATGTATCCCCCGCAAGATAAAATGGGTAATCTACAAAATATCAAATTTCACTACTCCTGTGGGAAGGAAATGTCTTCCATTTCTCATTTTTCCAGACATGCGCTTCATTTCATTCTTCTGCATAATCTCCCTATGGAGAGAAAACATTATAATGAGGAGATTATGCTGAGTCAGAGAGCTGTGGTAGACAGCTTCCTAGCAATGTGTGGAGAACTGGGTATTACTTAAACTCTCCTAGGTGTGGTTTCTTTCTCTTTCAAATTAAAACAATAATAATAACCATTATAGCAATTAGCACCTAGTTTAGAAACTTCTTTATACACTGACTTTATTGACATATTTGGATCAAGGGACTTCCTAACTGAATTTCCTTTGATATTTTTCATTCTCAAAACTTAGACATACCAGGGAGTCCTTTGAGCTTTGCCACTTTCTACTTTTCCAAGAAAAGACCAACCCCCATCATCCTTTACCAAAGCAGCAGCTGGATTCAACCCGCTTCTCATCTTCTCAAGTTCCCAGTCACCATCTGCAAATATGACTGACAGCTGTTTGGCGGGTCCTTATCTGAAAATGGATTTAGTGACTAGGGGCTTCCTGTATAGTCACACCTCAAATAATTATAGGCATTGTGACCAGGAACTATGAAGAGAAAATCACATACACCTGATCAAATGGTGATTGAATCAATCAAGTGGTCTGGATGGGCGCCAGAACGTAGAAGCCAGGGCTTTATTGAATGTAGCAGCCTGGCCACCATGGCAGGCTGGAGAGTGCCCAACACTCTTTATGGCTGTTCTTGCATGGCCTCTGGTACTAGACAGATGGCCTCTAGCCATACCAACAATCTCTCATGAACACAAACATCTGGCAAGTGTCCATGCCCCATTTTGTGGATGAGAAAACCAAGGACCAGGTGGCTTTGATTGTTACAGTATGGTCCAGGACTGCCATAAATGATACTGGAAGGCAGTCAAGAAAACCCGGTAGTTATATTCCCTTTGATGAGCCGATTACTGGAGCTTTGGAAAATCGCCTTTCCCAAACGAACAAACAAAAAATCTCCAGGCTATCCAAATCACCATGTGGTTCTTCCAAGATAGAAAAAAAAGTGTTTTGTTTCACCATCTACCACTGAATAATGGGCTTTATTTACTTGGGTAATTTTATCATATCACCAGTAGTACCTTCCCTCACACTACACACTTGATAGCTACCTTTGAAAAAACATTCCATGATATGTCTTCAAATGCTTATTGAGGGCACATTCTTTGTTAGAGAAATTATACTAAATCCTGGGGCGCTAAGGTAGGGAAGATGAAGTCCCCAGGTTCGAGCTAACATGGAAAACCTGAGTTTTGTTTGCTTGCTAAGCAAATGCTTCAGGTAACATTGCTTTGGTATTTAGGGAGCTCTAACCTGGACAACCCAAACTAGCCCTTCTTTTTATTTATTTACTTGTTTGCTTGCTTTTGAGGTGTGTGTGTGTGTGTGTGCGTGTGTGTGTGTGTGTGTGTGTGCGCGCGCGTGCGCGTGTATGTGTATGTGTGTGTGTATGTGTACATTTTGTGTTTGTGTGTATCAGAAGCACAGTGTGTCTGTGGAGGTCCAAGAGTGACTTCAGGAACCACCCTGGATTGTTCTACGTGATTTTTGCTTTGCTCTGGAGTTTTCCAGGCTCCATCTTCCAGGACTGGAAGTGCAGTGCTGCCATTTCCACCTGGTATTTTTACATGGGATCCAGGATTTGAAAGTTAGCTCCTTCTGTTTGCAAGGCAGAGGCTTAACTCTTGAGCCATCTCTCCAGCCTCCTTCCTTTTTTCTAAAATCCCTTTCTATTCATCCTCCTTCAAGTCTTCAGAATACCTAAATAACCCTAATTAAAAATAACTACAACTGTCCAAAGTACAGACAATAAGTGGATAATTGTGGACTGCTCAGGTCTAACATCAAAATCACATCCCCTCACTATCCCCAGACTCAGGGAAACTTGCAGAAGAAGGGGTGAAGAATGCAAGCCTAGGGTGAGGAGGGCTGGCTGCCAGTACACTCTGGTCAGGACAGAGCTGCAGCACCCAAAAACTCACTGAAGTGATGTCACTTCCACAAGACCTGCACAAGATTTGGCTCATCAACATTTTATCCCAGAAGGGCAAAGAGCTCAAGAGGCACCACATTTTCCTATCCTTTCCTGGGAGGCTATTGAGGACTGAGGCCAGATAGGAGAGGAACTACTTTCCTCAGTGATTCCTCAGTCATCCACGGTTCAGCAAGTGCTCAGGCACCCAGATGAAACCCATTGGCCACACTCACAGAAAGACATGAAAGTTGTGAGGAGACTAGTTGGGGAAGAAATTACATAATGGGAAAGGGGATGGTGGAATTGTGTAGTAAAGGGTGAAAATGACATAAATTCACTGTGTTCATATATAAACGTATCAAGGAATAAAAACTAATTAAAATGTGCCTTCAAACAAAGAGAAAAATTAATAATTCAGTGAGCAGGAATGTCACACGGAGTATTTATTTCCATGTTAGCATCCACATAATACTAGTGGATGAAGTAAGCCAATCCTCCATAAACCCAGGGACAAAGCCAGATGCTGAATCCAATCAATACTTGTGTGTACAAGATCTTATGTTCCAGATAAGCTGAAATCCAATCAATACCTGTGTATACAAGATTTCATGTTTCAGGTAATTCTTTGGCCATCAAAGAATTTTCACTCTTTACTACACAATTCCACGATCCCCTTTCCTACCACGTAATTTCTTCCTCCAGCTAGTCTCCTCCCAACTTTCCTGTCTTAGTGTGGCCAATGGGTTTTATGTGAATCCCTGTACTGGTAAGTGCCCAAGCACTTGCTGAGCCATGGATGACTTATCAGTAGGGGAATTACTAAGGAAAGTAGCTCCTCTCCCACCTGACATGCCCAGAACATTAGGAAGACCCTATAAACAGTTACTGTTGTTATTGTTACTATTATTTTTATTAATAGCAAATATGAAAGCTTTTAACTGAAACCCAGATTTCTGTTATCTTTGGAAGAAAATGAAAAAAAAAATGACAGATACCCATATACATGCAGTATCAATTGATTAATATAAATACTTTTTCCTAAAAATAAAATACATCACTCTGACTACAGACATAGTCACACCATAGGACAGGGAGATTACATTAGGAGAATGTGAGTCAATGATTTCAGGAATTTTGATTCATCTTCTAGCTCTTAGAACCAACATAGCCACAGAAAGTCAAGCTTATTATATTCCGGGAATCGTTTCAGATATTTTCAACATATTATTCCATTTAAGCCTGTTAACAATGTTTTTGAGCATTAGTTGCATTTCACATATGAAGAAACAAACAGAAAGAAGTTAAGAAATGTGACTAGGGGCTGGAGAGGTGGCTCAGGGGTTAAGCCTCTGCCTTGCAGGCGGAAGGTCCTGAATTCGGATCCTAGATCCCACGTATAGACACACCGGGCGGAAGTGGGGGTGGCCTGCGTTTCCAGTCCTGGTAGGGCGGAGCCTGTGAATCCCGAGGCAGAGTAAATAAGGAAGAGGTGGACGCGTCCATGGTGGTTCCCGAATTCAGTCCGTGGTTCTACACACATATACATACATACACACACATACATACACACACGTGCACACATGCATACATGCACAATTGAATAAATAATAATTTTTTAAAAATTAAAAAAAAAGAAATGTGGCTAAAATGCCCAGTTCAAAAAGGGGAGAACCAGGGACTCCAACGTGAACTCACTCCACAGCTCTCAATCATCATGTCACCCCACTTCCTCACAATAGAAATGCGTCCCAACAGTAGATGATTTATCCTCCCACTCCACTATCTCTGTTCATTCTCATGCTCATCCAACTATTCAGCAATGCAATGGTCCTGTGACCTAGTCTGTACTGACGTTGAGCACAGAGCAATAAATAATACTAATAGGTCTCTGACTTCATAGTAGTACAGCAGAAATGTGCTGCGCAAAATAACACCTCAGGAACATTCAGAAAAGTATTTCTAAAAATCCAGTCAAAATATACGGATAAAAAAGTACCCACAGCATCAAGACAGAATGTTCCACATTCCACAGATCCAACATACATCACCTCAATATCTCACACTGAAAAAGTAGAAACTGAATTCAGGGACACCAAGAATCAAATCTTCAGGACTGAGACTCAGGGAAAGGGAGATTTCCATGTTCTTACTGATACCTCCAAAGGGTTTGCCTGGAGCTGCTGCGTCAAGGAGGTTAAAGCCCAATACAACCCTGTGAATCCCTGTTCTTCTTTCTCCAAAGACTCTGAAGTCTACTTAGGCAGCTCAGGATCTTTCTGAAATTAGAGAAACAATTACTTGTCCTTAGTCACCTAGAGACAAGCAGAAATAGACCTGGAACTTAGTCTCTTAACTCCATTTCCTAATGCTGTCTAACTTTGTCATGTGTCAGAACCACTGCACTCAGCATTTCTGACTCAGCAGGAGGGAAGAGGATCAAAGAATATGTATTTCTTACAAATCCTGGGATCTTGTATGAGAGCTCTGCCCTATCTTGCTAGCCTTCGAGGATGCTTAGTCATCCTTTTCAGGACCTGGGGTCCAGCCCAGCTCTTTCATACTTTACTACAAGGCCTGAATTTGGGGGGATTCCAGCCTATGTAGTGGACACAGATCTTGAGAGTTCAGAGCTCAGACCTGTAAACCAAATGGCAAGGTTTAACCTTTCCTCCATCCATCTTATCTCCTCTAGACACCTATATTAGCAAGATTTTTAAAGGATTGGATCAACATGTATGAAACAGTACAATGGTGCCTGGTAAGCAGTGAGCATGCAGAGGGCTAGCTGTTAATATTCTAATCAACACATGTATGAGTTTGAACCCAGGTCCTGAAGACCAAGAAAGATACAAGAATATAAAATAAAGCGATGATCATACAGACATGTAGACTCACAAACGTGCATACCAGCCTCAAGTACAAAACTCTTTATGCAAGATATCACTGTGGGCTCATGGCAGGCTCCCCAAGCCTATCTGCTGTTATAGTAGAACTTTCCCATTAGTACTCAGAGTCTAGACACCCAGTTCCCAGATCATAGTCTACAAATCCCAATGAAGCACATAGCTTAATCTAAGCAGCCTTAAGCTCAAATCTGTCAAAATTTATGTCAGCTCAAGCTGATTAGATAGATCAGAGCAAATGGCAGACATTCAGGCTTCTGATTCTCTCCAGCTCTCCTTGAGCAGAAGACTTAGCTGACTATACGGCACAGTGTCTATAGGTACCCTAGAAATACTTGCTAAACTACATAGTCACTGATTATGGGTCCCAGCTTACAGCCATTGGGAGAACCGAACACAGTCTGTGAATTCAGTCAAATACAATGAAAATGTCTCAGAAGTTTTTAAGCCACTGTGCCTGAACTGAATGAATACAGACTTTTCTTGCCATTGTGACATAAATAACAACTAATTTTTTAGCATTAGGTATTATAAGTAATCTGATGATATTGGAAGTATATGAAAAGATTTATGTACATTATACATAATTATTACACCAAGCATAAATGGATTTTGGTACCCAGAGAAATTCTGAAACAAATCCCCATGACTATTAAAGGATAAGAATATTTGGAAATTTTTGTGCTCTAGTCCTAAATGTGGATAAACCATTAAACTCTTCAAAGGATTTCCTTAAGCACTCACAGGTTGATAAACAGCTTAGGGAGAGGTGGCACAGGAAGTCATGGAGGAAGTCTTTCCAGTTACCAAAACAAAATCATCACCCAATACCTGGCATGGAGAGAGAGGGGAATGCACCAGGCAGGAAAGGGGTGCCACCCTGCCCTCTTGGACTGTCTCATGCTGCAATGCTGAGAGGCTGCCATCTCATCTAAAGCTTCATCCAAACTTGAACTTTCCCCTCTCTCTTTGCAACACTCCCACAGTGGAGATACACTGGTACTGTCTATAAGACTCTTTAACAAAAAAGCAATTAGAAATGAGATCTCTGGAATTGGATAGATTTGGCTTCATATGCCAGCCAACTTTAGCACTTAAAAATGAACCTTGAACAAAGGTAATATTCTGTGTCATGATCTGCCCATCTATAAAATATAGATGCAATAATTCCTTTCAAGCCTGGTGTGAGCATCAAATCAAATCATGCTTTGGAAGACATTACAATCTACAAAGAGTGGGTGCCCAATCAACGCTAGTTGTTCTATTACTAAATACTGAAGCAGAGTCTATTTTAGGAACAACACTAGGAATAGCAGGCATGGGCCAGGGAAGACAGAGCACCAAAGTCCAGCTTATCCCTATAGACCTCAGGTCCTGCCTTTTCCAGATGAGGAATTAAAATTAATGCCAGATATTGGGCCTCCTCCTACTGACTGCTCCTCCTACTGACTGTTTATCTACACATGATCTCACCCTCACACCCTCCTCCAGTATCTGCGTACAGCCCCATGTCTGGCCTAAGAGGCAAGCCTTGTTCCCAAATGATTGACACCAGAACTAGTTTCATCTGACTATAAAAACTATTCTCACTTACCAAGGTATGATTCTAACTTGGTTGGCCCATTAGTTGGATCACAATGGAAGAATCTGGCACATTCAGAATCATTAGTTCCATTTATGTCAATGGAGAGTCTACAGAATGATTTGTCCATCAGTTCTCTCTCCCCCCCATCTTCTCTCTCTCTCTCTCCTCTTTCTTTTTCTCTCCTCTCTCTCCCTATTCATCAGGACTCAGTGACTTTGGCTCAGAGAATCTGACTCCCACATAGTGAGTTCATAAAGTACCTAGGATGAAGTCCAAGTGGCTTGAATAGAGTGGAGAATTTTTTCTGGAGCAGAAGGAAGCTCTCAATCTCAACCAGGGAGAAACAGAAATTCACAA
Organism: Typhlomys cinereus; assembly: GCA_023101885.1. NCBI lineage: Eukaryota > Metazoa > Chordata > Mammalia > Rodentia > Platacanthomyidae > Typhlomys > Typhlomys cinereus. The sequence goes on along the minus strand of JALPQD010000138.1, from coordinate 2,777,604 downwards.
AGCCAGGTAGACTGAGGCTAGAGCCCTGCCACAGCCCTGCCAGGGGCCTTTTGCAGGTGTAGTCAGGAGATGTGCCAGGGGATGCTGGCGCGGGGTCTCGCATGGCTTCCTGCCTGGACAAACACACCTCCACAGCCCTGACGCTCTGTCACCTCCACAGACCCCTCCGGCAGGGCTTACACTATAGATCATTGTTCTTCCTCTTGTTGGCAGCTCTCTGGCTAGTGTCCCCATCCCTGCACCATGACCCCGGCAAAGACTTGCCTGATGTGCTAACACTGCCCAAGTCCTGGGACCCAGTGCTGCCATGTTTGTAGGTGTTACAAAATTAGGACCACCTGCCTTTCAGAGACATACCTCCATACTTGGAAGCATGGACAGAAAGCCTGATGTGAAAGGATACTCAAATAATAAATGTTTTTAGATAATTCCTATCATCAGGATTGCAGCATTGTTTAAATGGATTTGGTTGAGCAGATCCCCAAAATATAAGTGAGAAAGAAAAGGAATCCAAGAGTGTAGATGTGGTTCTGTAGGCAGAATTTTCCCTGTTATTGACAATGCCCTGATTTTGATCTCTACTGCACATGTAGTCATTAGTGCAATCCCAGCACTCGGTAAGTGGAGGCAGAGGTATCAGAAGTTAAAGGTTGTCCTTAGCTACACAGCAAGTTCCAGGCCAGCCTGAGCTATAGAAGACCCTGTCTCAAATATTACTACTTCTACTGCTAAAAACCATAATAACAATAATAGGTCTAACTTGCATGAAAATGAAGTGGGAGCCAATTCTACATGCTTTTCCAGCCAGTTCCAACCAGGTGTTGCATTCTGATGCAGTTCCAACATGTGCAGCAGAATAGTGGTCACTCATTAGGGGACACCTGCTAATCCATCATTCCTTGCCAAAAGGTGATGTGTTTTTCCAAATGACCCAGGTTCAGTCAACTTTCCCTGAAACTAAGATAAATGCACACTCCCACAAATCCCACTGCTCATACCTCTTCTGGAATGCAGTGTGTGCTCATGGGTGTTGGGCTACTACTCGCTTCCTTGTATCCTTCAAGACCTTACCCAAGACCAGTCTTTCCCACAAAATTATCCATACCCTTTCTTGTAGGGGAAGTATGAGTCCACTCATTTTGAAAATTAACCACATACTGCCTGATTCTTCCATGAACATTTATTATATATAGCTTTGTTCATTTCCATTATTCAGTGATGATATCTTTTGGGTAAGGACCAAACCCTCCCAGAATCCCCATGATTTCCAGTATCATATTTTATACTGTGATTGGCACACAGGTAGTGTCCATTTACTCCTAGTTGATTGATTTGTGCCCCTGGCTAGGTCTTTAGAACCGACATAGATCTATTTCATTCAAAGAAACAAAAATAAGGCTGAAAAAGGATATAAGATTAACTATAACATTTTAATCTTCTAATTTCTTAGATCATCTCATCTTTTCCCTAAGCAAACATTTGTAAATTTAATCTGCATGACAGACATCTCCTGTCTCCCAGTACCCACAGTTCCTCCTCCAATCCTCTACCCAAAACACAACCAACAGACTTACTTTTCATGCAAATCTGTCATATTCTTCCACTGCTTTAAATCTTTCAGTGGCTTCCAATTGCTCTTAGGCCCTGCTCCAAATCCTCCCTCTAACTTGTTAGGCCCTCGGGGTCTGGGCTTAATGCCACTCTAACCTCATCTCCTACATATTCCACTAGGCTCTCTAGGATCCAACTTACTTGGGTTACAATCCAGGACATTTCCATGCCAGGCTCTCTCTACCCCAGACCTTGGCATATACTCTGTCCTCTATTTAGAATGCTCTTCTTTCTCACCTACTCTTTCTTTTTCCTGAACTCTTGTTGATTGCTATTGAACTTTCAGTTTTCAGAATATGGACACATAAAGGACTGAGCTGAGTCCCAGAAGTAAGATCCAGCCAACTGCCAAATGCTCACACAGCATCCTACATCTCCTTCATCAGCTGTCTCATCCCTTGTTTATTCTCATTCCTAGGTCTCCTACCTACTGATGGCATCTCTCTTGTTCTTCTTGGTATCTTCAGGACTGAGAAATGCTAATTGAATAGAATTTAAATGTCACTACGTGTTACACTGATTTAAGAAATCTTTCCCATTACAATATTTTCAGGCCATAGAGACACTATTATTATAAGTGTTTTTGGGAACCATTGGTTATGAGATTAAAACTGACAGTCACTGAAGAGATGGCTCAGTAGTTAAAGAGGTTGCTGTGTAAGCAAGAGAACTAGAGTTCAGATCCCCATTACCCACAGAAAATTCGGAGTGGGCCTGGCATCCCACCTATAATTCTGACCTCAGGAATCAGAGACAGGGAACCCCTAGAGCAAGCTGGGTTGTAAGATTAGCTTTGGTTTGATTGAGACACACTTTCTCAATGAATAAGGTGGAAGAATAATCAAGGATAATTCCCAACAAAAACCTCAGGGCTCCCGATCCCTGCACTTGTACACACACACACACACATACACACACACAACATAAATATACACGTGCATGCATACCACACACATACATGAAAAAACTTGCAATTACAGAAACACTATGCAAAAGACTTTCATAATCTCTGATGCCAGACAGTTTAGCTTAGCAAATGAAATCATTTACATTCCCTACCACAGCCTTTTCCTCTATCCTGTCCTCCACCTTCATTTGTGGTCTGTGGTTTCTAGGACATGGGAGGAAGAGGAGGGATAGTATGACCACTGATTTAATTAATCACTTTCCATTATTAGCACTCTTACCCAGCCTGTGGTTGCCTTTTTAAAGAAATCATCCCTGTCTTCTTACTTCCCCCAGCCCCAAGACTGCCAAGTGTGTGCAAATCTGAGGCTGCTTCAACAAAAACCTCAGTTGACTTTGTATACACACAGCCTAGACAATCACATGTGAAATCCTGCTACAGAGGGCACTCCTATGCCCATCCATCTTACCTCACTCTTCATTAAAGTACCTAGATCCGCCTTGGTCCTTTAACTTAAAGCAATGGTCCTGAAACCTCAGCAGAGGGAAGCACTAGAATCACGTGGAGGATTCACGAAGCACAAATTGCTAGGCTCCATCTCCGTAGTTTCTGATTCAAAAGGTCTGATCTGGGCCTGAAATTCTGCTTTTTTCTTTTTTCTCATGTGTGGGTGTGTGCAGAAGAGGGCACTTGAATGTATGTGGAGACCCAAGGATGACTTCAGAAATCATCTGGGATTGCTCTACTTCTTTATTGCTTCCTCTGGGGTTTCCCAGGCTCTGTCTTCCAGTGTTGGAAATGCGGCCATTGCCATTTCCACCTGGCATTGTAACGCGGGATCTATGATCCAAACTCAGGCCCTTTTGTTTGTGATGCAAAAGCTTTAACCCCTCCAGCCCAAATTCAGCATTTCTAAGTTCCCCAATAATACTGATGCTATTGGCTCAGGAACCACACAGTGAGAACTTCCTGCTGCTATACAACTGATGCTCAGGCCTGCATGTGAATGAGATTCACCCACGGAGTTCTGCATCGTTACTATCACACACTATAACTGAAGCCCAAGATTCTGCATCGCAGGTGATACTAACATATGACCATGGCAGAAAACCATCTATAAATAAATATATATCCTTAATTAAAAGCGCTGGTACTTACACAGGACTAGCACCTCGAAAGAATCAAGAATCATTGATTTACATGCTACTGGAATGAGTTCCTGATCTTCCTTAGGAAGTTTTCATGGAGGAAAGGAAATGAGCAGAAGTGATTCTGGACCACGAGGGATGTGAATGAGATACACGCAGAGGAGGAAATCTGACGTGAGCAGACACTATCTTCACTCGCTTCATTAAGTGGGTGCCAGTCAGCAGAAGCTGTGCAAGAGGCGCCTTTGAAACTGTAACTCCATCTCCTTGGAAGTAAGAGATCAGATAAGAGAATTTACAGGGCCAGAATGGGCGGGGGTGGGGGGAGCCAGAAAAGGGCTGGGGAGAAGACTGGGAAAAGGCCTAGCAGGCAAGAGGACTCGAGTTCAGATCCCCAGATCCCATGTGAAAATTCTGGGCAGATATGTCAAAAACCTACAATTCTGGCCCTGGAAGGCAGAGCCTGGAAAACCCAAAAGCAATAAGGAGGTAGAGCAATCCAGGATGATTCCCGATGTCACCTTTGGACCTCCACAAGCACACACACTCAAGTGCTCTCTTAAATATACACCTGCACATACACACACACACACACACACACACACACACACACACACACACTGCACGCACGCACGCACGCACGCATGCATACACTCACACAAAAAGAAAAAGCCTGAAAAGCTTTTGGCCTCACCTCCCTCTCTCAGGCTGTGCAAGTAAGGCACAAGGACTGTACATTATTAAACTTAAATTGAAATGTCAACAAAAACTATCCTCACTATCTTTGTTTTCATAGTTGCTAAATTAAACTATAAGCTCTGTGAGAACACCCACCACATTATCTCCATCATCTAACTCAGAATACTCTCCTAGGAATTAGACAATGAATGAAAAAAGGCTACTGTTGTGGGCTTTGAATGAAGATAATTAGATAAACCCAAGTCTGCGTCTTGGAACACATAATCTAGAGAGACACAACCATATATTTTTACTTATACATTATCTATATGTGAATATATTCATATCTTGCTATATACTTGCATAAACCTACAAAACTGTGATTTATATATAAAACGACATCCATAGGTATATTCATCTTCAGTGCAATACATTACCACCAAAGTCAGAAAGAGCAGAACAATAGTTAGCCAGTTTCAGGGAAAGGGAATCCCATGACAGTGGGGATCGTTGCCTTTTTTTTTTAATCCCCTCTTGCAAGCTCAGCACCTACAATAGGTTTGGCACCAGCAGAAACTCAACAAATATTTGCTCAGTAGATAAATGAACTGAGTCTCAGATAGCAGCCAAAGGATGCGCCTTCCACATCCTTCCAAAGCTGGGGTGTAGGAAGAGTGAGGTGGCTGCAGCCTGAAGGCAAGATGGCACGCTCTGTGTTTGTGCTGAATGTTGCCCTGTGATGCCTTGAAGACTCTCCCACACAGCCCTCAATGGCCTTTCAGAATCCATGCCGTGCACAAAGGTCTGACTGTGTTTGTAGCCAAAGGCAAACAAAAAGAAAGAGAAAAAGAGACTGAGAGAGAAACACCACATCGGAAATGTCACCACATAGACATTTCCACATTGCATTGTATTGACTCTGTGAAGAAACTCGGCGGAACTGAATCCTCGCTTGGCAGAATGGAATTTTGCAAATGAGAACTCGCCAGCAAAAATTTCAGATCATATCTGTTTGCTTTTCTGAATTATCAAACTAAGATCTTTCCAGAGAAGAACTCCTTCGGAGGCCCCAGAAGTCCACGGCTGCTCACATAACATCTATGTCCACGTTCCTCGGAATTCTTAATTAAATCATATCTCTGGCCAGAGCACAAGACATTTCTCTACTTCAGAAACCCTCAAAGTATAGCTGCAGGTTAGAGATGAAACAACTGTGTACAGAGAAACCTATCTGAGATGCCAAAGGTAATTACTTTGCTGTTTTTGTGCTTCAGAATCCCAACCTCAAACACCTGGATTGTTCTCCTCTGAGCTCTTGAGTTATGTAGGAAGGACTGAAGCTAAGATGAAGGATCTTCAGTTCACCATGAGGTCATTCATAACGGGAATCTGGTCTACTTTACCTGTCCTGTGGAAGTGATGGAGACACCTCCATTCATCACCTTTTCATCTCTGAGGCAAGCAGCTATCACCACTGCCCAGAAAGCAACTGCCCTGAGGAACTTCTAAAAGCACGTCCAACCACAACTGACTTCCCCTCCTTTCCACCACAGGACTATCTATCTGCCAGTCTCTATATCCTCCCTGATTGGTGAGATCAAACCTCTTCAGGCACAAGAGACCACGAAGGAAGTGAGAGTGAGCTGCTGTCTCACTACTTACATGCAATACTTGATCATAGCCTATTTTCTCTACTGAAACGTGATTCCCTATCTCCTTTTTTTTTTTTTTTTTGAGGACCTCCTTCCTCTTACCTCCTGTTTATAATGCTTTGTGATTACAGAAGGTATTACATTTACCTTTGAATATGTCATTAAGTGAGTTTGAAACTAAGATCCACTCATTAGGGAGAACATAGGGGGTCTAACTTTCTGTGTCTGGGATACTTCACTCAATATAATTTTTTCTAATTCCATCCATTTCCTGGCAAATTTCATTAATTCATCTTTGTTGATGGCTGAATATAAATGTACCACATTTTCCTTATCCACTTGTCAACTGTTGGGCATTTGGGTTGATTCCATGACTGCTATTGTAAATAGTGCTACAGTGAACATGGTTGTGCTCGTGTCACTATAGTGAATTTCTGCATTATGGGGGATTATTCCCAGTAGTGGTATAGCACGGGTCATATGGCATTTCAATCTTTAACTTTTTTAGAAATTGCCATACTGATCACCAGAGTGGTTATATAAACCTGTATTCTCATCAACAATGTTCCCTTCTCTCCACATCCTCTCCAGCATTTGGTGTTATTTGTATTATGGATTTTTGCCATCCTCACCGGGGTGAGATATCATCTCAGGGTACTTTTGATTTGCATTTCCCTGATGGCTATGGATGTGGAGTATTTTTTAAGAGATTTGTAAGACATTTCAATTTCGTTCCTGGAAAAGTTTCTTTTGAGTTCCGAGGCCCATTTTTTAATCAGGGCCATTTATCTCCTTGGTGTTTAGTTTTTTGAGTTCTTACTGCACTCTGGATAATAGAGCTTTATCAGATATGCAGTTAGTGAAGATTTTCTCCCATTCTGTGGGTTGCCTTTTTGTTTGGTTTACATTCTCTTTATCTGAACAGAAGCATTTTAATTTCATAAGATCCCATTTGTTGAGTGTTGGTTTTAGTGTCTGTACTATTAGATTTCTGTTTACGAACTGTTGGCCTAGCCCAATCAGCTCAAGGGAGTTCCTTACCCTTTCAACTAGGGTTTTTATAGTCTCTGGCCTAATATTAAGGTCCTTGATCTATTCGGAATTCATTTTTGTGCATGGTGACAAGTACCTGAATCTGGACAACCAGGCCTATAAATTCCAGCACTTGGCAGGCTGATTTAGGAAGGCTGTAAGCTCAAGGATGACCTAAGCTACCTGGAAAAAGTATGAGAAAAACAAATTTAAAAAATACCTAATTGAAGTGGCAAATGAAGCTGTTGTGACTTGCAAAGGGAATTGACTATGTACGTCATTTTTAAGATGTCCTAAGGAAACAGGACCTGGGGTGTACTAGATAGACAGCAATAGCACTGATGGTTTGGATGACAGAATAACAACACTTGGTGATGTCATGCTGATGCTGATGGTGATTCAGAGGTGTTAGCGGAACTCAATAACAGAAAGATACAATTTTAGGCAAGTGTGCTATGTGCCAACACCTGTGCCAATCACTGTATTAATTATTGCAACTAATCCTCATGCTTACTTTCATATGTCCGCTTTATAGGTGGGTAAACTGAAACTCTAAGAGTTTAGGCAACAAAGTCACACAGCTGTGAGAGAAAAGCCTGGAACTCATCAAAGAAGTCAGATGGTCATCAGGTCCTAGCACTGGAGGGATGAGGAGGCACGTTCAGATCCCTGGAAAGAAAGAGCATACCACAAGAGGAGCACAGGGCAGGTGTGAAAATTATACTTTATTATCATCTGGACAGAATTTAGAGTCACCTGGGAGAGTCCCCTCTGGATGCATGTAGTGAGGATGTTTCCAGAGAAGCCTAACAGAAGAGGTAGGAAGACCTACAGCAAATGTGGGTGGCACCGTCTTATGGGCTGAAGTCCCACAGAAAGCATACAGAGCACCATCATCCATCTCTCTCTCTGACTCCTGGCTGGGGATGCAATGTGACCAGCTGCCTCCTGTTCCTGCTGCTACAGCTAGAACTTACCTTTCTGCCATGACTTCTCCACCTTGATGGACTGCATACATCCTCAAACCACAGCCCTAGCAAATCTGTCCTGGATATTGTTATAGCCATGAGAAAAGTAATACATCAAGGAATCTTCTGGCTTAACAGCTGGCCTCAAGTGGCCAAACTTATTATTTCAGTTGCTTCTCAAGAAATTAGTTCCTTGCTGAAAACAACAAGCCATAGCTCAGAGCATCCAAGACCCCACATTATTCACCTGGAACCAGATGAGCCAAATCTCCCCTCATCCTAAAGCTCAGGGAACCTTGCAGAAAGGGGGCAGCAAGATTGTAAGAGCCTAAAGACAGGGAGGACTAACGATATGCAAGATACTCCACACAAGTTAGAGCTAGCTGAAGCAGCCAGAATTGGACCTTGCCTGACTTGTACAATGGCTGACATGTACAATGACCCCCAAAGTCTAGCATGGGGAGAAGGCTCCTGGCAGTAGAATCCTTAGAGGCAATGGATTAACAGTTATAACAGAGTTCTCATACTAACAGGGAGCCCAAGAGGCTCCAGGCTATGCTACTGAGTCCTAAATCCTCACTAGGGTAAAGGACTCAGAGGGAGATTTGATGTTCACGGATGCTCCAGGGGATGGGAGGGAGGAAGAGGGAGACACTGGGAGATGGAGAGGGAGAGAGAAGGGATGAAAGGAAGAGGGGAAGGGGGTAGAGTGCAATGGGGGAGCAACAAGGGAAGGGAGGGGTGGAGAGAATGAGCTTGTATGATTAGGAAAAAAATAAAATGTGGGAGAAGAAAAAAAAGATATCTGTTCCTTGAGTTGGCTACTCTTCCAACTCTAATGGAGGAATACATAGGAAAAGACAAAGACGTCTCAGTGAATGAAGCAGGAGCTCCCAGATGGAGAATGTCCTTTAAAGTGGAATTATGTCCTTGAAAAGAAAGGACAGACCACTCATGCTGCACTTCCTCTCCATGCTAACTGGGTGTCCGTAAAGACACCAATAGCATTGAGAAAAAGACAAGGAGATGAACCGGCCACAGTCAGAGGCAAGATCCATTCTTCTCTCACAGTCTTGTCACTGCTGAATAATCTCACACATTATCTCATTGTTGTGAAACATTACCACCTTGTTATCTTGTTCTGTCACATCACCTGTGTGATCTTCCCAACTGGACTGCTAATTCTTTGTATACAACAACCATAATCCCACTCCATTCTACAGCACCTGCTATCCTATGCACCATGCTGGGCATGGGGCCAATGCCTAATGAATATTTGTTGTGTCTTACGAGCCACTTCCATTAAGTTTCAGTCAGGACCAGCCGTTAGGGACCATGGCGGACATTAAGATGTCAATGCTATGAGCTTTGGGAGTTTGGATTAATTACCTGGCTTTTCTGTGAGAATGAAATTGAGCGTGGTGTGGCTTGAGGGCACATGCCTGTAATCCAAGTACTTGGAAGACTGAAACAGAAGGATCCACCTGAGCTACATAGTGAGGGGATGGGAAGACTGAGAAGAGAAGGATAGGAGGAGGGGGAGAGGGAAGAGAAGATAGAGAAGGAGAGAACAATCAGACTTACTCCCTCAATATTTCTCTACAACTCCAGTCAATGTATCCTAGGTTCTGGGATCCCGCAGTAGATTCAACCCTCTTCAGAAGGCAAATTCCACATAGTTCAAACAATGACCAAACATTCCTGTGCCAAGCGGGCTTCCCATTCAGGAAATAGCAAGAGAGCCTGTGCTATAACATTCACCCTGTGCTCATCATGGAAGGATATATAGCATGTCAGTTAAGAGGACTCCAATGACAACTATATTCCAGCCAATCTAATCAATTCCTCTGTGTCTTAATTTTTCCATCTGTCAATGAACATATTACTTGTCCCATAAAACTGATGTGAGGATTAAATGCATATAAATCAATTAGATGAGTTCATGAAACTGTAGAAAAGTAAGATATATTACTATTGTTATGCTAATTTGGTTATTAAAGCTATTCTAGGATAGATTTCTCTCCACTCTACACAATGTATAATGCTTTACTTTCTCCCATCAAACCTATGATCTTTACTTTAGAGAAGAGGAGACTTGGGAGCAGAAGACAGGTGCCTTGTTAACAATCACAGACTCTTTCCCTTTACACTACTATCTTTTCACAACAGTGACCATCACATGACTGACAGGCTGTACATACCTGGGAGGGTGGGCAGTGCAGTGGGTCTCTGATGCCCCCAAACAGTACTTTCCTAGGCAGGTTGCTGAAGACTCTCTCTCTATCCACTGACTAGCAAACGACTGGGTGCATGTTCGTGTCCTTCATCTCTGTTCAGTTCTCATGTACACACTTCGCTGCAGGAGGAGCCTCTGATGTTCTTTCTGATTAGCGATCAGGTTTCCCATCATGGATAAAAACCTTCTGTGAGGGGCCAGGCTCAGCAACAGCACATCTCACGAAGCCAGAAGTGAGGACGAGGCCAAGGCACGAGAACACTAAAACCTGGAACCCTCCCTCCTGAGCCCGCCGGCTCCTGACACGCTCTGCAGGTGGCATCTCCTTTGAACAGGACCTTCACAGACGACCTCAAGCCGGGAAGAAGATACTGGAGAGGTAATAAGGATGAGTTAGACTCAGGTGGCACACTCACAGCCCGGGGGGAAGGGGGCTGGCCAAACCCATGTCCAGCAGACTTCTACACTGGACCCAGCCTGTCTCGCTTCGACAGTTTCCCTGCCCCTCACTGCAGAGCCTAAGGCAAGTTTCTTTACTTCTCCTACCGAAAAATTAACTGAATTCATGCACATATAGCTCATAGAACAATTCCTAGTACATATTAACAATTTTGTTAACGTATCAGTATTAGTGTTATCAGCATGGCATACTATATATTTATATATTTAATAGCATATGGCATATATAATATGAGCTATAGACACTATATAGTGCATACACTATATATGGTGACATCAATAAAGATATATCATAAACATATTAAATAATATATGTATCCTACATGATACATATTGTTTATATCATTACTTAATTGATTATAAATAATTATAATATCCTACAGTTAACACCAAGAAACAAATTATTATTTCTGCTGACATAGGTAAAGATATAAACTAGCATGGTCACAGTGACAAATTGTTACTGTTTGTTGATGGCTCAAAAGGTTTGCATAAGCACTGATTAAGGTAATCCTGACCAAACACCATAAGTGTTTGGACGAATAAAGTAATCCTCAAAGAGGTAAGTAACTTGCACAGAACTTTGTGGTAGAATTGCAATTTGCCCTTGGGTCGAACTGTCTCCAGAACGCAAGATTTAAATCATGGTTACTTTTTCTTCTGTGTACTGTGTGATTTTTTCATGCAAAGCATGACAAAGGATGACAGAAAGGTGTAGAGTGTAGGATCCCTATAGGAAAAGGTCTGAAGGTCTCCATAATAAGGGAACGGTGCAGGGGAAAAGGCTGCTTGAAGGCCAGTAAATGATCTAAAATACCCTCCACTGTATAGCCTTACCTAGACGTGTGACACCAGCTGTATCTGTTGTAATCCTGCAATTTCATTTTATAGACAATGTGAGTCCCTGAAGACAAGTGGGAATGTTTGTGTGGAAGACCATTCTGAATGGCATGCTAGGTGCCATCAAACTCCTTCTTTCATACCTCTCCCCTCTCTCCTCTCTCTCTCTCCTCTCTCTCTCCTCTCTCTCCTCTCTCTCTCTCTCTCTCTCTCTCTCTCTCTCTCTCTCTCTCTCTCTCTCTCTCTCCCCCATCTTCCTCTACTTTCATCTTTTGACTTGTTCAGCGTCCCATGAGACTGGACACACTCTGGGAGAGCGATGAGCTTAGAACTGTGGACAAGGACTGCATCAGCCATCCCCAAAGTCAAGGTCCCTATGTCACCATCCAAGAGTTTCAGAAACAGGAAAGGGGGCACACAGCACAGAGGGAGTCCCCAAGGCAGAGCACCTCATTGCTCTGAGAGCTCATTGCTACCTGAGGTTTGGGAGGTACAAAGAAGAAGCCTCTTCCCTCGCCAGGAAATGCAGAACCCACCTGGGATAATAGCCCAGAGGTCTTGTCTAAGCACTGTGTGCACATCATGGACCCGAAAGTCCATTGCTATGAACATGATATGTGCCAAGTATCCAGCAGCTTCAGTATTAAGTTGAATCTCTGCCTTCTAGCAGGATTCTTGCTGCTCTAGAAGCCATGAGTGTTGGATGAGAGCAGAAGAGAGGGACCTGATCAGCTAGTGGAAGATGGATAAGAACTGAATGCAGTGACCACTGATTTGAGCTGAGAAGAGCAAGTGGAGAAAATTAGGGTTACCCAACAGGTTGACATCATTTCAGATATAACCCAAGAGCCCTCTAACCCAGGAAACATTAGAGTTGGGGTTTCCTGTATTTCCATATATACCCACAAAACCTGGGGATTCCCCTGTATAAATTCACCTAATAATCCATTGACCTAGAGTTTGTGCACAGAGGTGGCATGAAGGATGCCAGCTTTGCTCTATGACCATTACATGCCCTCCACCAAGGACTCTTTACCCGGCCCAGACTGGTCTGTTTCGCCGTGAGATGAGATGGACACAACAGTCGATCCTCGTCTTCATCTTGCTTTAGCTGGCCCTGTAAACCAGAACTTGTATAAGCAGCGCTTCCTCAGCTGCCTACCTGATTTTTTACTTTGAATTTGCCACTTAGCATATCTAAAACAAAATGTGTTCAGGTCCTCTTCTCCACGAAACCAGCTCCTCCTACGAACTGTGGAAGCATCTGCGTTTCTCAGGTGGAAACCCCAGAGTCATCCTCAACTTGCCCCGTCCTCTGCGGCAACTCTGTCGGAAAAATCTTACTGATTTCACATGTTTGTTCAAAGTCCTCCAATGGCTTCCCATATCACTATAGTCCAAGCTCTGTACTGTCAGGTATCCTCCCTGTTCTAACCTTCTCCTGCCCTCTCTTCGCTCTGCCCCACCCACTCTGATTAGGGCCTTACTGTCCCCTGAATGGGTCACATATGTCCCTGTCTGGAGGTTTTTGTGCTTGCTGGCTCTTTGCTTGGTAATCTCCTTCCTCCCATTCCAGGTCATTGAGCAGAGAGATGCTAACTTAGCAACCACTCTGCCCAGGCCATGTAACATAACACACACTCACAACCACCATCATCTGTTAGCCCCCTTACAAGGTTTTCTTTTCTTTTATGGCATGAAGAGACAGTCTTGTACTCTTATGAGCAGCACATTTCAAATTATCATGTATGTAGGAGTCACTCACAGATCTTATTACCATGCAGGTTCAGACTCTACAGAACCGTGCTCTGCACTCTGTCACAAGCTCCCAGGAGAGGCCATTGCTGTCAGGCCAAGGGCCATACTCCAAGGATGCAGAATTAAAGCTCACTTTCTTTTTGTCTGTCTTCCCAGCTAAAAAGGGAGCCTTCATGACAGTCAAACTTTGCCTTCATTGCGCTTACATTTCCTATCATTTCTATAGTGTTTGGTAAAGAACAAAGGCAAAATAAATTTTTAGCTGAATGAGGGAATTCAGTTCAGAGTGTAGAGAGGAACACAGGCAGTTATCAAGTAAAATCCTAAAAGCCGGGGCTGAATTCAGTGGGGGTCATTTCCTGGAACAGATGGAAATGTAGTCAGGCAGGCAAGGCAACAGAATCAGGTGGGCCGAAACCCAATCACTGGGACAAAAAGAGATTGGACCAGTGGTAAGAGACAAGACCCTAAGGTTAAAGAGTAGAATGACAGAAAGCTACAGCAAAGGTAAATGAGAAAGGAGGAGGTTTGAGAGAAATGCTTCAGTTGAGACTATAACATCCTGCTTTCAGAACAGACATCATATGGACCATCAATGAACCAATGTGATTAACAGACACGGAGAGGTAAGAACAGATTCTGTTTCATTTCAACCCACCAATTTTAAACTATAAGAGACATGTCCCCTGGTGTTTATTATGCCTTGTATTTGATTTAACCTGCCTTACATCTATCTGTAATACCAGGGGTATTCCAGTACAAAATTAAAATCTTGTCATATATACTGTAATCCTGTCCACTGATAATGGTGATCATAAGCTTTTTGAAAAGTTTTAAGATATTTTAGAAACTAGCAACTCTAAATAACAATCGTTAGGGATTTTCCAGGTACGAAGCACTATTTTAAACACTTTACAGATAGCCATGCATTTAATCCTCTCAAAGATTTTATGAAGTAGGAACCATTGCTACTGACACTGTATAGAGGAGAAAATGAAATCCCAAAGAGACTAAAGGACCCGCCCCAAGATATTCACAATAAAACACAAAATAAGGATTGAAAAAAAAACAAGCCATCAAAGATATCAAATGGGAACAAGATAATTTTATTTAAAAAATGCTGCTATAACTCAACATAAAGTTTCTCAGTAGCCCAGGGGAAAAGAAAAACTGGCTGGGATGATTTCAGACAAACTGTAAGAGAGTCTTGTGGGACTAAGTCAGAAACCTCAAGGAGGGGTGGTCAGGGAGAGCAAAGTCCCTTGGGAATCGGGGGTCAGAGAGAAGTGTAGAGTCAAGGGCCAGAGCAGAAACATGCATGGGTGAGATGGAGATGAGAAAAATGAGGTAAGGAATTCCAAGCGCAGAGAAGGCCAGAGTCAGCATATGCCAGCAGCATGCTTTGCTCCCCACAGAGTCCTCCTTTGCCAGTGATCTCTGCATCAGTTGGGAGCTTGCTAGAAAATGGAATTTCAGACAATGGAGGCAAGGTCTGCCATTGCAGCCTCAGCCCAGGAGCTAGAAGGTCTTAAGTTCACAGACGTTCGTTCCTGATCATTTACAACTAAGGGGGTATGATCTTACCAGAAGAGGAGGGCATATAGTCTGGCAGATAAAAAGTAACCATTTTGCAAATGGGTGATTGACCCCTCCCTCACTGAGGTTTCCTACTTTTATTACATCTACCCTTGAATGTGCTCTTATAATAAGACTCCAGTTTAACAGCTTTTTGTTTCTGACCAGGGGGAGACATACAGTGCCCAGCAGGATGGAGTGAAGAGCATTGCAGGAGCAGCAAAACTGCAAAAGAAAATCAACAAACCACAATCCAAAACTTCAGAGACTCTATATCAACCACCTAGAACTAGGCCAGACTAATCTCTCCCCATCCTGAAGCTCAGGGACATTTGCGGAAGAGGGGGCGGTAAGAGTGTAAGAGCAAAAGGATGGGAGGAGCAATGATTTGCAAGATACTCCACACAAGTTAGTGCCGAAGCAATCATAATTGGATTTTGCATGCCCTGCGCAATGTCCAACACACTATTGACCTCACAAAGTCTAGCATCTGCTAAAGGCACCAAGATCCTTGGAGGCAAGGGATTGACAGCCACAGTAGTGTTCCTAGGCTTAAGGGGAACACGGAAAAGGGTTCAGGGAAATGCCACTAGGTCCTTGTACGTCATCGGAGAGGAGGGCCCAGAGGAGAGTCAGGCATGCACATTAAAGGACTCTCTGGAGATTGGGGCGGGGCGGGAGGCACTGGGGGATGGGGAGGGAGGGGTGAGGAGAGGGGGAACAGGGGGTTCAGGGGGAGGAGGAGGGAGGGAGGGAACCGGTGTACCTATTAAGTTTGTATGAGCGGAAATAATAATAAAAAATGTATAAAAAAAAGAAAATGGTATTACAATGCTGCGGGATTCGGTAAAGTGGGGCTGATGCAGGAATAAGACAATCTATGAGGATGAAGACGTGAAGGAAGCCAGCAGCAGGCTCCCTGAGAACCTTACAATGACAGGATGTTTTACATTAGGAGTGCACGGGACCTGATCATGCAGCATCAGATCTTGCCTAAGGAGCAGTGGATGAAATATGAGGAGGATAAATTCTACCTTGAACCCTATCCGAAAGAGGTTATTTGGGAGAGAGAAGAGAGAGGATGGGCAAAAAAGTAACCTAGTTGAGTCTGCAGATGCATGTGCCTGTTCTCAGTATTTCTGTGAAACTGGTTAAATCTGAATTATAGCTGAAGAATAATTTAACCTGCAGATGTCTTACTTAAATGTCTATTGTAATCATTAAAAAAAAAGAAAATGGAATTTCAGAAGGTCCCACCCAGCTCTAGGGAACCAGGTTCTGCATTTCAAACAAGATTCCCCCTCCCCATAATCTGAATGCACATATGAGTTGGACACAGTACTTTGACAGAGACTTTTGTGAATGTGCAGAGGTCTGATGCTCTCCGGGCACTGGGAAAGGTGCCTTTACATTCAGGGACTCATTTGCATGTTATAATCATCACATGATGAAGATAACTTTCTTGTACCCACTTTACGTTGGGGAAGTTGAAGGTCTTTTTTTCACAGTCACATCTCGATGGATTTAACAGAGCTGGGATATCTTCAAAACCAATTAGCTTCAAATTTGCTTCTACTGAGAATTCCAAGGGGTTCATCCTAGGGGCCTGAGAGAAGAGCAGGTAAGACACTCTGTAGGCCAGAGCCGAGCGTGATGCATCTGCAGTGGCAGCAACAGAAGCTCCAGCAGTGGGTCGTGATGGCAACCTGGTGGGATGCAGGTGGAATCCTGCAGGACGATGCAGCTAAAGCTCCGAATCCAGTTCAGAAAACAACTTTCTCACTGTGACACATGTAGAGGAAGCCAGTGCCCAGCTGCCTTATCTGAGACACACTCCCCCCCTCCCCGCCCTCACCACAACTGGCTGCATGAGATCCCTCTTGTCTGTTCCATCCGCTTACCTAAATGTCAGTGTGGGAACAAAGCCAGAGTGAGCACGTCTTTCACATGCCAGTTAGTCATGTGTCACTTGTGACCGTTCTTGTGTGTGATGTGTGAGTGTACGTGATATCATTTAGCTTGCTCTTGACTTACAGTTGATTTTTACTGAGTGGACCAGATGTGTCCTATGTTGAACTGGATTCCTCAGAGTCAACACACCGTCTATGTTAAATAAGCTTTAGGAGGTAGAGGCAGGAAGATCAGAAGTCCTTGATTATGTAGCAGGTTTAAGGCCACCCTGTCCCCTAAAGCTTTTGTTGCTGGATTTCACCCTCCTAAGAACAAAGGCAAGCCCCCCTCTCCCCAAGAGGTCAGGCCTCATAGCATTTTCAAGTTCTGAGAGCTGGCAAGTCCACTACTGGGGGTTGGCCCAGAGGGGTGGGGGGCTGCCTGCGTCCACTGGGCGTCAGGGAATCCCTGATGGGCTCTTCCTTTTTCATCTTCATGGGAAACTGCAACTCAACCACACGGCCCACCCGTAGGTGTGAGGTGCGAAGGCACTAGCTGGTGTTCTCTAGGCTGCTGTTTTGCTCTGCTCATCTTCCTGAGAAGATAAGATCTTGGCAGGCTTGCGGTTCTCTCCCACAGACCCTCAGAAAGTAACACCAGGACAAGTGCCCGCTTCGCAAGCGCATCCGCAGACGCATACCCCACTCTGGTGTCTGTCATGAGACCTGGGTCACTGGAAAGCAGCAGCTTCCCACAGCGCAGGACTGGATCGCTGCCTTTCCTTCTCCCAAGACCTCCAAGCGAAACTGGTTTGCATATACTGGTGATTGGCACCTCCCAGGTGGAGACAGGAAGCCTGAGGTTGCTGCAAATGTGGCCACCATCCCCAGCTGACAGGGTGGGAGGGGAAAGGACAAGAAACTAACCGGGGAACGTGGAGAGAGGGGTTGGTACTACCCAGCAGAATACAAGGTTATATTTTCCCTAAAAAAAAAATGACATGAACAAAAACAACACCTGGCTCTGACATAGGATTCCAGTTTGCAAGGTATGTTAAGTGATGACTTAAGTCCTTGGGACTCCTGGTGGAAGCAAAGCGTTGCTGGGGCAGAGTTCAGGGTTACTTTACTCAGAAAACCCTGCTGATGATTGGCAGTTACCAGTGAGCTCCCTCAGACCAGGAAGAGGGAATCAAAGCTCAGCCCTGCCTCCTTCCCCTCTAACCTCCAAACCTTCTCCTTCTCCTTTGCTCCCTTCAAAGCCCCTTCTTGTAACACCATTTATTTGGCCTTTGAGGTTGGCTGAGAAGTCAGAGGGATGGAGAAAAAACATAGCACTCTGTACCAGGCCTGCAAGGACAGAGGGTGAAGAAACTGAGAGTTGTCCTTTTACCAAGAAGCACCTCCTGACCCTGGCCCCAGAGGTCAAGCTGAGGAGAGAGAAAAAGGCTGAGATTCTTAATATACTTCCAGTGGGAAGAAAAGTTCAGTGTGACTGTGGCCCAAAGTAACCTTAGGAGGGTCTTTCCCAATGACCAGACAACCACCTTCCAATACACAAGTCAGATATCAGGCCTGCAGAATGAAGTCTATATGGATCTTAAAGACACAAGGGGAAAGTGTGACACTCTCCAGGGCTGGGACTTAGAAAGGAACGAATCAACCACAGTTTGGAATGTAGCCAGAAAGAAGGTCCCACAAGTCTTTATCACTTCTTTTTCTGGTCCCTGATGAAGCAAATTGAATCAGAATCTCTCTCTCTCTCTCTCTCTCTCTCTCTCTCTCTCTCTCTCTTTCCTCCCCTCGGTTATACTGTTACATTCATACCCTTCAGACTCAGACTTCAAGGGGATCCTGGCTTCCTGAACACATATCCAAAGAAGAGATCTAAGATGTCATTAATCACAGGACACAGTGAAATTAGTCAGGAGGATTCACAAGGACCTTAATCCGTGGTTCTAGCATCTATGTCTCCTTCTGGCACAACATGAGCCCAGGAAACTGAGAAGATGTCTCCCCAGAACAGAGCAATCATGCCATGTAAAGCACAGATTCTGGCCCTAAACTCCTGGGTTTGTATTCTAGCTTCACCATTTGTTCTATGAACACGAGAAACCAATAGGATATCTCTATACCTCATTCTCTCCTGTGTAGAAGGGGATGAGGGGGAGAGAGGTGGGGAGCTAGCTCCATGGGTGAGAGTTCTTGTTCAGAAAGCATGAGAACCTGAGTTCGAATTCCCAACACCCATGTAAAAAGCCAGGCACAGCTGTGCATGCCTGTAACTCCAGCTATGGGCTGGAGACAAGTGGACCTAAGAGCTCACTGGCCACCCAGTCTAGTTGAAACTGCCAGCTTCCAGTTCAGTGAGAGACCCTGACTCAAGGCAATAAGACAGAAGGCAATAGAGAACCTCTGCATGCGCACACACACACACACACACACACACACACACACACAGTCACAGTCACAGTCACAGTCACAGTCATATGTGCATACTACAGAGAGAAAGAGAAAAAAACGAAGGAAGGAAGGGAGGAAGGAGGGAAGGAAGGGAGGAAGGAGGGAAGGAAGGGAGGAAGGAGGGAAGGAAGGGAGGAAGGAAGGAAGGAGGGAGGGAGGGAGGGAGGGAGGGAGGGAGGGAGGGAGAGAGGGAGGGAGGGAGGGAGGGAGAATGATGAAGGTCCTTCATGATGAAGGTGTGTGCCTAGCACAGGACCTGAACAGATCAAATGTTCAGTCAACAATAGTCCTTGGGTCCGAAGAGATGGATCGGGGATAAGCCTCTGCCCCAAAAGCAGAAGGTCCTAAATTTGGATCCCAGAAGTCAGGCGGAAATGATGGTGACCTATACTTATAGCCCAGGAGGGTGGATCCTGGGAAACTCCAGAGCAAAGCAAAGAGGAGGTAGTACAATCCAGGGTGATTCCTGAAGTCACCCATGGGCCTCCACAGGCACACACAGTGCCCTCTGATACACATAGATGTGCACACAATAATAATAACATTCCTATATTTATTCTGTGTCACTCTCATCTTCAGATCAGGAGCTACAACTGCAGTCACATCTACTGTTTAGGAAGCCGTGTCCCCAGCACTTTCCAGTCCCGATAAGCTACTGAGAGCATCTGGTATACCCAATTCTCCCTGGTTGACCCCAAGTGACCTGAGCCCCGACACAGCTCAGCATGGGTCTAATACTTTGAAGAGTTTCTAATGACTTCGGTACTTCTGTCTGAAGTTCCTTTATTTTATAAACTGGGATCCCCTGTAAGGACTTGCCCTCGTCAATGTTTTACCAACTCTGACTGAAGGATTCAAAACGATATTAAGAGCAGTACTGACTAGGCTTCTGCTAGTCACCACTCCGCATGGCTGCATTCACTGTTCTTCCTCTTCCTCTTCCTGTCCTCTTTGCTGATCTGGTCTCAGCCTGGTATTCCTGTCACAAGGTCATTGCCCAGGTGAGCTCAGTCCAGCGTGAAGCAAAACAGCTCAGCTGAAGGGACCACACAGTTTGGGGGGGGGGTGTGCGGCTCTCCCTTCCTCCATCTCCTGCTTTCTTTCAAGCAAGTGGTCTTGTCACTCTTCGATTCTGTCTTGCAAAAGTCAGGTAGAACAGATTGTAATCTGAGCTCTGGAATTCCTCAGAAGGGGATCAAAGCTGCCCGGATTCTTCTGGTACTGGGTACTAGATACAATGGTGGGCAACCACGCCCTCAGATCACTGCTTGGTACTGGTTACCTGACTTTGAAAGGTGTTTGGGGATTGATCCGTTTTTAAAAGACTCGTGTTGGGTTGGGAAGATGACTCAGGGGTTAAAACCTTTGTCTCAAAGGCAAAAGGAGCTAAGTTCTGACCTTTGAGTTCTAAGTAAAAATGCTGGGTGGATATGGTGGTGGTCTGTTATTCTGGCCCTAGACAGTGGAACCTGGGAATTCTCAAAGCAAAAGCAGTAAGGAGGTAACACAACACTGAAGTCACCCTTGGGTCTTCACAGGCACACACATTCAGGTGCCCTCTTGTACACAAATACACCACACACACACACACACACACACACACACACACACACACACGCTGGCTTGATGTTGGTTAGGTTCCCCAGTTCAGTTTAGATCAGTTTGGGTGCTTTCTGGAGGAGCATCATTCTAGATGGGCATTTAACCTTTCTCTCATCCAAACCCACTTTCCTCCCTGCTCCTGGGCTTCCAGGAACCCCACTTGCACCAGCTGCAGGTTTGTGCACATGGAGTGTCTTCATGAACTTGGACCACAAGGGTGTGTTTTATAAACATACTGTTTAGGCTGCCTGGGAACTTTGGGGCTTTCCCGCGGACAGGAAACAGCTGTGAGGAGTTTGACCAGCCTTGGCTTTGTGGAGAGCAAGACGTGGCCCCTGAACATCCGGGCGACCATATTAGGAGCTAGGGTCCTCAGAGAGGTAAGGATACAGCCAGCGGCCCTGGCTGGGTTCCTGATGCTACACTCGAGATTTTCTCAGAAGTTTGAATTAAGGAGGGAAGTGTCCCCTGCACTCCTCCTGTGTCCACTTTAATTGTTCACACATGGCTTTGCCTACTACGGTCCTGCACATCTGCAGTCCTTCGTGCCACCTGCTAGCGGCCCCTTCAACTGACTGCTGTGGGCCTTTCAGATCAGAGTCTTGGAATCATAAGCCTGGAGGGGACTTCAAGAGTGTCATTCACCTAGCACACCAGATAATCAAGTCTTGTGTAGAAATGAAGGTGTGAGAGAGTCCACAGACAAAGGAAGGAGAGCGAGACCCAGCCCCTGTCTTCAGACAATAACCAACAGACATTAGACATGCCCACTGTCTCCTCAAACCCCACCCCACCCCCATGACCTCCTCAGTATGCTCTGACTCTGCTCTTTGCAGAGGACTCTCCTACTACCCTGCTGCAGGGAAGCCATCTTCCTGTCTTTCCTGCCCATAGAGTGAACAAACGTACGCTTACAGAAAACAGGAACTGCCGTGCTGGATGATACAGGCATTCTGCGGCTCCTATTATAAGGCTTTCATAAAGAGGAAACAAGACCAGTGCAAATGTGCTACATTTATTTACAACCTTAACTAACCACCAACGTAAGATTAAGCAAGGACCCAAGAAGCAAAAGCGATACCACAATCTAGAGCTTCCCAAAAGAACCTAGTAGGATTGGGAGAAACCAGGCTCCTCTCTCTTGGCCCTCTTCAAACCCTCCCTTACAGCCGAAAGAACATGTGTCTGTTGGTTGTGACTGTCCAAACAAAACACAACACACGTGTGACTTCAACAGAAACCTATAGCCTTGCAGTCATGGACGCTCAACATTAGAGTTGACTTCTTCTGAGAACATCTCTCCTTGGCTTTTGGGAACCACCTTTACCTCTTCATCTTCATGCAATCTTCTTTCTGTATCCTCCTGTGGCCTTGTTACTAATAAGAACAATACTCATACTGGATTATGGGCCACCCATATCATCTTATCCTCATGGCTTCTTCTAAGATCCTATCTCCTAAAATAATCACAGTCTGGAGGTTGTAAGAATTAGGGCTTCAACATATGAATTTGGGCAGGAAGGACATAATTTATCCCCAAACAGAAACCAACACTTGCAACCAGGTGACCTAATCCCTATAATCTCAATGCACAGGATGCTGGGGCAGAAGGGTCTCAGGCGCAAGGGCAGCATGAGCAATATAGCAAGACTGTATCAGGAAGGGAAAAGGAATATTGAGAAGAAGAGGAGAGGAAGGAGTTGGGAATGGATGATGGGAGAAGAGGGGAATAAAGGGGGAGGAAGAAAGAAGGGGAGGGGAAGGAAGGGAGAGATGGGGATCGAAGGGGGGAAAAGGGAAGAGGGAAAGGAAGGGAAGTAAGTCAATACAGGTGCACAAGAATTGCCAGTGTGAATAAATTAAAGTCACAGTGAATCCGTCCCAGTGCCAAGAGATAGGCCTATAGCTTCTTGACTGACTAAAGAGATTCATAGCACCACTACACTGGTGACCAAAGCTAATTATATTTTGTTTCCACTATTTCCTATCTATACCACCTTGTCCATTTCCCTCTCTGATAGTTCTGTATTTGAGTTACAGAAAAGAGGTGTCAGTGTGGAAGAAATTCTGGAAAATGTCTCCCTTGGAGCGAGTATGGGAATGATACGGATGTGGACTGTCTCCAGGGGAACTACTGGCTTGTTTCTTAAGCTCATAAGCACAACACAGAAGAAAGAGCCAAGTGCCCTGGCTAGAGGGACAAGTGCCAATCCACTATCAAGCAGCAGTGGTTGATTTCTTACCGCCAGCCCAAGCCATGGTGCACGAGACAGGAACCAGAATGAGGCAGAAAGAGTTCCTGCCAGTGGGATGGCGTTCCCTTCCCATAGCTTTTTCTGTTGCCCGGGTCCTCAGCAGCCTCCATTCCCAGAGCTGTTTTTCACTACTAGTTGCCAGTTGGCTGGGCATCCTGTTGGAGAAGATTACAGGATGTGGGCTCCCAGTGGAACCAACCATTGTAACCAGACTTGGCTTAACTTGGCTACAGGATACCAAGACAGCAGGGGGTTGCTGCTGACTCAATGAGGGAAGCCAAGGGCAGGTAGTTGGGGGAGTGGCTGGTGTAGGGAGCATGCTTACAATAGACAACCGAAATAGTTGGAGATGCTTAGAGCTCAGCCACCAAGATATAGCCCAGTTGTCCAAGGACAGCTAATTTCCTAGTTAGTCTTCTCAGATGTTCCTGAACAGGTCTTAATGCACACATTCCTGGAGGGTTTGCAGAACTAATTGAAAATACCAAACTCACTCCAACCTATGCCAAGCAGTCCAAATGATGTGCTCCTCAATTTGATCCTGAATTTGTACCTGTGGCAGCTACACCAATCTGAGAAGCAAGTTACAGAGAGGTAAGTCAGAAGTTCAGAGCCAACAAATATTCTTGGAACACGTAACATGGGGAATTTGCCTAGAGAAAGCCCTGTTTTTTAGAACACAGGAGAAATCAGGCAGCGGTCATGAGAGGGAAGGAGCTTTGTCTCAGCAAAGACTCGGGGAGAAAAGGACAGATGAGATCATGACTATCTCTTAGAAGGAGTCAGTCTACTAGAACTATTTAGCCTATCTCTGGGTCTCTCCTTTGTTGGGTAAGAACAAAAGATGACGCACACACTTGGGTCTGTCTTCCATATTGATGTCCCTATTCATTCATCCATCCATTCAAAACACATTTTTGTTCCATATACTAGGTTGGGTAGAAAACAAAATAAAATATGAATCCACAGATTCCTGCTCTCATGAAACTTACATTTCCATCAGAAAGAAAGAATCAGTTATACAGCTCAAAATACCTGTAAATGTGACCAGTGTTGCTTATGATGAAACACAATTAAGAAGTCCTAAGAAGGTTTCTTGCAGGAGGATTGGTGCCCAGGCTGAAGTATGAACAGGGACTATCTAAATAAAAGGATGATATAGAGGTAAAGGAAAACATGCCAGAAAAAAACAGCATATACAAAGGACCAGAGGTTAAGAAGAGCATGAGAGAATTGAGGAACCTAAATAGAATATATGATGGATCTGAAGTGCATGCTTTTCATAGAGGCATACAAGGCAGGACCTGTACACTATTCAATGGGTTGTTATGATTTGAATATGGAAATGACCCCTGAAGACTTGCGTGTTAAAGGATTAGAAACCAGCTGAAAAAACTTTTAGAAAGTTATCAAATCACGAAGACTCTAACCTCACCAATGAATCAACCCACTGACAGGTTCGAAATTTGATATAATTATTGAGAGGTAGTGGAGGAAGTAGGTCACTGAAGATGTGCCCCTGAAAGATGTAGCTTGTCCATGGTTCCTTCTCCCTTTGCTTCCAGATGCCACAGGGCGAGTAGCTTTTCTCAGCTAAATCTGCCATTAATGGGAATGGTTTGATTTCTATTGGACAGCTATCGAAGTTAGGAACGTCCAATCCTGTGGGAACCATGGCCACTACCTCTCCAGTCTTTACCTCACTTCTCTAGTAATTCCTGGACAATAACAGACTATGAAAGATTGTGGCTCTACTTCTCTCTTCTTCCTACTCTCTGGCCATGTGGTATACCACGATTACTCTGCCCTGCTCATGCAGCTCTGTCTCTGTTCTCTCTGACTTTATGCTGTCTCCTCTGCTCTAATGGTCTCCCACATTAAGGCTATAACTTCCTCCTTGCCTCCCTTAGGCCAAGTGTGCGAGAGTTTCTTCCATTTTCTCTCATTCTCAATAAAATCTCTGTTTGTACCTCTCAACATGTTCTGGTTTCAGTCCCCAACTCTGGAATACAAAAAGCCCAAAGAAAGAAACCCCACACCACCACAATGTACTGATTCACCACAAACCCAGGAACAGTCACCACTGACAGAAGCCTCTGAAACCAAGAGGCAAAATAAATCTTTCCTAATTTAGGTTGTTTTCCCCGGCTTACAGCAATAAAGTTAGATGATACAAGAATTTTGATTTTTATCTAAGAGCAGCAGGAACCGGAGAAGGGTTTGTGGCAAGGAAGACATGTCATAACGGGTTTTGATAATTTGAGGGCTTGCCTCTGTCACCTAAAGTTGTTTAGATACAAAAGGCAACCTCAGTTTTGTGTCTGAGCCCAGCATGATCTGCAAACTCCAAACTGGACAATTGGAGAGGACTGCTTTGCTTCTAGCAAGCAGGGTTAGATAACTAATTTGCAAAGATAATGTTTAGAGTTTTATTTTCAGAAGAGCAGGATATCCCCATGGGCCGGATCTTAAATGAAATCTGCAATATGGAGGGTACTAACTGTCCAGCTTGCAAGAAATACAAAGTAAGGCTGAATCCTACAGCAGTACTAAGGCTGAAGGGTCAGGCAAGGTACCTTGGAGACTAACTCTGTAGGCCTCAGAAGAGCACAGAGAAGAGCTGAGGCTGAGAATCAGCCCCTCTCCCATGTAAACCAATGACTGCTGACTTATCGTATCTGGGGAACCTTCTTGGTAGAAGAGAGCCCCCATTGGCCAGTCATGCGTCTTTTCCTCAGGACCCTAGCACATTTGCCACCTAAGAGTCAGCAAGATGAACCACTGTAGTAACTGGGCTCCCCCTACTGACAGTTCATGTGGTAGAGGGTCCTGGGGAGACATGCAGTGAGGTTCTCTATCTTCAGTGAAATTAGGTTCTGGGAACAGCGCCCAGCTCCCCAAACAATCTGCCAGGCTCAGATAAAGGCAGTTCATCCTAAAAAGTCTTAGGAACTAAAGATCTTTGTATCCATGCCAGAGGTCCCCACACAGCACAGAAGTTGAAATAAAGGCCAGGCATAGTAGCACATCCCAATAATCCAAAAACTCAAGATGCACGGGTCAAAGAACTGTGAATCTGAGGTCAGCCTGAAATACAAAAAAAAAGGAAGAACTTGTCTCAGAAACAAAAATAAAACAAAACTTCAAAATGATCCCCATGATACATTGTTAATTTGGTACTGAGCCAAACGAATAGGATCCCATTTGCCCCAAGCCCCAAGAATTGGATGTACCAAGTAATTCCATTAAGCACCTATGCTGGCTACCTCCCAGATAGCTGGCCTACCTCTCTCGAAAGGTTCTAAGTGGATTCTAAGACCCATTCTGCAGACTGCTACACATAAACTGACCACATCCCAAAGGCCTGTCAATAACAATGACCATATACAGTACAATGTATATGTCAGTACAAAGTATAATACAGCAGCATATGTGGTTCTCAAAGTATCCTGACATACACTGAATTATAAAAAAAAAAAAATACCACCACCCCATATGTCTGCAAATGTCACCATCAGATAAGGAAACTGAGGCACGGAAAGATGACACATCAGGAGAAAAGCTCCTCCTACACAAGGCCATCTTAGGCAGGAGCGGAGGACGGAAGGAGGCAAGGCCCCCGAGACTCTGCTTTCCGTGGTTTCAGCTGCTCATGACCAACCTACGGTCTGAATACATCTTCAGATTCTAGAAACTTCCAGAAATGAATAATTCAAACACCTTAAAGCACGCATCATTCCAAGCAGCACGCTGCAGTCCCACACTACCCCGGCACCATTCGGCTCATAATGTGAATCAGGCTGTTCATGTTATCTGTTCGTTTGTCACTTAGCAGATGACTCAGTCATCAGCTGGATCCTCTGAGCACGCATGGCAGTGCATATGTGGTGGCCTGGTGCCAGATGGCAGTGCCCAGAGCTTTCACCTCACACCATGTCATCACGCAGCCATTGTCTCACATCAGCTACATGAAGAACATGTAGATGAAGACTACATCGCAATGGTGCGTTTTGAGAAAGAGTAGGCTTACTCAACTTTTAGTATTATATATGCTCCTAATTATTTATATATATAATATATAATATATTATATTTACTACTGTTATTCTTCTGCTATGCTGAGTTTATAAATTAAACTTTAACATAGGTGAGCATATATAAGAAAAACCACGATACACAAGTTCAGTTCTCTATTCTTTCAAATATACACTGAGGACTTGGAACATGCCTCTATAAATAAAGGGAACTCTTGTACTTAACTTGGATGTGAACGATGGAAAAAGGAAAATACTGAAATTGAAAGTGACCCAGGATCATGTCTGGGTGAGTTCTACAATACTGGAGCCATTCCAAACACTAGAGCGTCAAGAAGATACTAGAACGACAAAGGGGCTCATTAGTTGAACATGCAGATGTGTGTGCAGGGTCTGCCCAGCACTAAGGCACAGAGTGGTCCATCCAGAGATGAAGGAGGCTAAGAAATCATAAAGAAAGGGATGATGAGGATGGAATACAAATATCAAAAATCAAGGAGGTGTGCTAGTGTGTGAGCAGTCACACCTCCTTGAGACCCTGGCACCTCATTCTCCATTACCTATGTCCAGAATTCTTTGGAAAGACATATTCTCTTCCAAAAACATCCTGCAGTGTCTCCCCAAGAGAACACACAACAGAGAAAACATCTCCTAGACCCTGTGACTCAAGCGTGGTGAGAGTTCAGAAACGGATACAGATCCTGGCAGTGATAGGTGCACAAAAGGTTTCAACTGCAAATGTCCCTTGAGTATCTAGCACTTTGACTTGGTTTCTCCTTTAATAGAGCTTTTCTCTCCACTTTACAGATACCCTGACTCCTGGCCCTGAGACCCAAATGCCTCAGTTTTTCCCACTAGCCCCCGGGTCTGGCCTCTAGAAAATGACCACCATTGCACCAGTTTCTTACCAACTCCAAGGGCTTCTCACCTCCCCCATTCTTGCCCCCTTCCTCATCCTGCATCAGAGATACACAGGTCTGGACAGATCTGACCCAACCAGCTCCCAGACTGGGGTGGAAAGGCTGACACCTCCATAGAGGTGACTCAAAGTGCATGTGCCCCCCAAAAGACCAGGTCCCGTGAGACCTCACCGGGGTCTGAGGTTTTTAAACTTCTTCAACTTGCAACCCCACAAGTGAAAAGGCTCTGCCTATTCTAGGGGCTTCTGGAAAGTCTCTTTTCTCTCATAATGCCATGAAATGCCTCTCATCCCACCCCACACCCACAAAAGGGGACTACTCAATTAAAATAACTGATATACTGTAGGTTGTCCATTCGTCTACAGATCTGCAAGCTATAGGAAAAGTCCAATTCATCAGAAAGACACTCCCTTGTATATTAAAACAGTTAGCCTAAGTTATGAATTTCTCTGAGCCATGAAATTGAGCAGAGACCTTCTGAGCGAAACCAGGCAAGAAGGACCACAGCAAGCAAATGGATCATGACCACTCGCCTCTATTGCCAGTACCTGGGGACGGGACCCTGGCATGCCATGCCAAGAGAACTGTTCTTATCTCACACAGGCAATACAAGGCTAACTCCACGTAAGACAACAGAAGAACAAAAAGGGACTTTTTTTCTAATAAATACTCCTTTGCCGCTAATCCATCCTTTGTAACTGTCAGGCCTCACGGGGCTGGCAGAGGGCCCGTCAGATAGCACGCAGCTGTGACCCGAGAAACGTGAGAAGAAGAGCAGATTAATAAAGATGAAAAACATGTTTGGTAGCTCTGTCTGAAGGGAAGTCCGAGGGGAGTCCTTGGAGGGATGCTCTAGCAATTTAGAGACCCCCAAAATCGCTGCCACCCATGGATTCCCCATGGGAATAAGTGTCAGATGTGTAGTATAGATCCTGAAAACGGAGCGCACAGTCATTTATTCCTGGAAACATCCATGATAGCTTCCCAGAAGTCTTCACAGCAAGACTGACAGTAGCACATCACAAGCCCTTGCTATCGATGTCCCCTAGCTCAGCATTGGGCTGAGAATGCAAGCAGCCCTGTAGAGACAAACTAAAGCATTGTCCCCTCCTATTCTCCCACAAAGGCAAGCAAGAGCCATGAAAAAGCAAGGTGAAGCCACGAGGAGGGAGTATTGACTAATGATCATATTTTCTTACCCACAAGTACATAGAAATATTCAAGACAGAAATCTACAGAGAGTGTTGACCACAAATATCCAGGATTTGACAACATATGGAACAGAAATGTTAGTCTTGGGCTGGGAGACAGCTCAGTCCATAAAGTACTTACTACACAAGCATGATGTCTATGATGTAAGTTCAATTTCCAAAACCCACATTAAAACAAGTGCAATAATACACTTGTCATCCCAGACTTAGAGAGACAGAAACAAATGAGTGGAGCTTGCTGGTTACCCAGCCTAGCCTGATCGGTGTTCCCAGGTCCTGGTGAGAGACCCTGTCTCAGAAAGGAAAGGAGATAGTCAAGGGAGGGAGGGAGAGAAGGAAGGAGGGAAGGAGAGAGGAAGGGAAGGAGAGAAGGAGGGAGGGAGGGAGAGAAGGAGGGAGGGAGGGAGGGGAAGGAAGGAAGGAAGGAAAGAAGGAAGGAAGGAAGGAAGGAAGGAAGGAAGGAAGGAAGGAAGGAAGGAAAGAAGGAAGGAAGGAAGGAAGGAAGGAAGGAAGGAAGGAAGGAAGGAAGGAAGGAAGGAAGGAAGGAAGGAAGGAAGGACTTGTCTTATGAATGCAATCTGACAAGACTGTTAAATATATGGAACTACTTATTTAGAATGACTATGACAACATTCCAAATAAAACTCTCTCCCAAACCAGTCTCCCAGAATATCTTCAACTCCTGCTTTATGGCTCCCACTGCTTTTCCTACTGAGACACTCAGTAGGTCCTGTAACCTCCAGTGCCTCCAGGCTGGACACCAGAAGGAACTGTGGGATTTGGACTTGGACTCCGTAGTCATCACACTGGAGACAGCAGATGGGCAGAAAGGCTGGGGGCAGAAGAAAATCAGACATCCTATCTGAACCCCGGAGCCTGGGACATGTGTGTCCTCAGTGTGAGGTCCGCTCCCGACTTCTTTGTATTCTTGTCTGGTGTGATTTGAATATGAGTTGCTTCCCATAGGCTCATGTGCTTGGATCCTTAGCTGGTGTCAATGTTTGGGAAGGTCGGGATGCTTTTAAGATAGAGCCTTGCTAAAGAAGGCATATCACCGGGGAGAACGTCTTGAGAGCTGGTAGCGCTACCTGCCTCCTTTGTCACTCTGCTCTCTGCCTCCTGATGATGGTGGCGACCCGAACCAGCCTCCTTCTGTGCAACGCTCACCATGAATGGGCTACATCCTCCTCTGGAACTGAAAGCCAAATGAATACTCCCTTTGACGCCTAAGATGCTGAGTGCTGTCTCACAGCAAAAAGAAGTATAGCTGTCATATCGCTCTCCGCCTTGCCATCAGCCGCCCCTCCCAGAGCATGTCTACCAGAAGAACAGGGCAGCCAAGCTCCTGATAGTCAAGAACCCAGGGTGAGGGTCCCACAAGGGAGAGTAGAGGCAGTGACGGATCAGTGATGGATAGGATGATTTGCTTAAAAATTAAGCCACATTACAATCACTCCTAACCTTTATAGACTATTTGTTGTGTTCTAAGATTTGTTTATAGTTCTTCTCATTCATGAATTTTTCCCATCTTCACAACACCTTATTTTTTTACTGATGTGAAGTTCGTGTAACCAAAAAATGTATTATTTAAAATATGCAGTGAAGTAACTGTCAATGTTGTGCAACCATCCGTTACCTAAATGGAAAAAGCACAACACAATACTAAAAGAAAGCACTTATGGAGGGCTTGCTACGTGTTGTACACTGTCAAAAATAAATTGTGAATGTCCTCATTTGATCCCGTAAAAAAAAAACCCAAAGGAAGAACTAGGCCCAGAGAAGTTGAATAACTCTATTCAAAGTCACATAGTCACAAAGTGGCAGAACCAAACCTGTGGGTTTTTTGAGTCCAGAACCTCTTAGTCACCAGAATCAAGGGTCTCTATACTGAACATAGGCCCTTCGGTACAGAAAGTTGATATTGTTTTCTGATCATTTCACACATACTAATTGCCTTTGCTTTCTACCAGGTTGCACACATTCTGTAAGCAGGTGCCGTGTATATAAGTAGCCTAGCATCATCTCTCACATGTATACATTATTTCCTTCCTTCCCATGTTCCCATATTGTCTAGTCAGAAAGGATTGCAGTGCTTATCTGAGGCTAGGACTCACCTGTGCAGGTTGACCCAGGCAATAAGAAATTACCTCCTGCAATTTTATGGAGAGGACTGAAAAAGGACAGAGCAAGTGTGATCTTTGCCTACAGCCTCGGGTTCTCTTCAATCACAACCTGGCAATAGTAACTCTCTCCATTCTCAGAGCCTCCAAAATATGTTAGACACTGTTCCAAGAGCTGAGTTCACTCTGTAATAGGTTCTGTTATTACCACTGCTTTATTGACAAGGAAATTGAGGTTCAGAGAAGTAATTCTCCTAAAGACACATTGCTGATAGATGAGAATTGAAATTCAAATCCAGGACTTTCTGGTTCCAAAGACAGAGGAGAGATATCCACAACCTATTTAAGAAATGATACCTTCCACCTAAGCTAAAATACTCTGTACTTCATGAGGATATTGAGATATGCAGAATTATATACAGTCTGATGCAGAGTCTTCCCACCCAGATAAGGAAGCAAAGGAGCCACTGGCCAGAGACAAGCACATACTTCCCAGCCATTCGAATGGAAGTAGACAGTGCTGTCACAAAGCATGGCTGGGATCCCCAGTGGGGACACACACAGGGGACAGAGCAGAGGCAAGACAACTAGGCATCGAGAACCTCTAGGAGGTAGAGAGGTAGAGGCCAGGAGACTGTCAGGGAGGTGAGAATGAAAAGCATGTCTCACTAAATGAGACAGAGGGCAACTGATACAGATAAATCAGTAAGTGTTTGTGGACACTGACTGCTCGCTCCTTCGATGTTCCATTCTTTGGACAAGTACTGCTTGAGCCTTAGTGTGAGCCAACACTGTCACTGGGAAGAGGGGTGAATGTGCAGGAAAATCTTGATCTCACACAACGTTTATGAGCATGACATTTCACTAGGAGACCTCTCGATGACATTAGATCATGGCTCCTGCCCCTAAAGCATCTAAAGATGATCTATAGACCCTACAAAGACACGTGGACAGCTAAGTTGCTGTCTTTTTAGGGGGTAGTAGTGTTGGGGATGTTCTACCACTGAATTACATCTTAGTAGATGTAGATACCAAGTATCAACTCTATAGTTGAGGTTTTGGGCTCTGGGAACATTTGTAAAGAATTGATGATTAGGTTAGACCTTAAGCACACCTGCAAGAGATAGGCTAATTGATGGGGAAGGCCCGGTCCATAGTGTGTGAGACCATTCTCTAGGCAGGTGAATAAGACAGAGGGAGCTGGTTAGGGAATTTGACATTCCTTTGTATACTTAGTGTGATAGTTAATCCTGGGTGTTAACCTGACATACCCGGTATTAACTAAGATCAGCTGAGACCACACCTGAAAAGATCAGCTGAGACCACCTGAAGAGATTCTACCAGCCTTAGAGCCCATCAGAACCTCCATAGATCTCATAGGAACCTCCCAGTAATGGACCACGTAGAGCCACAGAACAGAATACAAGATGGAAGAAGAGAGATGCTCCAGGAATGCTCCATCCATGTACAGGTCAGCTGTGACTTAACCTCCCTGCCAGCTCCAATCAGCCAGCCATGCCACTTCCGCTGCCTTGAAAGACTGCATCTATTTCAACTGTAGGTTGAACAAATCTCCCCTTTCTCCCTTAAGTTATTTGACTTTGGGTGTTTTCTCACAGCAATAGTAAAGAATAACTGTTAGACTTGGCCAGACATGCAGGTCTTGTAAGTGATACTGTCCCTCTCTTAGTGGTCCTATGGATATGGCATGACTAGTTCCCTCAGTTCCTGATGTTGGTATACACTCTCCTGCCAGGCTGGACGGGAACTATAACCAAGAATCGTAAGCCGAAACAAAATCCTTTGTTTGTTAAGCCATTTGGTCATGAATTCAGAGCAACTGCAATACTAGGCAAGCATTCTACTGCTGAATTGTATCTTCAGCCCCACTATACAATGAGATTTATTTATAGAAAATATAAAACATGAAAGAAACTAACAGATCAAATAAAGTTTTTGTCCTCAGAAGGAAAAAATATGAACACATTTAGAGAGAGGGATTAGTGTTTAGCCAAATTCAATTATAAACTACTTTATAGTTTTTTTAAAATTTTTTATTATTATTATTATTTATTCAACTGTGTGCATGTGCTTGTGTATGTGCGCGTGTCTGTGTGTGTGTGTGTGTGTGTGTGTGTGTGTGTGTGTGTGTGTGCGCGTATGTCTGTGTGTGTAGAACCACGGACGAATTCGGGAACCACCATGGACGCCTCCACCTCCTTCTGCCCCAGGATTCACAGGCTCCGCCCTACCAGGACCAGAAGCGCAGGCCGCCCCCGCTTCCGCCTGGCGTCTATACGTGGGATCTGGGATCCGAACTCAGGACCTTCCGCCTGCAAGGCGGAGGCTTAACCCCTGAGCCACCTCTCCAGCCCTACTTTATAGTTTTAAAGAATGCAATTCCTTAGAAACTGAATCTTATTACCACTATTTCTCCAATAACATATCTGACTCTTTATAAAAAAAAATGGTTCTAGATTTCCTTGCTAATTTCAGCTGAGCCCAGTTAAGTAGATCTAGCTCAATGTGCCAGACAAGAAGAGATGGCACCCTGAATTTATTCAGTGCCATCCGCATTTGCAGGAAGATAAAACTGGCCATAGAATGTATGGCAAAGATAGAAGAGACCCTGGAAATCATCCAATATGAGTTCCCAATTTTTCAAATTAAAAAAGAACAAGCATGAAAACATGAAATGGTTTGTCTATGATGAATATTAGACTCAGTGCCTAGTACCCTAGTAACGCCTCTTCCTGTACATAGGAAAAAAGCAATCCATCAAGGAAGGCGTGAGAAGGCAGGGCATCTCTGAGGTCCTATGAAGCCAAGCCCTGAAGAAGACCTTCATTGACCTTCCTCTCTGATTCTTGTTCCATCAGCCAACCTCAACTCTGGCTGCAAAACAATCGATGTCACTTGACAGAACTTGAAAGTTCAGCCTTCTCCTGGTCCAGGACTCTAGTGAGAGACACGGCTCAGAAAGGTCAGTCCAGAGCTGTCCAGGTTTCCCTAGGATTATCTAGTTCTGACCAGAACTCGGATATCCAACAAGACAAGTCCTCAAGGACCCAAAAGCCCTCTCAGTTTCTCAAAGCAAACAGAGCAAAGAGCCACAGGCAAGAGCTCCTCATTGGTGGGTCTCTGCCAGAATGTGCCAGCACCATCCAGGACTGAGAGCCCCAGCAGCCCCACCCTGGTCTCTACTGGGTCAGGGGAGGGCACAGCCCTACTTGACTCTCAAGGGCTCCGACCTGGGAAGAGGAATACATATGTTCAACGCAAGGGCAAGCCTTTCACGCCCAGATCCAGGTTAGAACCTGATGCGCTACCCACTTTCTTCACTCACTGACCAGTCGCAAAGGTCTCTTTGGGGTGCGCGGGAACTGAACAAGGTCTACCACCCCTATCTCAAGTAAGAAAAGGAAGAGAGCTCTGAACCGCCCCCCTCCAACACACATGCACCCCCCAAGTCTACACCTTGCCTAGCAAGCAAGGAGCGCTCCAGAAATGACACTCGAGGTCCTGGCCTGCTGCCACAGGGGCATGTAGCTCAAAGTTTTTGTTTCTACTTTATAAGTGGAGGCAGGTGAGAAAGGAATTCTTTGGCTGAGTAACATAATACTTCAGAGTCCGGCCCACCAGGCTGGGCCCTGGGAAGAGCAAACAAGCTGCCTTCCCTGTCCCAACAGGTCTGTGGACATGAGGCCAGCTGACACTCACTCACTACACTGAGGTGTGGAAGCTGGGGAGAAGGTGGAAGCAGATCACCAGAGAGATTAGGGGTGCTGAAGACCTACAGCTGAGCCCGCAGTCCCCGGAGCCAGGTTAGATAGACCCTGACATGCCCCACCCATACCACACACTCCCAGTTCCCAGTTCCTTCTCTGACCCAGCCTCAGAAGCAACTCTCAGTACGGACTTTCTTCCACGGACTTCCAAAAAACTTTCCACCTGGGCCAAGGGTCTCTGTCTGATGCACATGTGCCTGCGTACCACAAGCCAGGAGCAATCACTCACAGGACTTACAGAAGTCCAAATGGTCAGAAGTAGAGAAAAGGTACTAACAACCAGCATCCTTAAAGTACTTCATAGATAGAGTAGATAGAGAAGTAGATAGAGGTATCTCCTGAGGTGACAAAGTCAAGGTTTGAGCCCATGTTCTTGCACACATTTAGTCACAACAAAGGCCTGATCATCGTTGGTATTGTAGGTCGACAGAATCAATCTCTCTGGCGCCACGGGAGGCTGTGCTGTGTAACTCCTGGCACTGCAGACCTAGAAGCTGAACAAATGAAATGCTCTCACCTGGCAGGGCTGCCAGCGTTGAGTGCAGCTTGGCCTGACCCTTAACTGCAGCAGCCGGCCAAGTCACAGCCCATCCCCAGCAGGTGCCCTCTCCCCTCTTCACACACCCCCCCCGCCCGCCCGCCCATCCACACTCACTCAGTAGTGCCCTCTGCTAGCTGTTTGTTTTGCTGAGAGTTTCCGTTGGCTGGCGTGTGGGTGTTTGTTGTATTTCTCCTGCAGATGGCAGACAGCATGCCCTCCCCAGCCCGGCCCCACCCCAAGGAGACTGCTGCAGGAAAGGACAAAAGCCTAGCAGGTGAACAGCCCCGTCTGCCGGTGTCTTTTTATCCGACTCAAGGCACAGACAATATCTTTACAAAAATGCCTTTCAACTCCCCCATCATCTGGAACTCTTTCTGCCTGACTCACTTACTAAAGTGGGGGGAAAGCCAGCAACCAACCCCAAACCCCCAGCTGCTCCTCTGATAGAGCAAGGGACACGGGGTCCCACATTTCCCAGAAAGCAATTTCCTTCCTCCATCCATTATGTCCCCTATGAACCCAAAGACACCTCCTGCCCTGGTGCTCACAGAAACTTCCAGCAAAAGGGAAGACTGCACGAATCCGTGATCAGTGGATGACAGAAGATGACTGTCAATCTCCAGTGCTCAGAACTCCTCAGCTCTCACTGCCCCCTGAGAAGTGTGCCATGAAGCCAGGGTCCCTCTCTGGAATGGATGGAGATTATGTTTTTCTGGTTTTTGAGACAGTATTTCTAATTTGAGAATATGATTGCTCTTATCGGGACCTAGTTTGTGATCACCTAGAGAAACAGCATCTCTTTCTCAGCAAACACTGGACCAAGGCCAGTAGCTAACACCCACAGGACCCCAGGCTTCCCCATACCACCTCCAGAAAGATGAAAGAGTTGGCTGTGAACTCTGACCCTGCTGGCAACTCTACGCTCATCTGAAGAAGTGCCTTGGAGTTGTTTACACCAACCTTGCTATCAAGTCAAGCAGCAGTTAGAGATGCCAGTTGGCAGAAGAGGCAAAGAAGATAGGATGCAGAGATCTCTAGTTCTGCCCTGATGGCAGATCTGCGGGTGCTGACACGGGTCCTTCAGTCTCTAGACTGGAGATTCTGGATCAGACTTCTAATTCCGATATGCCAAATTCTAGCAGAAAGAGAAAGTTTGGGACTGGGAAGGTGCCTCTGTGGTTATACCCTTTACCTCACAAGCAAAAGGACCTGAATCCAGATCACGGATCCCACATTAAAAAAAAAATGCCAGGTGAATGCGGCAGCAGTCTGCACTTCTGGCCCTGGAAGGCAGAGCCTGGGAAACCCCAGAGTGAAACAATAAGGAAGTTGAACAATCCAGCATTATTCCAATGTTACTCTTGAGTCTCACACACTCAAGTATCCTCTTGTACATATGTCTGCACACATGTACACCTACCCATATACTAAATATGAGAGACAGAGAGAGAGAGAAAGAGAGAGAGAGAGAGAACTAGAGCCTGAATATGTACAAGCTTCAAACTTCCTTCCCTAAGTCCTAAGATACATTATGAGCCAGGGGCACGGAGCTAGTTGGTACCCTAGGCTTGGCTCCCGTGAGGCCCTTACTATTTGGCCCCCCACCTTCCAAACTCAAAACATGACTCTGATATTTTTTCTTCCATGAAACCTCCCACTATCCCCTCAATGAGCTTGAAGCTCAGACATCAGCGCCATCGTTGATCATTTCCCTCCAGTGCTTACTAAATTCTACCAGGTATTTCAGTCTCATCACCTTCCCCATCAGCACCTAGCTCTTCTCTTTGCCAAGAGTGGACTTTAGTGAGATTCACATTTTTCCACATCAATAAAGCCAGGACAATCCCCCTAAAGTCCTTCTGATTGGTCACTAGGGATCCAGGCCAGAGGATGAGAGAGATGAAAGCCAAAACCTGCCCCCATCTCCTTGGTGACCATATACATTACTCAAAAGTTTCCAAAGAGAAAATGCTGAATAATGAATGCTACAGATGATGTGAACAGAGGGGTCCTGAGTCTCCAGAGACACTTCCCAAGTGTCAATCTGCCCTGCTTCCATCCATCCATTAGAAACCTCTGGTTACACACATGAAACAAGATTTCAAGCTTCCAGCTCCTTGAAGGTCAGGAAATGCAGGCTTCCCCATCTGTGCACGGGCACAGCCTAAGCAGCATGTGTGGCTCTCCCCTCTTCTGAACACCCACTCTGACCAGCTAAGCCTCTGTGGTCAGAAGCCCAAAGAGGCCTCCCTGTGATTTGCATATAATCACACAATGCCAGGCACAACAAAGCCACTCAATACATCAGAGCCTTCTCAGCTGAGTTTAAGGTTTAATCTCCTTAATACAAAAGTTTCTGCTTTGCTTTTGCGGGGTTGTGGGGCTCTTGCTAATGATGCTAAACAAATAGGCGTCCTTTATCCCCCTCTGGAGGCTTTGCCCGATGCATTGTGGCTGCACAGGCCCTTGCTGTTGTGGTTTACGGGCCAAGCCCGCACCTGCACTGTGTGTGTGAGCTCATTCAGACACCCAGCAGGGCTCTTTAAAGACAGCCAGGCACAGGGATAGCAGCCAGAGCCAGAGGGAAAAGGTACCATCCCAGGGCTTCCACAACCCTGCAGTCCTGCCCTCACTCTTACAGGCCCCACTGGTCTCTGTTGGGAAAACATTTACCCCAGACTTTCCTCCCAGAACCCAGCTCCCCTTGCACAAGTGTCTTCCGGGTCAATCCTCTTCCAGTGTCCAACCCCTGCCCATTAACCTCCCTTCTCAGATTCTCTCCTTCAGTTTCTGCATCCCGCTTTCCAAGCTGAGTGTCATTTCTAAGCCACTCTAAGCTCAGGACTTTCAACTTCCTGCTTCAGTTGCCCGCCCAAGTTGTTTGGAGAATGGAACCATATCCTCGGTCTCTAATGTTTTTATGCAGAATTTGGACAATGATAGCCAGGCAGGTGGTCTGAATGGAGGTGCTCTGGATGTCTGGATTATCTATTTATGTCTCAGTAACACATGGCAAGACACTTTAGGGCATCTCATAATGTTATAGTTCAGAACTGTATTTGGCACTCAACTGGGAAAGCCTTCTGTGATATTTAGATGGCAACTGCAATGATCTGAGCATCAAAGACACTCTCGTATCTGTGGCTTTGGAATTGGAAGAAAAAAAGGCTTGGCTCAGCTGGGACTGTTGACCAAAGGGTCTATCTATGGTCTCTCAAAGCACGGTGGTCTCAGGACAATGAGAATCCGTAATGGGCACACCTAAACTCCCAGAGACAAGGCTTCCAGAACAACCATACAGAGGCTAATGGTCAGGGTTCAGAAACCCCAGAATCTTACTTCTGCTACATTCTGTTGCTCATTAAAGACATCATCCAGAAGTCTTCAAGTAATAAAGGGATAGATTTTCCAGGTATAAAAGCAGAATAGAGTACCTTTGCAAATAGAATATTATGGCTTTCAGTCTGCAGATACCTGAGGTGGACATTGCTGTCATGTACACACACACACACACACACACACACACACACAAGCCTGCATCCTTGCCACAGACAAATGCTGCCACTGACAGAAGGCTAATGCCCCAGACTTGAAGTCCGATCCCAGCCTGGCAGAATGGCTCTACTAGTGAGGCCCTGGACCGTGAAGATATGGGGGTGGGGTGCTGTCTCCCCATCACTCAGTCCTGAGTTACACCTATGCCTAGCAACACCTGGTCAGACAGGCTCCAGCAGACCCAGCTGGCCTAAGCCAGCTGCATGCCCCCCAGCTCCAGGCTGGGAGTGGCTGGTATCTGGCAAGACAGCTCTTGCTCTCAAAGTGGGTCACAGAATCATGTAGGTCCACAGACACCTTTTCTTTGGTTTCTTCTTCATAAATAGGTTTCTGACTTTATTGCGGAACACTAAGCCGTGCAAAAAGGAAGGAAGACTACAATAACAAACTCCCATGTACCTACCACCTACTTTAAATAAAACATCACCCCATGTGCTCTTGGGATTCTGAGGTGCAGAGGATGAACTCAGGTCAGCTTCTTTCCAATAAGGAGCCAGCACCGGCTATCACAGCCATGGCAAGAGCACTGGTTGGGGACCAGAGCCTAGAGGGATAGCGTGAATCTGGGAACAGGTACATCTGCTCACAGCACACTTGTTCTTTTTACTCTTAGCTCAGAGAGTTCTGAGGCCACAGTCTGAATTAGTCACTGGTCCCTTAGGGATTCTTAGGGCTGAAGCATCGTGTCCCTGTCTGCACTCGAGCTATCTATGCCCATCTGGCATCTGTGTTCCGCACTTTGAACTCTGTGATTATCTTTTTTCATTATACTTTCCATCAAAATACTTAAGATAATGAAACACACACACACACACACACACACACACACACACACACACACACACACGCACACACACACACCCCTACCTGCAAATAGAATTTGTTTTCCTCCCTTGATCAGACTTCTACATTCCACTCTTCCCTCCATAGGCAGCTCACCGTTTCTTGCAAGTTCACAGTGCCACCTACTGGAAAGAGAAGGACAAGTGAGTCATTCAGGAACAAAACAAATGATAGAAGTTAGGCACTTGTCACAAGCTAGAGGACCATGCAAAGTGGCTTTGTGCAGAATCTCAGCCTGGGCTGGTAGCCATCTGAGATGTGGCTAATTCAAGTTGAGATATGCTGTGCACATCTCATTTAAATGCACAATGGATTTAAATTTTTCATAAGAATAGCATTATTTTACACCAAAGATCATACATTAATCACCTGAAACCAGACCAGCCAAATCTCTTTCCATCCTAAAGCTCAGTGAACCTTGCAGAAAAGGGGATGGCAAGATTATAAGAGCCTAGACTGACAGTCACAGTAGTGTTCCTAAGCTTAAGGGGAACACAGGAAAGGGTTCTGGGAAATGCCCCTGGGTCGTCGCACCTCATCGGAGAGGAGGACCCAGAGAAGAGTTTGGCATGCACGAGTAAAGGATGCTCCAGGGATTGTGGGGGCACTTGGGGATAGGAAGGGAGGGGAGAGGAGAGGGTGGAGTAGGGGGGTTGGGAGGAGGTGGAGGGAGGTGGAGGGAGGGAGGGGACCGGTGTACCTGTTAAGTTTGTATGAGTGGAAAAAAAAAAAAAAAAAAAGATTGTAAGAGCCTAAGATGGGGAAGACCAACAACATGCAAGATACTCCACACACGTTAGGGCTGCAGCAGCCAGAATTAGACTTTGCCTGATCTGCACAGTGGCTGACATGTCAACGACTCCCCAAAGTCTAGCATGGATCACAAGGGAGAAGGCTCCAGGCAGTAGTATCCTTAGAGGCAAGAGATTAACAGTCATAATAGAGTTCCCATACTAATGAGGAGCCCAAGAACGGGCTCTAGGCTACACCACTGACTCCTTACCCCTACTAGGGTGGAGGACTCAAAGGGAGGTTTGGCATTCACACAAAAGAATGCTCCAGGGGATGGGAGGGAGGAAGGGAGAGACACTGGAAGAGGAGGAAAAAGGGAGGGGGTAAAAGGAAGGGGGGAAGGAGGGAGAGTGCAAAGGGGGATGATGGGGAGGGGAGGAGGGAGGCAGAGGAGGAGGTACCTACTGAGCTTGTATGATTAGGAAAAAACTAAAATGTGGGAGAAAAAAATAAAAAATAAATAAAGAATAACATTTTTATTTGGATTACATATGAAAATAATAGCTTCAACACATTGTGTTAAATAAAACATACTACTCAAATTAACATCACTTGCTTCTTACTTTTTAATTACTTTTAATGTTTCTACCTTTTAAATTACTTTTTAATGTGGCTACTAAAAATGTTTAAATTGCATATGTGACTTGATAATATAAAGTAGATCCATAAGGAAATAGTGATGTAATGTGTGAATGGAGGCAAGATGGGACTGGGAACTAAGGTGTGAGACTATCATAAATTCACTGTATTCATGTATGAAGTAATAGACGGACTTTTTTTTAAAGAGATGAAGACTTTCCTTTCTTACCTCTTATTTCTCCTTCCATCTCCAGCGGCAGAACAGCGCCTAGCAAGACTTCTGAGCTTATACCTATGACCACTCCAGAGGAACCAGGAAGCCAAAACACGCCCAGGAAGTACCTGTGGGAGGATACAGCCAAATGACTAAGTGAACAGACAACCATCAGCCAGCGCATTTGTCAAACATGAGCCGATAGAGAGCTCTTCTTAGAAGCCACCAAACCGTGAGTCATTTGGAGAGAAAGCTGCAGGATGACATGGGACACACCAAATCAGGCACTCCACTCTTTCTCTTTAAAAAAAAGTTTTGTTTGTTTGTTTGTTTGTTTATTATTTCAGGGAGAGAGCACCAGCGCACACACGCCAGGGCTCTTGGGTGGAGGTCAGAGGACACAGGCAGAAGTCAGTTCTTTCAGTCCACTATGTGACCTTCCAGGTATCAAACAGGTTGTCAGGTTTGCCAGCAAGTGTCTTACCGACTGACACATCTCATTGCCCTCAAAGCGCCTTCTTCGGAGCATCTTGAAGTTACCCCCAAGAACTCACTGGCTGCCGTATAGTTTCTGGTAATTTCTGTGTGGATTTTCTTTAAAAGTACTTGATGGGTTCAATCCAGAGGGGACCTTGGTCTTTCCCCTGCTCATCCCCGCAACCCCGCTAAATTGAGGAAGAAAATTACATGGGTCTCTGAAACTTGACTGTATGTGGATGTCTGAGGCAGAAGTGCTAGGGTGTATTTAACTCATTTGCATGTTTTCTGCGGGTTTTGTGCACAGAGTGCTTAGACAAAGTCAACTGGTCGGTCTTGCAGAAGGAAAGAGCCAGGATGACCTTTGCCCTCACGAAGCCTAGTTCTACACATATGTGCCACACACCTCTCTGGGAAGGAAACACAATGGAGGTAGAAGAAAGAGAACCACAGACTTGCACTGTCTGCGCCATGGCTGACAGAGGACACGTATCTCAGATTTCATCTCCATGAAATATTCAGCGAGTGACAGCTAGAGCCGCCTCGGGGCAGAGGGCATCTTTCCTATCAGACAGCTCTGTGGCTCTATCCGCATCCCCATCTTGTCTCAGGGTCTCACTCTCCATCTGTGCCCTGAAACCTTCCTTAGTGTCTCCCACCCACCTTCTCTATGCCTCCCTCTGCCCATGCTGCTGCCCCTCCTTCCCAGAAGGTGGGGAGTCTCCTCTTTGGAAACCTCCCAGGACTATGGGCCTTTACAGCTGCCTTTGTCCTCCAGAGAGCCGCGTGTCTGATCAGAGAGCACCCACAGGCCTGCGGGGCTGAGACACCCTGTGAAAAAGAAGAGATGAACCCGCCAGAGTGCCCTAAGGGTAAGAGTGTGGGCAGAGCTTCCACCCAAAGAGCTGGGGATAAGTGCAGGAGAAAGGCAGCGAATCAGCGTAAGGGGAACTTCTGCCTCAAGGAGACCTCTAGGCTGGGCTGGGGTCAGATGTTCTCAGTAGAGGGAGAGATGGACAGGGGTCCACTTGGAGTCAGACAAAAGTAATGTGGGACACAAACATAGGAAATGCCATTTTATATATCTGTTCCCATTTTGTACTTGTTCATTTGTCCATGCTATGAAACACCAGACATGTCAGATGCTATACATAGACCATCTGACCCGACTGCATATGTGACTCTAGCCACAAACAGTCGGCTCCAAATTAGGGAATACTTTACACTCTGGAGCCCCCACTAGCTGGGAGGACAGCCTTGAATGACAGTGTGTAAAGATTATGAACCGAGCAGGTGGAACTGTCCAATCAGGAGCCAGCCACTAGCTGCTCGGGAAATTCCAAAGGCCTTAAGTAATGTAAGGGGCACTAGAAACTGTTTATGGGATACTCAAAATGACTAGTGGTCGAAGCTGTCCAATCTCCAGATGCCAACACTACTTTTACTGCAATTTACCCAATCATGTGTCTGCCATATATCTATTAGGTTAGAGACCCCCTCCTTCTATAGAAACAGCTTATAAAAGACCATGTAAAACAAAGACCAAAGTTCTCAGTCTGATCTGCTGTGTCAGTGACGGGGAGAGTCCGAGCTAGAGCTTTGAATAAAAGTAATTAAAGACCCTCATGTGTTTGCAGTAGTGTTGACTCCGAGGTGGTCTCTTGGGATCTAGGAATCTGGGCACAATAGTAACACATGCTGTCACCCCCAGGGAAGATCTGCTCCAGGTTACCACCAGCTCCTTGTCCCCCTGGGACTTTCCTTTCTGAAGTGGGGCCCCACAACATCCCTTTCTGCTATCCCTGCCCTTCGGAGTTTTTCAACGCCTGGCATGGCCAGAAGGCTTGTTTCCCCTGCGGCTCAGAGGCCACCCAGCCAGAGGAAGGCAAAGACACCTGT
This sequence comes from Typhlomys cinereus, assembly GCA_023101885.1. Lineage (NCBI taxonomy): Eukaryota > Metazoa > Chordata > Mammalia > Rodentia > Platacanthomyidae > Typhlomys > Typhlomys cinereus. Next base: position 2,733,559 of record JALPQD010000138.1, on the reverse strand, counting down.
GTCTGTCGGAGACATGGGCGAGTATTCCAGGTATGTCCTCAGCTGCATGACCAGAATTACTTTAGTTCCCAGTCCAGTTTAACTCAGGTGTAACCTGACCAGGATAGGCTTGGGTTCCCAAGAGACTTGGGAATAGAGTTGCCAAATACAAGGCATCCAGTAAACTTGAATTTCAGATAAATAATGGATAGGTTTTCTTTTTTCATGTTGCATGGGACTAAAAAAAAAACACTATATATCTGAAATTCAAATTTAACTGGGCAGCCTGCATTTTATTTGCTAAGCATGGTCTTCTTCCTGGGAGGAAAGAACAAACATGTCATTTTCTACCATGAGCAACTCTGAAAACCTATGCTGGCCAAAATTCTTCCGATTTGAACTTGCCCTGTAAGCCAACAAATGTGTATGTGAATCCTTCCATTACTGAATTTCTCTCATTGTTTTGACTGAAATGATAGTCCCAGTCGGACCCTTCCTAAGAGGGCATGCCAATGACCCGCACCTCTGAGTCTATCCTCTCCAAATCACTAAAAATCGTTTGATTATTTTCAAATACAAACCAACACTGATTTCTTGAAGCAGGTATCATCATTAAATTCCAGAGGTTGCACATGGTGAAAGTTCTTTTGTTTTGGGTTGTTTGTTTGCCACAGCCAAAATTCTTCTTTCACATTATGAGCAGAGTTTCCTAATTTATTCTACATCCTCACATTTTCATACTCCTTTATCCTTTATCCTTCTCCAGACGAAAACCTGCTGACAGTCTTTTTTTCTTACTGTGTTCAGAAAACAATAACTTTCTTGCTGGGCGATTGCTCCAAGGTTAAAATCTTTGCCTTGGCAACCAAAATTTATGATAAAAATGGCTGCAGTTAGTACTTCAGGCCCTGGAAGATAGACATTCTAAAATCCCAGAGCAAAGCATTAAGGAGGTAGAGTAATGCAGGATGATTCTCAGTGTCACACAGACACTCAAGTGTCCTCTAGGTCACAGCACACACACACACACACACACACACACAAAAATGGTTACTTTCATTCAATGGCTCCTGTCCAACTCACTTTTGTTTTGTTTTGTTTTTGCTCACTTTCCTTCCTCCCCTCTCATCTGGTCACACCCACAGGGTTGTGTATAGTGTGTATAGCTCATCATTACCAAGTACTAGCCAGCCAACCTAACCTTGGATTCCTCTCACCATTACCCCTCTCCTAGCCCAGTGATGGCCAGTGCCCCTGCCTCCCAGGCCACAAAGATGCTGGGGAGCCAGTGGGCTGTGTTCAGAGAGAATATAAGATCTGCCAGGACGGGGCTGCTTGGAACCAGGAGGGACAATGCTTGACCAAAACACAGTGGAATGACCATTGTGCCCATGAGGTGAGAGCTGCCCATAGATTATACCTTCCATTGCACTGTCCAGCCTCCCAGCCACTGTGCCTGTTCAGCTGTCCCCTTAGTCTGGAAGTAGAGGAGACAAATGTACAATCTAAGACAGTTTCCTAAAGTGAGCTGGCGAGAACTGGGGAGACCCACCCCCAGGGAAGTATCCCAGGAAGTTTGAGTTTATATGCAGGTATGTGCCACGCCAGAAGAAGCTCGTGGCTACGATCCAGGCCTGGGGATCTGCTTGTGCTGGAGACAACAGCCAAGTGGGATGCATGACCCCCTCTTCTGGGAAGGACAGAGACACGTCCTGAAGCTCAGCTGCCCCGGGGGCATCCCACAGATTTCTGTCACTGAAGATTCAGCGAGCCAGGTACAGTGTCCTGAAGTCCGACCCCGCACTGAGCCAGTGCCGATGAAGCATGTCAGGTGGGACATGCTTGGAGCCAGAGGCCGCTGCGTAGCACCCACATCATCGTCAGAGCCCCCAAAGAAGGTCCCTTTGTCCAATTAATTACATCTCATCAACTCTTTCAAGAAGAAGCCCTCGTTGTGTTTGTTTAAGAAGAAAGATGTGTCCGAGAGGTCCTGATGCCAGGCTGCTTCTGCTCCATGGGGTACTCAGAATTATTGCAATACCACCTCCCTCCCATCCATGTCAGGACAGTCAGACAGGGCTCCAGGGGCTCCTCGGGCTCTCCCTTTGGGGGGCAGGGATAGCACTGTTCCCCTTCTCATTTATAGAATTTTTACCTCTTGGACAGACCTTCCTCGCCACGATCTGTAGGCCATCCCTGCAACTCGGACCACGGGCAGAAGTCCGTTCCTCTATATGTGATCAAGGTAGACGGTAAGAGAGCTGGGCAGGAGGAAGACAGCCAAGTGCCATATGTGCACAGGCCTAAAGCCTGCTCGTGGCACACGTTCTTCCTGCTAGCAAAAGCTGGGGGCGGGGTGAGCCACACCTCCCCCAGGATGGGTTTGCCGAGAACCACAGAGAAATTTTGGCCCCCTTCATGTTTTTAGGAAGTTGAGTATTGTCTTGAGCAGCATCAGAGCTGCTCAACATTGAATGGTATCCTGAAGCACTAAGGGAGAACGCTCACGCCCAAAGCCTGTAAGTTCAAGGAACTTCCTGTCTTGTTCTAGAACGTGGCTTCTGGGGCCTGACCAGACCAGGCTCTGGGCTTCTGCATCTACTGGGCCTGTCTCTGACAAATCCCGGGCATCCAGAACATGATCCAGGTGTTCTTCATAGTCTCCTCATTGCCTCTCTCTTTCCCTGGCCCCAGCCCAAGCTGCTTGTCCTCACACTCAGAATCTTACCTAGGAAAGCCAAGGGAAGGACATCAAACCTCCCCTTGGTCAGCGAGCCTCAACTCCACACACTCTGGGGAGCTGATGCCAGGCATCCTGAGCCCCGTCGTCTGCCTCCAAACTAATGACACGCTGGCCTTCCTGGTGACTCCTGAGCATTACCCAGAATACGACTCGTGAGTATCTATCCACCAGGGAGGGTCCCACATCTGCCACCACCTCCAAATGGCAGCATGTTCCCCCTCTTCCCATGACCAGAGACCACTTCTACAACACCCTGCAGCAGTTTGACTGGGGGCGCTTCCGGGCCCTGGCTGAGAAGTCTCGGCTTGAGGAACAAAGTCCTCTCCTCTTCCTTCAGCAGTTCCAGCTGCCCGGAGTCTACGTCTTCCGTCTGAGCAGCAACCATCATCGCAAGATGGTTGGTTTGTGATGGTGAATCTCATTTAGGACAATAACCACATTTCCCTTCTCTTTGAAAAATATTGCCTTTAAGCCAGTCAGATTGCAAAGAAAGGAGATAATCTAGCTGGACCCATCAAACTTGCATACTCCACCAGTTCTAAGAAATAATTCTGAGGATAGTAAGATAGGAATGTGGGATATATTAGTTTCTATGAAGAAACTCAGGTGTCATTGTCTAGCCTAGGATCACTGACTATCTCTCACACCCTTCCCTCTATCTCCCTTGCCCATCCCCTTTTCATGTCTCAAGCCCATGGACATAGTTATTCTTATGACCTGCATGTTATTGGCACCATGATGCGGGTGCTTTGTCTATGCCACACTAGAGATTTAGCATCTCACCCTATCCAAACATCCTCTACCAGTTCCTGCAGACTCAGACCTAGAACATACAGTGAGTTCCCATCTGCTGAATAATTTTCAAAAAAAAAAAAAAATACCTGGATTCCCTCTGTCAACCCCCAGGTCTGCACAGTGATCTGTTAGTGTTGACACGTTTAGTTGCCGTTCTGTGTCCTGCCAGGTCTCTGGCAGATAGTAGAACAAAGAATGAATAGCTGTCTTTCTACCCAGTATCTCCGAACCCTCCCAACCGGGGGCCGGTGTTTTGGAGATGGGCCTTTTGCGTTTGCGACTCCCAGGTCTCTCATCCAGACTGGCATCGCCAAGTTCGCCAGGCCACTGAAGGGACCTCATTGGCCAGGGGTCCTGTGGGAGATGGTACTACTTCTGGGGCTCTGCCTGGTTCTGTTGGTGAGTAGAGATGGGCAAGTGACATCGCTGTCATATGTAAGATGGCCTCTCCACCCCTTCCTTTCAGGTTCTGCTTGGAATGTGCACTAGAACAGTTAAAAGGGAAAGGGGAGGAAAGTGAAGCTTCAGACCCCCAGTGCCTAACATTTAATAGGGATGGCACAGACCAGGAAGCTAAGAGGTTCAAGCTTTATCTTTTGGGCAACAGACAACAGCCAATGAGAGACAACCCCCCTCCCCCAAAAGGCTTTAACTTCTGATCTAGCAACAAGGTAGAGGGTAGAGATGGATTAAAGGTGAGGGAAGCTACAGAGACCAAAACCGTTCATACATTGAAAGTAAAAGAGGGTGATATGCCCCCCAACCACAGCCAAGTGGACACCCTCTCCTTTTTCAATTCCTTAGAAAGGATGCCTCTCCCTCAGCTCTCCACCCTGTAATGTACTTTGCAGGTTCAATGTCACAGTCTCAGCTGGGCTCGGAAGGCCACTCCGCATGCCATCTTCAGGACTCACCAGCAAGGATACAACCTTGATGTCTACATGTCCCCAAGAGCAGGGATGATTTCAGTGAGGAGAGGCCAATCACGCCAAGACTCCCTCGGAATTGAGGGGAATCACAGTGAGTGACAGGTTGGGCTAGAATCCCAGAAGAGGTGCTCCTAAATCCACTTGGTCAGCTCTTGCCTGATCTTCCCTCTTCCTGGAAGGCTCATTGCTCAGTTTCCCACCATTAACTCATTTACCCATTTGCTCAGTAAATGTTTGCTTAGTGGCTACTGTTTGCAGATGTTGCTAGGCACTAAGAACACGGTGTAGAGGGGGGAAAGAGACATCTCGCTACAAACTTGCTAAGAAAAAGTAATATAATCATGTTCAATGTATCTGACTTCTGAAAAGACCAGTACCACTGTGACTAGACATACAGGTCCACAACCAATCAGCTTGGCTTATCTGTATTAGGAAACAGATACTGGTAGAGGAAACTTGTGAAGGCTTGCAAGTTTGGTCCAATCACGGAAAGAAAGAACCTAATTTCTTTCCACCAGCCCTGTGGCAGTCTTGAAATTTATACACTTTATGAGACAAAGGCCAAAAGATAAGTGAGATAGTTGATTTGGTCCTTTCCTGGCTTGAAAGCCACTTGGTGCCAGGCACCTCTGTTGTTTCTGAACTAAGCAGGCTGCCCCCCTTCTCAGTACAGAAGGTCTGGGTGTGTGTGTGCGTGTGTGTGTGTGTGTGTGTGTGTGTGTGTGTGTGTGTGTGTGTGTGCGCGTACGCGCACGTGCGCACGCGCATGTATACAAGAGGACACTTTGAGTCTGTGCTTGTGGAGACCCAAGGGTGGCATCATGAATCATCCTGGATTGTTCTACCTCCTTATTGCTCTGGGGTTTCCCAGGCACCACCTTCCAGGGCTGGAATTACAGGTCATAGCCATTTCCATCTGGTATTGTTTACATAGGATGTCCCTGAACTCAGATCCTTTTGCTTTCAAAGTGAAAGCTTTAACCCCTGAGCCATATCCCCAGCCAGATCTGTTACATGTTTGCAAATCACAGAGATCCTCCCGTAGAAGAACCAATGGCAGAAGGCATTGCACATCTTGGCTGAAGTTTTCACTGCCCTCACTACTCAAACTATGGTCCTGAGATGGCAGCAGGGGAGTTAACTTGTGCTCCTAGAGCTTAAATGTGCTCCTTAAACTTAAATTCCTAGAGTGAAGTGGGGGTCTTCTGATTCCAAAAGGTTGGGATGATGCCCAAGATTCTACATTTCTAACAAGTTTCACACCAATTATACTAATACTCACCCGTGGCCATATAGTAGTAACGCTGGACTGCTGAGAGTCTATAGCAAGATGCATTGAGGATCCGTACAGATTTGCATTTCCTGATGATAATCCTGCATCTCATCCCCACAGGTGGGAGCTTGGAGGTCGAGGATCAGGTAGACCTGGAGTGGTTTGATACAGAGGCCTTCTTTGGAATCCTGCATCAGCAGTCTCTGACAGTGGCTGCCAAACTCAGCCAGACCAAGGAAGAGGTAAATGGCAACACCACATAAAAGATGCTTCTGCCTAAGACAGGAAATAAGGAGGAGGAAATAAAGGGGGCTGAAAATGAACTTACCTCTGGGCTAGTTGGTTATGAGATGCAAGAAGTTAAGAAATCTTCATGGGCCAGGAGGGGGGAATTAAAGGATCCAGGAGATACAAGATTTGAGATTAGATTTAGGACTAATCTTGTAAAATCCATGGCCTTAGATCTATACCAGAGGACCTACCTAAGCCACCTCTTCTTAGATCCCCATCTCTAGATTCTAGAAGCCCAACTGGGTGAGGATATTTTGCCAGTAGGTGACAAGCACTGGAAGTTAAGTCAACATACTGGAATACAAGTATCATGCCCAGCCCCCATTAACTGGGGTGTGGCTCAGTAGTAGAGTGCTTGCCTATTGTGTGTGTGTAGGGAGTGGCGGTGGGGGACTGGGTTTTATCCTCAGCATTGAAAGGCAAGGGTGGAGTTTCAAATTCATGCTTTTTTCATGCATTCCTTCCAAGTATCTTCAGGAGTTTCTCCACTTGGCAGCAGGGGGCGCTACAAGCCCAGCAGTGAAGGCTGGGGTCTCCATATGCAGTTCACAGACTAAATTTAAGGTCTCTCTCAGCTCAAACTCCTCTACCTCAAACTTCTGGGTGAAGTCCGTTCCCTACGGCAGCTGTGGGGTGCTCAGCCTTGTATCCCAGCCTCCAGAGACCAGCTTCTAGGGAGCACCCAGAAGGAGCAGCAAGAGGTTGGCTTTGTTCATCTTCCCATCGGAACTTTGGGCCCAGGTGCAACTGTCCCCACCCCACCCATGGAGCTCCGGGCTCCCTCCCTTAGCGCCTCTCCCGCTGGTCCATCTTCCTGGCCCCTGGTCTTCAGCACCATCCCTGGGAATTCCTCGCCCTCCACTGCCCAGAAGCACCATAGAGGTCCAGGAATGTGCGTCGGGGCCAAGGCTGCTGTCCTCATGGCGAAATAGCCCTGCAGGTCAGCAACAGGCAGAGTTGTCTCTGACCCAGGCTGCTGAGGCAGCTGCCAGGGCTGCAGAGGAAGAGGCCAGGAGGAGGAGGTGCCTGGCAGCTGGGTACGCATCCCACCTGCGGCACCAACTGGAGCTGCTTCACCAAGACCTCCAGGCCAGGCAGGACCAGTGGGGCTCTTTTTGCTCGGCGCTGATGGAGGCTCAGCGGCTGCTGAAGGCACCTGCAAGCTGTAGGCCAGGAAAACAGCCCCAGGCTGAGCAGAGTACCAGAGGGTATGTACTTGGCTAACCTGGGTCAGGCTTAGTGACATATGCGCTAGAGAAGGAGAGAGCCTGACTCCGTGAGGTCGCCGTTTGCAATGTGTCCTTTCCCTCTGCACCCAGATCCACCAGCTCTGTCTATGTCCCCTCAGGGTGACTCCTCAGCTGGACACTGTGCTAGGCCACCTATCCCAGATCATGCTGCAAGAGGGTCACCGGCTGAAGGCCTGGGGCTTCCTAGGCACTGGCACTGGGGCAGAACTGCTGCAGCCAGGTGAGCCCTGCTTGGCCTTAACCGGGGCCTGCAGGAACCAGCCTTTGCATCCAGAGTGACAGAACTTATAGAAAGTCAAACTATACTCCCAAGACACCTGGCGGAGGTGCAAATGCAGAGCACAGTGAAAGGGGCTTTCTGTTTAGAACCCTACGCAAAAGGCAAGGGAGCCTCAGAATGGGAAGGACTGAGAAGTACACCACTAACTACACATTTACCGACCAAGTAGTACTTCCTGAAAATGAAAGTCTGGCAGATAAAACAAATTGCCAGTTTTTAAGAAATATTGTACTTGCCATATGTAGGGGGAAGAGAAGGGGGTTTTCCCCAAGGAGTTGCAAGCATGCTGAGTTCTGGGATTCCACAACCCCATCTTGGCACTCCAAAACGCTGCCACCTCTGTCCAAGGCCCCTCTAGATCTCAGGTTCTAGATACAATGGTGTGTCTCATAAGTAAAACCTTACCCTGGCCTCTGCAAAAGATGAGACCCCTGTTCTGGGGAGTTGAGGCAAAGTTCTTGCCAGCTCCTAGTCACCAGCCAAGAATTCCACCATGCTTCCTCCTCTTCCCTCTACCCCTCCCCCCCATACATGGATCTGCCTCAGGGGAGTAAGGCTAGGACCTGGAGGACAACCTTTGCTTTCCTGCATCCTTGACAGGTCCTCAAGAGGGTGCTGATAACATCAGTGTGGATCCCATCACCAAACTGATGGTACCTGGTCCCAACTGTGTGATGCTCCCAGCCAGTGGCCATGGGGGGCCCATACCCTCAGGCTACTTCATTCACCCTGACACTGGGCGCGTGTTACCTGAGGCTGGTCACCTGGGATATGATCTGCTCAGCGCAACCCTGGTCCCCACAAGTGACTCTAATGCTGGTAAGACCCTGGCCCATTAGCTGGCCCCAACCTCAGAGACTTTGGGCTTCAGAGACGGGGCAGAGCTGTCAGGGATGAATGCATGGGGTCCACAGAGCAGGAAGCAGGGCTCTGATCTTGGACGGTGTGCTTGGTGACCAGCAGAGCAGGGAATGCCCCTCCCCTCTCCTTCCCCTCCTCACTTTAATATCCTGGCAGTGCAGAGAACAGGTCAAGGAACAAAACACAGGTGCTGACTGACTTGCAGAATGAGGACAGGAGACTGGCATGCAGATGGGTACCGACATCTCCTTGTCTCCCTGTCCAGGTGGCGTCCGAACCTCAGCAGCTGCCATCCTTCCTTATGTGCCCTACCCCACATATCCTGCCACCACCCGCCCTCCAGCCACACACCTGCCCATCCTACAACCTAGAAGGACATCTCAGCTGGGGGCTGTCATGACTGACCCCATCACGGGCATCGAGGTGCCTGTGCTGGCTGTGACGCTGCACCCCAAAACGAGGCAGTGGCTCACTCTTGGAGGGACGTACTGCAATCCTCTCACCGGGACCTTGGCCCCCTTAGAGTTAGGGGGCCCCATGGAGGATCCAGTCACAGGAGACATCTTGCCGATCCTAGGCATCGGGCTGGATGAGCACACAGGTCTCCCAGCAGCCCTCAGTGCTGTCCTTCCACGAAATCATCTCCTGACCTGGCTGTCCAACACCCCCTCCCCAGGCCCAGTGTTCTCCGTTCTTCCCTGACCCCCAACCTTTCGCTCTCCTCAGCATCTCTCTTCCCTTCCCCACTTCTATTGCAGCACCCCAAAGTGGCTGCAGAGTAGAAGCAAACCCAGGAGGGAGCCCCTCCTCCTCCTCCCAGCACTATGCACCCCACTACCTTACCCTTGCTCTTGCTCTTTCCCTCCAGCAATTCACCTTTGCCCTTGGGTACCCCCCCCCCCGCCTTCCCTGTCTGCATGCCCAGGGTCCTCTTCCCATTTTCTCTTCTGGGCGTCTTGCTTTCAGGTCAAGTGCTTGCGCTGGGAGGGCTGCGAGATGCCACGGGGACCCTTCTGCTGCCCGGGGACAGCTTTGTGGAGCCGCTGAGTGGGAAGACGGCTCGGCTGCAGGGAGCTTGCCAGCAGGCGGGCCAGACTCTGCCCCACATGGGGGGGCCACAGACCCTGCTGGATGCTAATGTCCTGGTGGCCCAGAGACAAGTGCTTATAAAGCTCCAGCAGCACCAGGAGAGTCCTGGTTGCAGGACACAGGGGCCCCTGGAGGCCGCCATTAAGGACATGAAAAAGGCCCTGGCTTTAAGTCTGCACCACCTCCTGCAGCAGGCTCGGAGACTGGCCAGACAGCTGCAGGCGGCATGTGACATTGAAGCCAACGGTGGATGCATAGGTATGTGCTGACCACAGCAGGTGTGGGGGGGGGTAGGTATGTGCTGACCTGTATGGATGGATGGATCCTAAGTCCTGAATGGCTGGTTATGTCAGTGCCCCTCAGCTCCGAAGCAGAGAGATAGGGCCACAACCTCCTGGCCATGCACATATGTGACCGAGAGAAGGGGCTCCAGGACTCTATGTACCAGCCCCATGCATGACCCTTGGCTGAATCACACTGTCTTTTGATCTTCTGCTGACTGCACTGGGTCTTGCGCTTTATATTGCAGAGCGAACATACTCTTGTTATCTCCTTACATCACCAAACCTGTGAGCAGCATCATATCTTTTTTTTTTCCATGGATCGAGAAGTTCAGACAGTTAAGTGACTTGTCCAGCCAGGGTCCTCTTGCTAGTTAACAGTAGGGCCAGGCCTAAAGACAGACTCTCCTGAGCCCTCAATCAACTTTTCTCACTGTTAGTCATTTCCCACCCATAAACTCAGGAAATGAGCCCACCCAACCCCTCTGCCTCCTCTTCATAGCTCTGATACAAGGAAAAGCAGGAAGAGGAAGTAGGAGTGGCATCTTCCTGGAGCTTATCTAGAAGCTTCCGTGTGCCCATGGTGTGTCAAAAAAAAAAAAAAAAAGAACCATAGTTTTAGGTTTCAGCTGACTTGATTTGAAGGTCTGCCCCACTATCTATTAACTCTTTGATCTTGGGCAAGTTAACCACTCTGCCACTCTCTCGCTATCTTGAAGATGGGGGTCAAAGTAGCAATATTTCAGAGATTTAGTTTAAGAACCAAATATGATACAACTTATATGGAATTTTTAGCTCAAATTCTGGCACACGGCAGGTACTCAAGAATATGAGTGCCCACACTTTTTAGTGTGGCCTGAATATGTTCTTAGCTTTCCAAGGCACTCAATGCCACTGATTCTCACTTATCTATCCAAAGCAAATCATTTCTGAATACAAAATGCCAACTTGAGCCTAAGGGAAACAGAGGCATTGTTTATAGTGCCTTCTCTGGTCAAGGACATGGGCTCAGAGCCTGGAAAGACTTCAGATGACAGCTCTCACCCCTCAACTAGGAATGATGCGCTATCCTGGGACAGAGCTGTGGGTCCCAATCCTGTACGGGATGGAGATCCCAGACCCTGAAGGCTCGGGGCTCATGGTGCCCATCCTAGGCATACGGGAAGATAGGGATTCTGGCAACACCACACCCCTGGCAGGCTCAGTGGAAGATGCCGACGGCAAAGGTAGGAAGAAATATGGACCCGAGAGATCAGGAATATGGTGTAGCACTGGCAGAAAAAGTCCTGCAAGGCTGGGAGGGGTATCCTTGACCCATTCCTCCACAAGCCAAAGGAAGGGCTACTCTGATCCTGCCATCGGGACTGCTGAGACCCAAAATAATGACACCAAAGACCCCAAAGTGCCATAGCCGCTGGTCACAGAAAAGTCTGGGTCCCTTCAGATAAGCATTGTAGAAACTCAGGACCCACCTCACTCCCAAGAAGCCCCCTGCTCTAGCTCAGATCCCTGGGAAAGGTAGAGAGGTCTAGAGACGTCTTCCAGTGACTGCCTCTCCCCTCTGTGCTGTGTCTGGTTGCTGAAGCCAGTGGTGGTCTCGGCTTCCCACAGGTCTTGTCCCCGTCTCCATCGGGGCTCAAGCCATCGACCCCCTGACTGGGGAACGTGGTCCTGTCATCGGCGCTCAAATGGATCCCTCGGCCAGGGTGGTGGTGCCTGTGGTGCAGGTGCTGGAGGCCTTGCCTCGGGGAGCGGCGCACCCCTGTCTGGTATGAAAGAGTTGATTCCCTCGGGAGCTCCATGTGAAGAGCTGCTGGGTTCCCAGGAAGGAACTAGAGTTGGACCGCTGCCCCCAGGAGAACAGAAGTCCAGTCCTCATTGGAAGAGGAGCTCAGAGAAGGGGTAGCAGGATCACTTAGGATGCTCGCTTGCAGGTGCAGGCAGAGAAAGTCATTGCAACCTGAGGTCAGCAAACCCAAGTGGCAAGTGTAAGATCGTGAATGTTGCAGAATGAGAAAGAAGGATAAAGACAGCAGAGAGGCAATGAGGAAGGCAGGAGACAAATCACACCCTGTGTGTGTAGAGGCCAAGGCGTGTGACTCTGTCAAGAAATCCCCATGGAGGAGCTGTTGAAGGAGTCTAAGAATGCGTGTGTGTGTGTGTGTGTGTGTGTGTGTGTGTGTGTGTGCTGGAGCGTACTTGACTGTGCGTGCCTATGGAGGTCCAAGGATGACATCAAGAATCATCCTGGATTGCTCTCCCTTCTCCTTGCTCTGCTCTGGGGTTTCCCAGGCTCCACCCACCAGGGCCAGAATTGTAGGCATTGTCATTTCCGCCCACCATTTTTACATGGGATCTGAGAATCAGAACTCAGGTCCTTTTGCTTGTAAGGCAGAGGCTTTAGCCTGAATCATCTCCCCCGTCCCAAATATCAATTTTTAAAATATCTGAAGTTTTGTATGGAACACAAAAACAACTATCCATAAATCCGTATATTTTTAAAATATATAAACGAAAACACAAAAGACCCCGTCCCCCCAAAACCCTCTAACCACAGTTGACATCCTTAAGGTAATCCATCCAAATGCTTCTAGCCTCTTTTCCAGTTTCCCCCACCAAACGTAACCAGTGTTAACAGGTTGCCAAATCTCCTTCCAGACATTTCTATGCTTATGTATTATCAGCATCCTAGAAATTTCCTCTGGCAGCTGTAAAGGAGGGATGGAGCAGAGCCAGACCAGAGCAGGAAGTCCTGTCTCCTGACAGGTTGCTGCAGTAATTCGATCCCTGGCAGAGTTCCATCAAAATAAAAATGATTCAGGGTCTGCCTTACACTCTAAGCCTAGTTGCACTCTCTAACATGAAGATGGATGGGCAATAAGGGCTTCTTGTTAGAAACCAAGAGATTTAAATTTGACTCTCAACACCACTGTTTCACAGATTGGTATGAGAAAGTCAGATGAAGGCTGATAACTATGCCCCCCCCCCCGCATATACCACGCAAAACTACCTCCTCTGGCATCTCAGAGAAAGCTGCAGCAGGAGGCCCAGGGATCTCCACAAGCACGCACAGTCAAGTACGCCAGGACACACACACACACACACACACACACACACACACACACACTTGCTGTCTGACCATATTCTATGCATTCTTAGAATCCTTCAGCAGCAACATGGGAATTTCTTGACAGAGTCACACGTCTTGGCCTCTACACACAGGACTGGCCTGGCTAGAGGAGGGAGAGACGGGGGAGCTTGAAAGAGGCGTAAAGTCATTTGTCCATCTGGGATCCAAGCTCAAGCATGGATTCTCAGGGTGTGCTGAGGAGCCATGGGGTCTGCAGCCAGGGGGGGGGGGTGAGGAAAGCCTGCACAGGCTGGATGTTGCAGCAGGAGCTCTTGGAGCGGGAGTTGAGGGCCCGGCAGCAGCACTGGCAGCTCCAGGAACATGAACAACAACAGCTGGCAGAACATTTGTGGCACCTGGGCCAGGAGCTCCGCTTCACCCCGGGCCATACAGCCAGGCGGCAGGTGAGGCCCAACGTTATCGCCCCACCTCTCTGCCAGCACTACCCAGCTTCTCTTTGAATGCCTGGAGTCCTTGTCTCCCGACTGGCTACAGGAGTGGAACCCTCTCTTGGCACACTCGGTCCCAGTACTCCCGGGCCTATGCCCTAAATCTTTAGCTATTGCCCAGTGCCACAGCAGGATGGAGGGAGAGGAGAAGCTGGCGTGAGATGGCCCGCCCCGGAGCCCAGCCTTCCCTCCATGGCTCAGTCCTTTGTGCCTTCTGTCTGATGCAGCTCAGGACCTCGGAGGAGGCCTGCGCAGCTCTGGAGACCCGCTGCCTGCAGGAGATGGAGCGGCGAGCCAGAGCCCTGAGCTCACTCAGCAGCCCCGAGCGGGGCCTGCTTTCCCAAGGTGGGCAGCAGGTCCTGCCACCCGTGTCTTCATCCACAACTTCTAAAGTGTTCCTCTCACTATCCGAATGTGCTCATCTCTCCCGGGGTCCCACCAGACCCTGCTTTGTATCTAGCTGATCTTCCCTACCCTGTGGGCACCCACTGCCATGTGACCCTTCTCTCTGAGATTTGCAGCAGACAGAGAAGAGTGGGATGCAGAGGTGCAGGTGGCACTAGGCATACGGAAGGTCCTTCAGAGTTTAATGCAGGCAACAGAAAGGCTCAGGAAAACATCTGACAGACTGCACGGCCAGGAGGAGGAGGTGTGTCTACAGCAGAGCAAGAATCAGAATCTATGGGACTGGAAACGTCCCAGGAAGGTGAGGCCCGAAGCTGACAAAGGGTCCCTATGGGGTGACATTCTCTTATGTCATCTTACATGGTCCCATATAGTATTCAGGACAGGTGGGCCCAAGAAACAGTGGTTGGGTAAACTAGAGCAGGAGGAGAGAATATGACAGTTCATTTTAACCCGATATTGGGCTTCTTGTGTCCTAGATAATTCAGCATCTCTCCGATGAGCTTCAGGAGGTGGTGAGGAAGAGACAGAACTTTCTGGATCGGGCTCTTGGTCAAATGCAGTACCAACGGGAGCTGAGTTGCCTCCAGCTCTTGCATAGCCAGGTCTGGACCTGGCCAATGAGCTCTGCATGTCCACCTTTGATAGGGGCTTCATAGAGATACTCCTTAACAGCCATGTGCTCTGGGGACTCCAAGCATGGAGGTCACGTCTCACTTTCATCCTAGATGATTGTCTCAGGAACCCCTGTGTGTCTGGAGAATTACCCTGGAGACATATTCTATGGAACAATCACTACTCCCAGGCACCAGGCCGCTACCTGCTCGCTGTTGATCCCAGTCCTGAAGAATCTCACCGCAGCGCTCACCGAGGACCAAAGCCATGGCCCAGGGCTGCAAGAGCCGAGGCCAGAAGCAGGTGGAACTGCTGGTCACTTGTTCAGCTTCCCCTTGTGCTGCCATCTTTCAGTAATCTGAATTGTGCAATTAGGTGTCCAGGGGCCATAGCTACAGGTAACAGTAGGCTGTTTAGGAAGGACACAGAAACCCGATGCATCTGCTATCTGCCACTGCGTAACAACCACCCCCAGAGTCTCAAAGCTGCAAACAGTGAATGCTTCTTTCCCAGTTTCTCTGAGTCAATCAGAAGTCTACATGAGGCTTACCTGGTGAAGGGGCTCATGTTGGCAGCCCTAAAGTGTCGATTAGGGATGCAGCATCTCAAGGCTTGACTGGAAGAAGGTTCACTTCCACATGTGCACTTAAGGCTGCAGGCAGAGTCTACTCCTCACATTCTGTTAGCCATAAACACAAATAACTTGTCACAGATCAACTGACCTCCCCCCCTCGACCCCTCTACTGGGTCAGCTAGTTTTCTTGAGAACAAGAAACCAAATGAAAAGAAGCAAGATGGTAGGCATAGGTTTTGCATCTTTTGTGCGTTGATCTTACAGGTGGCATCCTATCATTTGCCCTATCCTCAGCAGTGGAAAAGAACCACCAGGTCTGACCCTCCCACACTTCAAAGGGAGGAGATCACACAAGAGTTTTGATACACATTGTAGGGGGTTATTAAGGCCATCTTAGAAGCTGCCTATGACAACTAAACACCTAATGTCACATGGCTTTTTGTTGTAGGGTTGCTTTGTTTTGTTTTGTTTTTTAATAGTGCTGAGGATTGAACCTAGTATTTCACACATGCTCAGCAAATATTCTATCAACAAACTATATCCCAAGCCTTTTGCTTTTTAACTTCTTAGAGATCGTTTTACTAGTTGCCCAGGCTAGCTCCGAGTTCACTCTATGAACCTGACAGGCCTTCAGCTTGTCTTCATTCTACCTTTGCCTCCCAAGTACCTGGGATTCCAGGCTTCTTCCACACCAGTCCTGGCTGGTGGACTCTTCCTGACCTTGGCCACATTTGTGTACCTTCACTCATTCACTCATATGCCCATCAGATGCAGATAAAGCTGACATTCTCCATACCTCGCCCTTATTCTCTATCCTGAAGAAAATGGATATCAAGTCTCAAGTCCACAAGGAAGTAGCTGAACTACAAGAACAATTGCACCGCAGACCAGGTAACCTCCTTTTCCCCAGAAACCCTGGAATTGTGGAATGCTAATCGGTACGAAGAAGTGTCATAACCTCCAAGAACTGACAGTGCGTGGATCCTACCTTACCAGTGCCTTTATCCCTGTTCTTTGCTAAGATACCCACAGGACTTCTCCAGATAAAGAAAACAAATAGGAATCAGAGTAGCACTGTAAATATTATAGTTTCTGCCTCCCATCCCCCCAATAAGGGCATTGAGATAACAGAAATGCACCACCACTTCTGACTTTACATAGACTGTAGGGACTCAAACATAGCTCTAATTCTGCTATTCATTTTAATGTAGTCGAGGGAATCAATATTCAAAGAAGTTGCATGGCTTTCTGAGGGTCTTTCAGAACCTAGGCTGGAACATAGGTTCTGACTATTTACATACTATACTCTTCGTGCCTCACTCTCCAAGCCATTTCTCATTGTTATCTCAAGAATAACAAAACAATAGAAATGTCTAAGGACCCATTTAGATATATGCCCCTTTAGACTAATTGTCTAAAGGCCAATTTGAGACAATTTTATAAACAAAAAATTTTAATATTTCCAACATTTATTGAGTGCCAGCTACTATTCTGAATCCAGTATCCAATGAATCCACATAACTCTACAATAGAGGAATATCTACTGCTGTCTTCTCTGTGTCTCCTTCTAGCTTCTCTGTTCCTACTGAAACTCAATCACTTTTTCCATGAAGATAAGCAAGAAAACCTGAATACAGGGCATATATGGCACTAAAAGATGACTGGATAGATGTTGGATGGATGGATGGATGGATGGATGGATGTATGGATGGATGGATATAAACTTCCTGAGTTTATTGCTGCTAACATAGTTTCTTCCATATAGAAAAATCAGTGAGATCATGATTAGTTTCTCTTGGTTTCTGCAGATTTAAAAAGTGTTTTGTGGAATCTGCTAAAGCCTCACACAATACAAAAGGAAGAGCTGGTAACTGTCCCACCCACGGACCTGTCTGCCTGGGAGTTTGTGGTTTATCAATATGGCCTCTCTGTCCTGCACCTCCTTATCCGTCAGCTTCAGGTAAGTGTGCGTCTCACCTCTCTGCGGAGCTGTCACCCAGACAGCCGTGGGGGGTCAAGATGCACAGGAAGAGTCTGTGACAGTGGAGCTTCCCTCAGATGAGACACCTGCACCAGTGAACTTTGACAGGTGTCACTTGGCCATCGCCTTCATGGACATGAATGACTCAAGCACTTTCCAGAAAATGTGCTTCACAGTTATCATGAATAATTGAATCTTCAGAGGACCCTATGACAAAAATACTATTCTTTTTTTCCATTTTCAAATTGGAGGGTAGATGGAGATGCAGAGTAATTGAGTCAGCTTACTCGTGACTACAGTCAGAAAGGCAGAACCAAGTTTAGGATGTAGATTGTATGGCCTGCAAGCCCAGGCCTGATTACCACTAAGAAGCAGTCGATTGATTTTAAAAGATATTGAGATAAATGATTGTCATTTACACACTGATGATGCTTGGAGTCAGCACTAAGTGCTAAGTACCTAAAAGATGTTGCTTTCCTGTGTGTGTTCTGTATCTACTTACCCTGATACAATTTAAATTGAGGCTCCATTGCATTCACTTCTCACTAGTTTGCTTGATGCTATGTAGCTAAGAAGAATTTTTAATAAAAGGATCTTTTGTTTTTGCTTTTCCCTTCTTCCAGGCTCCTGAAATCACTCTGCAGATTGCTTCTCCTCTGCCTGCTGTGGAAGTCTCAGGCAGTGCTTTCCACGGTTCCTTCTTCTATCAGGTGATACTAATGCATTCCCACATACGGGCTATTGAATTCTAGGATCTAGTCAAGATACACAGAAGCAAAAGGAACAAACATTATAAAAGCTTTTCTGCCTTAAGTCCTAACGTGTTTTATTCTCTTTCGGAAAAAAATAACATTTATCTGAGTATAATATACGTCACTGAGTAAGAACTTTTCCAATCAGCAAAGTGCAAAGCCCTGGCTGGTACCCATGATGGCTTTATGCCCGTAACGGATCTCTGCCATGTCTCAGCCTGGTGGCTCTGATTTGGTGCTTCCCGTAAGAGTTCCAGCTTTAGGATGTCTTGCACAGTCATTGTCTACAGAAAAGGATCGGTATTGCGCCTGTCCTGTAGTTCCTCCAATAATGTACATTGGAAGTCCCTTACTGGACCTCTAAGCTGATATATATGTATGGACTTGAAACACTGATGACAGTGCTGGTAAATGATTCTGAGAGGACCTGCTGATCAATATGGGAGGACTAGGAAATAGTATGCTTTGGTTAGTAGATCACAAGGGGTTTTCAAAAGACCAAAACCTATTCAAGGTGTAGGGAGATGGTTTAGTGGGTAAAGCGTTCGCCATACAAGTGCAAGAACTCGAGTTCCAATCCCCAGAGTCACATAAAAAGCCAAGTGCAGTAGCACATGCCTCTCTCTATCCTGGTGCATCTACAGTGAGATGAGAGGTAGAGACAGGAGGATCCTAGGAGCTCACAGGGCAGCCTTGTGTGCACAGCACAACAAGAGACCCTGACCCCAACAAGATAGAAGGTGAGGCCTGACACTCACGGACAGCCTACACACACACACACACACACACACACACACACACACACATGAACGCACGCACGTACGCACGCACACATGCAAACGTGTGATACTATCCAAGCATCATTTCACTTGGCTATCAAAGAAACTCTATGAACTAAGCAAGATCTTGATCCCATTTTAAAATAACCCCTTGTGGTTCCTTTTTGGAATGCAGTTGGAGGACCACTGCTTAAGTTAACAGGAAGCAGAGGACACTGGGTACAGATGGATGTGCAAGTCACTTGATCCTGATTTCTAGTAGCTTTCTATAAAATGGAAGTAGTAGAGAAAGGTTGGAAGAGAATAAGCAAAATGACTGATTCAGAGTTGAACTGAAACAATAATTTTTCCTGGGCTCTGAATCTTCACTCTAGTAAATTTCCATTAGGCCCAAAGGAGTCTTATTTATGGTAAACTAAAAAAGAAAAAGGAAGGAAGTGGAAATGTTCCCCTGATTGACACCTATGCTCTGACATTTTCTCTGCCTAGAGCGCTGGAAGCACGCTGTTTGTTGGGAGAGAGTGTCTGGCATCTGTGGGAGGTTTTGTCCTGCTGTTAACCTACTGCTTGGCCCACATCAAGGCCGGTGACCTCCACCAGGACTCCAAACCCAGCTTCCTGGAGTCATTTTATGAGGTATTTATGACATACTCAAGATTTTCTTCTTTCTTTGAGCCTCAGTCCCCATTCCCCAGGGTAATAAATGCTGCAAGATGTGCAGCATTTCAAAACTACTGGGTCCCATTGATGGCTTTTGGTCCCCACTGTCTGCCCAAAGAAAGGCCTTTCCTGATCAAGCTTCCAAACTACATATGCCATTCAGTCACGGTGCATGTTTTGTCACATTTTGACAAAAATGTATGGATCACTATTTCTTTCTTTCATGTACATATGCATGTATGGGGTACATGCATATGTGTATGTTTTGCATGTGTATGGATGTACATGTGTGTGAATGTTGTATAACATGAGTAAACTTGACAGTGTATGTCCAGGGTGGCATCAGGAATCATCCTTCATTGCTATTCAACTTTACTGCTGTGAGTCTGGGTCTCTACTTAAACCCAGAGAATGCCATTAGGGGTAGTCTGGCCAGCCAGGTTGCTCCAGGGATTCCTGAGCTCCACTTTCAAGGGCTGGAATTATAAGCAGGCTGGCACACTTACTTGTCATTTTTACATGGATCTAGGCATTCAAACGCAGGTCCTTTTGTTTGTATGGCAAAGGCTTTAACCACCACATCATCTCCCCAGCCCACGTGCACCATTTCTTGACTACCTCTAAGAGCAGCATATCAATTGTGTGTGGGTAATGTCAACATGGGTAAACCTCAGCAGAATTAATGACAGGGAAGGTGAAGATGATCAATCAAGTCCCATTTTCCTTTTGATCAGTATTGAAAATCTCTCATAGCAGTTAAGCCCAAAGTCCCAGGGCTCCATCCTTACCCTCCCTTGCCCAGGGGCTGAAAGCCTGTCTCAGGGAAGCATTCTCTACCACACTGAGAATGGCAGCAGTGTCCCAGGACAGTAAGTGTGACACAAGCCTGAGTGCTCTTCTGCTGGAAGAACAGCCGGCCTCTGAAAGAGAACGAGACCTTCTCTCCAGACTCACTGAACACAGACACGAGGCTCGCTTGGCAACAGAGTCTTCAGAAGAGGTAACCAACTCGGTCTTGTGTGTGGTGTGGTCTTGGTTGAATTCAACTTCTTCATGACGAAAAGGCATTTTTGTTTTTTGGTGTGTGTGTGTGGGGGGGGTGTGCGCACACGCGTGCATGCATCAGAGGGCATATAGTGTGTCCCCGTGGAGGGCCAAGGGTGACCTCAGGAATCATCCAGGATTGCTTCTACCTCCTTCCTGCTTCTGGGACCTCCCATGCTCTGCCCACCAGGACCATAAGTGCAGGCCTCTGCTATTTTCACCCAGAGTTTTTACATGGGATCTGAGACTCGAACGCAGGACCTTCTGCTTGCAAGACAGAGTCTTAACCCCTGAGCCATCTCTCCAGCCCAAAAAGGACCTTTTTTTTTTGGTATTTCTCATACCTCCTGAGCATCATTGCCTTGCTATTCAAGCTTGCTTCTCAAATTACATATGAAAATATTTTATAGCTTTTATTAAAATACTATGTCATTTATTTTAGATAAAGCAGAGAGAGAGAGAGAGAGAGAACATGCAACATGGCAGTCAGGTAGAGACCAAAAGATAACTTTCAAAAGTCAATTTTCTCTTTCCTTCTGCCACACGAGTTTCTGCAAGTTGAGTTCAGGTCTCTAGGTTTGTGAATAGATGCCTTATCTACTAAGCTATGTCACCAGCCCACATATGACAAATATTTTTTAAAAAACGTGCATTCTATAGGACAGAGATTGGTTACAGGAATGTTGGAGTCATGGGGTTGCAAATGTGGGTCCACCGTTACTTCTTGTTTCACATCAATGAGTAAGCATAATTCTTCTGGTAAACTTGTGACCCAGAGACCAAATCTAAGTGCCCAAGTGATAGCATATCACCCACATATAATGTGCTAGCTTCTGTGCAAGCCTGACAGTGGTCTTCTAAGTAATATATTATTAAAAGATTTGTGAAAATATCATCTAACCCTATTACATATTAAAAATAAAAGAACTTAGAAATCTAAAGTAAAAGTAGCTAGCTGAACAGGACAGCAATCATTGACTCATGTGCTACCAAGCACCCAGGTACCAGGTATGTAGCTGCATTTTAAGATGAGTGAAATCAGCAAGAGAGAGACTGGATCCTCTTCAAAATCCAAGGCCTGGAGAACAGCACAGGATGGGAAACAGAACATGCTCCAGGTTAGCTCTGTCACGTAGCAGCGGTGGCCCTAGCTCCTGGAATGCCATGGCTCTCAGAGGCTGGCAGCTCACTGAGATAAATAACCTGTAATGGGCACAGGACCCCTGCTCTGGACGAGGTTGTCTCTGTTGCAGTTTACTTGAATGGTTGCTGATAAAATCGTGACAAAACCACCTAAGGGAACAAGGGGTTTATTTTCTCTTATGATTGTCCAGCTACAGTTCTCAGTCCAGCTTGGCCAGAGAGCATGCACCATCACCAAAGGGCTCAGGGAACTGGATATACCATCTCCATACAACAGCTGAGAGAGGGACGATCTGGCCAAGTAAACACAAGGGTACCTACTTCTCACCAACTCTCTGTATTTTATCCACCTGTCTAGAGCTTATTTCTACCCGCCAAAGGTTGGGCCTTCCCCATCAACTAGACCATCTCCCATAGGTTCACTCTGGGCTTAACTCAACCACTAATTATCTACAAATGTGCCCAGAGCGTGAACCCTCAACCATCAAGTTAACACCTGTGTCTAACTATGACATCATCACCTCCTAGCAAATACCAGGGTGCAGTTACCAGGAGCCATGTTGAAAAGGAACTATTGTCTGACTTGAGGTCAGAAACCCTTGCACCTTTCCATCTCTGGAACCCCACAGACACTCCACCATTCTTGATTTGGGGTAGGGATCAGCTAGTCGCCTTGCAAAGACAACTTGACCCAGAATCACAGTGCTCTAAGATGGTTGGGTGCCTGCACTATACAGGGGACAGTTTTGCCACATAAGTAAATGGAGGGTGTCACCCCAGGAGGACCATATCAGTGTTCAATCTCTAAGGCCAAAGGTGTGACCAAACATAGGAGACTTGTGCCAGTGTGGGAGTGGAGATGGGCATCTCCATGCTTCCATGCTGCATCACACTCGGGCACCTGGTACACAGAGGGCAGGGAGACCATACTGAGCTTCACAATGACGGCCTGCTCCCAGGGATCTGTGTGCTGAATGGACCCTGAGCCACTACGTGGCTCTGTCTGTCACCCTGCCCCCAGGCATCTAGCTGATGGCACTCTAGCCACCTCACTCCTGGCTACTTCCAGGAGTGTACTGCTACTAGGCATGCATTGCTGCACAGAGAGACACACCACAGTTCCTGTCGTCACCCGACCTTCACGATTCCTGCTGCTGCCCCACTCCTATGCCTTGCCTGACCACACACTGCTGTCAGGACAGATGTGAGCACCATGGAAGGGTGCTGAGCACCCACCACCACCTCTCCTCTGCAGGATTTGAATCAGCATCATTGACAGCCCCAAGGCCACTCACCATGACAGAGTACCAGTGCTAGAGAGAGGCCCTCACACTCGTAGAAGAGCTGATACCCACAGTGCCCGAAGAGACCCCAACCATCCAATAGGGACCACCACTCTCATTGTAGGAATAGCCACACAGTGAACACCCCATACTCAGTGAGCAGTTCACACCCACTGCTGTCTACACCAGAGCTGCCCGAGCCACTACTATCTCTTGCATAGCCCCAAAGATGGTAGGTGTCCTTGATTCCATATAGTATGCCTTGTGCAGAAAGTCATTAAGCAGTCCGGGAAGCTATGGGGACACAGCACTGCAGCATTGTTCTGGGCCTGCGACAAAGCAGAACATCCCAGCAGCAAGAGAATTTGGTTGAAGCTGCTTATCTCCTGGTATCCATAAAACACAATAATAGGCAAAGGTTAGGACCAAGATGTATCCTTAAAAAACCCACGCGCACACCCAGTGGCCCATGTCTTCCAAGTAGACCTCACTTTCCATGTTTCTACCAATTTCCAATAGTCTATTTGTTATTTTGATTCTATCCTGGAATGTTAGTTTGTTCAGGACCTTATGGTCTAATCATCTCTGGACACACCTAGAGGTGTGCTTTACTAATTTCCTTGGCATCCCCCAGTACAATCAAGTTGGCCAGAGAATTGGCATAACCCCAACTCCTGCCCATCAGAGAACATCAGTTTCCCACTCCTGTTCCTCAGTTGCCCACTTTCTCCTCCACACATTTTCTTTCCCTCATTTCCTCATACTATTCTCTGCCTTTCCTCCTCCATCTCTGGGTGTCCTTCTCTGACTCCTTTCTGATTCATCTTTCAGAACTCTCAGAATCAGTGGATCAAGATTCAGTGCCATCCCTTTCTCTGGATATACTCACTCCCCACCTCAACGTCCATGTCAACTTGCTTGCTGGCCATCTCTACCTACATAACTGAGAAGCATCTCTAATTCAGTATCTCAAGACCCCATTTTTTGTGCATACCTGCTCAAACCTCCACTGAAACTTCCTCTGTACCATGTACCACACAACCCGCCCATTAGAAAGTCCTATCGTTCTGCCTTCAGAGCACATCCATTATCTGACTCACTGCTCAAAACTGTGACCACTTCATGCAAGCCACCACCTGCTCCTGTATAGACCTCTACGATACTGATTTCCCTCAAACCCTCCATGACCCTCTTCAGTCTATTTTCAACACAGCAAAGTGACTTTTTAAATTTTTTTCAATTTTAATTGAGAGGGGGAATGGAAAAAGGGAAGGAGAAAAGGAAAGAGGGGGAAATAAGGGAAGAGAGAAAGCATATAGGCACATGGACATATTTTGTAAGTCAGTTCTCTTTTCATGTGCGCTCCATGACTGCCAGGTTTGAAGGCTGATACTTTTACCTGTGACATTTTAAAATGAAAATCAGATCTGCTGGGAATCTTGCTGTGGCTCCCCATTTCACGTACAATAAAAGAGGGATCCAAGTCCTCCTTTTTCCTTCGCCTCCTAGTTTTCATATCATTCACTCTCACTCTAAATATGGTGTGTATATAGATCTCCCTCCCCCATGAGTTTTCCCTCTGCCTGTGATGTCCCCCTTCTAAAGCAATGTCAAATATCCTATGGCGGATGAGAAGCAATGTCTGAAGACATTTTTGATTGTCTTGACCTGAGAGAAGGTTGTATGCAACAGATCACTAGTGAGAAGAGACCAGGTATGCAGCTAAACAGCATAGAAAGCACATGAAAGCCCATGCAACAAAGAACTGTCTATCCCAAGATGTCTGTAGCGTTAAGGCTGAGAAACCCTGGCCTAAGGAGTTAACATACACTTTATTCCCTACTTCCTTTGTGCCTTTGCTCGAAAGTCACCTTCTCAATGAGCTCTACCCGACCATCCTTATTTTACGGCTGTCTTTCCCCCACTCACAAACTGTTGCTTCTGCTGCTCTAGTTTTCTTTTCCCATGTCACTTTCCACAATATAAAATTGACTTATTTATCCTTATTTTTTGCTATTTGTCTCCGTTATGACATGAGCTGCATGAGGATAGAGATGATGTTTGGCTTTATTTCCCGGCATAGGGCCACATCCTAGTAATAGTAGAGTAGAGTAGAGTAACTGATAGGAAACTTTAGATGTATTTACTGCATTAATGAGAAATGTATTTACTATTGAGCCTGATGAGAGTCAACTGTAAGACAGATGATAAAGACAATTACCTTATGCGTGTCAAGTGATAAATGTCATGTTAAGAATTTTACATGCCTGTTTCATTACATCCACTTTTGGGCTAAGTAGATCTGAGAGTACTTAAAGAAAATGAGAGCAATAGTAACTCTGTCCTCAACATTCTCTACAGTATATAAAGAAAAACCAAGATCTTCTCCTGTTCACCAACATGGAACATTACCTGAAAAACATCCTGTCGGCAGAGCAACAAAGCTTAGGAATGCAAGATATGGGTTCAGTGGCAAAGAGAAGGTGAGATGCCATTGTGTAATCAACAGCCTCTGAGTCATACTTTACTATATATATGCTGAAATCTATTGGTACAAGTTTACTGCCATATTTTTAATTGAGCATAACAGCCGAACGAAGGACTGAGAATTACTGATAAGCTACATCAGCACAGATGACAGGCCTTGGATCTTAGAGTTACAGAGGGTCCAAGAGATCATAGTGTGTTTCTCTGCCTTGAGCCAGTGTTAATACTAGAGAATTCTGAGGCTGGCTTCCCCTTTTCCTAGTCAAAGAGAATCACAGGTAGCTACAATTTGGATCCACTGCCTTCTCATTCAACTGATCTGGAAAAGTCTGTTTTTAATCAGATATTTAAAGTGTTACACTTGCTTTGTGGTGCTGGAGATCAAAACTTGCCACATCTAAGCAGGTTCTCTCCCACTGAGCTGCACCTCCAACCCAAGGGTTAGGCCTTTAAAAGACAACATATTTGCTCAGTCCATATTTTAAACTAGCTCTGGAAATACCAGCAAAGAAAACTAACTCTCAGAGCCTTACATACAATGATGACCTAACACAGGAAGAGCAAGATCAGAAACTGGCCACCAAGACAAAAAAACTGGCTCCGACCTTCACCCTTATTTTATTTAAAAATTATCACTAACATTAAATATGAAAACAACCTTTGCAACTTTAAAAACTTTACTAAAATGCAAATATATATTATTAAAAATGAAAAAAGACATATTCAGGTATAAAGTTTTGTTTGGGTTGTACATGCAACATAGCAGATAAAACTTGCCACTAAAGATAAGGAATCTACTGATTTTTTTGCTGTTACTAAAAGAATTACACATCATAGCTTACTAGAAGAAAGCATTCAATATTAACAGTACCATATAACCAGCATCCACATTGAACTTTCACAGCGCCAAGTTCTTCCTGGTGTCTGGCCTCTGAAAATAGCCGCTACTCTAACTTCAGACGTTGTTTTTACTTATTCATGAAATTGTTAGGGAAAAATTATCAAGATGAAGTTGCTGGGGCTGGAGAAGTGGCTTTTCATCTCACATGTAGAAACTCTGGGCAGACAAGCAGAAATGGCAGTGGCCTGCACTTCTGGCCATGGAAGGCAGAGCCTAGGAAACCCCAAAGCAAAGCAAAAAGGGGGTAACAGCAATCCAGGGTGATTCCCAAAGTCACCCTTGGGCTTGCACAGGCACACACACTCAAGTGACCTATATATACCCCCCCACCACACACACACACACAAAAGACGAGTTGCTTCCTTGATTGCTTCTTTTGCTCAACTCTGAGATTCACCCACATTCTAGCATGTAGTCATAACTTGCTCTGTTCCACTGTGTGGACTTACTATGTGTTCATTCTACTACACATATTTTTTTTCAGTTTCGAATTACTACAATTAGTCTTCCCCATATTCTGGTGACCTAGTTAGTTATAGACCTATAACTAGAAATTCTGGGTCCCAGAAATGTATTCTTTCTGTTTTAAATATATATATTACCAACTAGAATTCCAAATTGCACCATTCCATACTACCACTAGCTTGGTAAAAATTCTTCTAGTTTTTCGTCTTTCATCTTTCATCACACTTGGTGTGTTCTATATTTTATCCATTCTGGATATGTTTTAATTTGCATTTCCTGTTGACCAGCAGAACTCAGCATCTTTCATATATTTACAATACTTGAGTATCTTCTTTTGTGAAGAAATCTTCAAGACTCTTGACTATTTCCCATTAAACTGACTGTTTTCTTACTGATGTCTAGAAATTTTTAATTTTTCCCAAATTTGTAAACCTTTTAAAGATAAAAATAACCCCATGTTTTTTCTGTTTTGTTTTTAGATCTAGAAAAGAGAAATGGTGATATCATTTTAGCCTGTGTGGCGAAAAATAACTATATCAATGCAACATCTGATGAATGTAAGAGAATCATTTGAAAATATCTGTATTATTCATCCATAAATCACATAAATGCGTATTATAATTTTAGATACACACACATACATAACATAACAGGGACTATGTTTGCCACAGCAGATAAAGAACATGCTCATGTTTTCCCATGACTAAAAGAGTTATGCCTCATGTCTTATTAAAATACTGTTAAATATACTGACTCCCTCTGAAATATAATTTGTTTTATTACTGAATCAGACAACACAGATAGATATATAGGGACACTATCTGAGGACTTAGTATGGAATCTCTCAAAATGTAGATCATGTGACATAGATAAAATTCTCTTTGAAGACCTGGTTAAAACATCTCAAAACAGGTAAGAAGTCATCTGAAAATTAGGGCCCCACCATCACAGATAACTAGATAGAGTAAGAAAAAAATTCAAATATGAACATCAAAACCTTCTCAGAGCACAAATCCAATAGCTGAGGTGCAGGCCTCCTCTCACAGGGATTTTTTCTCAATGTAACAATTGGTGGAATATCCTCAGCAAATGGAGGGAAGGCTGGCAATGGAATAAGCCTTTATACAGAAAAGCCGGGGTGTGTATCAGTGATAAGACCACGTGAAAGATCCAGTCCTCAGCACTGCCTCTCCAACCTCCACCAAGGAAATGTTTATAAAAATGTTTGAGTGGGGCTGCAGAGATGACTCAGGGGTTAAGCCTCTGCCTTGCAGGCGGAAGGTCCTGAGTTCGGATCCTAGACCCCACGTATAGCCCCCGGGCAGAAGTGGGGGCGGCCTGCGTTTCTGGTCCTGGTAGGGCAGAGCCTGTGCATCCCCGGGATAGAGTAAACAGGAGGAGGTGGAGGCGTCCATGGTGGTTCCCGAATTTGCCCGTGGTTCTACACACACACACACACACACACACACACACACACACACACACTTTCACAATTGAATAAATAAAAAAGTCTGAGTGATTAATGAATTGCAACTAATAAATAAGTTCACTATCCTTTTTGATTCACTGAGGATCTAAGCCAAAGCTTCATGCATGTGAGGCAAAGGTTCTGTTAACTGAGCTGAGCCCCCAGCCCCTCACTATATACTTTGTATTCAACAATCTCACTCTACAAGTCTTTTTTGTCACAATGAAGAATTATTTATATATATAAAACACATATATATATATATATATTAAAAACAGGGATCATATACTCCTTTTTACTGCATAATGTACAATTATTGCAGAATCAAATCAATAGCAAGTTTCGTGTGCGTGCATGTGTGTGTGGGGGGGGACACGGATGTGTGTTTAAGGATGTAGTTCGCAATCCCACCAATCAAACACTAGTGGAAACTACTTTAGAGAAACTGAGTGGAAAAGACTTGAAGCTGAACGCAGTGACAACACCTGTAACCCCAGCACTTGGAGCTGAGGTAAGAGGGTCTGAGGCCCAGGTCAGTCTGGGCTGCATGGTCAAACCCTGCTTCAAAAACCAACCAAACAAACACACTTGAGACATCATGATAAGATGTTGCAGAATCCCCCGTCGGGCCAGCCAGGGGAAGAGGGGAAACAGCACCCAGACCCACCCAGACCCCAAGAGTCAAGCGAGAAGCAGCACACAGACAATGAGTTGGCTGCAGACTCAACTTTATTCAGGAAGCGTTTGGGCTTACATGTGGTCGGGGTCCAATCAGGTGTGGCCACCCCTCTACTCAGGGAAGGGGGGGAGCAGCCACCAATCATTCAGCTGTTTACTGGGTGTCCAGGTTAGATGGCTGCTTCCCATTGGCTGTTCATCCCTCCTTCCCATTGGTTGTTCATCCGCCCACCATTTGGTTGTCCACCCCACTGCCTGTATGGTTTCTTCTCAGGCTTATCTGTAGTCAGACCTCCTGCATTCGGGAGCCCCGGCTAGGGCCTCCCTGAATTGATAGTGCCACAATAAGATTTATGATTAAGATTTTTAGATCAGTCCATGCAAAAACAGACATCCCTATTGAACTTGCTAGAACACATACGTAAAAAGGTACACTGGGCTAAAGGAAATTTGTAGGGTGTGAGTCTCCCAAAAGGAGGTGGGACAATGAGAGCGGTTAAGGAGGGAGAATGAATAACAAAGGTTACATTGTAATTACAAATAATTTGAATTAAAAATAAATAAATTGGTCCATAAAGAACATCTGCTCAGCAGCAACTCACTACATGAAACTCCATTTCTCTCACCACACCGTGACATTGAAATCTGACTTCAGTTTAAATAGGTTAATCGTCTAGCAAAGAAAGCACTAAATTGTCAGCCTTAAAATGGTCACTTAGCTACCATTCTGATTGAAAACATTTGCTGCTTTCATGACACAGACACCAATAAGAGCAACTCTGAAGTGTTCTCCCGTCCCTTCTGTGAATGAGAAATTCTGCTAAGTTTTTTCCTTCAGTACTAGAAAGTGAGCCTGGGATCGTAACATACTAGGCAAGTGCTATACTACTGAGTTACTCTTTTACTTTTTAAGACAGGATCTCACTCTAGCTACCCTGGATCTTTGGAACGTCCTGACTTGGTCTCCCATATGGTTGTGGTTCTGTACCTATACCACCAGGCCCAGCTCAAATTGGGATTTCTTAAGCAAAGCATGCTCCCACACCAATGCATAACAACTCTGCAAGATTAAAGACTCCCTGGAACTTTGAGAAGAAGGTTTTAGTAGTGCTTTGATTAATATTGGGTGTGCATCCTCAAGAGCTTTATTTAGCCACTCACATAAATTATGAAATCTATTTCCCAGAAAGCAAGGTGAAGATTAATTAGGCCAGACACACGAGACTACTTAGGAGAGATGGGCCAAGAGTCCAGGGCCGCTGGGAGAGATAGCAAATGAAAAGCAGTGCAGAAACCAGAGCTCCTCCTTCCATAGCCTTCTGTCTTGGCTAAAGGAGGCACCTATCAGAACACGATCCTATTAATTTCCTGGCTGACTCCTTGGGCTATGCATCAGCTTTCCATTAATATACACTAACAGCTGCAGGCTTTTAGTAAGCACATGCTTCTTAATGGAAATGCCACAGATCCAGGCAGGGAGTGTGTTCTCCTGCCTACTGCATTACATGCAATTATTGCTGAATCAAATCAATAGCAAGTTTCTTTTTAAAAGTTTGAGATGCCAGTTATCCGTAAGGAATTGCCTTGTGCGCAAACACACATACCCGCCCCATGGACCAGATAAGAAAACCTCAGCAGATTTAGGAATCCTGTGTGGGAGTCACTTTTCTCCTTGTTGTGACAAAATGCTGGAGTGAAGCGCCTCGGGGGAGAAAATTCACGTGGGCTCATGGTTTCAAAGGATTTCAGCCCATCATGGTGGGGAAGGCATGGCATGAGACGTGGCTAGGCCCATGGTGGCCATAACCTGAGGAGATTGGTCACATCATGGCAGCTGACCAGGAAGCAGAAACTAGGAGTGGAAATAGGGATGCACACTTATAAACCTGAAGCTATAAATGTTAAAGTCTCACTCCGAGTGACCCATCCTAGCTAAGCCCTATCTCCTAAAAGGTTCTATGTCCTCCCAAAATGGCGCCACCAGCTGGGCAACGAGTGTTCAGATACATGAGCCTGAGGCGAATGCTTCACATTCAAATCACATCACTATGTTGTAGCAACCATTAGAACCATTCTAGGAGCTGGGGATATGGCTCAGTGGGATATGCAAACAAGAGGACCTGAGTTTGGATTCTCAGCCCCCAGATAAAAAGTTGTGCATGGCTGGGAACATAGGTCTGTGGTAGAGCATTTATTTATGCAAGACCCAAGGTTTAGTCCCTAATTTTAAAAAAATGAAAAGAATAGTATTTGATGAGAAGTTGACTGTGTTCCCTAAGATAAGGAATAAAGCAAGGATGTCTGTTCTCAACACCCTTATGTAAGTTCCTACTAGTTTAAGTCAATAAAAGGAAATATAGGCATTTGGATTGGAAAGGAAAACAATATAAAAGATATATATATGTATGAGCTATTTCAATAGGAAAGATGTGATTAACTGCATAGAACATCCCAAACATCTATTTAAAAATTAAAAACTCTGTGAAATAGATTTGAAAAGATGGCTCAGGGGTTAAGACTTTGCCTTGAAAGCAGAAGATCCCGAGTTCAGATCCCAGATCCCAACTAAAAATGCTAGGTAGAAACTGGCCCTGGTGGATGGAGCCTGGGGAATCGCAGATAGAAGCAAAAAAGAGGTAGAAACAATCCAGGATGATTTCCAAAGTCACCCTTGGTTCTCCACAGGGACATACCCTCTGACACACACAAACACTAAATAAAAACAAACAAGCAAACACATATTTTTAGAAAGAAAATGTGTTTTTAAAATTGTATGAAATAAATGAGTTCAACAAAGTTATAGGACAAAAAACAAGCATGCAAAATTCTATTTCTATGGAGCTGGAGATGGCTCAAGGTTCTCCCAAGCAGAAGGTACTGAGTTCGGATCCCGGGTCCCAAGTAAAAAAAACGCCAGGCGAAAGTGGCATAGGCCTCCACTTCTGGCCCTGGTGGGCAGAGCCTGGGAAATCCCAGAGGGAAGCAGGAAGGAGGTAGAAGCAATTCAGGATGATTCCCAAAGTCACTCTTGGTCCTCTACAGGGACACACAGCACCCTCTCACACACACACGAACACACATACCCACACATACATACATACACACACAATAAAATATTTTTAATATACATACACACAATAAAATATTTTTAAATCTATTTTATTTATTTTTTTATTTTTTATTATTATTATTTCCGCTCATACAAACTTAGGTACACTGGTCCCCTTCCTCCCTCCACCTCCCCCCAATCCCCCTGCTCCCCCCTCTCCTCTCCCCTCCCTTCCCATCCCCAAGTGCCTTCCCCCCCCACTCCCCGGAGCATCCTTTACTGTGCATGCCAAAATCTCCTCTGGGTCCTCCCACACATACCCACATATATACACACACACGCAATAAAATATTTTTTAAAATTTATTTAAAAAATCTTTCTATGAATCACCAATGAACATGTGAATAGTGAATTTTAAAATACAATTTAGAATTGGTGGCAAAAATGTTAGAAGTAGATTTTAAAAGTTATGTATAAAACCAATGTAGGCTTTTTAAAAGTCACTAGTAGAATACTTGCCTAGCACTTAAGAAGTCGTGGGCTCAATCTCAGAAAACTTCAAGTTGGCAAAATGGCTTAATGGGTGAAGGAGCTTTGTGTAAACCTAGTACCCTGAGTGTACTCCTCTGAGCACATGGATAGAGCAAACCAATTTCTAAAAGTAGTCCTCTGACCTCCACGTGTGCTGCACAGCCTGCCTGAGCTCTCTCCCTTCTTCCTATGCCTCTCTCCTCCCACGCTGGGCCTGGTGGCATGGGCCTGTAATCCCAGCTACTTGTCAGGCTGAGGCAGGAGGATTGCAATTTCAAGGCTTGTCTAGACAATTTAGCGAGACCCTATCTTAAAATTAGAAGGAAAAAGGATTAGAACTATTGCTTAATGATAGAGCACTCTCCTATTAGGAATGAAGCCCAAGGTTCGATTCCCAGTACTATAAATTATAATAAATCAAACAGATGCAAAATGCCAATGAAAGAAATTCAAGAAGTAGATGAAGAGACTCATCGTATTCATGTATAGGAAGACTCAACATAACAGAGATGTCAATTCTCCCAAAGTGATATACAGTAGGATATAATGGGTGCAAATGTATGCAAAGACTAATAGAAAAAAAAAAACTAGACGAGAGACCAAGAGATGATAAAAAAAAAGAGGTGCTGAGCAAGGAGGAACAGGGGGAAAGGACACCCATGATATGAAAGCAGAAAGGAGACTGGGGGGAGGTTGTTAAGGTGAGAGCTAGGGGCTGAAGGAAGGTATAGAAGATGAAAAGGGAGGAAATCTACTAATATCCACTTTGTTCAAAAATACCATAATGATATCTCATGTCTAGTATGTTAATTTTAAAAATAATAATTTTTTAAAAACTCAGTGGACATCCAGTTATAAAATGACCAGAAGAGAGGCACAGGTATTTCACCAAGGAAGGAATAGGGGGACAGCAAATAAACACATGAAAAGATGTTTCACAAAATGGCCATCAGAGACATGTTAATTAAAACCACAATAAGAGGCTGGGGAGATAGCTCAGGGAAAAGTCTTGACTGGCAAGCAAAAGGATGTGAGTTGGGATCCCTTGACCCCACATACAAATGTTGGGTGGCACTTAATGACATATTCAAAGGTAAATCTCTGTAATACCCACTGTAATCGCAAAGGATTATAAACACGAGGGAAGGAGAACAAGGACCTCAAAAGAAAGGAGAGAGGGGAACAAGCTTCAGTAGAGAAAATAAGCCGCAGTCATGTATTGCATGTAAGTAGCAAGACATCTAGTGCAGCTCACTCTCACTTCCCTCCCTGGTCACCTGGGACTGAACAGGTTTGATCTCACCTGTCAGGGAAGAGATGGCAGATAGACGGTAACCATCCAGGACATGGGACACTAATCACCCCCTCACCCCCCTGCCACTGCTGTGTCCCTATTCCTATTCTTCCATCTACCTTTGAGTCTCCTCTTATATAAAGATCTTTGTTTAAACAGTCTTTTCTTTGATTAAGAGATGACCTTTGATACCAATCGGGATGCAGCCAAGAGCAGTGCAAGAAAAGCAAAACTAAAAACAACAACAAACCATAATTCAGAACACCAAAGACCCTACATAATTCACCTGGAACCAGACGGCCAAATCTCTCCCCATCCTAAAGCTCAGAGAACCTTGTGGAAGAGGGGGCAGCAAGATGGAGGAGCCTAAAGATGGGAAGGACCAAAGATATGCAAGATACTCAACACAAGTTAGGGCTGCAGCAGCTAGAACTGGACTTTGCCTGATCTGCACAATGGCTAACATGTCAACGATCCCCCAAAGTCTAGCATGGATCACAGGGGAGAAGGCTTCTGGCAGTAGGATCTTGAGAGGCAAGGGATTAAACAGTCATAACAGAGTTCCCATACTAACAGAGAGCCCAAGAAGGGGCTCCCAGCTATGCCACTGAGTCCTGAAACCTCACTAGAGTGGAGGACTCAGAGGGAGATTTGGTGCCCATATGAACAGATGCTCCAGGAGATGGGAGGGAGGCACTTGGAGAGGAGGAGGGAGAGAGGAGGGTGAAAGGAAGGAGGGAGAGTGCAAGGGTGTCAACGGGGGAGGGGAGGAGGGAGGGAGAGGAGAGGGGGTTACCAATTGAGCTTGTATGATTAGGAAAAAAATATAATGTGGGAGGAAAAAATTTGGGGGGTAGAAATGGTGGTATCCAGTAATCCCAATCCTGAAAGGCAGAGCCTGGGAAACCCTAGAGCAAAACAATAAGGAGGTATAGCAATCCAGAATGAATCTTGATGTTACTCTTGGGCTTCTGTAGGCACACACACTCAAGGACTCACACACACACACACACACATTCAAACTCATGCAAAAATAAATCAGTTTTATCTCAAGGTGGAGTAACACAGTGCTGATCACGATCCTGGACTTATTGTGACCAATTTGACGAACAGCTATCCATGCTCCTATCTTTACGAAATAAGAAAAGCTGCTCTGAAAGGGTGAAAGAATTTCCTGCATCATCCTTCCCCTAACTCCAAGCAGGGAAACTCAGAGAGACACTTCCTAATTATGCAAAGAATAGTTAAGTCCAGGCCTCAGACTTGAAACTCAATGCCAGGCCTGGCGCAGTGGAACTCAGTGTTGATGGAGACCCACAGTTCCTGCCCCAGTGAAGCACTAGCAAACTGAGCCACTGGAATTTCATTAGCCAGCCAGAAAGAGGAAGGTGTCCACTCCCAAATTCAGACAGTACAACTAGGGAGAAAGCCACTGGAACAGGAGGCATGAAAATAATAGTAGACATTGTAGAACATAGGAGACACACAACAGCTTTATAAAGGGACTAAGCACAGAAAAATCATCCCACCTGTCTCTTGATCCTGGACCAAGTAGGACTTCACTCAGGGGGTCAGCAGGGCCCTTAAGCGGTTTCCACTTATAACAGACAGACACATGAGGCATCTACTAATTACCAAGTACACCATGTTCCTGGAAGGCCCTGGGCCTAACTTAAAGAGTTTCTGGATTCCCATACCACTAAGTTATGCCAGATAAAGACTTTTGGCCATGTCATACCTCACTCCACTAGGTTCTTGCTAAAAGGAGAAAACCTACCAGGGTCCTGTGATGTAGCCTAACAGCTGACTTGTCAATTTACCAACATAGACAGGCAGCCTCATCAACCTCTTCACACCCCCAGGACTTTCTGGGCAGCCCAACCTAGATAGCTTGATCTATAGGACCCTCCAAATATCAAATGACCCTAGCCACTTTTTTGTCGCCCCAGAAGCAGCCTATAGACTACGAATAATATGCAACGTTCTGGGGAAACTTCCAGAGGACTTGTGAGGAAAGCCAGTTCCAAAGATTGACTTTAGGTATCATTCCACTCACTGCATTCTTGAAACAGGAGAAACTTTGGTGGCTGTCAAAATATCAAAGGGATGACAGAGGAGTGTGAGTGTAAAACAGCCAGAGGGCTCACAGTGGATATGAAAATATCTTGGATTTCATCTGCATTGAGGTCCATACCATTCTAGAGTTTTACAAAATATTGCCATTATAAAAAGTACATAGGGTATCTATCTTATTTCTTAACGTTATCTCAAAGTAACTCAAGAAAAATGGCACATATTCATTGCTGAAAATTTCAAAACAGATTAGGAAGATCTGATTATAATGATACATTCTCAAATATGCTTTGGGGCTTGTCAAGAATGTTGGCTACTTAAATTTTTTCTGGTGTGTGTGTGTGTGTGTGTGTGTGTGTATCAGAGGGTACTGTGTGTGCCTGTGGAAGCCCAAGAGCGACTCTGGGAATCACTCTGGATTGCTTCTACCTCCTATTTGCTTTGCTCTGGAGTTTCCCAGGTTCCATATTCCAGGACCAGAAGTACAGGCTGCTGCTATTTCTACCTGGTGTTTTCACATGGGATCTAGGATCTGAACTCGGGACTTTCTGATTGTGAGGCAGAGGTTTAACTCCTAAGCCACCTCTCCAGCCCATATATTGGGTACTTTTAACCAGAGCAAAGACATGGCTATTTATAATTTTCCTATATATATATTGGCTTCAGGTCTCCTTGTAGACAAAAAGAATTACACAAAAAGCTAAAGTTTATCGGCAGTTCTCTCTCCGGATAAAAATCCAACAATAATGATAGAACTTATTTCTTCTTGAGTGCCAACAAGAATGATTAATTATAGACCCCCCCCCCCCCCCCCCCCCCCCGCTCCGCCGGTCGGGACGCGTACGCGAGATCCAGCCGGGCTCTCACCGCGCGCTCTAGGACCCCAGGTCAGCCCACAGGGACCCGGCTCCGACTCCCGCCATCCAGCCAGAGCCGCGCGGGGGCCAAGGGACGAGGAGGACCTCCCCCTGCGCCCGGGCCCCGCCCCAGCTGCCCTCGGGTTAAATAGCTCCACGCCGACGCGCCCATCGTCCCCTTTCGCCACCCCCCCCTCCACCGGTCCGGACACAGGCGCGGTCCACCCGGGCCTCACCCCACGCCCTAGGCGAGTCCCCGTTCGGGCCCCGCCCACCAGTACCCCAGGCCAAATAATTCAGTTTAGTGAAATTGAGAGATCTTAAGAGTTAAAATGACAATGCCAAAGTCAAAGTGCAAATCCATGAGAAGCAACACTCAAGTAAACAAATTTCCCACTGAAGAAATTAATCCCATAATGTTAGATTCCAACAAGAACAAACCCGCGGAAAAAGGCCAAGAAAGCCTGACCCAGGATAACGACTTTCAAAATATGATCATTACCATGTTCAATACTATGAAAGAGGAAATCCGGGAGGAATTACATAATCGAATCAATCGCTTTGAAGAGGAACACAACAGACATCTGGAGGAGTTGAGAAAAACAGTGCAAGAAACAAAAAGTGGCATATAGCAGTTAAAACAAACTCAAGCAGAGTTTAAAACTGAGCTAAAAGACAAGTTATCTTCAACCCAGAACAACACAGAGAGTCTTATCAACAGAACTAATGAAGCAGAAAACAGAATTTCAGACCTTGAAGATAAAGTGGGAGTACTAACCAGCTCAATGGAAGAGGTTGTTAAAGCCAAAAAGATACTTGAGAGAAATATCCAAGAGATATGGGACACCCTGAAGAAGCCTAACATGCGTATTCATGGAATACCGGAGCAAGAATCTCAAAATACCACCCCTGAGGAAATTTTTCAAACGATCGTCAAGGAAAACTTTCCTCATCTAAAAAAAGAGAGGCCCATTCATATACAAGAGGCATTCCGCACCCCAAACAGATACGACCAAAATAGAAGCACACCGCGGCAAATAATAGTTAAAACATTCCACATTCAAGATAAAGAACTGGTGCTGAGAGCTTCAAGGGAGAAAAAACAAGTCACTTTTAAAGGCAAACCTATTAAAATAATAAATGACTTCTCAGTCGAAACAGTAAAAGCAAGAAGAGCTTGGAGAGACATACTTCAAGTATTGAATGAGCAAAAATGTCAACCCAGGCTGATTTACCCTGCAAAACTATCAGTCATGATCGAGGGAGAAAGAAAAATTTTCCAGCACAAAGACAACTTTAAGGGATACATGGCCACCAAACCAGGCCTTCAAAAACTGCTAGAAATGATACTCAAGCGTGAAGAAAAAAACAGGCATATCCAGGAGAACAGAAGGCAAATATAACACCATTAAAAGCGAAGCAATATACTTATAAAAGCTACTAAACATAATAAATGTCTGGAATTAACAATAGTTTCTCCATTATAACACTAAATGTTAATGGAGTTAATTCACCGATCAAGAGACACAGATTACAAACTTGGATTAAAAATCACAATCCATCAATCTGTTGCCTGCAGGAAACCCATCTCACCACAAAAGATAGGCACGCTCTAAAAATAAAAGGCTGGTCAACAATTCTACAAGCAAATGGAAGCAGAAAACAGGCAGGGGTAGCCATTATGCTATCAGACAAAGTGGATTTCAAACCAAAAAAAATTATAAGAGACACGGATGGATACTACATTTTAGTCATAGGTACAATTCACCAGGAAGATTTCACAATACTGAACATATATGCACCCAATACGGGCCCCTCCACATTCATTAAGAAAACCCTACAGCGTCTAAAGCATGAAATCAACCCCCAAACGATAATTCTTGGGGACTTCAACACCGCCCTCTCTACATGGGATAGATCAACAGGTCAAAAGCTTAACAGAGATACTTTGGAACTTAATCAAACCCTGAAAGAAATGGACCTCACAGATCTCTATCGAACTTTTCACCCACGCACCAAAGAATACACATTTTTCTCAGCAGCACACGGAACTTTCTCCAAAATAGATCACATACTGGGCCACAAAATGAATCTACACATATACAAGAAAGTTGAAATTCTAACCTGTGCCCTATCAGACCACCACGGCCTAAAGCTGGACATCCACAACACATCAAACAAGAGAAAATACACTAACTCCTGGAAACTTAACACTATGATGCTGAAGGAGAACTGGATTCAGGAAGAAATTAAAAAGGAAATTCAAGATTTCCTGAAAGTGAATGATAACGAAAATACAACTTACCAAAATCTCTGGGACACAATGAAAGCTGTTCTAAGAGGTAAGTTCATAGCTCTTGATGCCCACGTCAAAAAAATGGAAACATCAGAAATAAACAACTTAACAATGCAGCTTAAAGCTTTAGAGAAACTAGAGCAATCTGATCCCAAAAGCAGTAGAAGAGAAGAGATTAGCAAAATAAGGGGAGAAATATCTGAAATCGAGACTAAGAAAACGATAGAAAAAATCAACCAATCAAAAAGCTGGTTCTTTGGAAAAATCAACAAGATTGATACACCCCTAGCTAAACTAACCAAAAGCAAGAGAGAGAAAACCCAAATTAACAAAATTAGAAATGAACATGGAGTTATCACTACTGATACCCAAGAAATCCAGAGAATTATAACATCATATTTCAAAAACTTATACTCTGTGAAGTTTGACAACACAAAAGAGATGGATGAATTTCTAAGTAAACACAACTTACCTAAATTGAATCAGGAAGTTGTGAATTATTTAAATAGTCCTATAACATATAAGGAAATTGAGGAAGTAATCTCGAATCTTCCCACCAAAAAATGTCCTGGACCAGATGGATTCAGCACAGAGTTCTACCAGACATTTAAGGAGTTAATAACACCAATACTCCTTAAACTGTTCCATCAAATAGCAAAGGAAGGAACACTACCAAATTCCTTCTATGAAGCTAATATCGTTTTAATCCCAAAACCTAATAAAGATTCACTTAAAAAAGAAAACTATAGGCCGATCTCCCTGATGAACACAGACGCAAAGATTCTCAACAAAGTCTTAGCAAATCGGATTCAAAAACATATTAAAAAGATCATTCATGGGGACCAAGTAGGCTTCATCCCCGGCACACAAGGTTGGTTCAACATACGCAAATCAATAAATGTAATTCATCATGTAAACCAGTCCAAAGTCCAAGACCACATGATACTCTCGATAGATGCAGAAAAAGCTTTTGACAAGATCCAACAGCCTTTTATGATCAAAACGCTAGAGACAGTAGGAATGGAAGGAACCTTTATCAATATAATAAAAGCTGTATACAACAAGCCCACAGCAAGGATTATGCTCAATGGGGAACAATTGGAAGCATTCCCACTTCGATCAGGAACTAGACAAGGCTGTCCACTCTCACCACTTCTATTCAATATTGTACTTGAAGTCTTAGCTGAAGCCATAAGACAAGAAAGGGACATAAGAGGGATTCAAATCGGCAAGGAAGAAGTCAAGCTATCCCTATTTGCAGATGACATGATCTTATACCTGAGTGATCCCAAAAACTCCACCAGGAAGCTCCTGGAACTAATTGAGAAGTTCAGTAGGGTGGCAGGATACAAAATAAATGTGCAAAAATCAGAGGCCTTCCTATATGCCCAGAATGAAAGAAGTGAAAAAGCCTTGAGAGAAACAATACCATTTACTATAGCCCCTAAAAAAATGAAATACCTTGGTATAAACCTAACTAAGGAGGTAAAAGACCTTTACAATGAAAACTTTAAAACCCTAAAGAAAGAAATTGCAGAAGACACCAGAAGGTGGAAAGACCTCCCTTGTTCCTGGATTGGCAGAATCAACATTGTAAAAATGACCATCCTACCAAAGGCAATATACAGATTCAATGCTATACCAATCAAAATCCCAAAGCAATTCTTCAAAGAAGTTGACCAAATAATCTCAAAGTTCATATGGAGACACAAAAGACCCAGGATAGCAAAAACAATCCTGAGTAACAAAAACACAGCTGGAGGTATTACCATACCAAACCTAAGTCTATACTACAAATCCATAGTTATAAAGACAGCCTGGTACTGGCTCCAAAATAGACACACAGATCAATGGATAAGGATTGAAGACCCAGATATAAGCCCACAAAGTTACAGCCATTTGGTCTTTGACAAAGGGGCCCAAAGAATCCAATGGAAAAAGAACAGCATCTTCAACAAATGGTGCTGGCAAAACTGGATCTCCACATGCAGAAGATTAAAGCTGGACCCGTACTTGTCACCATGTACAAGACTTAATTCCAAATGGATCAAGGACCTTGATATCAGGCCAGAGACTTTAAAAACCATAGTTGAAAGGATAGGGAACTCCCTCGAGCTGATTGGGCTAGGCCAACACTTCCTAAACAGACATCCAATGGCACAATCACTGCTACCAACTCTCAACAGTTGGGATCTTGTGAAATTAAAGAACTTCTGTTCAGATAAAGAGATTGTCACACGAGCTCAAAGGCAACCCACAGAATGGGAGAAAATCTTCACTAACCACATATCTGACAGAGCTCTACTGTCCAGAGTGCACAAAGAACTTAGAAAATTAAACTCCAAGGAAAACACTGGCCCAATTAAAAAATGGGCCCTGGAACTTCAAAGAAACTTTACCAGGGATGAAATTAAAATGTCTAACAATTATCTTAAAAAATGCTCCACTTCCTTAGCCATCAGGGAAATGCAAATCAAAACTTCCCTGAGATATCATCTCACCCCGGTCAGGATGGCAAAAATCCACAATACAAACAACGACAAAAATGCTGGAGAGGATGTGGAGAGAGGGGAACTCTCCTACATTGTTGGTGGGAATGCAGGCTCATACAGCCACTCTGGCGAGCCGTCTGGAGATTCTTAAAGAAATTAAAGATTGAAATGCCATATGACCCTGCTATCCCACTTTTGGAAATAACCCCCCATGCAGCAGAGGTTCGCCTCGATAGCACAAGCTCGACCATGTTCATAGCAGCACTGTTTACAATAGCAAAGTCATGGAATCAACCTAAATGTCCAACAGTTGACGAGTGGATAAGGAAACTGTGGTACATCTATACAATGGAGTACTACTCAGCCATGAAAAATGATGAATTACTGGAATTTGCTGGGAAATGGATGTCATTAGAAAGAATTATATTAAGTGAAGTATCCCAAACCCAGAAAATTAAGCGCCGTATGTACTCCCTAATAGGTGGCTCCTAGTACCAAACTCACCCAGCCCACATTGAGACACTCAAAAGTAAACCTATGAAACACAGTAATTGCAAGGATTATGAACAAGAGAGATGGGTTAGGAGGGCCACACCAGAAACAAGGAGAGAGGAGACCATGTTACAGCAGAGAAAATAGGCCTCCATCAAGGTCTGCAAGTAAGTAATGAGAAACCTGGTTAAGTTCACAGACGTTCTTTCCTGATCTCACCAGAAGGGGAGGGCATATAGTCTAGCAGATAAAAAGTAATCATTTTGCAAATGGGTGATGGACCCCTCCCTCAGGGAGGTTTCCTACTCTTATTACATCTACCCTTGAATGTGCTATTACAACAAGACTCCAGTTTAACAGCTTTTTGTCTCTGGCCAGGAGGTGACATACAGTGCCCAGCAGAATGGAGTGAAGGGAATTGCAGGAGCAGCAAAACTGCAAAAGAAAATCAACAAACCACAATCCAGAACTTCAGAGACTATATCAATCACATAGAACTAGGACAGCCTAATCTCTCCCCATCCTGGAGCTCAGGGACATTTGCGGAAGAGGGGGCGGTAAGATTGTAAGAGCAAAAGGATGGGAGGAGCAACGATTTGCAAGATTCTCAACAATAGTTGGGGCCAAAGCAATCGTAATGGGACTTTGCATGCCCTGCGCA
The DNA here is from genome assembly GCA_023101885.1 of Typhlomys cinereus. Classification (NCBI taxonomy): domain Eukaryota; kingdom Metazoa; phylum Chordata; class Mammalia; order Rodentia; family Platacanthomyidae; genus Typhlomys; species Typhlomys cinereus. The sequence continues at coordinate 2,691,229 of JALPQD010000138.1, read as the reverse complement.
ATGTCCAGCGCACTGTTGCCCTCATAAAGTCTAGCATCTGTTAAGGGCACCGAGACCCCTGGAGGCAAGGGATTGACAGCCATAGTAGTGATCTTATGCTTAAGGGGAACAAGAGAAAGGGCTTATGGAAATGCCACTGGGTCCTTATATGTCATCGGAGAGGAGGACCCAATGGAGAGTTAGGCGTATACAATAAAGGACTCTCTGGGAATTGGGGGGGAGGCACTGGGGGAAGGGGAGGGGGAGGAGGGGGGAGGGAGGGAACTGGTAAAAAATTTTAAAATGTATAATTAAATTTTTAATAAAAAAAGAATGATTAATTATAATATCCATGTATGACCAAGAATTTTAATTCAATCTTAACATCCAAATAAAAACACTGTAATTGACTTGCAGTATTTGTGCTAGGCATGGAGAACAAGATTGGTAATACATATGCCACGGATTTCTTCAAATGAGAATTTGTTTGCAGACTCACACGCTAGGAGCACCACATCCACTTCCAGGAGATTGTTTTCCCCAGGGTCAGTAAACTGTTGCTGTCACTTTGAGAAAATCTGGAGTAGATTTCCAGCAACTGCCAGACTATAGCAGGAAGCTCTTCAGAAGAGAGCAAACTCATCTTCCTTAGTACCTTGGATCACACTTTCTCTTTGCCCCAGATAGAAAAAGATAATGCTCCAGGGTGTCCTAAAATTATTTCTAGAAAAAATAATTAGGAAGAGCCATGCCCAAAGTGATGAAGCTAAAGTTCAGACTCCTCGTGTCTATGTTGGCATGGACGCACATAACCCTCATCAGGTTGATGTTTAAGACTGTAGTTTTTTCAATCCACTCCAGAACCACTAGTCCAACAAAAACCCATTTATAACAGAATCAATGCCCAATGATTTCCTGGAATCAAACCACCTAATAGCAGATAACCCAACTGTAGAAAGAGACATTATAAAAAGAGCATACTAAAGGTGGCATACTAAGGTGGATAAGAAAAATGTTTTGCATGGAAATAAGAGAGAAGGTAGAGATAAAGTTCTGATGTAGCAAGAGTACAGGATGGATGGTCAGAAGGCGGTAACAATAAAGCTTAGTGAGATTAGTCAGAGCTGACAACTAGAAACAGAGAGGTAGGAAGACTTTTTTGGCCAATAAAGTGAAAGTGGTTTACAAAGTCATCCTTCCTGACAATCAGTGTGAAGACCTATAAAATCTACCAAAGCCTAAATTTGTCAGCAGCAACACTGCCTTGTTCTGAACATCCAGACAGGGCAACCAAGAGAATCCCACTCTTCCAGACAGGGACTGAGTCGCACAGTCATCCTCACCTTTCTCTTTGGTGATCTGTAGCAGACAAGGATGAACTGGAGAGAAATGGATAAGCAGGTGAAACAGAAGAAATAAGCAACCAAGAACCCAGTCAAAGCATAGGTTACAAGAATATACTATGAATTGAAAGAACCCTCTAAACAATGGGCGTGGCTAAAACTCACCTACAACCCCAACCTTCCTGTGCTAGGATCATGAACATAGTGAGTATTTAGCAAAATCTAGGCAGCAATATCAGTTACCTCCCTAAGGTTTCAGATGGTACCAGCTGAGCCGCTCGCCTCTAAAATCAATATGCTTAGGCTATATTAAAATAGAATAAATACAATATTTAAACCTAGCAGGGAAGACAAATAGACATGTAAGGATGGAAAAAGTAGTCATCCATAGTAGACCAGAACAAACAAATTCTAGACAGAGCTGTCCACGTTAAACAGTAACAAGGAAAAATCTAGTGTGCTAATTATGCTAACGTCGCAGCAAAGAGACCCATGCAAATTATGAAAATGCAATGCAGAAGAAATCATGAGGCAGAGCACAGAAGTAGCTTTCCTTTGATGCCTTATTGATTCAAACAAGATAAACAAACGGTTAAAGTAAGATGATGACAGTCCACTAATTAAAATTCAAAATAATATTACAGAACTAATAAATGAGATAGAATCCAGAGACAGACTGAGCAGGATTGCCAATCAAGTTGACAGAGAAAGGCTTCTAGATCAGGGCTTTAAAATATGAAGGAGAAAAGATGAAAGCAATTAGATAAGTAGATTTGGAAGAAAAAAATGAAGGATCAAAAATGAGGGATGAGGAAAGTGCTCCAAGATGATGTTACTATGTTGTACAAGCCAGAAAGGCTCACAGTGCTCAGAGAAAAATTGTCAGAGTGGCTGTCTACAATATACAAGTATACAGAATGGACCCTTCAGATCGGCAGACCAAAGAGAAGCTCAAGAAAGGAAAATGACATGTTTTGAGTAAGTGACAGCAAGTTCAAGAAACCAAATTGGCCTGTTGTTTTCCACCACAGCTATAATGTCAGAAACATCAGTGGACGTCAATGAGGTTGTCAGACAAAGGTAAGAGGGCTCAAGGAGGTAAGACACTTGTCACACAAGCCTGATGACATGAGTTCAATCCCCAGAAATATGTAAAAGCAGAAAGACATACTCACTCCATAAAGTTGTCTTCTCACTCCTGCACATATATGTTGTGGCATATGCATCCCTACATACGTATCTTGCACACTCATCATTATCCTTTTAAAAGATTTACCTGGGGCTGGAGAGATGGCTCAGAGGTTAAGACTCTGTCTCGCAAGCAGAAGGTCCTGAGTTCAGATCCCATGTAAAAATGCCAGGTGGAAAAGGCAGTGGCCTGCACTTCCAGCCCTGCTGGGCAGAACCTGGGAAATCCCAGAGCAAAGCAAGAAGGAGGTAGAAGCAATCTAGGATGGTTCCTGAAGTCATCCTTGGTCCTCCACAGGGACACACAGAGTCCTCTGACACACACACACACATGCACACACACGCACACACACACACATAAAAATAATAAAATAAAATAATAAATAACAAAATAAAATAAAATAATAAAAAAAATAATTCAATCCCAGGTCCCACATAAAGATGCCCTGAGGAAATTGAAGCAGCCTGCACTTCCAACCCTGGAAGACAGAGCCTAGAAAACTCTAAAACAACACTAAAAGACGGTAGAGCAATCCAAGATGATTCCCAAAGGCCCTTAGGCCTCCATAGATACATATGGTGCCTCTCTTTCTCTCTCTCTCTCACACACACACACACACACTACATGGGAGGAAACTGAGGAAACAATTGTTAATGAATTGCTTGCTGTGTAAGCATGAGGCCCTGCATGCAGACTTCTAGCACCATGAAGAAAGCCAGGGATGGTGACACATCAAACAATGCACTCCAGCTTCAGTGAGAAACCTTGTCTTAAAAAACAATGAGGGGTCTTGCAATGGAAGATCTGTGAAACAGAGAACCATGCTGGCCAAAGAGCAGAGACTGTAGGAGTACATCAGTTTGCCTGTGTATTGCCAAGATAACCAAGGGAGAACAAGAGGTTTTATTCTGGCTTACAATTGTCCAGTTCCATATTTTAGTTCAGCTTGATAGAAGAGCTCATGCCAATACCAGAGGCCAGGAGAACTGGCTACATCATATCTGTGCCTATACCATATCTCAGGACTGCTGAGAGAGGGACAAATTTTGCTTGCCAGGCAGCATGTCTGTCCAAGTATACCAAACAATGTCAGCTGTCTGAATCCCTCCCTCTGTCTTTTCCACCTGCTCAGGAAAAAGTCTCACCTGCCATGGGCTGGGGTCTCTCCTCGTCCATTAGATAATCTCCTGCAGGCTTGCTCAGGATTTAATTCACTGATTAATTCTTCACAACTGGGCCTAGAGCGCTGAATCTTCAATTGTCTGGCTGATAGATCCATATCTAACTACCACAAGAGCTCAGCTGTAAATGGGGTTTTCAGTTGTAGACACTTTGTTGCAGAAAAGTTTATAGGTGTTTCAGAGTCACTTTCAGTCTAACTTAAGAGTTGTTTGTGAATCTAAGTGCTGAGAAAATAGTCTCTCTAGCATGGTTCTCTTACACAACTGTTTGGTTATCCATTCTTACCTCAGTACCTACACAAAGGATGACAGCAAAGACCAAGTACTGTAATGATCACATTTAGCTGCTAGTAGAAATTTTTATTTATTTTGGTAGTCTCTACTTAGCTTGAATTCTTTGTAAAATGCTTGAATTCTTTGTAAAATGCAGGTATCACATTTTATAAAACATAATATTATTAAAACTATTTTTTAAAGTATTTTGTTTTCCTTCTAACTTTTAAAAAGACACATGAAGGGAAGGTGGTATCTTAAAAAATAATTTCAAACAAGCTCTTACGAGACTTATAAAACAGACTTGTAGAAAATAACAAAGATGAAGCCAGAATAGGATTTTATCAAGATTGTTCTTTCCCAGGTGAAACCTACTTTAAAATCAATGGGTATGGCCTATGAGATAGCTCAGCAGGTTAAGACACCTGCTCATCAACCTGGTGACCCAAGTTCAATTCCCAGTATCCCATATGAGGGGAGAGGAAAACCAACTTCTGAAAATCGTCCTCTGACCTGCACCTCCATACCATGACATGCATGCACACCCCTCCTCTCCCCCACCTCTCTCCCTCTCTATCTCTTCTCTCTCAAATGAATAAATTTTTTTTAAAAAAATGGCTAATGAAAGAATAAACTTTCTTGCAACAAACCGAACCAGGAAGGTATTAAAAATAGTGCATTTTATTTCAACCGTTACTTTTCATAATTTGTTTTATCACAGATGGTATCTCCGCTCTATTCCCTTACTGGGCACATTCACTAGTGTTACATAAAACTTCCTATAAAATTAAATAAGAATTAAAAGCACAGCTAAAAGCAGAGTAGCCACCGGGTGAAACCATTCACCATCACACACTCTCAGCCCTAACAACAGTGATTTTTTTTTTTCCTGTTTGGGAGATTTCTTGACATTAGACTCGTTTTTGCATTAGGGAAAGGAGATGTCTTTTCCAAGCTGTCTCACAGCTCGCTTGGCCACCACACTGTCGTTTGTGTTGACCCAGTGGTACCTGTCCACCCGGTGCCCCATAGGCCTGAAGCACCTGGGGTTCCTAGGCATCAGGTGGTGGGTGGTCCCCAGGAGCCCCATTCGGCCATCTGCCACATACTTTCTTCGGGGGAGGTGCAACCAAGGTTGGAAGGGCTGTTTCAAGTTATCAACCTAGGGAGAAAAATGACAGAAAGAAAAGGTAGGGAGATTGGTGGGCTAAAAGGCAGCTCTGGGGACTATGAACCTATAAATGAGAAAAAGCCTTTCAAAAGCACAGTGATTTACAGATTAATGGAAATGAAGCCAAGAGAAATCTTTCAGAAAATCTGCCAATATTTTATGTAACTTAAAAAATGTCATTTTCCACATCTCCCTCAGAAACTAATAAGGGTTAGTGCTGATTGGGCGACAAGGGGAGTTACTCCCCCAAAGCTATGCCCACTGGCTTGTCTTCTCTCCAGCAAACACCAATGCACAGGTCATTAACACTTACCTAGATGGGACTTGGTAAGCCACCATCCTCTTCTGCCTTGAGAGCAGAGAGAGACAAGAGGGGAAGAAGAAAGTTTGTAGTAGAAGAGGTAAAGGAATGGGATGAGGAAATAAGGGTGCAAACGACACAATACATGTATATAGCCCTAAAAGAATATTTTTTTAAAAGGTTGCTTTAGATCCTTTGACAAAACTAATATGCTAATGCAACTGAAAATGTTTGCTCTAGGTCTTTGATCCCAGCTACTTGGGAAGCTGAGGCAGGAAATTCAAAAGTTCAAGGAAGTTAGTTGAGCACATGTCTCAAAATAAATAATATTAAAATCAAGTAAAGGTTGAGGAGATGGATCAGGGGCCAAAGGCTTTGCCTCACAAAAAAAGTTCCTGAATTTGGATCCTCAGATCCCATGTAAGAACGCCAGGCCCATATGACTGTGGGCTGTAATTCCAGCCCTGGAAGGCAGAGCCTGGGAATCCCCAGAGCAAAGCAATAAGGAGGTGGAGGCATACAGGAGATTCCTGATGTCAGCAGCCTTGGTCCTCCATAGGCGCACACGCGCGCGCACACACACACACACAAGCCCTACTTTCCAGGGCTCTCCCCCTAAACCCTACAGATTCTAGCCTCCAGCAAAGTTTCAAAAGTTGGAAGCCTTCCAGCCCTCTGACAATCCTACATCACAGGTTAGAGAAACAAAAAAGGTTCTGTCAAAATACTGACATGATAGGGAGGTTATCTTTATCATTTCTTTCTTTTCTATTTTGTTTCTCTTTTATACTGAGCAGGTTTTCTTTCTACTTTCTCTTCTTTTCTTTCTTTCTTTCTTTTTTTTTTTTTTTGAATTGCAATACAAAAAAAAAAAAAATGAGGACAAGAATGAGAACACACGGACCTTGTAGATACTCTTGGGATTGCTGACTTTGGGGATGGCACGGGGCTCCTTGCCACCGTTCTCCTCATCGGAAGATGTTCCAGAGGAGCAATCCCCCCGGGCCCTGTTGGCAGCGTGACTGATTTGCTGAGCCAGCTCCCATTCCTCCCATCTGCCTTTAAAAGAAGCAATTGTAAATGGATGTTTTTTCTCACCGTACCTAAAGAGGAAAAGAAAATTAAAGTATTTCAACGGGGATTTAACTTCCCACAAATTTCTATTTCTAATCTTGTCTAGAGGGCACATGCTAATTCGTAAGGAGTTGTTTCACAAGTTATGACTCTAAGGGGGAAGAAAACAAATTGAAGGGCATTATCAGCTTCAGCTAGTCTGCTGTAACAATAAGTGAGGAGATCCTATAAGCTATTCTAATTGGCCAAGAAAAAAAATCATTCTCTTTTGGTTCAATTAATGGACTGAATTGCCCCCTTCCCACAGTAGATAACTGCTCTTCTTTCTGATGTTGTCTGTGATACTTAGACATTGTAAGTCTGTGGTTTGCATGGGTTGAAATGACTAAAGTCATATTGCAAATATGCCACTATATTTTTAAACATGCCAATCTGCCTATTTCCTGATAGAGATGTGTGTTGTCTAATAAAAGTTGGCACCTACAGTCATAACCAAACAATGTCTTTGTGCCTAAACCAAGGCCTTGGCATCAGCTTTCACAAAGGTTCATAGAGCTGACTACATAACCTAAGGTTTCTAGGGGTTACCAAGCACCCACACCATGAGATCACTCACCTGCAGCACACCTCAAAGGGATCCACCCATATGGTCATCTCCTTTGGAAGTCCCAGGTGAGAAAATTTCACATTACTTTCAACACAAGCCTTTTCTAAAATGGGGTCTTTATTCTGATTACCATTTATCCTGATACACCTTAAGGGAGAATAGTAGAGAAGGGAAGGGACATGAAGACATGCTGACAGGCACTTCAGCAGGAAAATGAAAACCATTTGTGGGTGTATCTCTGGCCTAACAGTGTATCTCTGGCCTGACACCCACCTTCCCCTCACCCTCTACTTTGAGAAGCAGAAGACAGACATCATTGACTTGTGACAAAGTGACTCAGTGTGTGCGACTGCGTCACTCAGTCACAGAACTGGGTCACCAGCTGTTCAGTGTCTGCACACGTAGATTAGAAATCGCCTGATCCATTTCACATACAGGTCTATGGCTTCCAACTACACTGTCATCTGCTACATCTCTTTCTCTCAAACCCCTGTTCAAACAAATGAATATGACCCATAAAGGTCCTTACTTGTAGACAGACAACAAAATTGCTGCCCGTTCCTAGCAGATGTCAGCGTTGATTGGCTCCTTCCCTCCGCAGCAGGGCAGAAGAGTGCTCACCTGAAAGCTTGCCCTTTAGAAGGGCAGTCGGGGTGCCAGTGACCTCTGTAGGTTTCAAACAAGATTGTCATCAGCTTTAATGAAAAATCTTCCAGCTGCTCTTTGCTCAGCTTTTCATGTTTCTTCGCCAATCTTGTGACAAAGAAAACGACTGTTGCAATTTCATCTCTCATGATTCAAAAGCAATCTGGTGGGGACCTGTGAGCATAGAAAGGAAGCAAGAAGAAACCACATAAAAACGTTTGACTTATAATCAGACATAATTAATTGCCCCTTGGGAATTTTCACTGAATGAAGTACATCAACACATTCAACAAAACACCACCGATTCCTCAACTTGCCTGCTTTCAATTTTTCAAAGGGAAAAATTTCAAATTTAAAACACTTCGACAAATGAAAAATCTTTATGCTCCTTAAGTATGAAAGAAACTAACAGGGGACAGTAAGTTACATTTGTAGTCACTTTTTAAAGTGACTTTTTAGTAGTCACTTTAGTATTCACTTTTTAAAGACATACTTACAAAGAGACATTTCAGGAGAAAACATGAAAATGTAACTTGGCGCACAAAGCTGTCCACTGAGAGGTAAGGTTACTCCAAGGCATATTATACTTGCCAGTAAAGTCTCTTGAATCCCAACAAAAAGTAGGTCTGAGTTAGAAAACCAACCATATAATTTGATGCCAACCTCTTGCCTACACCTGTTTTGTGGACCTGGGCTACATCAGATATACCTAGGCCTTAAATGCTGATTGGCAGGTCATCCCACACAGATGCTGCCCATTAGGATAATCACATAGAGTTACTTCATCAGGACTCCATCAGGTCTTTGAACTAAATTTATAGTTTTTGTTTTGCTGTTAATATGTGATCTCTTCATATCCTGATATCTTATATTCCAATAATTGTACCTCTATTGATATATGAAAGATTTTTATCTTGGACTTTTGACATAACTTGGAAATCTACTGTTTGCTATTTGCCAAGTGTTCACTTGGAGAGTAGGTGGAGGTGATCTCTGAGTTTAGCCTCACTAAACTCAAAGGGTAAGTCAGTAGTCTCCTGATTACTACACACTGGGTTACTTGTTCAATGTAGATTACAGGAAGTTAACAGATCTACTGAAGTGGTCTTCTAAAGGTAAAGCATGCTAATCCCCCAGATGATTCTTGTACCTACCATACCATATATGTAACTTTTGAATGTCCACACTTAGTAGTTACCCATCTTTTTAGCAGTGGGGAAAAAAAACTCACTCCCTCAGTAGGAAATCCATTTCATCTTGAAAAAGCTCCAAATACCAGTCAGTACTTCCTTCATATGTGGTGTCAAATCCACCTCTTTGCTTTTCTACTTGTGCAACCTAGTTTTTACCCACACAGAACCATGAAGATTGTATTTAATTCTCTGGCCATATTATGACCTTTTGAACATGAGGTATTCAGCCTCCTAGGTCTTTTTTTTTTTTAGACTAAATATTCTCATTTTAGGAGTGACACTTCCTATGGATATATTGCTCAGAAAGCACTTCTGGGCAACTGGCTGCCACCTCCCTGGCTCTGACCCCTGTGTGCCCAGATGCAGCTTCAGGTGGTTTTCATCTTGCTGATGGGCATGGGCACCACATCGTTGACTTTCACTGAAATTGCAAGTACCTTCTTTTTCTTTCACAAATTCTGATGTTTCTGTCACATCTTTCCCTGCCTTCACATCAAAGTGTTTAAGAATGTGCGATCTGAATTCCGACAAACGTGGGTGTGAATTCTGCCTTCATAACTCACTATCTCTTGAGTTTAGGGCCAGCCTGGGTTACACAGTGAGTTCTAATATAGTCTGGGTTACAGAGAAAGATCCTGTTTCTCGCCCTAGCCCCCCCCCCAAGAAAACCCTATCTGTATAATCTTAGTAATGCACTTTAAATCTCTGTACTTTCAGTTTCCTGTCAGTGAGTGGGAGGTTTGATAGCAACCACAAAATTGTTATCAAGATTGTAATAGATAATTAAAACACCTGGTCATACGTCTACAAAGAAGAAGGCTTTGCAGCAGAGTAGTTAAAAATATATCTATAAATCAGGATCTGAGAAAAGGCTCCTGGGTACAGGTACTGAAATGGGGTCCCTGAGACCCCATTTGGTAGAAGAAAAAATGGCTTTCAAAGGTTGTATACTTCTACACACACACACACACACACACACTAAATGTAAGAACACTTTTAATACAAATCAGCTGTGTGGGATCTAATTCCAGTCTATCCTCAAGCTCAATAGAAATCTAGCAAAGTTTCTCACCCTCTCTAGTCACCAAGCTCTCCATCTAAAAAGGAAGGGTATAAAATGTGTCTGTCCTTGAAAAATTCGAAACTAGACTTCTGGCTTTGGCTCCCAGCTCTGTCGACTTTGTGATCTCACTGTGTGATTTGTCTTCTCTGCCCCCCCATTTTCTCTGTACACAAAGGAGGTGGCAGCATTAGTAAACAGCTCTGTAAAGCTGTTAGGACAATTAAGTGAAAAATACTACCTTACACCTAGAACTCAGTAAGTACTCCACAAACATTAGATATTGTCACTACTGCTCCTAACACTATGGCAGTGTCTTACAAGGATCTTGGCAAGGTTAAATTACAAAATATGTAAAGTACTTCCTGGGATGCCTAGAAAGTGCTCCACATTAACGACCATGAAGGCTTTTGTACTTATTGTTTTATTATGTCATTTGTAATGCGCAGAGATGATGTAGAATATAAAACAAGTATACGCAGAGCCACGCCAATCATATTCCACAGCACTGATGAATTAATTAATGTGCAATTCTAGGGCTCTAACCCAGGACCACACATATGCTAGGTAAGTGCTCTAACATGGAGACTGCTTTGTGTAAAATTTATGTCATTGCTACAATGAATCAGCTTATTTATGATTCGCTGATTTTGTTATCTAGTAAAGTATCTCTTTGGGTTCCTATCACCTGCATATTAGATAAGAATATCACCTATGCCCTGTAATCTAGAAGCTGAATATGACAGAGATCAAGAAAATTATTTTTGACAAAGTCTTAGGAATATCTTTTCCAGTTAGCATTCTTTCCCTTCAATCAAATAATTCTTTTCATATACAGTAGAAAGATAATTGGTGGTTGACTGAAAATTCACCAGTTACCTTTTTAATCAATTAATATTTCTTTAATCTACCAGATAACTCTATCATAGAAGGAGGAGGAAGTTTACCTTGACATACCCCTTTTATTTCAAGAAATTCCAACTTCTATAATACTCAAGAACCATCTGTTTGGTTAGACCTTTGAGAATTCTGCCTTGTTTGAGGTCAAGATCACTGGTCTATAATTGATGCCACCTGCCATCTTCCCTTTTTATAAAAGCTGGCCTCTTTGGCTCAACTTGCAGCAATTTTATTTGAGAGAGGGAGACACACACACACACACACACACACACACATACACACACGGAGGGACAGAGGGAGGTAGAAAGAGAGAAAGAGAAGTCACATGCATTGTGGAGGTCATTTCATCTCTACACTGCTCCCATAAAATAGGCTAAGGCCTCTGCGACAGCTTGGTCACTGCTGGCTCCTGTCTCTACCAAATCCTCTCTTCCTCAATACCCTTTAAACCTTTTACATGTGACTCCAGTCTTCAAGTCCATTTTATAGAGCTCCATCTAAGATGGTTGGTACTAGGACTGCTCTAGGGAAGAAGACTCTAAAGTAGGATTTGGGATTCGAATTACTCACTTACTGGCTGCAACAAACACAACTAGTGGTATCAGAATATGGAACTGGATAGTTCCTGGGATGCTGGAGCAGTGTGAGTATCAAAGCTTTCAGTGGTGATGGACGGAACCACAGTATAGATGTACGGACTGTCCCAGACAATGCAATTACAGCCTTCATGCTTGAGAGAGCTGAAAAATGGTAAAGACTACTGAAATGGATAACTGAGCACATTGGTATCTAAGAAGGACAATTTAAGATGGAATTAAGGTTAGTTCAGTTCATCAAGGACTTATATGCATACTGGGTCTAGAATATATGAAAAGAAAGGCAAGAATGGGACCCAAATGACCTTCTGCCCCTACTGTCAATTATTCATTTCAACTGACCATGATACAGTTCTCATTCCTTGCTCACAACAGAAGTTCCTAAGCTGCTGTAATTTGAAATCACCTTTTAAAACCTGAAGCCTGCTTTCTATCCCCGACTTTGTGATTGAACTGACAATAAGTAAATGCAACCTGGATATCAGATGTTTAAATCTCCCAATTCATTTAATGTTCCACACAGGAAAAATCATTAAGACAAATCTTTCCTAGCTGTCAAGATTTCAAATTTATTTTAATATTTGATTACTCAATAATGCCTTGAACTTAGCAGAGATTATTATGACAATTTCATATAATTTATTCTCATCCTTTCTAGCTAGTTTCCCAGGTAACTTTTGCAAAGATCTTTTTTTTTAGTTGTGTTAAAAGTGACACAGCAATGTACCAGACTGAAATGATGCTTGATTCTGAACTAAGGACAACATATACTTTAACAAATACACAACTTTTTCCTTTTGAAATGCTTACTGTTTGCATTCTTACTCTTATGTTAGTGGAGCCAGAGATTTAATAATTCTTTTGCAATTGTACATTCCAATTGATGAGTCGGCCATGTTTGAACCTTCTCCGAGTGTTATTTTCTGCAACAGGCAGGTCCAAGCAGGCCTTAGTGTGAACAGAACAGCAGATTGACAATGTACTTGGATTTCAGGAAAGAACAATCAAATAGAAAGTAAACACCATGCAAAACTTCCTTCAGTTGCTTCGGAGAACTTCAAACGCTTGATTTAAATCACCTCCTTTACCTTAGTGACAGCTACTGCTTTTGCTTTAACTGACACTCAACCGATGAACCACTGATCCCCTATTTACATTAGATATTGCCGCGTGTTCCTTCCCTTTCAGAAGACTTATATACGAGAGAAGGAAAGCAGATCTGTGCATAAAGGATCATTTGAATCCAGCTTCAAAACTGCCATATTCAGTGATGACTCCAAGTTGCAAGGGTCGGTCACCAAGAAGATACTATAACATTGAAATAATTAAGGCACACAGTGGGGAGGCCAGGATAAGATGAAACAGCCACAAACCTGCTGACCTAACCTTGATCCCAGGAGCCCACATGGCAGGAGAAAATTGACTCTGGAAAGCTGTTGCCTGACCCCCACACGAAGGCTGTGGTATGTATGCTTGCCCCTCCCCTTCCCAAATAAATAACTGACAGATAGAGGATAGACAGACAGACAGAGAGACAGACAGACAGACAGGCAGACAGACAGACAAGGTAAACTGAGTTTCCAGTAACATGAAAAAAATGTTCATCCATGTCTCAATGCCCATATAAGAACTTAGATCCAACTTAAGCCAGCCTAAACTGACCTTGAGCTTGCTCATTGCTTTTTGTTTTGAGACAAGGTCTCTGTGGATTTCTGACTAGCCTAGAGCTCTCTATACAGACTGGGTTCACCTAGAACTCTGCAACCATACTCCTGCCTGCAGTCTCCCTGGGGATGGGATCACATGCGTGTACTGTCAGGTCCAGCTTTATCTTCATATTCAGCTAGAAATGCTGAAATTTAAGCGATAAAGTACTCTCTTCCACTGTTCCTGGGTACTATGTAATAATCCCTTTCTGAGATATCTATCCCCTTGCTTTTAAGGATTTCTTCTTGGAGATTATCCACAGCAGAGGATTATCCACAGCAGAACAAAATGTTGGTGTCCTGTCTGCGAAGGTTTGGGAAAGAGAGCCATTTGCAATAAGGATGAAAAGGAAGAAAGGCAAGAAACAAAGACACATTTTAGCTATGATGTCTGTAACAGAAAATCAAATGGAATAGAGATGGAAATGGCCTTGCGGGAATCAGATTTTCCAGAACTGTGTGTCTTCACATTAAAATAGGGCAGTGCAACTTGATCACTAAGGTAAGAGATAATCAGGCCCCAAAGTTCATCATTAAAAAAAATGAAGTATGAAACTCTGGTCTTATGTTTACTTTTTTGCATCCCAGTTATTTATGCTTATGCTAGTCTAAAAAATTAAAAATAATTTTATTATATTATCAATGCATATTATAACATCAATGCAAAGTAACAGGTTTCAGTGTGACATTTTCATACACAACAACGTGTTATAATCATAGCATACTACCTTCTACTTTATTGCCCTCCCCCTCTCATCCCTGCTACCCTTCTTTTCCACCCCGAATAATCTTCTCCTTTTAGGTCATTCTGTTTTAGTTTACACATAATGAAAAAAAATAAGCTATACCTATCGTTCTGTGTCTAGCTTATTTTCACTTAATACAATATTCCCAATTTCTGTCCATTTTCCTGAAAATTATGATTCCTTTCTTTTTTAAGATAACTAAGTTTTCACTATGTCTCATACACATAAAAGCACAAATTACAAATGACAGCTGAATTAATTTTTCAAAATAATATTTATTTATAGATTTTTGTTCTTTGACAAATTCATACATGGGAATAATGTGTTCCAACCATTCTTTTTGGTTAACTACTACTGCACTCTGTGTGTGTGTGTGTGTGTGTGTGTGTGTGTGTGTGTGTGTGCTATTTATCTGCTCATCCATTTTTAGGCACCTGATGTGACTGTGCTTCTTGACAGTATGATGTATATAGTACTATAGTAAATATGTATATTTATGAATCTAACTTCAGAAAGTTAGTTTCAAAATATAAGTTAAATTGAACATTATAATTGCTGGATTTCTGAGGTAATAGATAGTATTATAATCTGACTTATTTTATTTCTTTAGTATTCCTTCCTTAAACTACTACAATAATAAGTTTTTCTATCTATTTGTAAATGTATACCACTGCTAATAAGAACAGAGGGAATATAGATGTTTTAACAAAAATTCACTTCAGAAAGAAGAAACATATCTTCGATAACAATAGCATAAGTGAGTAGCACCATTTTGACAAATGAGTCTATTCTATAACCTGCACATAAACTCAATCTTATTATGTTCAAGCCACCATTAAATGAATCATATAAATTGGTGAAACAAATTCTCAAGTTTTACGATAGATATCAAGATTGTCCACTGAAACTAACACAGAATGTGAAAAATGTGTATATAGATAGTACACTAGTGTAATAAATGTGCTTGTAAAAGTACAATTCTTTGCATTTAAGTTAAATAAAAAATTCTAAATTAGAGCATAGGAGAATAGTCTTTTTATTAATGGAAGATACTAATTGTAGACTGACTATATCAAGTTACAGATGAGCTAGAGAAGAGGAACAATAAAGATAAGTTAAAAGCACCATGGAAGATTTTAAGTTTGAAGTTTTAAGAAACTGTAGATGAGCTAAGAGGGAAAGGAACAAGATAAACGTAACCAAATATAAGCATATAGAATTTTGATATATATTCTGCATGTCTGGAAGAAATAAAGAGTTATATAATTTAAGGGTGTGTGTGTGTGTGTGTGTGTGTGTGTGTGTTCCATACAGAAAACAAAAGAAGTTTAAATGCTAAATTAGTGTAGTGAAAATGAAAGCAAGAACGAGTGGCTATGTAGGCATAAATTAATTTCATCCTTGTAAATAAATTCATTGACAAGAAAATTTCTTCCTTTTGGATTCATAAGGAACACATACTAGAGCTCTTAAGAAAAACAAACTTTCTTGACAATGCATCTAAACTATTATGGTATGGTGAAATTGTATACAATTTCTTTCTACAATTACTTTTATAAGTGTGGGAAACCTACCTGAGTTTTGGAATTCAATCAGTCAGTGGCCAGGGAAATTTTTTGTATACCTATATCCTAGAGAAGACCAGCTTGTTTAGTATGTGGCTAGGTTTGATCCCAAAAACCACAAAAGCAAATTAAAAAATCAATAAATTAAGAATGTCGCCTTGTCTCTAGTCACCTGCTCTATCCTTTCGGAGTGAACCATGGTTAAGTGTCATGGTTGGTGAACACTAGGCTGCCCCACTTCCCTTGGAGCCTCATGGGATCCTGAGACTTTCACAGCGTCAGAAGAATGCTAAATTTCTATTCTGTACTTTTTCCAGAGTTCTAGCTTAAATAAATATCTAATCCCACCACAATGCTCTGCTATAGCCTAAATTTAGGCTTGCCTAGACCCAAACTTACCATAACTGTTAATAACTAGATTTGCCCTTCTTAGCTACTAAATGGTCATTGAGAGCTAGAAGTATACCTTGTCTAATTACTAACCATTACCAAATCCTGAAAAATTTCTTTCACATGATCTCTTACTCAACCCATATTTACCACATCACTCCATATATAATATATTATAATACATAATGTTAAGACTAAATAGAATTCCAGTCTCTTTTGTCTCTCCCTCTTCTGAGCTATGCTACTTTATCTGCCATTAAACAGGCACTTTCCATATGTCAAGGACACTCTATAGCTTTCCATGACCGTCGTCTCTCTTGCTCTCTCTCTCATTCTGTTTCTGCAATGGATGCACGCCCACTCTTTATCCCCCAGCTGGCCCTGAATATGACCATCTCTGTGAATTTGTGCTTTTCTTTCACAAATCATCCCTGCTGCCAAGAAGATCCCTTCCTCATGCGTGTTGTGCTTTTTCTTCCAGACTCAGTTTAACCCCATCTTTTTCAATAGACCCTCTCTACCTTCAGGTCTTCAGGGATTTTTTTTTTTAATACTCTTTTCTAAACGCTGGTAAAAATGAAGCTTACACTAATAGTCAGGATCCCTGAAGCACTTATTAATCTAATCACTTGACATTCGGTATGTTTATATTTGATATAAATATAACACACACTCTTTCATGCATTAATATAATTATATGGATATCAATTATGATTATATACCTTAATATAATTAACAAAATTTAGCTATCTTAATTATCTATGTGCATGAATTGTCTCACCTTCCAAATAGATATAAATCCCTGGAGATTGTGCTCTCTAGAGATAGAAAGTATGAAGCAAGTTTGCTCCTGCTGAGCCAGAATGGAGAGCTCCAGCAACTTCAATTATGAAGCCTGTTTGTTAGGTTGCTTCTGATTTACCTAAAAGATAAATTAACATTTTATCCCGAAAGCAATAGTATTGATTAATCAATAAACATAAACGAAAAGCTAATTAAGAGTCTAGTGCACTCTTTCTAATGAGAGTACAATGAAATGAAACTTCTAGAATATGCAATTATGAAAACTGCTAGTAATTTGTTTTGGCTGAAATGAAAATATCCTTTCATAATTAAACATATTTGGTGATTTGTATTTCTTTAAAGGCACTAAATTGACTGCAGTCCAGTCTTGCTTCAATTTACAAAGAAGTTCCTAAGTATACCATCATGAATATTAATATGGTAATCTGACTTTTTTTGATGACCTACATAAAAAAACAAGGCACGGTTTTATTTCCTAGGAGAAAGTATCTATTTACTATACAAATCTAAAAAGCTGCTGCTAACATTTATTAATTTCTAACCAGTGTCATTCTTTATTTCTTCCTTCCTTAACAACATCTTTCAAAAACTGTGGAAACAGTTGGGTGTGGTGGTATATGTTGTAATCCCAGCACTTGGGAGGTGGAGGCAGGAGATCAGGAGTTCAACGCTAGCCTTGACTCCATAATGAGTTTTCTCTATTTAGTCTTTTATCTAGGAGCAGTAAACTAAACCAATATAAATTTGCCAACCTCAGGTGGGAAGTTTTTGTTTTTAGTACTCTTCTTGGTTTCCGCCAATTCACCTATTTCACTCCATCCCCTTAGAGGTCTTTCCCCATCTCCCGGATCACCCAAAACCCAGGAATTAAAATGGCAAACACGTCCCCTGAGAGGTACCTTCCTGGAGCTTCTAACACAAATGCAATCTTTTGTTGGGGGCATTTTAACCACCAGCAGCATTCTTGCTTAGATTAAATCATAGGTCTCCCTGGTCTCCAGACATGCCTAGGCATGATCCACAGATGCAATGAGATCCTTGGAGTTTCTCTAGTAACTGCGGCCAAATCAACAGCAACCCTAATAAGAACAAGCTTCTCTGCCCGCCCCCCCAAACAGAACTAGGCCCCACACATCTTTTGGTCATTTTCCTTTTGTGAGCAGGTGCCTTTAAGCTAGTCCATTCTTTTACTATTTTTAGTTGTACTACATACAAAATAAAATATATTTAAATTTTATTTCATAAGAAAATTTATCTTAATGGTTTTTATATTTTAGAGTGGTTTTTTTTTCATTTCCTTTGAAGAAGTTTTTAAAATCTAAATTCAACACATGTAATGCAACCGTTACCTTGGATGTCAGGAATGGAGTTCAGGTAAGATTATTCTAGGATGTAACTAGCAATCAAAAAAATTAGCTAGGAAGAAGTATTAAATATCTTGAATAACAATTACTGAAGTTTGAAAGAACTGTTTAATTATATCCTGAAAAAATATGTAAGTGCATAGTATTAATCCTCATTTTATTTTTATGGGATGTTTAAATGTGTATTTTTTGTAATGTTTACTGAAACACTGTACCTCTTCCAAATGTAGAATGAATTGATACAAAATAGGGTTATTTACAAATGATGTCTTTTACAAGTTAATTTTACAATTAGCTGACTTGTTTCTAACGAACTGTATTACTCTTCACTTTGGTGTTCACAAACAAACTGTGCCTTCAAGGGAAAAAATGTTGTCTTTCATATTCTACTCAAGATTATACTTGGGAAGATCCTGTGTTTTAACAGCTTGAGTTTGGGCTTTGCCATGAATGATCCAGATTATTGGCCCCTATTCAAGTTATTAGTGGTGTATATGAGACCCCTGGATTTAGGGAATCTGCCTAGGAAGTTTTTCTCTATGGGATGTAAGCTGGGTACAAGAAGTACATATTATATCCAGGCTACTTCCAATTGAGTTCCACAAAGTGTGTTATAAAATTTTTTATCCTCTCCTGAATCCTTAATTAAAGGAAAAGAGGAGAAAGGGTAAGGAAGAATTACTAGCCGAGATCACCCTGAAATCCTGCCACCATTGCCTTTGCCTACTACACCTACTCCAAATATGCATGCATATGTCATCTCATATGAAATTGTTCAAGTAAAGAAATATAACTGTCACAAAAGTGTATCTCTAACCTCCACATGCCTTACCCCAAGTCCAAATTTACTCTCCATTACAAGACCAACTCAAATCTTATCTCCTCCTACAATTATCTGACTTATCAGGTCTCATTGACACCCCTTCTCCTAGTAGTACAGTGTATTGATCTCATAGAGTGATAACTTTGTATCACTACGTAGATTGTCCACAAAGACTAGAACAGCAAATGTCCTTTAGATGCTAAATATATATTAAAAACATAGATTGTCCACATAGACTGGAACAGCAAATGTCCTTTAGGGGCTAAATATATATATATAAAATATGAGCTGGAAGCAGGGACAGTTTTGCCCAAGACTGACCCCAAGAGTGCAAAACTGTGGTTTGGAGCTCAAGAGGCTCACGCTTCCACCTACCAACAAATGCTGGCTCACTGACTTGAAAATCCAGTCCTGGGCTCACTGCAAGGCCCTGTTTACAGACAAGGTCAAATCTCAGAGGGTCCTAAAAACTTCAGAGGGTCTCTCAATGGCAATCCTGCAGGACAGACTATTCAGGCAGGCCCACCTCCAGTGGAGAATGGGTATGGACCACCAGTGGGCTTGGGGGCTTGGGCAGTGGAGGAGGGGGAAGTCTGCCTCTCCTGCCATACCAGGAAGAGAAACTTCTCAGAACCAAGCCTCCACAGCCCAGGTCTCTTCCCAGGGAGCCCTGCCTTCCTCCCCGCCCCCACCCAATCCCTTCTGGAAGCCTCCACCCGCCCCTCCCCCGCCTCGCGCCCGCCCCGCCCCCTCGGCCACGGGGTTCCAAGGGCGGTTGGCCTCCCGGCCACGGTCACTCGGCCAGTAGTTGCTGCAGGACGCACGCGGTTGGGAGAGTCCGGGCTGGGAGCTTGAAAAGAAGTTGTGCGAGGCGGTGCAGACCCAGAGAGCCCAGCCGAAGATGCCTAGGGGACCGGGACCTCGAGCAGGAGGGTCCCGGGAGGTGGCAGGGAAGGGGTGCTCGCGCCCCAGGTCACCTGGGGGTCGCAGTGCCCACCCTGGGGGAGGCAGGGCCTGCGGCCTGCTGGTCATACCACCAGCGAGGGTCCCCTTGAGGCTGAGGCGATCTCGGGGAGCCTTGCCTTGCGCCCTCTGAGCTGTCCTTGAGGGTCCGCCTCGCGGCCACCAGCTAGGACACCGCGCCGGCACTGCGGACCATCGGGAGCTGCAGCGGCGGGCGCCCGGTGCTCGGTTTGTAGGCAGTGTAATTAGCTGATTGTACCGCGGTGCTGACAATCACTAACTCCACTGCCATCAAAACAAGGCACAGCATCACCCGCCGCCGCCCCCCGGAGGAGAACGCCGGCCGCAGTCAGAGCAGAAAGCTGAGACCAGACCGGAGACAGGATGCGTCAGCGAGCACGTTGTCAAAGTGCGAGTAACCCTCAGCAACGGGCGGGCTCCTTCCTGTGGGGGCAGTTCAAGTCGTTAGCTGTGTGTGTCTAGGGATCAAAGCAATGGTTCCAGCTCGTGCCAGAGAAACTGAAAGATTAGAAAAAATGAGATATTGCTGCTTAACCACAACTTAACCGGTGATTTGCCTGTCAAAACCCACAGATGGGAACTTCCAACCTGAGATTGCAGATTTCTTCTATGAGTCTAGTTACTAGGCAGTGTAGTTAGCTGATTGCTAATAGTACCAATCACTAACCACACGGCCAGGTAAAAAGACTGGGATTCGTCGGACTGAGCTGCGTACAACGTTTGGTGGGAAGAAGGCCATAAGAATATGCTGGTCTTATGCACTGCCTATTAAGAAGAAAAACTAGCATTTAGCTGCTGAGTATATATATACGTATGTGTGTATTTTTTCCAACGATTCCTTCAGGCTCTTAGACTGAAGAAACAGATTTAGACTGGGAAACAATTTTTCCTTTAGTCGATAGATCTAATTATCATATTGAGTTGTGATGATCAATCTCTGGATTTTCTGTGACACTATATTGAGAAAAATAAAGTACCATGAAGACTCAGCCATAGATATTGTCATGAGTCCATTTCCTTGCGACTTTAGGATACCCATCTCAATTCCTGCCGATCGATCACTGAGGTAGTTACATGGCTAGTTGCTGAACGGGTTAAACTGTCCCTGGATTAACCCGGGGAGTTAAAATTGAAATTAAAATAAAAGCCTTCAGGAAGCCTTCACACGCACACGTAAGGCGCAGGACACAAAAACAAACGTCCTAACTTTTCATGTGGGAACTTGGTTCACTTACTAGCATTTTAAACTACAACGGTTGCTCTCTGGACAGCTAGGGAGTACACGGAGTTACAGCGTAAATACAGCTTCTTTCCTAAGACTTGCAACAAAAGATCCAGGAAGAAAAAAAAAATCACAAAAGCCATATTCTTGGGTACTTGAGACTTTTGCCTCCCTGATGGAATCTCTAACTCAGACCTCAGAACTTCCCGGTGGTTTGGGTGCTGGGCTTTGGAGATCTTGTCTAGAAATGGGTGAGGAGTGGGAGTCGGGTTAGGGTCAGTGGTTCTTTAAAAGCTTATTCAGCTGTTCGGTTGGGGTTAGGGAGGGGACTGTGGTTTAGGATCTAAGAGGCTAAACATGTCCCTCCACTGACTCCAACAGGACCAGGCGCATCACAAAGTTGAGGCTTTGTAAGATCTGACTGGCCAGAAAGCCTGTGACCACAGCAGAAGTGGACTGCAGATAGGCCACAAGCACGCGGGGAACCCATCACCTACGGAAGAAAGAGAGGCTTTGGTGACTGTTAACTAACTCGACCGACCGTTCTTGGAGGGGGCGGGGCAAAGAAGCTAGGGGAAGCGTCCTTAGTCACCATGGAAACGCCAGGAGACTTTCTCGGCACTGAGGAGTCCCAAATTTGCTCCCCTGGATTACTGGTGTTCTCCGGCTGCTCAGAGCAGGACGCCAACTTGGCTAAGCAATTCTGGCTCGGGGCGTCCATGTACCCCACTACTGAATCTCAACTAGTGCTGAGCAGGGGCAGTCGTCAGCGTCTGCCAGTGGCGCGGTCTTCCAAGACCCTTCTACCTGGTGAGTATCTACCCAAACTAATCCTAAAGTAAGGATCTAAAGGTATACGCAAATAGTTTATACAGATATATAAGTAGCTCCTGAACCTTTCCAAGTTTATACAAATACGTTCATAAGTAGTTCTGAACCTTTCTGGCGTTTCTTCCACCGGAAAATAATCAGTGTTATCATTGCTACATATAAAATTACATCTTAAGTGTTCTTTCAATTACAGCTTCTATTTGGCAAACAGTACAGATGAACCTAAGAACATGATATATATTGATTAAAATATTAGGATTGTATTTACAAAATTGAGTTCAAACTTAAAAGCTTTAAAGAAGTTGGAGGCAAAGGCAACTTAATGAATCAGTGACTGACTGACAATCCCTCAAGTCTAGGATGTGTAAAGTGTTCTTATGCAATGTTTGTAGATATAGCAAATCAAACATATTAACAGTGTGGACTACTTCCCCCATGATTTCTTTACTTCCCTTTTGTGTTTCTTAGAGAAAAGTTCCATCCAGTCCTCCTTCCTTGAGCACATCAGTAAGTATCAAGCTTAATGTCTTTCAGTGCATAGACTCATATTATTCAGAGGACAGTCAATAGAAAGTACAACTTCACATTGTAGTATGGCTGTCTGAATTGCATTCCTAACACCTTGCCTCAGGGTCCATACTGTCTATCCAGAGAACAATGTAACAGGTTGACAGAAATCTAGAGATTAGAATCTCTGATCCTACAGATGTGCTCCCTTTACAGACCTTGTTTCCACACAGCCTTACTGGTCGTCTAAGATTAGAGGTCCCCCGAAGCCAGAGCTACATAATACAGTCTTTTATTACTTAGGAATCTGGTTTTAAGGCTTTGAGACAGCATGTCTTTGTGTGTAACTTCTACTCTATTAACCCTTATCCAATTTTATATTACTATAAAATCACGATAACAGTATTTCAGGCTAAAATTGATTTTATTTCCTCTAGCAGAAGTAGATATCTCTGCTAAAATCCTAAAGATTAAAGAATCTGATGAGAAAAAAAAGTATCTTGAGAAGGTAGGCCATTATTTTATTTCTGCTAATTTTCATTGTATGTCTAAATAATTTTGTTCATTAGTATGGAGGATATTATATTTTTAAATGTATGTATATAAAAATTTGCTATTTCTGATATATCAGCTCTAAAAAGCTTTTATTTGAATTTTAATTAAAAATGAAGAAATTCTTATCAGGCCTGGTAGCATAGGCCTCATATTCCAGAGGTGGGGGGAGCCCACAAAATATCAGGGTTGGCCTAGCTACAGAGTTAGTTAGAATGTCTCATTAAAAAGGGGAGGGGGAGGGGCTGGAGAGATGGGTCAGCAGTTAAGACTCTGCCTGGCAAGCAGAAGATCCTGAGTTTGAATCCCAGGTCCCATGTAAAAAAACGCCAAGTGGAAATGGTGGTGGCCTGCACTTCCGGCCCTGGTGGGCGGAGCCTGGGGAATACCAGTGAAACAAAAAGGAGGTAGATGTAATCCAGGATGATTCCCCAAGTCACCCTTGCTCCTCCATAGGGACACATAGTGCCCTCTGATGTGCGTGCACATACACACACACTCAAGAAAAATAAAGTTAAAAGGGGGGAGGGGGAAGAAAGAGGGCTGGATATGCAGTCCAGTGGATATACAGTCCAGTGGATATACAGTTCAGTGGATATACAGCTCAGTGGACATACAGTCCAGTGGACATACAGCTCAGTGGATATACAGTCTAGTGGACATACAACCCAGTGTATATACAGTTTAGTGGATATTCAGCTCAGTGGATATACAGCTCAGTGGATATACAGTTCAGTGGATATACAATCTAGTGGTTATACAGATATACAGTTCAGTAGATATACAGTCTAGTTGTTATACAATCTAGTGGATATACAGCTCAGTGGATATACAGTTCAGTGAATATACAATCTAGTGGATATACAGTTCAGTGGTATAGCACTTGCCTTGCATGTGCGGGACAAGGCTTAAGCCCCAGAACTGCAACACAAAACATCAGTTCTAGTCAACTCTGATTACTCTCAGTCTCTGGAGAAGCTCCAAACTATATAGGAATATTATGAACAGAAATAGGGAAAGATAGAGTCACACTTTTCAAAAAGACTCCAAGCCTTTTCCGTCTAAGAACAAAAATGTGTTAAGAACAGGAAAAATTATTGTCTTAATAGATCAAAATAGGACTGACATCTTAACCTGTTTTGACTGAAAGCTGAAATTAAACTGTTTATTTGTCTTTTTTTGGCACTCATATGATAAAGTAAGTCATAGCACTTAACTCAGCAATTAATACAGTGATTTATAGCAATACTTTGTTTGTTCACAGATAAATTCTATTCATAGAACTGTTCCTCAACTATTAAGGCATAGATAGAATATTTGTTTTGGCCTAATGGTTTTAATCACTAGACAAACTGGCATACTCTGAGGACATATTGGGAATTCTAGAGAAATCCCAGAACTATATATATATATTTAAGTTTTCTGATTATAATTCACTCTATGACTCCTGTGACTTCATTAAACAAATTAAATAATTGAAATTCCTAATATAGATCTATAAAAACTGGGGAGATGGCTCAGGGCTTAAAGCCTTTGCCTTAAAAGCAAAAGGAATTGAGTTTGGGCAGAAATGGTGGAGTATTATAATTCTAGCCCTACAAGATTAAGCATAGGAAAAAGCAATAAGGTAAAAGAGCAATCCAGGCCCACACTCAAGTACTCTTGTACACACACACACACACACACACACACACACACACAAATACATAAATTTTATAGGGATTTTTAAAGCCTAATTTTTAGTGAATTACAGATCATTAGAACTAGGAACATAGCTCGGCATTGAAATACCTGCCAAGTGTGTGTAAATCCACAGGTTCAGTTCTCAGAACCATAAGAAGAAGAAAAGAAAAAAAAAAAAAAAAACACCTAGGGAATTGGGTGGTGATTTAACCCTGTAATCCCTACCTAGGGAAGGCCCGCATAGGAGGACTGTCATGAGTGTGAGGCAGCCTGTAGAGTGATTTCCTGGACTATAGCATGAGACTCCATCCCCACAAAAGTAAAACAAAAATAAACCATTAAAAGTCAAAAAGGTATTGGGTGTTTCTGGAATTTAATCTTGACTGTATTTAACTTTAGGAAGAGATAAAGTGAAAGATTAGTGACAGTTTTATCAGCTTTTGTCCAGAAAGAATGGCAGGAGCTACAGGTGGATTAATATTATAGACTGGTTTCCATACCTTGTGCCTGTATATTAATTTATTAACTACTCCATTCCATAGTCACTTACTGAAAGGGAGCTGCATACACATACTATATTAAATGCTGTGCTACAAAAATAGGTTGTGCTCCTGAAATTAAGGAGAATGCAATCAAACGGAGGAGACAAGCAGTTAAAGCTAATAATTGCGCCTTATTCTCGTGATGAATCCATGCATATACTATAAGAACACAGTGAAACTGAGCACGGTGGTGCACGTCTATAATCCCACCACTGGGAAGGGGAAGCTGGACAATCATTGAGAACATGGCTAGCTGGACCACATGCCAAGTTTGAGGACAGCATGGGCCAAGTAATGAGACTTTGTCTCAATAAAACAAAAACAGAAAACTACATTGAAGGTCCAAGTCAAGCTTAAGTAATCAAGAAACCTTCCAAAACCATTAAGTTTTGAAAGATGTAGACTCTAGTTGACAAATGACATATCAAACAACCCTCCACATTTGATCTCAGCCAAAAGACCAGGAACTGATTAAAAGCTTTCCTTGAGATGCACTATTCATCCTCTTGTCATCTACTCCCTCTATCTTCACCCCCCCCCCATTTCCTACAGAACAAATAACAAATTCTTTAGTATGTTGAGTCCTTTTCCAATCTGACCTAACCCTCACCCCCTCTCTCCTCTTATGCCTCTGCTCTCACAGGTGGGTTTCAGCTGCAGTTTGCTCCTTTCTCATATGTGCTATTGGAGTAATGAATAAGCACGAGGTGCTTTTGCTCTACCTAAATATGCACACTATCTGCCAAGTTGTACATTAAGCCAAGGAGTCCTGCAGTGCAATATAGAAGATAGTCTTGTGCTGAGAGCAGAGGAAGCCTAATGAGACAGCAGGTCAGAAGGAGAGAATGGGAGTCTTAACTGATTTTTGCCTTTTGCAGATATAGGAAGACAGTACCGTATAGTACAGTTCTATTCAGAAATAATCCTGTTAGTCAATTTACCAATACAATATCAGAATGCCTAAGACAAGCAACCTAAAATGAGGCAAGGTAGCACCAGGCACATTAGTACATACTTGTAACCTCAGCACTTAGGAGGTGAGGCAGGAAGAACAGGAGTTCAAGGCCAAGCCTGGGCTACCCGAGGCCCTCTTCAAAAATTTTTTAAGAAAAAAGGTTCATTCTGGGCCACAGTTTTAGAGGTTCAGTTCATGGTGGTTTAGCTCCATTGCTTGAAGGTCTTTGGCAAGATAGTACATCATAGTAGAAGCATGTGCTAGGAGAAGTGACCCTCCTCTTGGCTGAGTACAAAAGAGCAACAGAGTAAGAGACCAGCATGCCACATCTGGGTAAACTGGAACTTCACTCCGGGATCCACCTCTCAAAGTTTTTATCACCTCGCAATAGCACAGTGAGGGATGAGGTAATCCCAACATGTGGAACCCATGCAGGATGACCGTCAGGAGTCAAAGCCATCCTGGCTAGCCTGGGCCTTTGAAAAACATTCCAGATCCAAATACAGCAAATTCCATGGCTCAATGGCAACTAAGAAAATCCTGCAATAGCTAAGTCATCTCATTGATATCCCAAAGTGGTATTTTAGTACAGTATGCATAAAGCCAATTTATTTAGCACATATTATTACTGTACACTAAGCTGAGCAATATACATGGACCAGTTCATATACTCCTTTAATTCCCACTGATTCTCATCACCTGACCAACAAAGCTTAAATGATTCTCCAGAGCTCCTACGACTGGTGAGTGATAGAGAGTAGAATCAAAGCCAGGAACCTAACTCCTCAGTCCGTGAAATTAGCCCCATAACAGATTCGTTGTATATAAACATCTGCTGACCATGGCATTATCCAGCTATGTTGTCTAATATTCAAAAATTCACAGCTATGCTATAAACACAAGTATGAGAAGCCCCATGTCCAGCTGACAGGCTCTAAGCTGTTTCTCCCACCTGCGGGGCATTTTTGTGCCTGCCTGACATGCTCTTATTTGACTTTGAGGCCCAGCTCAATGCCAACTTCTGAAAGACCTGCACAGGCTCAGACTAACTGTGCCTGCCTAGATCCCTTCTCTGTGTGCTCGCATCAGCTCACAGGTCTCTCTCAGCTCCTCCCACCGTCGCTGATCTGCACTGTCAGCGACTGCATGTTTCTGTCCAGTTACAGTATAGGTGCCACAGTACAATGAACTTTAGAGACCAAAAGTTGAGTCCAGAAGCCCAGATTGCCACTTGCCCTCATCATAGAGTCACAGATTCCATGTAAGTGCCATAAAGTACATGGCCATATTAGCCCTAAGCAAATGTTCCTTTAAAAGGACAGAGATCATGTTCCATTTATATGCTCTAGTGTCTTTCTGGTCTCTGAAAGTCAAATATGTTCATTCAACAAGTGAATGTATGGTTTACATAACTAACCTAATAAATGAATGAAGGATTGTCTATACACTGATGGGAGAGAGTGTTCCTATGGTTATCATTGTTGTATTTTGGTGCTGGGATGGAAGGCAAGCCTCAGACACATGAGCTATGTGCCTACAACATCAACTATGTGGTGTTTCCATTATTTTAGTCTTTTCTATACAGGCTCATCTGGAATTTTTTCTCAGTTGATCATTTTTTGGCAAGAACATAACCAAAATGTGTTAGCATGGCTCCTTAACTTTGCTTTATCTTCTAGACTTGTATATGATAGGAGGAAATGTGACTCTCGTAATTGTTTTGTAAATATTTATTTGAGAAATAGAGCAGACACACACACCAGGAAGTGCTTGTGGAGCTTAGTAGACTGATTTTGGATACAATGGGTTTTTTTCCCTAAGTCTACAATACCATCCTTGCATTTCAGCTATGTATAATTTTTAGCTTGATGGAAGAAAATAAGTGAAAGAAGGTATGGTTTTTAGTGAACAAAACATTTATAATTATCTATTTAACAAAATCTTCTAACATGCTGTAAACATATCTACCGATAAGTAAACTCTACATATCTTAAAGTTGGGGGGAAATATTTCCTACAAATTCTCTTGGATGTTTATTCTTTCATTTTCTCTCTACTAATAAAAATCTGGACATTTATTTTCCTTCTCTCCCAAAGTGCCTTTCTAGTCCTCTTTCCCCCAACTTAGATTGATTTTTCAGTTGTTAAAGTTTTTTAAACTTTAATGTTATTCTCCATTTTAGAATATTTTCTAGGTATATATTATCAATGCTTTTGGTTAGTGGACAAAATGCTATTAATCACACAGCTACTGTCTCTCTGATGGATATCCATGGCAGGAAATCAAAAACAATTGAGACTGTCAAAATTAAATGGCTTACTATGCCCATAAAGGAACCCTCTGAGCACTGTACTGGGCCATTACTCTTCCTTTGAGAGTTCTAAAGTAGTCTGAAAACACTATAATAAATGAATAGTCAGCTAATTCTTTGAAATCATAAAACTAATTTGCTTTCTAGTTTTGCCACCTTTAAGAAAGCTCTTTGGCTGATTATCTCTTTATGAAAAGGATTATAAATAATTCATTTGCTGGGAGAATTAAGACAAGGTCAGAGCAGTATTTTGAGGAGTCTCCATAGAAGACTTGCCTGGAAATGTGCATCTGGAGTCAGTACTGGCAGGAGTGACTATGAGCCAAAGGACCATGCTCCTTTACAAGGAGCGACAGAGCAACATCTTTCATAGACTCTATTGGGAATCTCTATTTAGTTGTTACACAACCTGTACAATCAGCCTCAAGGCAAAGGCCTTCCCTAAAAGTTTGCCGTATGGCCTTTGCTTGAGCCAGAAACCATGATGTACCTTTTAGAGAAAAATGCATGTATCAGATGGGCTGTGTTCAGGCATGAGTTAGCGTGCTATTGGCTACATGCTCAATCTTGGCAAATGAACGGTGCATTTTAAAACAGAAGCACACATAAGCCAGGATTATAGGTTGCTCCAGTCATGAAATGCTGCCATGACCAAAGACTGGCAGGACATTACAAGCACTGGTCTTGAATTCACTGATTGATTGTGGCAGTTTTCCAGAACATACTTGATGTAAATAGTGAGACTCAAATGTACTCTTAAAATCAGTCTAACCAGTGTAATATACAAGGGGTGCTGTATCTGCTTCTTGCCATGCCATCCACCCACCTATACCTGCTGCATATACTTATGCTTTAAGTGCAAGTTGTAGTAGGGCCATTTGAACCACTTGTACTTCTAAGAACTCACTAAAGTGTTTCATACCTCTGTGACCTTGGACTTCCAGACTCTTTTGCTTTTCTACCATTTCTTTTGATGTAGCTAATTCCTACTTAAAAACAGCTTGGTTGTCACATTCTGGCCTTTTCTCATTGCACTAATATCCCAAACTGCTACAAATGCCCTTTGTCATTTCCCTATGATTTTTTTGTCACCATCCTGTAATATAATATGGAGTCAATGTGCTTTCCTGAACACTTAAACAGAAAAGGAACATGTTTTTTCTTATTTTATAGTTACAAGCCCTGGAAAATATTAGATCATCCCCCAACTTGCATAATAAATGCTTACAGTAAGTGGATGATCTATCCGGACCAAGACCCTACATGATTGTCCAGTTTCTTCAGCTAAATGTCATATGAGGCACTCAGTTAATAATAGGAAAACAGATGAGAATAAGTAACACTGACCAAGACTCAGAAGACACAGGTGCTCTGCATATATGTAGTCAGTTACAAAAAGGACAGGAAAGCAACAGACAAGAGTGGAAATGTACTTTCTCTATAGGTCACAGGGAAAAAAATAATCTCCATAGATGAAGGACGAGACTCAAGACAAATGTAATATGACTGTTAGGGCACAACGTCATGGTTTAACAGCACAAAGAGAAATCTTGCCATGAGAACTAGAATATACCATCAAGAGTGGCACGTAAGATAGGACCATTGTCCCAAACTATCTGGAATACTAGATAAGGAATTGAAACCAGGACTGGGCACAAGACAATATTGTATATAGTAGAACATTATTACAAAAGAGAGGCATGAAAAGAAAGAAGGAAAGGAGAGAGATCATGGAAACATATGCCTGTCTCTCAAATTCTAGTCACATTGCTAAACTTATGTATTTTCCCTTACTGTTATCAGAAAATTAGCTGACTTGTTTTGGAAACAAAGTGACTGCTTTTTTTTTTCAAAAATCAGTTTTACAAACAGTTGGTTTATTTTTTATTTTTTGCCAGTTTTATTTTTTATACAAACTCAGTTTAATAACTTTTGTGGGAAAATATTATCTTCATTATAACATTAATTCAATATGTGTAAGTAGAAAAACTTATTTGGTCCAAATTTGAAAATTTTATTACAAAGAATAAAATTTTATCAATAGCTAAGAATACAGAGAGGACAAATCTTAACTGTAGTCAAAATGTTTTCTACAGTATCTTTGAAAATCTGTGTTTTACATTAAAGGATTCTCCGGGGATTTGGGGGGGAGGCACTGGGGGATGGGGAGCAGGGGGATCGGGGACAGGAGGAGGGAGGGAGGGAACCGGTGTACCTACTAAGTTTGTATGAGCGGAAATAATAATAAAAAATGTTAAAAAAAAAAAAGAAGTCCTTCCAAATTTCCTTATTTTACAGATGTTAAAATGGAATACAGATTATAAATCTCAAAAAATTTATCATTCATACTCTTCGTAAGATTAAGAATTAATAAAAATTAACAGTCAAAGCTTGTCATAATGTTATAAAAATATTGACTTACTATGTGCCGAATAGAGTTCTATGGGAAAGTTATTTCAAAATAAATGTTTATTTTGTCCTACAAAAAAAAAAAAGAAAATCTGTGTTTTAGATGACAAATAATACCACTAGATGAAATAGATGTTGATGTGGGGTGGGCACAGACATTAGTCTGTATGTGTTGAAGCAGGCATTGCCTAAATTTCATGCCATGCACATGGGGACCCACCAAAATGTAAGGCCAAAGGGCGAAACTGAACTTTGTAGAATATCGGTCAGAAACAACCAAAAGATCTCTAAACTTAAAAATAAATATAAACAAATTAGAGGTTAAAACCAGATAGTCACTTTCAAAATCAAGCAAGAAGGGCCAAGCAAATCCATAAGCATAGAGTAAATAATGGGATCAAAAGTTAAGCGACTCTGATTTGGAAAAACCATTCAAGGATTATTCAGCATACATCACTTCTTTTGTCTGACATCGTGCTAGGCACTACAGTGAAGTAATGAACAAAAACAAAAATGTATTTTAAAGATATGGACTGTCCTTGTATAAAACTTGCAGGCTAATCAGAGTAAAAAATATTTAGGAAGGAATTCTACATGATGGCAGTACAGTCAATACGAAGGTACAGATCCAGTCAAGGGAGTTGGGGGGCGGTTCCACATACAGGAACTAAACTGAGATGTGGAGGGAGGCTGGGATTCCCTAGACTGGAAGAAGGACGTGAAGAGAGTATAAAAAGCATCAACGAACAGAACCAGTGGAAGACCCAGAGCTGAGA
Source organism: Typhlomys cinereus (assembly GCA_023101885.1). NCBI lineage: Eukaryota > Metazoa > Chordata > Mammalia > Rodentia > Platacanthomyidae > Typhlomys > Typhlomys cinereus. The sequence continues at coordinate 2,659,547 of JALPQD010000138.1, read as the reverse complement.
AGACATTCCTCAGAAGCCCACTGGCCAATATGAGTGCTGAAGAGGAAGGTCAGCCACAGTAGGTCCTGTCAGATGCCAGGCTCCATAGTGGGGGTGATAACATCAGGTGAGCTTGAGAGGGTTCAGGTCTCTTCTATGAGAATGGACCAAAAGGAGTAAGGAGTAGGGAAGCAGACTGGGGACCACTGCAGGTGATGATGGCTTGGATTAAGTTGGTGATAGTGAAGTGAGAAAAATGGATCTGAGAGATTCTTGGGTAGGGGAAGTAGGTTATTTGTTGGGTATGGAAGGCAAGCCATAGCAAAGCTAACACACACAGAGAGGAGAGGATGCCATTCGAACAAGGAACACTGAACAAAAGTCAAACAGGGCATCTTTTGACAGGATCGATTAAAACTCCCAAAGCTTCATGTGTCTTTGAGCTAAGCAAGTGGAGCTGTCTATGAATGTCTGGGTTAGAAAGTCCACGATGTGTGGGACTGGAAAGGAGTTTGAAAGCCATCTGTATGGGGTTCCCTTACCCACTCCTTGAGTGCAGGACAGGAAAAGCATAGCTGAAAGATGAGGTCAGTCCCATTCACCCATTCATTCTATCTGTGTCATCGCCAGCGTGGGGAAATCTTGGCTCCATAGTCTGCTGTCTGCTGAAGACGGGCTTCAATAAATACTGCAGGCTGATAGTAGCAGAGCATTCAGTCACATGGTGAAAGGTATCCCTAACACAGGAATGCTTTATCAGATTTTACAATATATAAAATATATTTTAATATATATTTTAATTTAATAAATTTTAATTTATTAAAATATATTTTAATTAAAAATATAAAAGTTCACTTATGCTCAACATTAAAATCTCATATTGCTTTCTTTAAATATACCTTTAAAAACAGTCTTCTAAGAAATCACTTACATAGCTTGTGTCTGTGTGTGTGTGTGTTGGGGTGGACTTTTTTGAAATAGAGTCCCATTCTGTAGTTCAGGCTAATCTGGAACTGACAGCAATGCTCCTGCCTCAGCCTCCTAATTGCTATGACTACCAGCCTGAGCCACAGTCCCCAGCTGTGTATGAAGCTTTAAAATAAGAGCTATACTTTTCAGGCAACTAATATTGATTTTCTTTTTAAATATATAATAACATAACTAAGAGATACACAGCAGAAAATTTACACTTAATGGAAATCTACATACTTCACTGAAACCAATATTTAAGAAAAACTTGTACTGATTCCCTTTTATGTAATGATTGATAAGTTTTTTCTGATTTTAATAAGCTAATATCTTTTAAATGAAAATTAAATATGTCAGAGTTGGGAAATCAAGATCGAGCTATTTCCAAGAAGTACAGAAAGTTGCTTAGAGCTGCATCTTTTTCCTGAAGTCAGCACTCTTCCTTCTCTGATTAATAGTCCTGTCCTCTTGCATTCACTCTCATAGATCACTGCCACTAGTTCCACCTAAGATCACATGGCAGCTAGAGAAAGCATGCCCACTGATTATTCAGCTGAGCTTTTAAAGTGCACAGTAGATCATCTGAGGCCCAACAGCACTGGATCATATTACTATATTAGATGTAACTTTGCTGTCAGGCAGTTGTAGAATCTACATGGTAGGTTTCAGTTAACATGCACAGAGAATGAAGCATTTTGTTGCCAAAATCAACAAATGGAGAGAGCAGACTGACAGTTGAAATCAAGCACAAATAGCAGTTTTTTTAATAATAATTTTGCCTTAGGACAGTCATACTTCTTGCCTTCTTCAAGACTACATTTGTAACACACAAGTGAAATACAGCCTAGTGAGGATTAAGATTGTGTGTAGATAAGAGCAGAAATTCCCTAGAGAACTTCCAGTTGTTGCTAGTGTGGGTGAATGCAGAGGAGGGCTCTGGAGATCAGATGTAGGTCCCAGGGCATGCTGGACAAATGCTGCCGCTTCTGAGCTACATCTTCAGTTATTCTGTTACCAAAACTCTAAAATAAAATTCAGTGATTCAGTATCTATGCTGTGTTAGAGGTGATTCAACTTCTAACCTCTGTTGGGCTGTGATTGTGATCACAACTGAGGGAAGAGAGGAGGCTAAAAAAGAAAAGAGATGGCTCCTACCTGTCATTATACTGCTTGACATTAATCTGCATGAAGAGTTGGGATCTGAGCCCAATTGTATTTGACCTCACTAACTTATGCTGCCACTTAACGCTGCTTTGCTCTGATAAGCCAAGAGAGAACTAAATGATTTAACTTAAAGTGACACAAATTTGATCAGTGCCAAATGAGACAATAACTTTATATTATCATATCCTAATTTCCAGAAGTCATTTTAATCCATGATTTTTTCAAGAATAATGTGAATATAAATAATGTAAGCAGAATGTATAAATATAAAAAGTATCAAAAATTATTTGCTGTAAACATAATATGTTGCAAACAAAGTATGTTTCAAACATAAATTATGACCTCCTAAAAGGTCATAATTTTATGGATTAATTATCAAAATGACTTGTAGATAGAAATTTTGGTTAATAAACTTAACCAAAACACTCTAGTTAGAAATGAGAATTCTTTCGTTAGAAGGAAAGCTTTAAGTAAACTATTCTTCCTGACTAATGATGTAAATGTGATGTTCCCTTTGCAGTGAATTACATTTAGCTTCCTGTGGAGATTTCTTAGAATAGTTTACAACATTTTGTTAGAACAGCACAGTTGCTTACAGTGGTTTTGTTAGTCATTCCAAGAGACAGATCTGTGGAGCAGAAATCACACCTCATTTGAAATTGTTGTGTCGTGTTTAGTGTATTATAAAACTCATTATTCAAATCTATTCCAGTAAAAAGGAGCTGAAGTCTAAGACAAAATAGATTTTTGTTCTATTACTTTTTAAATCTTATGATAGTCATCTTTTTATATTAGATTTTGACAGTATGTGTCCCGTAGTCCTAAAAGTTACACAGAAAAAAATTTAGTAGTTTTGTTCATACGAGGAATTTAGAATTAAATTTACCCACAGCTTAATTTCATTGTTCTAAAATTTTGGGGGAGGATTCACTTGGCTAATTATTATATATTTGATAGTATAGTGATTTTATTCATTCAAGCAATTCAACTCAATAGAAATTCACCAAGAGACATTTGCTAGACATTTCTGAGCTCAAAGGAAGGATAAAAAGATAAGATTCTGAAAGAAATATGTAGCAACTAAGAAAGTGGGAAGAATAAGTTTGATATGGTAATCAAAGTATAAAATGCTATGTAATCACAGTATAGGAGTGATCAATTCCAGTTAAAGAACCTAACATTAAATGTATTCAATGAAAATATTCCAGGTCTTTATTGACTAACATTATTCAATCTATTGTAAGTTAACAGGTATCATAAAACTTGGTTTTCAAAAATATCCTTTTGTAAATTTCACTGATATGATGCCTAAACTTGAAGCATAAAGTAGAAAACTTATCCCAAAATAATATCGAAACTTTTTAGACTTACAATAAGGCAAGATTCATCCAATGACGCAAAGCCCAAGTACCTAGTGGACATAGCCCAGCTGCTGATTATAGATGCCCAGGGTGGACCCTCCCCTCTTCTGTGTTTTAGATCATTTCTTAAGCTGCTGCTGCTCTGCTGCTGCTGCTGAAGCTGGGACATCATGACTGGGGAACACCCTGGGTGATTAATTACTTAGCAATGCTGGAACTTGGATGGGTTTGTGCAATTTCCTTTGTCTCAAAAGCATTCTTTTTTCTATCCTGTCTCCATCACCACCCAGAAACCCCACAGTCTTCTACAGGCATGAACTTTGCCTCTGAATAGTCTCTGGATCCCCATCTCCAACCCATACACACCCTATCCAAAGGGTCGCTGGTCTCAGTTCTTTCATTGACTAATTTCATTTCATTGCACCCATTGCATGTGGAGCACTGGTGCCTATTCACTTGAGTTTCTCCCTAAGTCCAAGGTCACCTCACAAGCAGGAGTTGTGCCTTGTCCAGTCACTTAACACCGTAATGTTATTTTAACCCAACTCTGCTTCAATTTCCCTGTGTCAAAGAGGAGTAGTGTCAAAGTCAATTATGATAAAACTTTAAAAAAAACTTTTAGCATAACTCACCTGATAAAATCTTAATAGGTTAGGTTAGGTTTATGGGCAAATAAAATCTTTCCATTAAAATTAAAATCGAATTATTTTGCATGACTCTATTTTAACCTTCTGCCACTAGCAGAAGAAAATGGAAGACTTCTCCTTTCCACAGATACAGATTTATTATGGAGCTAAAAGACTCACTCTTTGTTCATTTGTTTGTTGCTTTTTTTTCAATAGGCTAAAAAGAGGGAAGAGATTCTCGAGCTCCTAAGGAAACAACGAGAAGAAAGGCTTTTGGTAAGATGACAGCAAAACATATGAACACCTGCCTGAAAGATTCTTCTGTGGACAGTTTCCAAAGGTTTTACACACTCCCTTTCAAATTTACACTCATAGTCTGGGCTTCCTACACACTGGAGAAGGGACAGACAGATTAAATGGTTCCACAAGCCATGATAAACCCAAAGGTATCTCCAGAAGCTTGTAGCTCTCAGTGGCAAAAGATATGAGGGATGGAGCTCACTGTTGAAGTGTGACTACAAGATACTAACACTGGCTACTTCATTGCTAGCATTTGTTTTGCAGTGATTGCTTTTCGTAGAAAAAATGCTAAGTGTCAATAAACTTTATAAAGAATAACAGCACACTAAGTTTATGGGTGCACAAACACTCCTGATTGAGCCTTAATTTCCCTACTCTGAACATTGATGCCTCTATAATCTTCATAGGTAAACTCTGTGATGATTTTGCCTTAGACTGTTTTCCAAGTGAATAAATTTCAGACAGAAGAAAAAGTGAAATATTTCTCTCTGATTTCTGTTTTTTAGAAGGAACTGATTTCATTATCTTGTTGCAGACCTAAGCCCAAAGTACAGCAAGCAAAGTAAGTTTACCTAACAAAAATATTCTCATGTTTTTGCTTACTGTCTAAAAAAATGATCTTTTTCCTTTGTTCCCAACCAAGAAATCATCTCAACACGCACACTACTCTTTTGGAGTTTCTTGCCTCAAATAAGCTTCCTTCTCCTCAGAAGTACTAACGCCTGTGTATTACCTTGTTCATCTGTGGTACGTGCAAAGTGCAGGGCAAATAAACCCTGAGGTTCCATAATACATTCTCATTTTTGACTAGTGTTTCTCTGGTACTATGCCTTCCCAGCTGCATCCTTCCTACCTACCTAGCCTGCCAGTGTATTATCAGGTCTTATAAGTGTGACTCTACTAGTAACGCTGGCCAAAACTAGGTTCATACAGCAGAAGACTTTCTGTCAATGATGGAATGTTGTTAGAGTGGGACTAGAAACTCACTCTAGAAGAATTTGAGGGAACTCAGCTATTACCAGCTAATCATTAGAGTAACCCTAATTTTAAAATTCATTTTCTTCATTATGACTGAAAACTAGTGTGGCTAACTCAACATTAATCTTCCAAATATTCTTTTCACACTATCTTCAGAAATGAGCAGTTACAGAATTTTGGTTATTTCATTGGTATCAAGGCTGATTCCTTTAATGTTACCAAAGTAATAACCTTAAAGAAGGATTAAGTTTACATTGAATTTTTATATTTCTTTTAAAAGAAAAAAATCATTATTTGGTTGATTAACCGCTTGATGATCTAAACTTAATTTGTTTTTCAACCAGATGATTGGACTTAGTTTCTACTAGTGTAACAAAAATTAGCCTAATAGAAGATTTATTGATTTTAATGATGGATAATGGATAGACTGCTATTTGAATAACACAGATACATCTGGGTGCCTTAGAATTTTGCACTTATTTTTACAGAATGCCACTATCCATTCATCTATAGGTTCATTATTTTACATCTTTAACATAGTTTTTATTTAAATCCTTAGTTACTTTTGTAATATATTCTCTTCTTGATCCTGAACCTTGAGTTTCATTCCATTTCTTAGTGAAAATTTCTGCCTCTAATTTTCTTACAGCTCTTGTGTGTGCCATCCTATGCAATCATGCACTCATTTGTGCCCATACATTACAATTATTTAACCCATTACCTAATAAATTGATAGCATTTCACTTATTTTTATGTCTATAACTTTTTATAGCCTCCATACTGGAATTCAGAATATTTTTGTTAAAATTTTTTTGAGGGCTAAAATGTAATCCTGAATTATCTCAATTAGAAATTGATGCCTCTACACTGCACAGTAAGTCTTTTAAATTTTGTTTACATTTCTCCCTTCACCTTTTCCTTCTGCCCCAAACTCTTACATGCATGGATGCAGCTTAACAATCCCTCCTTTGACAGATCTTAGAATAATCTGTTGCCCCTTTGTAGCAGAAAGAACTGGGAAGTGTGTTCATAGTGATGTTTTAACAGTAGTATATTTATTATTCATCCTGGGAATATTTGAACTTTGAAAGAGGGCTGAGAAGAAGGAACAATGAGTGATCTGAAGAAATCAATTACCAGTGACAAAAATGTCAGAAGGATGTTTCTCAAATGAACACAATATTTGGGTAGGAGGTTTCCATCCATGCTCTGCAAGGCATACGTCCCAGAGAAAATAATCATTTCTTTCATATGAACTTTTCCCTGATTGCAAAACCTAATGCATATGCAGAATCCATACTACTTTTTATTTCAAAAGTTGTTTTGTGCTATATTGTGTTTGTAGCAGAATTCCTGCATCGGAACTAACTCATATTACTACCAACAGGGCTGTGTTATCAAAGTCAAGTAAACAGGAACAAGAAGAAGTAAAAGCCCTGGATTGATTTGATTGGCACATGGAAGAAGACGATTACTGGAACTAACTCATATTACTACCAACAGGGCAGTGTTATCAAAGTCAAGTAAACAGGAACAAGAAGAAGTAAAAGCCCTGGATTGATTTGATTGGCACATGGAAGAAGACGATTACTGTGTACCTTCAGTTTTGAGGCAACCTACGCCTGTATCAAAGTCACTCGATCATTAACAGAATTAGTGCATACTTCTAGGATTCTTACCAATTATTGAACATTTGGGTTAAAATAGATTAAAATAAAAGTTAAATATGCAGATAGATGGCTTTTATCAGTTATTGAACTCATGTCTGACTTATTTATACTACCACTTGACATCACACCAAAATTATCTCTCATCTTTCTTGCACAGTCTCAAACTCCTGTTCATGGTTTTTACTTGAAAGGTATTTCCAGAATTTACACTTTTCATTTGTTATGAATAGAAGGTGAGCAAGAATCAGAGGCCCTGCAACACGGTCCCCAACTCCTGGACTGTCAGTAAAGACAATGTGGGATAAAAAGGCATCTTGAAAACCTGTCAGACTTGGATAATCCCTTTTTCAAAATTTGGCTTATTCCATTTCTAGAGCATGTCTGAAATCAGATTTGAGTTACTTCTACTTCTGTGAATAATGGGCTCAAACCACCTATGTCTCACCCACAGGTGCATAACCTTAGTGCCTACCTACATTACTTCAGGCAGAGACAGTTAAGGATTTGTCCCTTCTGCATTGAGCACATGGGCTACATATGCTTTCCCAGCATTCAGAGGTCTGTGCAGGTCTGCATTCCCTTCACTGTGGGTGCCTATAAAAGATACAACCTCCATACCCTGCAGTGCCATCCAAGTGGCTAGCTGAGGAGCATGTGACCCACGGGTCAACTCTAATCACAGAGATAGCCCAAGCTGCAGAGAAGACTGAAAGTGGTGTTAGCAAGGCGATGAGGATGGGTCTGCCTACTGAAAATCCAAGGCTTCTGCCACTGGAAGCATAGAGAGTAGATGTTAGGAGTAACTGTGTACTATTTACGGCATAATACTACCGGGAAATGTATGAGATGAAGGAAAGATAATCAGACCTAGAAAAGAGATTTTAAATGTTATAAACTGCTAATTCCATGCCAGCACTATTGAGAACAAAAGGTATCCTATCATGTTGATCTGCTTATCAAACAGCTCTCTACTGTGAAGGTGGATGCAGCAAGCTATCGAAGTCTAAAAGTTTACCTCATGATTGTATTTCTCAATATGTAGATATATTACATGTTGTATATATCCCTCATCCAAAAATCTGAAATAAGAAATGTTACAAAACCCAAAATTCTGCACTTGACTTCATGTGAAGGTTATAATCGAAATGATGACGCACCAAAAATTATTGAAGAAAATAGGCTAGAAAGATGGCTTTGTGGATAAAAGTGCTTACTGCACAGACAGGGAGACCAGAGTTTGGCTCCCCAGAACCAACTTAAAAGGTTTGGGCATGGCTGTGCGACATCTACAAGCCCGTCAATTCATTGAGGCAGCCCAACCTCACACACACCATCCTCCTGGTAAGATTCATGGGCCAGTGGGACAGCTGAGGTGCACTCAGAGACTGTGCATGCCTAGAATCCCAGTACTTGGAGGCAGAGATAGGAGGATCCCAGAAAGTCAGTGGCCCACCACTTCAGCCAATCTATTGAGAGAATTTGTCTCGAATGATAAGATAAAGAACAATAGAGAAGATACCCGCTGTCACCTCTGACCTCTGTTCACACCCACATATATACACGTGCATACAACACATAAATACACGTACAACAAAGAAAATTACCTTCAAAGTATGTATAAAGAGTGTATATGAAACAATGAATTCTGTGTTTGGTCTTGGATTCTAGCCTCAAAATACTTCATTGTATATATTCAAATATTTCAAAATCCAAAACACTCCTGGTTCTAAGCACTTCGACCAGTCTCAAGCATTTTGATAGACAGTCTCTTTGAGCTAGTCAAGCTGAGGATTGGATCGTGAACCAAGAGAATCTCACTTTGTCTTCTTGGCATCCAGCTCCTTGGATGATACCTTCCTGTGTTCCCAGAGTCATGGTTAACTGTTACTTCAATAGTACTGCATACCAAAGCATTAAAAATGGTATTTGCTGTTGCTTACACATTTGCAGGTCATTTGGGGGATCATAACAGTTACAGTAGCCTCACCACACTAAAAGCCTGTCAACTAACTGAGCCAGCCAGCCTCTTGTGATATTCATAGGCCAGCGGGATAGCTGAGGTGCACTCAGAGACTTAAGAGATTTCAGAGAATAAGTAGAGCTTGTGAGGCCTCGTATGGTATAGCCTCAGAAATTTAAGATTTACTAGTTGTTGATCCATGATCAAACATAGAGACAAGGCATCAAGAAGCATACATGGTCTTTTTTTTAGTAAAGAGAACTGTAATATCATGGTAAAGGACATACACACTAGGAGACATGAAGAACTGGGATCGTTACAGTTGACCACAACATGGATCAAGATCAAGATATCAAAAGGAGAACTCAGACATAATCCAGATTTTAGACCAAAGTAACAATTTCATTAAGTGGGAACAGATATTGGAATAGAAATGTCTTTTTTTCAATTGCCATTAATGCTCAGCCTCGTGTATACTCACACATAGACTGCCTTGGCAAACCCTCACAAAACTTTTCAGGTATTGCTGCACAAGCAGGAGGACCTAGGTTTGGATCTCCAGCACTATCATAAAAAGCTTGGGCACTGCTGTGAGGCACCCATCACACCACGAGCCCACCCAATGACTGAGGCAGCCCTGCACCACACACTATCTTTCTGGTGATATGCATGGGCTAGTGGCACAACTTAGGTACACTCAGAGACTATACGTCTAGAATCCCAGCACTGGGAGACAGAGATAGGAGGATTCCAAGAATTAGGTGGAACTGAGGCAAAGGACTTGTCAAAGACCACAGAAACATAAAGAAAAGCAGGATTTGAAACAGAACATCTGATGTCACCTCATGTGTCCTGTCACCATGATAACCCTTTCTTTGCTTGACTGTCACAGTTGCTTTTCTTTTTGACGCTGTGAGGAAATACTCAGACTCAGCAACTTAGGAGAGAAAGAGGGATTTATTTGGCCTATGGTTTCAGAGGGAATATACAGTCCATTTATGGCCGAAATTTCATTGGTGTGCAGAATTTGGATTTTGGATTTGAATACATGAGCCTGTCAGGGGGAGAACATGGGGAAAGGGGGCACAGATTCAAACCGTGACAGATAACAGATGACCAAGACTTTCCAGAAAGTGTGTTCATGTGAAGGGTCATGAATGAACTGAGGTTCAGGTAGCTCCTCCTGAAATCAAAATGCCCTAAAGGCCAGGCAGCATCTGCTGATACTGGTTTTTTGTTTTGTTTTGTTTTGTTTTTCAACAACTGTACACCCATTCTCTTCTTCCCTGCCCCAATATGTTCACTGGTGAGGAAAAAGATTGTTCTTCTCCTACTCCAACTTTAATCCAGATCTGTTTATTAGAACTGTAGTGGCTCAAGATCTTCAGAATTTTCCTTACTGTTGTTCTGAAAAGCTGGGTAGATAAGTAAGCAAAAGCAAATCTGGATCACAATCCACAAGTCCATGGTCCAGAACGGCTTCTGTCACGTTCAAAAGAGCGAAGTGTGGAGGAAAAGGCAAGGAGCCCTTACTTTCTGCTTAGAGCCTCTTGCACAATGCACTGGCTTTATTACCTGAGTGGCTGTGGACAAATGGTACTGTAAGAAGCCAACGTAAAACACACTATTGTGGGAGCTTAAAAGAGGGAGTGAATGGGGCTGGAGAGGTGGCTCAGGGTTTAAGCTTCTGCCTTGCAAGTGGAAGATCCTGAGTTCAGATCCTAGACCCCACGTATAGACTCCAGGGGGAATAGACTCCAGGGGGAAGCGGGGCGGCCTGTGTTTCTGGTCCTGGTAGGGCGGAGCCTGTGAATCCTGGGGCAGAGTAAACAGGGAGGAGGTGGAGGCGTCCATGGTGGTTCCCGAATTCGCCCGTGGTTCTACATGCGCACACATGCATACACGCACAATTGAATAAATAATAAATAATAAAAAAGGAGGGAGTGAGGGGCAGAGAGGGGGATACTGGGCAGTTTAGGGAGAGTGCTGGCAGGCTCAAAGCTTGGACTCAGGGCTTAGGGCCCTCTTTAATTTTTTTTTTTTTTTTCCTGCTTTACTTTAGTCAGCCCTACTTTCCTTCTGGTTTCAACACCTCCATAAATGAGTTGCTAAAGGATGACTTTGCCCAAGTTCTGCATGTCTTGTAGCTCAGCTGGCAACAGCCCAATCAGGATTGTGGGTAGAAAATATAATCACAGGAAGACATACCCCCTTGATGCCTCGGTTTCTGCCTCGCCCCCAGGGAGTTTGGACGCTTGCTTAAAAATAAAACTTTCTGTGTAACTCAGTCCTCATCTCTGCCCTCGGGCAGGCAATTCTTCTTTGACTGCCTCAGCGAACAAACTCAGAGATTCATGTGTCAACAATAGCAACAATAACAAAACAACACACCACTGCTAGGTTAATCAACCTTTTTGCTAAGGGACTAGAATCCCTTCCTTCTGTCCTCAAAAAACTGAACTTCACAAACCGCTTCCCATATCCCAACTAGGTCCTACAAAGCAAACAAACAAACAAAAAATGATATTCTTGGAGAAATATGGAACGCTCCAGCTTCTGGCGGAAACTGTCCTCGCAGGCAGAATCCCAAACTCTTCAAATTCCGTCTGAAAGCCTCTTGCAGTGGTCCATCGGCTGCTGGGAACCGATTCCTTCCTCACAGACCCCCTCTGTCCCAGGTGCCTGGGTCTGAGGTTTGCTGAGCTACAAGGGAAGGCCTGACTCCTCTGTGGCTCGCACCCACAGAGCTGTGTGAACCCGGATATGGCCTGGGGTTTGGGTCCAAGATGTGCTGTGACAGTGTCCTCTGCCCTATGCCCTAGGCAAACTATCTCCCTGGGCAGCTGGGACCTGTCTCCAAGGTTCTGTAGCCTACTGCGGGCTGATGAGGCCGTCCGGGGCGGGCCAGCCGGCGGCTCTGCCCTCCAGCAGTGACGTCCCAGGAGGCGGAGGGGGTGACCAACGGACTCTGCGCCCTCCCGGACTCCTCCCAGTGCGGGGTCCATCGGTCCTTGGGAGATGCTGCTCCCTCGTTTACAGTGGTCGCGCACCCCGCCGCCCTTCTGTGTGCTTCTTCCCCTTAGTCCCCGGGTGTCCGAGGACACACTGGAGCCCGGCCATGCAGCGGGGAGCAGCGCTGCGGGCCGTGTTGCTGGCGGTGCTGCTGGCGGGACCGCGGGGCGAGAAGGGTCGCCTGCTGAGCGGTGAGTGCGCGCCGTGGGGAGAGGGCTGGGACCCGGTCTGGCTGTGCACCCCCTGAACCTCAGTTATTGAAAACTCTCTTCTGGACCCCTGGACCCCTTCTCTGGCTCTTCACGGGATAGAAAAGGGGGGGCCTTGGCCCCCAGCTCCAGTACTGAGTCCCCGTTTTCCAGGTCCTGGACTAGGACCAGCGCAGATCCCTGGAGCCGCCCTAGGTACCTTGGAAGGCTCCAAGTCTGCTCCCACCCAGGATCGCCAGGAAAGGGGGAGGGAGGGTCGGAGAGCGTAGGCTGGGTACTGTCGGGCAAACTTGCTCCAGTGGGGTGTCCTTTCAACCCGCACCCTGGAACCCGACGCCAAGTGCTCCGGAACCCTCGCAGGGCAAACTCTCTCCAACTTGTTCCCACCTGTCGCGGTTTCTGGACCGGTTGGGCTGTGGGAACCCGCCTGTCACTCAGCCTCCTCTGCAGGGTCGGTGAGTGCCAGCTCCGGAGCCCAGCCAGGCTCCCGAGAGTAACTCTCTGCTTCCTTCCTTCTTTCTGTGCCACCGCAGCCTCGGATGTGGACCCCAGAGGAGGTACGGTGTTCTGTCTTCTTACCCCCACCACCACCACTACTCCTCCCCCCGAGGCTGTTGTGCTTGTTCGGAGGAGATAGTCTGTGTCTTTCTCAGGTCTCTTTGGGCAACCACACCGTGGATAAGAGAGGCGGAGCTGATTGGGGTATTCCGGCTTGTGGGGTAGACTGAAGGAATCTAATTTTGGTTTCAGGGTGGGGAGGTGTATTTGAGATTGCAAAGGGAAGGGTAGACGGAATTGAGCTCAGTGGGTTTGGACTACATGGCTCCACACTTGGCTGGGGGGGGGGGCTCTCGCCCTCCCTTTCCCTTCCTGCAAATGAGAAGAGACACTTCCTGAAGGCAAGGGAACCAGATGGGTCCTCGGCCTCCTTCCAACTCTGGCGCTGTCTGGCACTGACCCACTCACTGGCTTGGGATGTGCCGCCAGGCCCCATTGTACAGGAAACTCCCGTCAAGATGTCAGGTTTTCCCTAAACAGTCCAGTGTGGGGAAGTGTGGGCTGCTGGTAAACTCGATTCTAGATGATAGAATACTGAGTTGTGGGATCCCTGTTCCTTTCCTCTGTTGCCTGACTGGGCGCCACTTTAAGCCATCCTGGAAGCCTAACTGGCCCAGGCTCCTCTTTGGCGAGCATGGCAGCCACGCCCCTCTGGACCAATTCCTTGTGAGAAAGCTCAGCTGAGGCCTCCCTGTCTATTGGGGAAACCCTTCCTGTTAGAGATGAGTTATTTAACAGCCCAGCGTCTTCTACAAGAGAGAAGGTACAGAACTCTTCCAGCTTGTGCCCATTGAGAATTTTTTCACTCACACACACACACACACACACACACACACACACGCACGATGATAAAAGAAACAAAAATTAAGGACACTCTGGAATTTCCTGGAGACTTTTATATGTGCTCTCAGGATAGTCAACTTCAACTATCTGTGGTTGTCTATATCGAAGGTACTGGAAATAATGAAATCAATCAATCTGACTCCCTGCAGAGCTGCAAAACAGGAGGAGGATGGGAATATTCTAGGAGGTCTGGGAAGAGATTCCCAATCAAAATCCCAGCACAGTGCCAGGCAAAGAAGATTCACTCAGTGTTGGCTGAACCCGGGAGTAACAGAGCTAGATTGTGGTTGCAGCAAGACTTCAATTATCCAGACCCACACTGGGACAGAACTGTTGGCCAATCACTGCTCAGTAGAACCCCATCCATTTGCCAGAGATGGTCATCAACCCTTCAGATATCAGTCAAAGGAGACCCAATACATGGGCTTCCAAGGCAACTTGTGCCAGGAGGGAGAGGAGGGACTTCAATACAGTTCAGTAATTTATAATTACTATAAAGTCAGTTCATGACTTCATAATCAGATTTGGATTCCAACTCTGACTATGCTGCTGATGGCTGTATGATCTTAGACAAAGCAACATTCTCTGAGTTTCAATTTTTCATTTATAAAATGAAGCATAAAAAGACTCTACCTTTGGAGACTGTAGCAACCTTACCATAGCTAATGGTTCACAGGGAACATTCAGCAAACCCTAGCTGCTGTCTTCAGGTCAAGATGCCTTTAACTTCTGTTCACACCAGAGACTAAGCGAATTAGTCCTGCTGCATAGACAGGGATTTCCCGGGATAGAATGCTTCTCTAACCTTAAGGAACCACTTAGCAATACACACTTTGAGCCACAATAATCCCCTGAGACTCTCTAAGGGAATGAATGTCTTATTCGTATGCATTTAGTGAAACCATAAATCTTCATCAAGATTTAAAAGATAAAAATGTCTGCTCTTTGCAGTCTTTAATGGAACAAAATCATGGACTTCCCATACAATATGGGCATCAGAGTTAAATCACTTGTAACTCCGTGTTAGAAGGAGGACAAATTTTCTGAGAACCCTAACTGAATGGTAACAGTCCACATATGAATAATCAGAGTAACCACCTTGTTCAGATTCTTCTAAGCATCTCTGCCCTAGAATATTTGGGAACCACTGAAGCAAGTTGCTTTCTTTCTTTTCTCTAGGGCAGCTGGTCTGCCGGGGTGGGACACAAAGACCTTGTTACAAAGTCATTTACTTTCATGATGCTTCTCGAAGACTGAACTTTGAGGAAGCTAAAGAAGCCTGCAGGAGGGATGGGGGACAGCTAGTCAGCATCGAATCAGAAGATGAGCAGAGACTGATAGAAAAGTTCATTGAAAATCTCTTGGCCTCTGATGGTGATTTCTGGATTGGGCTCAGAAGGCGTGAGGAGACACAAAGTAACAGCACAGCCTGCCCGAGCTTTATGAGTGGACAGACGGCAGCACCTCGAAATTCAGGTACGTGTGTGTAAGTCAGGTAAGTCCACGGCAACTGATTCCCTTGAAATGAATGCTCAGGAAAGAGGTGTGCTGGATCCCCCATACCAGATCCATGAAGAGAAGACACAGACAAGCAAGACCCTGACATAACAACAACTAGAATAGCCGCTGACCTCCATGTGACAACAGTGGAGAACTCAGCCTTGACTTGGACTCTCTTAATGTCAAAGGACTTCTGTTCAGGTGGGCAAAGCCCAGCAACTTTGTCTCAAAGGTCCACCATGCTTGAGGTCACTGGTTCTGACTCTCCAATCTTTTGAACTAATATGGTATTTGAGAGACAGAAGGTCTATATAAAAATGTGTGGGGAGGACCCTATGCCACAGAGAACTATGATACAAGGCAAGGAATTAGAGCTGACTGCTAATGAACTAGCCAAGAATGGGGACTTCAGTAAAGCTGTGGTTTGTAGGAGCCTCCTAATCTGATAGCATCAAGACACTGATGCTCACTTGTAGCCTGCCAGGCGCCATGAGAATGCCATCATCTCATCCTAAAAATGCAGTGGCAGGGCCAGAGAGTAAGAGCAGGTAAAGAGCTTGCTGCACAAGCCTGGCAACCTGAAGGCAATCCCTGAGACCCATGTAAGGGTGGAAGGAGAATTGACTCCATCAAGTTGTCTTCTGACCACACACCTGCACGCGTGCACACACACACACACACACACACACACACACACACACACACACATATGCACACATGCATGCATACACACATACTAAATTTTAAAATGTAGTGACATGGACAAACAATCTAAAAATATCAAAGTTAAGAGGTATACATAGAAAAGCAGAGTATTTGGAAGGGGGAGAATTTTAACAAAGAGTTAATATCTCCTCATACTAAAGTGTTGTAAGTCACTGTAAGCTTTATTGAATTTATATACATAAGTTACATAAAGTCAATAAATGCAGCAGCATCAGGCTGGTCCATAACTAATCTTCATTTAAGTTCTTGGGGAAAGTTCTCCAGTGTTTTCATAGGCTTCTGCTCCTGAGAGGAACTCCGAAAGGAAGGTTGAGAGGATGAAGTACACTTCTCATCACTGCAAATGATACTGACCCCTCTCCTCTACCGTCCACACACCCCTTGCTGGGTTCAACGACTGACCTCGTAGAATGACCAGACCCTCAGACCTAAAGAGTCTGATGCCCTATCTACTTTGTACCTCTCAAGCTGGAGTTAGTGAACTTTCCCACTGATCCTCAATATTGGGATGTAAACATAAAGAGATGCCCAAGTAGATAATATGAAGAGATGCCCAAGTAGGCAATATGGAAGCCTTTTACCTATGTGTAATATGTAACAGCAATATATATAGATAAATGTAATAGCTATATATATATAAAACAGCAAGCTTCCTCTTCCTGATGATTTGAGTAAATAACCTTCTGCCCAGACAATGAGGTCACCTCTTGCCTGCTGATCTCTAAACATAAGGATCTCCAATGCCAAGTGGAAGCTATGGATCATGGCTCAGTAAGACTCTTGTTAAATCACATGGTAGAAGTATTCCTCTCCGGAAACTAACCATCTTTAAACTCCCAAATCCTAGCATTGCAGAGATAAGAAAATATAAACTCTCCAAATGAGACTGGTACCTAAATACTATTACTGGTTTTATCCCTTAACTCCAAACCAATGTAATTCAACTCCTGGAGACACAAGACTACATAAATTTTTTTTAGTATTTTATTTATTTGAGTGCAAGAGAGAAAAAGAGGGAGACAGAGACATGAAAGGCAAGCATGCAGTGGACAGCTTTCAGAAATCTCTTTCTACTATGTTGGTTTCTGGGGATTGAACTCAGGTTTGCTAGCAGGCATTTTACCCACTGAGCTATTGTGCCAGCCCATGAATATATATATGTGATTGACTTAAAGTATACACTAGGTAGATAATTGGATAAATGTGTCCCTTTCCAAATTACTACCGCTAAGTGATGTTTTGCCTTTGTTTTCAATAAAGCTATTCCATCAGTTAGGCAGAGACCTCCAGGATGGTGTAATATCTGGCTAGTAATTCTCATGGTTAGGGGCCTACTCCCATATATTCTTTACCATAAAATAATTTCATTAATGAAATGTTACTTGACATCATATTTTGATAGATTAAATATTAGGTACCCTTTTAATACTGATGTTAAGTCAACCCCTGAGGCAGAAAAGACTGGACTGTGTCTATTCCTAGTGATCCAGTGCAGTTAACTTGCCACCACGTGCATTTGGTCTCTTTAACTACAAGTTAATTATCCCTTAACTATCCCTGCCTCATCTTCCTCACTCTCTGATGAGCATGGCTGACCAATGGCATTACCAGACCATCTCTGGGGTTGTAGTTACCTGAACATCTCGGGCTGGAGTTAGCATCAGTCTTAGCATTGATCTCTGTTGCTGAAAAAACTGGATACTGAGCAGTAGTACTAGCCAGTTCAATCTTGAGTGCAAGCCAGTTTCCAGCGCATGGAGAGCCTCCATGGCTGTTCTTACTTACTTATTGTACTGTTCCTAGAATGGCTGAGAAGAGCTGGCTGGCATCATCTGGCTCACTCATTTTCTCCCCTGGGTTGTTTAGTGCCTCTGCTATGGTTGATGCCCCCCTGCTCGGCTTTAACATGCAACATAAAAAGCCTCAGACTTTGTACCCAATTCTGTTCGTGTCACTCTAGACAAGATGTCCTTGTCTCCACACTTCATCTCTTTTCTTTTATACTCTTAACAGCTGAATATGCTCTTTCCTTTTCCCTGAGTCTTTCTATAGTCTAACCTCAATTAACTTCTATTTTGATGTAATGGGATGTACCAACTGCAGATCTGTCCAGTGGGAGGGTGTCCCCTTACCTGGCCTTCAAGAACACCTCTGAGTGGAACTGCAGTGAACTGCTGGCCATTTCAGATTGCTCACCCATATTTAGCCAGCCTGTCTATCAACCAAGCTCTGGTTGCATCAGCTAGTCACAGGGACTCCCGCATGTCCCAGGAGCTGAGCGAAAAGCTCCAAATGACTGTGGTACATGCTAAGACATAAGCCTACCTTTGAGTCCCTTCCTGCTCTAGATCTCACTCAACACTGAGCATTTTTCATGTCAACTGGAATGCAAGCAATAGCTGTACAGCAAGCTCAGGTAAGAACTATGCAGACTCTGGAACCCAAAGAGGCCTGCTAAGTACTTATTTCCTTCAAGCTATTGCATAGTATGATAGTTTGTTATTTAACTTGAAAGGGATGTTCTGGCATCTTACAGATCCTTAGATATCTGTATATTCTAACAAAGTAAGGCCCATGAATATTTAGAGGGTTTTCTTTCCAATCCTCTGGAACACAACGGTCTTACTAAGGTCTCTAATGTACTATCCACTTTTTGCTCATCTAGTGAAACTAGCACAATGTCAGTAGTATCATAAAGGATCAGTACAACATTCTGCACAAGTTTCAGGAGCTCCAGACTTCTTCAAGATGCTTTATGACAGAGAATAGGGAACTATCAACACAGCCTTAAGGCGACACCATAAGAATATAGTGTCATCTAGTCCTAATGAATGTAAACTCCTCTAGGTTCTCCTTTATATACAGATGGAATAGAATATGTTCACCAGATCTGCCTCCTAAATACCCAGGACATGTTAAGTGTTCAGTAAAGATACTGCATATGGCACAACAGCTATAATCAGGGTCCTACTTGACTGAGTTTGTGCTCTTCTTACATCATCCTTTAGCATCTGCCTGGTTTTTGCAGGAGTTAGACTACTGAACTGAATACAAATAAGATAGGAAAACTCATATGGCATTCTTGAGGCCTTTAAAGTGCCACTGCTTTCTGCCATTTTTCCCTAGATAAGACACTGTCTTTGACTTGCTGTCTAAGCAAGGGAATGAAGGAATGCAGTTTCAAAAGCTTCTCTTTGACCTTTTCCATTATGAAAGCCTAAAAAATCAGTGTGGGACTAAACTAACTACCAAACATGTCTATCTAGTTTACACAGTTGGGAACCAGGACAGTGCCTATCAGCCAGGGTCTCTTGCAACTTAATCTTCTGTTTAATATATTCTCTCTCTAATAGGTGGCTTTGATGATATTTCAAGTGTGAATATCAATGTCTATTTATACCCTTTGTCCAGCAATTACAGCAATACCCTTCTTCAGTGGGGGTCATTTGAATAAATAGCCAGTGTTCTTTCTGGGGAAAGAAGTGGGGGAATTCTTATCATATGCACCTGTCACTGAGTTGCAGGTTCTTTTTCCTGGGCATCTGGCTTCTCTGTCAGTGAGTTATGATTCTCAAAACTGGCTCAAGCCCAAAAGAGACATTACAGAAATAATATTTCATCTGTCATTGAAATGAAGTGACATAAATCCATAAAGCTATGGGGTGAGCCAGTTGGGCTAGAGGTAACCAAGGAGGCATGAAGCCCAGTCCTGTCAGTCAGGGCCCCCAGCTGTCCAGGAATAATGTCCACAGAGTGTTTATTGTAGGCTCAGCTATTGTTCAGGAAATTCAACCCAGTGCATCAGCAAAGGATATTCCTTTTGGACAGTCGACAAATTATGGTGCTACCAGAAAGCATGCTAAGAGGCAAGCTTTCGTCCTGAGGAGGGTTTCTGAGGAACAAACAGAGCAGCAGTATCTAACTAGTCTGAGTGTCAGAGCACTAAGATACATACTTAGACAGACTGCAAAACTTAGTGAGGTAGGTCTCTGATATTTAGGTTCTTGTTGAGATCCCAGGTTGCACCCGGGCTCCGACATGTGCAACTGGATGGTGACAAGTACAATTTGGTGGTGATGTCATCTAATCCCAGGTACAACTGGATTGTAGAGCTAAGACTACTAACATATCCCTTCAGGGAACTAGAGAAACAAAAATAAACTGTGGAGGTCAAGATCATGTGCATATGGCTTGGGACTCTTTCCTTTATCCCCACCCCCTCATCTGCTTTAATAGCATCTATAGTTTGAATACCTCCTTCAGATTTTGCTCTCTGGTTGCTGGGAAGCAGGGAAGGGAGAAGCAGGGCATGCCTCTTCTCAGCCTGTCTGACCACTTGAAAAAAGAGAAACAAAACTCTGTTAGCAAAAAGGAAAAAAAAAAAGATCAACCTGGGTAACTGTGCTGGCAGCTTTTCTTCTTAATTACTTCGCAGACTCAGGTGGTAATACGGTCCTCTCTGCAAAGAGGCTGTGGTAAATGTCAGTGATTGGTTGTGACGGCCATACAAGAAAGCATGTGGCTTCACTTCTTGGTGGTGCTTCGGGTCCCCCCTCTGTCTGGGTCATGTTCTCAAATAGACTCTTACTGAATGGTTCAGTGGAACCTTAGGAGAAAGCAAAGGCATGGAGGTCTTGGGGTGTGTTTCTCCAACTGGCTCCACCGTTGATTCCTTCCCTTCAGGAACTGGTATGTGGATGAGCCTTCCTGCGGCAGCGAGGTCTGTGTGGTCATGTACTATCAGCCATCAGCACCTGTCGGCATCGGGGGCTTCTACATGTTCCAGTGGAATGATGACCGATGCAACATGAAGAACAATTTCATTTGCAAATACTCTGATGGTAATGAATGAATGATGGGATGAATGAACTCTCTAGCTATATGGCTGAATTCTCAACCTCTCCTCCCATTTTATAAGCAGCTGCTGAGACCCAGAACTTATAATGTGGTCACCAAAAAAGCTTGTTGCAAATGCCGGCAACATTAAGCTTTAGGGAATTCTTTGTAAACCCAGACATGATGATACTTCCTCATAGAGGAGTAATTCTAGCAAGGGAAAGGTTAACAGATGCTGAGAGAGGGATGGAAAAGGAAAAGGTGTCATTCACAACTCATGAGGGCATCCAGAGAAACCCCCTCTGGACAAGCACAATTCCTACACATTCCACATGAGTAATTGGGTGAAGCTTGGAATTAGCTATCATTGCAACTACATTTGAAGCATGTGAGATTACTGCCTGAAATTTAATGAAACTAATGATCAGACAGGCCTGTGACAATGGCAGAGACAGCAGACACTTTGACAGACCACTGAGCCCGTCTACATGTGTCTTGCAAATTCAACTTACTTTTGCTCTGAGACCTGTAAAGGGTTCAAAATGGTTCAAAGTCTCACCCTGCTGAGGATACCCTGACTTCTTTATTAAAATGGATTTAGATTTAAACCTGAACTCATTCTCACTTTCCTGAAGTTTCTCATTTCCCTGAAGCCAACTGCTTGGCCCCAGTTCCACATTCTTTTCTGTCAGGAGTAAAGTAACTTGTTAGCTGTATCTAGTTTGAGATTAAACAATATTGTTGTTTTTAGCTGATTAAATTGGACTGTACTTTGGGGGCAATTTTTCTTTTGAAAATGTTATTCCTCCCCCTTCCAACCCTCAGATGAATTCATTCTTGTCTCCAATGCCCTGTCTCTCCCTGCCACACAGAGATGTCTCAGGCCGGAGGTTGCAAAGACCTTTAGACTGATTTAGCAGACCACGTTCTCAGAGCTGTGAGAGCAAAGCATGCTTACAGGCTGGTTCTTCATTCCCCATCACCTCCGTCCACCATGTTCTACTAGCTCCATCATTAGAATGTGCTTCTTTAACATTTTTAAAGGTGATATCTTGAAATTTACTTTAATATTCTTTCACTGATGAACTTGGTTCATCATGTTATCCATTACTATGTCATATTATCCATTACTTTTACGGTTGCCTGTATCAGGTGGACTGAGTTCCGGCCAGAAAAAGATGGCACACTCAAATGGTCTAAGAATGAGAGTCTAATAAAGGGCTATTTGCAGAGGTGTAGGTAAGAGTGGGAAATGGGACAAGCTACACAGCCACTACTAACACCTGAAGGCCTAAAGGGACAAAGGAAGAGAGCCATTTTACCAGAAACCAGAGAAAGCTAGGGTTGTGCGAAAAAGGACATTACTAACAGAAGCAGAAAACACAAGATGCAGCTGCTGAAAAATCATGCTGTGTGCCCGCATGCATACAAGCATATTCATGTAGACATATGCATATGTTTGTATAAAAATAGAAAAATTGAATAAATAAAATATACCAAATGATGGTAAAGGATATATTGTACATTCCTTGTATTATTCTGCAAGATTTTTTATAAATCTGAAATTATTTCAAAACAAGAAGAAAATAATTTTCTTTGGAAGCTTTCAAGGCATCTGATTAATTCTCTGAGACTCAGATAATCTTTCATACACATAGTACTTTAAACACCTATTTACGCATTTGTCTGGCAGCATATATAGTAGCCACTCCATGATCTAGTAGGATCTTTTCTGTGATCCTCATAAAATGGCAACCCACAGTGGCAAGGGACCGGATGCTGTCTGAACTAGATTTGAGAGTGGAAGCAAGAGGTTACATGCTAGTAAGATCTAGACACTCAGTTGCTCCTGGTATGTGCTAAAGGTTCACACCCAGCACCCTGAACTGTGTAAGATCATAGGATACCACTGAATGTACAGCATATTCAATGCAATGTCATAAAATTAAGATTAACTCTTTCTTTGTATCCATATTTCATGGCCATCCTTTAGAATATAAGCTCTTCAAATGAACTAGATGGTTTCTCATTTCCTGTTGTTTTGCTAAGACTTACCACAGTTATGTCTTCTTAGAATTTTAGTTTTTGTACAACTTACATGGTTGAAATTAGCTGTGAAATTAGAGCAGGTTATGTAATCTTCCTGCATCTTTTTTTTCTCACATATAGAATAACAATGTTTTCTCATAAGGCTATTATCATGGTTGAGGTCACTTTTATAAAACACTTAGAATCACCCCTACCACGTAATAGGTAAGTGAGTATTAAAAAGTAAGTAAATGGGTTTATATCATCTCCACACATGTCCTTTCTAAATGAAATTTCAGAACATATTTGACATCTGGGCCTGAAAACTGTGATTTCTAAAAGTTGGGGTACCTATGAGCTCCAGAGCATCTGATTAGCATAAAAGACTCAGTATCAGTACAAGATTTCACTCAAGAACAGAAATGTCTGACATAGGGTGTCTGTGAGACCTGACATTCCTGAGACTCTTGGAAGCATTATAAATACTTCTGAGCCAATCACAAGCATCTGCCTCAGGAACGACTAGCTCCACAACCACTTCCACTGCCTGGAAACCAGGGTTTGTTGATGTCAAAAATACCCTTGATATGAATTGATAAGTGAATTTGAACCACTTTATAATAACCCCTATCAGGAATTGTAGTGGAGAAGTAAGGTCATTATTGAAATTCAATTGCTACATGTTGACAGGAGTATAAGCCATGTGTTAGTACAGAAGGTTCACTATACTAGACTTTCGACTTCTGTGTCTATTTAGAAATTCCCAAATCTAGAAATTTTTAATACTTTTGAAAACCACTGAAGTAAAAGTGAAGGAAAGCTAGTATTTGGACATAAGTAGCTCTTTGACTTAAGGAACCCATTTTCTGGCAACTGCTAACAACAAATAAGGTTGTTGGTTTATTTTTTATAATTTATTTATTTATTCAGAGGTTTATTGAAATGAATATCATAGTTTAGCTGATTTCACTCAGACAGAGGACACTTTAGTTACTTTTTTTGTTTTTGTTTCTTTCTGCTGCAGATAAACCAACAAGTCCTTCTATAAAGTCTACAGGTAAGTCTCTCTCATGTGATATTTGGGTTAATTAAGTTGTAACACACACTGTGTTTATATATTTAGAACTAAAAGTCCTGTAGATCAGATTACTCAACAGAAAAGTCATTATGGTTAACCCCAACAAGTGGGACAGGTACACAGACACCCAGTCATGGCAGTTAGACTGTTACTCTCTTTTTACTATTGTTTCTCTCTCTTGACACTGAAAAGTGATAATTTTTCTAATTCCTTTTTGGATATCACTTGTTATTGCTATTATTATTATTATTAATGACAGTATAAAAAGAGTGATTTAATCTGATGAAATGAATCCAATTGATCATTTATGATCCAGGCAGTTATCCTTCCCCTAGGCACCTTGGTACTTTATGTGGTTCACCACACACACACACACACACACACACACACACACACAGATTACAAAAACACAGCCAATCACAGTGGTATTTGCTTATAATTTCAGTTCTGAGGAGAAATAGGAGGATCATTCATCCCTGGGATCCACTGGCTAGGCCGGTGTAGTTGAATACATATATGGTAGTGATCAATAAAGGAAGATATATAGTGTCAAATTTCTGGCTTCTATGAACACATGCATGTATATGCACAGGCTTCTACACACACAAACATGTACACATGCACACACAAAGACATCTACGGCAACCAATTCAACCCTCTGGTTTTCTGTGTTTATAAACATCATTGATCAAATTGCAACTGTTTTTTCTTTTTTGCATCCCGCTTTGAATGTAGTAGGACCTCAGAGTATGCCTGGATTTCCATGCCTTTCTCCAAGTTCTCAAGCCTCATGTATGTCTCTCCCAGGTGAGGGAACAGAGTCTGTGACAACCACACTTCCAGAAGAAAGAAAGAAAGAAGACGACAAAGAAACATTTACAGAAAGCAAAGGTATAACAAAAACTCAGCTGGTGAAACAGATGATGGAATCCTTTTATCAGAAGTTACCCATAATCACACAACTGTCTTCTTTCCATGGCTTCTTAAGACTGGATTAAGCAAGGTTGGGAAGATGGTTCAGGGTTAAAGTGCCTCCCACATAAGAAAAAGGATTAGAGTTCAGATCCCCAGATCCCACATAAAACATAGGGCAAGAATGAAGGCCTGCCTGTGATTCCAGTCCCAGCTGGAATCCAAAGCAAGCTGACTAACCAGACTAGTCCCAGTGGCAAGCTCTGTGTTTAATTAGAGAACCAGGCTCAAAACAGTAAACTGAGATGGCAATGTAGGGTGATTCCTGATATCATCTTTAGATCTATACACACACACACACACACACACACACACACACAGAGGAACATGCATATACAGTGCATACATCTAATACACACATACATGTGAAAAATGGGAGAAAATTGAATTAGGCAGTTTGTCTTTGATTTCTGTCAAAAAGAAAAAAACTGTATTAAATGTTGGGTTTCATCAGTGAAATATGCAATGGGTACTATCCTAAGAAAATTAAGAGAAAGCTAGACAGGTGGTAAAAGATCCTGCCATTCTCTATGTGAACAAAGACTTGTGATCAGTATTCATCTGCGAAGCAAATTGAGGAAATGGAAAAGATAAACATCTAAAAAGTTGGATCATAAAAGGTAAAAGAAAATGGGGTGATAAGTTGGAGTGCTAATGGGCTTTCAACCTCATTCTCACCCTGGGTTTCAAGAGCTTAATCTAAGTTTTTGTAACTGGGCAACTTAAAAAAACCATACACATCATTTTCTATACTTCAGTTTAATCATCTGTATAATGGAGGTAATAATATCTTCATGCCTACCTGACAGCACTAATGGACCCATAAAATGAAATGGAATACTGTTCCACTGCAATTCAGTTCTGACATTTTGAGTTTGCACAGATTCCCCACAGCTTAAAGGCACATTCCGAAACTACTCTCACTTCAGACAGACACCAGCTGCGAGTTTGGGAGTCCTCGCACCACCTGCACGAACGTTCAACTGGCTACAAATCCAGGAGTGTTCGCAATCCCTGTCAGTTCAGTAATTCACTGGGATAGTTTGCACAGCTTAGGAAAACACTGTGCTCGTGCATCTTACTATATAGGATCCAAGTTAAGAACAGTCAAAGAGACATCTAGGATGAGGTCTGGGAGGATTTCAAATGGGGACCTTCTGTGTCTTCTCCCATATAACCAGGACGCATCACCCTCTTCATTATGGTTTGATTATGACATATCCTCCTCCATGCTTGTGTGTGTTAAGTTGGGAGGTTCTGGAAGCTCTACAATGTAAGGCCTAGCTAGAGGATCACAGAAAACAAGCATACCCATGAAAGTTACACCTGGTCCTTCCTCTTCCTCTTTTCCCCAGCATTCTGGAAGTAGGTGTGCAGGCAGCCCATCCCTCAGGTATCTAGCAGTCAAATCTAAAGAAGTCTATTAACTAGGGTACAAGATGTTATTATTTCTAAGGAACATGGGGAAAGGTAACATGTCCCCTTACACACAGGTCAAAGCACCCACCCTATATGATCAGCAGTGGATCTTCTTGATGTGACAGCCCTACCCTGAGAAATTGCCCTACCATAAAATTTCTTCTCTCTGAGAAGCTCATAAATAGCAGTCAATACTATTACATGGAAAAGTCCAAGGATTTAGAGTCTTCCTCCCAGAAACCAATGAAAGGGATAGCAGAATTATTCATTATATAACAGGTACAACACATAAAATGCTTTGACAAAAGAGTAAGGTGCTATCTGAGAGGGTGGTGTCTCTAATGCTCCTTGTTGTTCCAGTGGTATTTAAAGTGCTCATTTGGCATGTGTTTGGTGTTTTTGTTGGCTATGGGTCTGAAGCCTTGCAGAAGAGGGGAAAAGCAGAAGCCTCTGTATGGTCAGGAATCCTGGATCAGCAGAAGTAAGAAGGGGTTAGTTTCTCATCCTGATTCCTCCCAGTCTCCCCTGGAGGGAGTAATCTCTGATTCTTTTTTTTTTTTCTTTTTTTTATTTTAATACATTTTTTATTATTATTTCAGCTCATACAAACTTAATAGGTACACCAGTTCCCTCCCTCCCTCCTCCTCCCCCCGAACCCCCTGCTCCCCCTCCCCTCACCTCTCCCTCCCCATCCCCCTGTGCCTCCCGCCCCAATTCCCAGAGAGTCCTTTCTTGTGCATGCCTGATGATTCTTTCTTAAGAGACTGCACAGTTCAGAAAAGCACTGTTAGTGCTGAGCCAGCTGAATCCACTTGCCCTCAGTCAGACATGTGTCAGAAGACTTTACAGTCTAATTCACATGCTCTTTCTGTGTTCTGGGCGCGACCTGATGCCTTTGGCTTCTTTTTGACTACCAATCTTGGGACTGTCCTTAGAGGCAACAGCACTGTTTCAGCAACCCCTGCTTTGCCAAGGAAAGACCTAGAAAGGGGGATCTTTTTACTCTGAAAAAAAAATTAGTTATCAACATTACCTTTCCAATATTTACAGGAGATCCCAAATTTTAAATTTTATTTTTAGTGTTACTTAGACTAATAGGGCGAGTGGGAAAATGTTCATTTGTTGAAACTAGAGATTCTGACAACTGGGTAATTGCATCTCCTTCCAGGAACACATTCTTTGGAATACTTTGCTTTTCGACACTTGGTTTGAAACACACACACGCGCACGCGCGCACACACACACACACCAGTGCTGACAGTGTGCTTTTCTTTCTTTTTCAGAGGCGGCCTTGAATCTTGCCTACATCCTAATCCCCAGCATTCCCCTTTTCCTACTACTTGTAGTCACGACAGTCGTGTGTTGGGTTTGGATCTGCAGGAGGAGGCAAGTAAAGCTTCCAGGGTGTAACCCTCTGCACCCTTTGAGATGGGGACATCGCTCTGCCGATTGCACCAAAAGCAAGGCAGTTCTAAGGGCCTTTGCAGGTCCAGAGTAAATGCTCCAGCAGGCTTGGGGCACTGAGAAGTACTTAGCCTTTGTGTTGAGCTGTGATCAAGCCAGGGATCATATGTTCTTTATCTTCTTGTGTGGGGGAGAATTTTAAGCAAGCAATTGAAGGGTGAAACTCTTATTCATTTCCTGTGCATCCAAGTATCACCCATTAAAGTGCTCTCCAAAAATGTCTGTTAAGTAAGGAATGACTAATGGGCCACATGAAAAAAAGTCTGCTCCGAAGCATTCTGGTAAGCATCTGACACCCACCAGGACACATGAAAAAAAGTCTGCTCTGAAGCATTCTGGTAAGCATCTGACACCCACCCGGACAACTCATTCAGAATAAATGAGCCAAAGTCCTTTTAACTGGCTTTTTCCCCCACTGAATACGAAAGAATGGATTGTTACAAAATGGCAACACTGAGTAGCATAGACTGCTTCTCTGTATCACCATGATCTTATGCTCCAATTTTTTAGGTAGAACAGACTGTATTCAGTCACATATCACCGTATACATACAAGAAGTCAAGTATTCCCATTTTTACAGCAGGAAAATAAAGGTCCAGTTTATGTTTGAATTACTTTGATGACTAGTTTGAGGACTAATGGGTAAAACTCCAATGTAAAAACTATTTTGTTTAATAATTTTCTTAAAGTATTGCTGCAGGATTAAAGCAATGAATATGCACAAAACCAGCACATAATAAACAAAGTATTAGCCATTACTATGACCATTTTTATCAGTGATTCACTTTGAATTTAAAAATGGAATTCAGTACAATTATGAATATATTTTCCAACTGTTTATTCTGCAGCTGGTTCTTGATTTACCTTCCTTTCTTTAGTTAGTACCTTGCCAGGATTCAGGAATTGTAACACAATCTATTAATCTATCTATTTATTCTAAGGACTTTTAACCTTTTGTCCTCTGTAGTGGACTATGATTCTATGAAACTTTTCCCAGAATGTGTTTTTCTTTTTCTTTTTTTGTATAGTGTCAGGGCAAATGCCCAAACACTTAGCTACAACCCCAAATCTCTAGACCAATATTTTTAAGTGCATAAGACAAAATACATTGGGATGCTAAAGAAGCAATTTTACTACTATACGTTTAGTAAAATATTTCCAAAAATTAATATGTAAAATAGTAATATATGTGTTATTTTATTTTCTTTACATTAATAAGCATAATTATCATAATTTTGAGGGGAGCATAAAATAATTCAAGGCAACTATAATATCTGGTGTGATATGTGGTAATAGAATTAAAGATATTATGAATTCTGTTCTGATTTACTGTCTGACTTATAAGAATAGGGAATGGTTAATTTCACTTAGAGATGAATCTAAGTGTGATTTTTTTCCTGTTTGTTCCTTGACCTGGTATTCTCCGGGGACTCTCAGAACCCAAGGTAATAACCTGTGTCCTATACTGTGGGTACAGCCAGTGACACATGTCTCATCTTTATGAACACAACTTTTTCCTGGGTTGTTTGCCTGTCCACCAAAACCCCTGGCCTGCAGGAGACAGTAGAAGCAGCACTAGTGATTTCTGTCTCCAAAGAACACGGGGATTTTTCAGCCCCCTCATCTTAGCCAGGTTTTCTTTCCTTCCAGAAAACAAGAGCAGCAGGACCGTAGCACAAAGGAACAGCATACTATCTGGCCCTCTCCTCACCAAGAAAACAGCCCGGACCTAGAGGTTTACAGCGTCATCAGAAAGCAGAGTGAAGCTGACCTGGCTGAGCCCCGGCCAGACCTGAAGAACATCTCATTCCGGGTGTGTTCTGGGGAGCCACGCCTGAAGATATGTCTTGTGACTACGACAACATGGTCGTGAACTCTTCAGAAAGTGGGTTTGTGACTCTGGCAAGTGTGGAGAGTGGATTTGTGACCAATGACATTTACGAGTTCTCTGCCGACAGGCTGGGGAGGAGCAAGGAGAGCGGCTGGGTAGAAAATGAAATATATGCTTACTGAGACTCCAGAAAGACTTGAACCCGCAAGAGTGAAGCGGGAAGCAGAAGCAGCCTTCTTTACGGAAAACACTCAGAAATCCATGAAAATGCTTACTTAGCTCAGGTGTTAGGGGCAGGCACAGCGTCCCATTGGGTCCTTGCTGGGTCCCCACATTCTGGCTGTACCTGTTTTCCTAACCTTTCACCCGGCTCAGCCTTATGGCGAGGCATCTGCCAGTGTCTGCCTTACAGTAAACCCTCGGAGTAAGTGTTGGTTGACTGGTTATAGCTGACTTGGAAGAACAGTGCGCTTTCTAGCAGGGTCACAGGGTGTGACTGAAGAGCTTGGAAACCACCTTGATGATGTTTTCCTTGCTCTCTCTGTGCAGCAGCATGTGCAGTCACAGACAGACAAAACTACGGAATCTTCTTGAAGTCCACGTATGGCTGCACATCAGTGGTTCCCATATCCGTTTCCTTTTCTTCCTCTTTCACACAGAATAAAACCCAATGGAAAGGAGGAAGTAGAATGTTAGTTGTCTATGTCAACAGGCCTTCCTCTGCATGTGACTCAAGGGACCTTTTCTTATTATTATTATTTCCCCTGACATCTAAACTTAGAAAAATCTAATTTGGAAATGCTGTCAAAACTAAAAATGACATTTGTGTCTCAGCTTCTTGGTTTATCTGTGCTCCTGGCTCTGACAGTACATGTTGTTCTGTTTGTGTGTTTATTTCATAGAAGTTTCAACATGTTACTGGTAAAGATAATTTTTTGGTGTTCGTTTTAGGGACTTGGCTATTTCGAATGTACTTGAGGTCTCAAATCCAAATAAAAATTTTTAGGCATAGTTATGAACACTTGGAAGATCTGAAAGCAAATCAGCAAACTCCCTCTATCAGCTTAATAATCTTAATTGCTTCTTATTGCTTCTGAAGCAGACATTGCATGTAGGGAGCACACACTAGACGTAGTTAACTAACTAGTCTGGTTGATGCAATACTGATGCAGTGTTTTGTGACCTCTGCCTAACTACCTACCTCATTAGAGCAAAGAACAGGATGAGTAACTAAAATAACATTTCTGCCTGCTCTTGGGAGTGTGTTTTGTTGGTGTTACGACACTGAGCAAAAATAGTGAACTTTTGGTCTGATCTGAGACACTGACTCATGGCTTTGAAATAGCTAAGTTTCAATTTTGCTTCTCATTCTGTGTCTGTAATCTTGCTTCTCTGTCCTTCGCTGTGCCAGCAACGCTGACCCCTGCTGGACAGCAAGTACTTAGGAGGGTAGCCAATCTATGTGATCCTTAACCTAGTACTTCCTAAAAACCACCACCACATAGTACAAGAGTTGGGACCATCTGCTGAACATGCACATGCATCTTTCAGACTGGTGTAAAACTTCAGGAGTATTTCTGCTGAAAATTGTACACGACCTATTTGTTCAACCTCTGAAGAAGGTAACTATTGAGTGATTTTAACTTGAGAAGAACTCCTGTTGCTTGGGGAAAAGGAAGTACAGTTATACGTAAATGAGAGTGGCAAACTGTACTAACATCTTCATGTCAGTAACACCCCGAGAGAGGGTCTCTGCTTTTATATTCCTGCTTTTATTCTTTAACAGCTTCATCATGCGCACAATGAATTGTCGTCATTTTCTCCCCATATTACTGCACCGCAGTACAATTCCCTAAGTCACCCTTGGTCCTCCAAAGGGGACATACAGTGCTCACTCTCTGTCTCTCTCTCTCTCTCTCTCTCTCTCTTTCTTTCTCTCTCTCTCTCTCTCTCTCTCTCTCACACACACACACACACACACACACACAAAGAAAAAAAAAGATGGGCCAGATCTCGTTTCGGCCTTGCATAGGCGAACACGGTGCAGTGGGTCCTGAATTTCTTGGCCTTGTGTCCAGAAGACACAATTTGGCAACACTGCTCCCACCTCTAGCTCTTAGACTCTTTCTGTTCCCTCTTCTCAATCTCTCCTGAGTCTTGTGGAGAGGAGGGATTTAGATGTCCTGTTTGTGTCCAACCCCATTCCTAGATCGGAGGACCTACTGATCTCCAGCACTGCCTTTTGACCATTAGCGTACCATCTCTGCTGGGACCCACTAGTCTTGTCCTCCTGTGTTTACACACAGCCATCTAACTCCACATTTTAACTATTGAACTTCTTTTTAATTCCTCATATGTACTAGTCTCAGTTTATTCAACTTCAACTCTATGTCTAATCATTTCATTTTGCTTATTTAACAAACATTTGCTAAATGCTATTTGTTGCACTTAAATCAAGCATGAAGCTTATTCACTGACATAGTATCATTTGTCCAACCCCATTCCTAGATCGGAGGACCTACTGATCTCCAGCACTGCCTTTTGACCATTAGCGTACCATCTCTGCTGGGACCCACTAGTCTTGTCCTCCTGTGTTTACACACAGCCATCTAACTCCACATTTTAACTATTGAACTTCTTTTTAATTCCTCATATGTACTAGTCTCAGTTTATTCAACTTCAACTCTATGTCTAATCATTTCATTTTGCTTATTTAACAAACATTTGCTAAATGCTATTTGTTGCACTTAAATCAAGCATGAAGCTTATTCACTGACATAGTATCATTTGGAATTTGGTGAGTCTGTTTCATCTTTTGAAACAATAGTTCCTTATGGCTGGTTATGCGCACAATGAATTGTCATCATTTTCTCCCCATATTACTGCAGGTAGAGTCCCTGCCTGTCTTGCTCAAAGCCATGAGTTTGATCCCTAGCATTGTACCAAAATAAAAGTAAAATAATAAAATGGTAGTTTTCCAACTTTATTCCTATTGTGACAAACATGACACATGAAATGTATGCATTCATCATTCAGCAAGCATGCCTTGACTCCCTATCATGTGTAATGTACCCTGTTAACCATCATATTGCTGAATTTCAGGGTAAGTCCTGGAGATGCTGGATTATAGTTATGTACAGTTCTGAATATAGTAACTATAAGAGTCTTTTTCATGCTATTCATTCACCTGAAAAGTTTTAAATACCTGCCTCTTGTTAGGACTGTGCTAGACTTAAGTATACATCAGCAAATAACACAGACACAGACTCTGAAGAGCTTAAGTGATGTGGGGATTGAACTCACAGGCGTGTTAAGCATGCCACCAGGTTGGCAACTTGCTCTCAGATGATCGGGAATGGGAAATGCTCTTTGTACTATACATACAGCCTCTTCTTATAGCTGGAAGTCCTCTAAGGAAAACATTTTCAAACATTGGTACTACGATTATTGGTAACTTTTTTTTTATCATATACCTTGCCTCTGAGCTCAAAACACATGTTGCAGCTGAGAACTGTCTGACAGTCTCTGATCCAAGACAAAAAAAAAAAAAAATTGATGAGAAGCTACCATTAGCACTCTAGCCCCAGGTTCAGGCCCAGCTCCCAAACCTGTGCTTTGCCTCTGAAGGTGGCAGGAGGTTATGATGAGCCATCCTGCAAAAGCTAATTCACAGACTCCTTTATCCAAAATTTCCCAGCTTTCCCCTGTAGAAATCTATGTAAGTTGTTATGATCTAGAATAGATAAGTCACAGTCTTTTCCAGCTCTAGAGTTTATTTCAACATATTTTTCTAAGTCATTAGCCTGTCGCACCTTTCTGAACTTGTGGTAAGATTTGGGTAGTAGTGAAGATAGAGGAACAAGTATGAAGGCCTGGGAAATTGCACCCTCAGGGATAAAGAAGTGTCAGGGCAGAATCTCCTTTCATCCTTGCAAAGAACAATGAATGGTTTCCAGTTGCTCAGTTCTCCTGAGTCACTAGTGAATCCAGAATGTGAGCGGCAGAAGGTGATCAGATTAAGTCATCAGATCAGACACAAGAAGAAATAAATTCTCCGAAACAAGACCACAGAAAGTTTCAAAAAATACAGATTAATAAATGCATACTATCCTACTGAATAGTACTTGAGACTTTTCCATGGTCAGTTATATATTCTAATCCTTGAAATTTATGTCTCTTCAAGGGCTCCACATTTGTGCTGTTCTGTTCTTCTCTGCCCTCTGAGGCCCGCACAGGATTTATAACTGCTTGACGGCACTGGCTTATGGGGGAAAGGTCCCTGAGCATGTTGCCGGACCTTGCCAGAGAAACTGGAGGCTACTTTAATTGTTTACACCACCAGGTGGCAGTATTACGATGCCACAGTAACTACCTCATTCTCTTCAGTCCCTAGCAGGAAAGTTGCTACACTTTAAAAAGAGAGGCTGGTAAGGATATGATGAGGAGAGGCCCTAAAATGAAGCATTCAAAATCCTGGAGTCTGGAATCAGGGTGTCTAGCTCTGAGTCCTTCTGCTTCTGACCGGCTGTGCTATCTTAAGCAAACTACATTATTTTAGGCTCTAGTTTCCTGTATCTAGTGAAGATAACAGGAGCTTGGAAGATGACTCAGTAAAGTGCTTGTCACAGAGTACTCCCAGAAAAAGCCAGGCATGGCAGCACATACCTATAATCAGAGAGGTGGGTAATGGAGGCAGAAGAATCCCCAGGGCTCACTGGCCAGCCAGTCTAGCTGATCATCAAGTTTCAGGTTCAGCGAGAGACCCCATCACAGAAAAGGGCATGCTGGTGAGATGGATTAACAGATGTGAAGGCCCGTGCAGCCATATTGAGTCAACTAGTGGTCTAATTTCCTGTGCTTCTAGAATCCCATTCAGAAAATCCTTACCCATACCTGAATGTTGAAGCATATTCCCTACTCCTCCCTCTAGCAGTTTCAGAGTATCTGGTCTTACGTTGAAGCCTTTCATCCATTTGAAGTTGAGTTTTGCGCAAGGTGAGAAACAGGGATGTGGTTTTGTTCTTCTACACATCAATATCCAGGTTTTCCAAGCATTATTTTATTATTATTATTATTTCCGCTCATACAAACTTAACAGGTACACCGGTCTCTCCACCTCCCCCCCATCTCCCTGTTCCTCCCCCCCCCCAATCCCTGAAGCATCCTTTAATGTGCATGCCAAACTCTCCTCTGGGTCCTCCTCTCCGATGAGGTGCAAGGACCCAGGGGCATTTCCCAGAACCCTTTCCTGTGTTCTCCTTAAGCCAAGCATGATTTTTTAAATTTCCTTCCATTTTGTCTCCAATGAACATTTTTGGCATCTTTACCAAAATCAGGTAGTTATGGTTATGTGGACTTATATTTAGGTTCTATATTTTATTTCATTGATCTATGTATCTGTTTTATCTCAGTATTATACTGTATTTTTGTTAATATGGTTCTATAATATAATATGAAATGAGGCATGGTAATACTGTCCACAGTATTATTTTTGTTCAGGATCCCTTTGGCCATTCTTGTTCATGATTCCACATAAACTTTAAGGTATTTTTTCTTCTGTGAATAATGATCCTAAAGTTTTAAATGGGGTTACATTGAATCTGTAGATTGCTTTTGGTGAAATGTCAATTTTCACAATAATAATTCTAATCCTTAGCATGGGAGAACATTCCATATCCTCTGTCTTCCTTGGTTTCTTTCTACAGGGTCTTAAAGTTTTCATTATAGAGGTCCCTCATTTCCTTGCTTAGGTTTATCCCCAGGTATCTTATTTTAGGGTTGTAAATGGTATTGTTACCCTGATTTCTTTTTCAGTGTATTTGTTATTGGTGTATAGGTAGGCTACTGATTTCTGTGTATTAATTTTCTAAACTGCTAAAAGCACTTATCACTTTGAGGTCTCTTATGTATAAAATTACATCATCCGCAAATAGGGATACATTTACTTTTCCTATTTGTATCCTTTTTATTTCCTTCTCTTGTCTTATTGCTCTAGTTAAGACTTCAAGCACTCTATTGAGAGGAGTAGAAAAAGTAAACTTTGTCTTACTCCTAATCTTAGTAGGGATGCTGTGAGTTTTTCTCATGATGTTGGCTATAGATTTGTCATGAATAGTCTTTATTATGTTGAGGTATGCTTCTTCCATCTCTAGTCTCTCGTGTCTTTATCATAAAGGGATACTGCACTTTCTTAAAGGCCTTTTCTATGTCTACTGAGGTGATAATGTGATTTCTATCTCTGAACCCATTTATGTGGTGAATTACATTTATTTATTTACATATGCTGAGCCATCCCTGGATTTCTGGAGTAAAGACAACTTGATCACGATGGATGATTTTTAATGTGATCCTGAATTCAATTTACAAGTATTTATTAAGAATTTTCTCATCTATGTTCACCTATAATTCATTTTTGAAGCTGTCTAACTTTTATATGTTTTTAATGTCTGAACAATACTGGATACCAAAAAGAGTTTCTAAGCATTCCTTCTTTTTCTATTTTATGAAATAATTTGTCTTCTAAATACCTATGCTTACACCAGAGACAAACGCTATTGCAGTCCTAAGCAGAGAAGCCTTTCTCTACAGTGAACAGAGATGAAAGCAGATTCATAGATATCTCAGATGCTGAGCTTAAGTGAAGAAGGGGAGAAAGACTGCGAAAGTCCTCCTCTAGACACAACGGAGCCACTGTAACTATGAACTCAGCACCTGTAGCGTTGCAACGGACGGGCACGAGCACTCAGAGCATCTGTCACTCTGCTTCCCAACCTCACTTGCGACTTGACCAGCTGCTCAAGCTTCTGTCACCAGGACTTCCCTGCTGCACAGACTCTCAAACTGAAAGTCAAAATAAAGTTTCCCTTACTGCTTTTGTCAGGGTGTTTCATTACAGCAACAGAAAAGCGCCTAAGACACACAGGTACCTTAAGGGCCTTTATGTCATCAACACTGTACACAAAGATAAACATGGTCTCATCTGGTTAAGTTCACAGACTTTCGTTCCTGATCATTTACAACTGAGGGGGTATGATCTCACCAGAAGGGGAGGGCATATAGTCTGGCAGATAAAAAGTAACCATTTTGCAAATGGGTGATCCACCCCTCCCTCACTGTGGTTTCCTACTTTTATTACATCGACCTTTGAATATACTCTTTTTTTTTTTTTTTTTTTTTTTTATTAAAAATTTAATTATACATTTTAAAATTTTTTACCAGTTCCCTCCCTCCCCCCTGAATATACTCTTATAACAAGACTCTAGTGTAACAGCTTTTTATCTCTGGCCAGGGGGTGAAATACAATACCCATCAGGATCGAGTGAAGGGCATTGCAGGAGCAGCAAAACTGCAAAAGAAAATCAACGAACCATAATCCAGAACTTCAGAGACTCTATATCAACCACCCAGAACTAGGCCAGCCTAATCTCTCCCCATCCTGAAGCTCAGGGACATTTGCGGAAGAGGGGGCAGTAAGAGTGTAAGAGCAAAAGGATGGGAGGAGCAATGATTTGCAAGATACTTCATGCAAGTTAGGGCCGAAGCAATCATAATTGGACTTTGCATGCCCTGTGCAATGTCCAACACACTGTTGACCCCACAAAGTCTAGCATCTGCTAAAGGCATCAAGATCTTTGGAGGCAAGGAATTCACAGCCATAGTAGTGTTCCTATGCTTAAGGGAAACACAGGAAAGGGTTCAGGGAAATGCCACTGGGTCCTTGTATGTCATCAGAGAGGAGGGCCCAGAGGAGAGTCTGGCATGCACATTAAAGGATTCTCCGGGGATTGGGGGGGGGGGAGGCACTGGGAGATGGGGAGGGAGGGGTGAGGGGAGGGGAACCAGGGGGGAGGGGGGAGGAGGAGGGAGGGAGGGAACTGGTGTACCTATCAAGTTTGTATGAGCGGAAATAATAATAAAAATGTTAAAAAAAAAGATAAACATGGTCTCCTCTACATCTGTTCACAATCCATCTGAAATAAGCAAATGTCACTGTGTATTACAGGCTGTCTCTGATGAACATCAAAGAGGCAATTGTACAGCGCACCAGAGAAGCCTGATACGTCAACTACTCCTCTTCAGTTGGCCAAGAGTCTCCCAAAGTCCTATGAAATAAAACGTTTTCACAAAGTCCCATGTAGACAGAGAGATTGGATACAAATAATTACATCAGGGGAATTTGTTTTGCTCTAGAAAAAGGCAAGTCTGCTTACGTTTTCAAAAGACTTGTTTTGTTTTGTTTTTCCATAAAAAGAACTTTACATGGGATCTGGGGATATAAACTCTGGTCCTTTTGCTTAAACTGCTGAGCCATCTTCCCAACCCCAAGAGATTACTTTTTTCTTACCCTTTATTTTCTCTAGAAAGGAGCCTGAACTCAAAACAACTTGTTGGGGGTTTCTGAGTCATTGAACCACCAATCTGCTCTTGCTTCTAGGAATCAGTTCTTTCCTCTACATCATCCCCAAGATATCCTCGCACTAGTCTACTTCTTACTAAGTATAATGGTGATGTCACTTTGTGGGTATATGCCCATAAAATAGCAAATCTTTATCATCTTGCACTCTAAGGCACTGCTTGTGGACAAGGAGATGTAGTATTATATCATCAGGTATTATCAATGTTTCTAGCAGAGAAACTATGAGGAGAAAGAATGAGATAAAAAGTCATCTCAGACTGTTCCACATTTGTAGACCTCTCCGTATCAGTACATATAAGATGGGCATTTATAAGGTTACAATGCATTTCCTAAACCTACCAAGGCCTGAGCATCTCCCCTCCCATCTAGAACATAGGTCAAACCCTAATAAGACAGAGCCAGGAGGCTTTGAAGGAAAGGGCCTCACATAAACCTGCTTATCATAAAACAAGGATTCTCTGAATGCCACAACCCTGTACAAAGGCGACTACAAGCTTTCACACAAAACTCTCATGAGGACATCTGCCCAGCAACTTCCTGCTCATCCTTGCACTGGGGTCACCTTGTTGTTGACCTTTGTAGCCAAGTGTGACAGTTTCAAAGCAACCTGCATAGCTTTTCGTATTCTACTTTTTAAAACCCTCATGTTCCTTTGCCTCCTAGACATGCCTAAGACCCTTCATAATACGTGAATTTCAGATTAGCAAAATCTCTGCTTGTTCCAAATAAAAAAAAAAATGGGGAAGAGTTGATTGATACTTTTATTTCTGTGATCATCAATGCTGAGAATACACTTCACCTAAATACATTATATAAAATGGAAGAAGTATGTTTGGAGCTATTTTGATAATTTGTGGAAATTCTGTCCCAATCTCAAACTAAAATCCCCTTAATGATTTTTCATGAAACTCATTAGCTACTCAAGCAGCAATTTAAAATCAAATATTCTAATGAATACACTATTTGAATTTGCAACCTGAAGAGAGCATAAAATTTTATATTTACAGAAAAAGAACTATTTAAAACTCATAACATGCAAGAATCTTGCATCTGACCTGAGGTGCTCCAGTCTGCATTTGGCTGGACCATGCGTTGTGATGGCAGGGACAGCACAAAGTATGTCTAGAACCAAGGTTGCAGAGGAGTCACACGATGTAATAGGTAAATGCTTGCAGACAAGCCTTGGACTCATTATACATTTGATTTTAAATTATTAGTGATTCTGGCCATTGCATATTCAGAAACTTCTACTGCTTTCATGATTGTCAGTTTCTTGACCCCATATGGCTTCTCATTCTACAATTTAAGAAGCTGTGGGTAAGGATGAAGGAAACAAGATTAAAGGCTCTTCTAGAAAGAGGCCATAAATATAATCACAAAACTGGCTATAGGATTTGGAATTTGACCTTGTGTTGATTATTTATCTTTTTAAAAATATTTTATTTGTTTGATGGAACAAGAGAAAGAGAGACAGCACATACCACAGAACACATGGAGCTCTCCTTCGACCATGTGGGTTGCAGAGATCAAACTCAGTCGCATGCTTGTGCACAAGACTTTTACTATTCACCACCTGACTGGCCCTGATTGTTTGTCTTTTGCCACATCTCCTCACCACATCACACAGATCCATTCTCGAGCCTTCTTTTCTGCTCTGTGTCCAGCAAACTGAGCCATCCCTGTCCCTTACTGTCTAGTTTTCCCTGTGATCTGGAGCAGGAGGGAGAAAGGACCATGGTATTCCTTCATATCAAAAGCAAGAGTTCTGTCTCTAACTAAAGTTCTGTCCTTGAACCCCTCCTTCAGCTAAAGGTTGTCCAGTAACATCTCCTTCTCCCCTCAGCTGTAACACTGGGTCTCTAGGCGCCTTCCTAGTCACCATTTGCTCCCCTAATCTATCTACACTTTTACACACAGAAGCTTCGTTAGTCTCTTTCTTTGGACCAAGTGAAACAAATCCTATTATATGTCAAGACCTTAACTAATACATCCCAAAGGATATGGGGGGGGGGGATACAAAGGATTTTTAAGAGCCATATCACATAATTATGTTTATACATAAGAAAGATCATAACACCTATTGTGTGAAGAAGAGATTATGGAAAGGCAAAGTTGGAGGGGACATAACTAACTGAGAGTACATAATAACTAAGAAGGTTATTTCAGTAGTAAAGGACTATGGGAAAGAAGAGATTAAGAGAAGATAGTAAGGAATCAGAGTTAAACTTGGCAATTGACTAGACATATAAAAAATAAAGTAGTAACCAAAAATTACATAGTCAGGACTGAAAACAGAAAATCTCTCTCACACACACATTCATACAGACACACTCACACTCACACATGGACACACACAAATAGGATGGTCAGTGTATTTCCTTAATAGTGCTATGATATAAGACCCTCAAGTTTAGCCTGTCTGTTTATTCTCAACCGTAACTCCCTCCATATTGGGAAGATACACAAAGTTAACTGGGAATAATAGACCAGGAGCCTCTAAACCACATACCTTACCCCAATTCTGATGCCAGAATTGCAAAGCAACCCTATAAATAAGCCTCTCACACAGATCTAATAAGAGGGAGAGGAAATACTTAGGTCACAGACATTCTAGATTGCAGGGCATTCATTTCATTGCATAACAACAAACCGCTATTCTGGCTGATGCATAATTTTGTAATTTGGTCTTGAGTCCAGTCCACTCTGGAAGAATGGTAGAAGTCTTTCTACCTTAACAAAGAAACTGGACACAGGCAATCTTCTATCCCAGGATCTCTAGGTGTACCTGCTATATCTACTTACAGCATACACCGTTCCCTATTCTACTAGGTTGGCTAACTCTAATTGGTTCTTATAACTCAGCTTCAAAGCTGTTGCTGCTTAAGACTTTCTAAAGCCCTATGTGTGTCTTAACTATGTGTAGTGTGAAGTCAGGGAGTTTGTTCGCCTCTGCATCACAGCATACATCTGTCTGACTCATTTTCATATCTTTCCAGAAAACCAGGAAGAATGTCTTGCACACAGTATATCAGTAAGCATTTATTAAGTACATAATACAAGGCACAATGTACATTCTTTCTTTCTATACTTTAAGGGAACATAAAATAAATAATCATGATAACAAAGCCAAGAAAAGTCCAAAGGAACATTTCAGGAAGCAAAATTTGCAAATGTGCCCAAAGGTTTTACAAAATAAGTCCACATAAGATTTTTTTTTAAAATCTACAAGTGCTTTGTTGCACATTGGATCTGCTAACATCAATGCTGAAGAAACCAATCCAGAAGTCAGATATCAATATTTGTTTCCCAAATACTGATTAAGACAAATGTTTTTCAGTTTCCATGGCTTTTTCTGTCTATTTATGATATGAACACTAAATGCAGCAACTAAAATAGCTCCCTTCATTGTCATTTGACACTGAGGATTCTGACCTCATTACTGAGGTCAAAACATACTGGCCCTACAGCCATGAAATATAACTATATTGGCTCCAGGCTGCCAAAGCAGAACTATCTTTGTGAAGCTTCACCATTTCTATTTGCCACATGGACTTTAATACTGAGAACACCTCAGAGTCCCCTTTAAGCGTATGAACTATTCAAATCAAACTGGGGGGTTAGTGAGATAGCTCAAAGGATAAGGCGCCAGCTTGTAAATCTGGTGACCTCAGTTAAATCAGATTGCTCTGTACTTGTAGGAAAGCACTAACCATACCTCCTGACAATTCGTACAGTGTATGTGACTTTAATTTTTATTACAGAAATTTAAGGACCTATCCAAAATTAGAAAGAAGAGCAAATAGACCTGAAGTACCTTTCACCCAACTTCAATAATTATCAAATGTGGAAAAAGAAACCAAACACAAGAGCATTAGCGATTCTTACTTTTACTGTTTTGCAAGGGAGAACACGCTTCAGCGCACCTGACCTCTGCAGAACAGAAAGGAGCAGAACAGCTTCGAGAACCTGAGGCCTCATCAAGAGCACATCGTTGTCACTCACGTGATCACCAGATCAGTGAGGACTGACACCCAGTTACCAATCTCATAAAACTCAGGAATAAGGTCATGTTAAGTTATAAGTAGCTTACAAGAAGGATATGGCTCTTTGTTTACAGACTAGTGTTAGGCAAGCAAGATGTCTCTGCCTTTTATAGTTGGTTTCATTTTTTTTTTAAGAATGGCAAGTGTTGTGGGTTTTTTTCAATTGTTTGTTTGTCGCTGTAGTACATCCTATACTAATTCAAAATGGCAGCAGACATGTTCTTAGCCTCTATATCTGCACAGTTCCTGCCTCTTCATGTGGATTTGGCCACACAGGTTTATTCTACATTTTCTGGCTCAGATCATTAGCTTCTTGCTTTAAAATTTTTTTTTCTTCCTTTTCTATAATTTCTTCCTTATTGACTTGAGTCTCATCAACTAATTGATTATTTGATATAAACAATATAGGAAAGACAGGGAAATAACCAATTTTTTTAATTTTTTTTAAATGAAGAGGCATTTCTTATGGCCCTCAAAGTGATCAATGGCTTATCTCTATCAACCAGTATTTCTGCTCATCTTTAATTATCTTTTCCCAGTGAGAGCTCATCTATATTGACTCTTCAAATGTTTTTGATATGACAGGACTCTTAGATGGCTTTCTTAACCTTCTGATGTCTTAATGTATTTTAGATAGACCTCATGTGGAATATTTCCTATTTCAGAAACAGAATCAACCATTTTCCTAATAAACCCTATCTCAAGTTGAGTTTCCCCATGAAACTGACCAAACTGAATATTTAGGTGCAGGAAATTTATTGGCAACCTCCCTAGATTCAGTCTCTGTTGGGTAGTTTCAGAGATAGGACTGGGTAGAAGGCCTTGAACCACAGTATAATCACAGTAATCCACACAGAGTTAGAGATAGCCTAGCCTTCTAAGATGGCTTACCCTAAAGTAAGAGAGCCTGAATTTTATAATTCATGTTTACCAGTCATTCCTTGTAGGCTAACTTGCGGGAGGGGGACTGTGATCCTCGGTGAGATGGGCGTTGTCATTTAAAAGTAGAGAGTCTCAATTTTGTTCCCCCAAGGGACATTTTATAATATCCAGAAACCTGGTTGTCACAACCAGGAGTAGAGTAGGTACATGACAGGGAAAAGCCTGGGGTTTTATTGAATATCTTCTAGTGCATGGGATGGTCCCAACAACAAAGATTATCTAATCTAAGATGCCAATAGTGGTGAAACTGAGAAACTGGGTTAGGGCTGCATCAGGAGGGTGGCTCAGATTAAGGCAGGATTAGACCAGCCATGCTGGGATGGGTCTCTAAGGTCTTTGAAGGTCTTTGGAATTCCTGAAGGTCCTTCCCTACTGCTGGATTCTCCCTGAAGGCACACCCCTGCTGCGGAACTGACTCCAATCCTCCCAGAGATAAGATGGCCAACCTCCCTATGAAAGGATTATGGAGATGGGCTCTCCATAACAACCAACTAGGTCCAGGAGCAACTGGGTTGGGCCCAAAAGGGAGCTAACCAACGAGAAAAAGCCAGTTTCCCCGGGTTTACCTAGGTGTATAAATATGCCTGACCCTGGCATCCATCTTTGGCGCCCTAGCCCCTCATGGCACTCAGGGTGCCATGAGTTCTTTTCCAGCTGGTTGCTTCTCATGGAGCATGTTTCTGGCTCCATGAGTTCTCTGGGGTGCTTGCCCTTCATGGCGCCCTAGCCTCTTGTGATACTTGAGAGTGCGACAAGTGTTTTATAGCTCCATGAGTTATCCGGGCACCTGCCTCCGATGGCACTCGGAGTGCCATGAGTCCGTTTCTAGTTCCATGAGTTCTCCAGGGCTCCCTAGCCCCTCTTGGCACTCTATGTCTGCAGTCCATGAGTTCCAACCTTTCTCTCCTCTAATAAACTCTACCTTAATCCTCTACACGTGTTCTGGTTTCAATCTTCAGGCTCCAGAACACAAGAACCCTGCAACACTGAGAGGGTCGTTCCTGTAACAAGATTATTACCAGTGAGCTGGCTGCGGCTTTTCTGCTCTAACATTGATTCTCCGCCGTTTGGAAGCTCTTGGAACTCTTTCAGCAGTCAGGGACCAGTTTCTTATCTTTAGCTCTTCCTGGTTCTTTTGGTCTCTGTCTCAGTCCCCAGGATCTAGGCTCCGGAATTCTCTGGGCAGAATCATCTGGAGTTCCATGAGGCTTGTGATGGAAGCCTAGCACAAGCTATTCTGAAACAGTCCTGGCTGGGACAGACTGTGGACCTGGACCTGTTCTTCAGCAAGCAGCTGCGGTGCCATGCAGTTCCCTTGAGGTGTCTGTGGAGCTCAAAGCAGATGATAGTGGCCTGAGGGCACTCGGCTAGCAACTTGTCTGGTGGCTTTGCTCAAGGGAGCCAGCACACCAGGAAAGAGCCAAAGTTGCCAGTGAGGGACTCAAATTACCCTGACACTCAACACTTTAGATCTCTTAAAAGTAAAACATTAAGGGTTCCTACCAAAGGTTGTTAACAACAACAGTGGTTTAACATATTTTAAAGTGCTCTAACAATGAAAGATGGGATCCCCCTA
The DNA here is from genome assembly GCA_023101885.1 of Typhlomys cinereus. NCBI lineage: Eukaryota > Metazoa > Chordata > Mammalia > Rodentia > Platacanthomyidae > Typhlomys > Typhlomys cinereus. Next base: position 2,615,087 of record JALPQD010000138.1, on the reverse strand, counting down.
ATCTGTCTCAAGAGCTGGATTGCCTGTTTTGGTCTGAGCACTTGTTCCAATGCAGACAATAAAAATAAATCAATAAAAACATAAAATTGAGCCAAATAAAATAAAAAGATGAAAGCTGGAAGCCACCGGTGGTCCCAGCAACTGAGAATTAAGACCTCAGTTCCTAAAAGGGGATCTAATGGCATGCCACAGCATCTGCTACACGCCTTGCTTATTTTTAGAGATTAGCACGCTGGAGCACTTAGACACCTCAGTCTCTGTGCTAGGAAAGCTGATTATTACTGGTTTAGTCTTTGTTACTACCTTTTTAAGGGCTAAAGTTAGGGGGAAGTTTCAGTACACATCACTCATTCATATCAATATTTTCACTTTAAAATCAAGAAGCATACAGGTAAAATATCTGGAGCAGCTACAAAGTCATTGGTCCAAAGAAAGTTCCTGAAAGTCATATGGTTAAGTTCTTTTTGAATTTCAGTAAGTTTGCAATTAAGGAAATTTTAAAAGCAAACATTCAAAATTAATATAAAATATAAAGCTGGGATGTAGCTCAATAAGCAGAGTGGAGCCATCTTCGGCTCTCTTGCCCTTCACAGAATCCAAGTCCATGAATTTCATTTTTTCTCTCCTCTAATAAAAATCTACCTTAATCCACAAAAAAAAATAGGTGGAGTGCTTGCCTGGCACACACTGAGATCCTGGGTTCCATCTCTAGAACCACATAAACTGGGCACAGTTGTGCCACCTGGAGGTGGAAGGATCAGAAGGTCAATATCATCCTGGACTACGGAGTAAGTTTAAGGGCAGTCTCAAATAAATACATAAGATACTGTCTCTAAAGATGAAGCTGCTGGTCATGTGACACATGTTTACTCATGTCAGTTAACATACTTATAATAAGCCTTCATAGGGACACTCAGAAGACTTCCCAAGTGAATCTAAATTGTGTCAAGTTGATAGTTGAGACTAACCATCACAGCAGCACATGCCAGTAATACCAATACTTGAGAAGTAGGAGCAAGAGAGTTACAAGTTCAAAGTCATCATCAGTTACATAGTGGGTTCCAGACCAGCCTGGGGTACATGACAACACCCTGTCTCAACACTGACAACAACAAAAGGAATGAACCATTTGTTCCCTTAGTAACCACATAAATCTGATCAACTCAGCAAGCAATGAGACATACTGCCTTGTTCCTTCCAAAAGGAGAGCTTATTTTGGAATCTTCTTTTAGGCACTCTGTTGCAGTTATTTTTCTTTGTTGCTATGAGACAATGCTCATATACAACTTAAGAAAGAGAAGATTTAGTCCATTATGGTAGGAATCTAAAGCAAAAGGTATAACTTGAAGGCAGAAGCAAGAAGCTGATTCAGGTCACCACAGATATCATGGAGGCAGAGACGGCCAGAACAAACTCAGAGGAAGCAGGACGGGGCTAGGAAGCCTCAAGGCCCACTTCCTGTGACATACCTTCTTCCACAAGGCTCCACCTCCCAAAGTTGCCACAACATTCCCAAACATCAACAACAGCTAAGGATGCAAACATATCCATCCATGGGTTACGACTCACATTCAAACCATGACACCCTCTCTGGAAACTCTCTGAACTTTTCTTGTCCTACACAGTTGCTTTCTTCTTCTAATGCTAATTAATCTTGTCTATTGAAGTACTAGGACAAAAGAAAGCAAGATACATACAACACACACACACACACACACACACACACACACACACACACACATTCCTGTACCATAGACCTGGGGAAGTGATCTAAAACAAGATTCTTGGGAAGCACAATTTTTTTTTCCAAAATCCTATATTTATTTTAAATATTTGTTCAAGTCTCATACCTAGTTTTCTTAAAGAAATAAAGTTTAAAAGGGAAATCATTGTAGCAGAAGATACAAGGTCTTAGAGAAATAGTTCCCGCTTACTAATTGTGACCCTTCATACATACATATCCCCATTAAAGAAAACACTTGCAGAAATGCATCTTTCTGTTACTCTAAGGTAGAAATCATAATATTAAGGTGGTTTACCATTAAAAATGCACTAACTTATCTAACCCTGGCTAATTGTCTGGCTCGTTATCATTTTTGCTTTCACTTTAACATGACTGTCAAGCTATTATAATCAAGATTTTGATATAAAATATTAAAATGTAAGTGTAGTTAAATTATATAGAATTGCATATTATCATCAATAGTAAATGTAGGTAAAGCAAATGCGAAAATTTTTGTTTGTATATATGTGTATCCACACATGCATATATGTATATATACAGGTATACATGTCTGTGTGGATGTAAATGTAAAAACTTAAAGTATGAAATTATTTTTCATACTGTCAAAATATTAATAGTTACATTCCATCTAAAAATATTCAAAAGCATTTATTAAAATTAGAAGACAAAATACAAGATAAATGTGAAGGCAATCCAGGTTAGCATAGGCTACATATTTAGTTTAAGGCAGTCTGGACTGTATAATGAGTTCAATGCCAGTTTTGAGCTACATAGCAAGATTCTGTCTTCAAAAAAGGCAAAAACACAAATTAAAATGAATAAATATCAATATATTAAACTTTAGTTCATTATGGAAAGAATCTCATAGCAAAAGGTATGACTTGGAGGCAGAAATTTTAACTTCTGAAAAAAATTTATTGTCCTCCTATTTTCTCTTGCAAAGAACTTGTGTGATGCTTCATTTTAGTTACAGACTAAATTCATTGTTAAAGTCTTAACCTAAATGTAAAGTGACTACATTTGTTCAAACCACAGTGCTAAATGATGGTGCACTGGGAAAAGGCTTCGAAGGTGCCACCTGAAAACAAAGGAGAAACGCTTCGCCAGAAACTGCTCCTATTGACACTTTGATCTTTGACTTCCGGTCTTTAAAATAAGTGTGAAAATAAACTTTTCTTGTTTAAGACACCCAGTTTTCACTAGTTATGCTAGCCTGAGGAGATTAATATACCTTTTATTACACAATTTAAGAGAACCGTGAGTTACTTAATGCTATAAAATGTTCCTCAGCCACCATGTACAACAACAACAACAAAAAAAAAAAGCAAAATTTTTAAAGCATTCTCAGGACTACTGGAGAACAGTATTTACATAGGGAAAAATCTATTTGTTCCATTGTAAAAAAAAAAACTGAAAATTGGTGAATTAGTTTTCCCATCTGTTAAAGCACTTCCATCAATCAAATTGCTACATCTCTAAGTAGTGTGGGGCTTGTCTTTGGTAATGGTACAGTCCACAAACCTTTATAGCACACAGATGCAGCCCCCTACTGTGATGAGAACATAAAACAAGAAATGTGGAAAATATTCTCCTGAGGCCTAAACAGTGTTGAGTACAGAATGGACACTTAATCTTTATGGTCATGCTGTGCTGTGAGGAGTGTCTGAATAGGATAAAGGTTCATGTGCTCCTTAAGAACGTGTGTGTGTGTGTGTGTGTGTGTGTGTGTGTATGTGTGTGTAAAACCAGATAAGAGTGTTTGAACTCTTCAACCTGTGGCTGCACAATGGAGTAGTTAAAGTGAATATGACATCCAATCCCTCATTGCTATGAAAAGTATGAAGGGTTAAAAGGCCCAAGATTAGAGAATTAGTATGTAAAGCAATTATAATTATTCTTTTTACGAATAAGAAATCCGAGGCACAAACTAAATCAAGTAACTCTGCAGTTATTACCTATCACATGGAGCCAAGATCGCAGTTCTGAAGCTGCCTTGTGTCATGTCTCAATGCCTCAGAGTTGCCTCCATAGAGTTTTGTGATCAGGAATAGCATCAGTTGAAAAGAATTTATTCTTTTTAACAATTGGAGGTTCAGGTATGGAGGAAAGGGGAAATAATTTTAATATATGCTTTCTGAACCTCCTCATTGAACTTCAACATCTTGGAATCAACACATCCTGAAATGTTTCTCGTCAAATAGTGATTATGGGCACAACAATAAAATTACTGTATTTAGTCTTCTGGCACATGGCCAGCATCTCCGTTTATCCTTTTGATTTTGATTTCCTTGAGCTACTGAGTATGGTTGTTTTCTGTTCTAATGCAGCAATTTGAGAGGGGTAGCTAAGTAGCATAATTGTTATTTACCATGTGCTGTGCACTGTTTGGAAATTGGGGTCTAGACCAACAGAAAATTAAATGTGATTTCTGCCCTCAAAGGTCCTCATTTTATTCTGATGAATAGATGTGACTTGTCAACCCAGGAAGAAGAGAAAACAACCGTTGGGAGCAGAAGAGATATACCTAATAAAACAGGCATCTCTCAAAAGGTCCTAATAAATTTAATAGCATGATAAATTGAAGAAAACTAACTTTTTTTCTGTAAACAAAGGTTGTAAACACTGCTTCTTATGCTGATCTCCAGATCTCCAACATTATTCCTCAGGATATTTTATACAAGTTGTTACATAGCATCTACTTACAAGCCAGGTTGTTGGCATGATGTCTTCTTCATACACACACAGATGCATGCTTCTCTTTCTTACTCAGAGTCGTGATCTTTAAAAAACAAAACAAAAAACCAGGGTACTACTACAAATACCATCCATTGATCTTCCTCACAGGAATGGGATAAATGCCTAATTAGGACATTTATGAAAAAAAGAAGCTGGCCAGTAGAGGGGGCATGAACTTCAAATTTAGGGTTCTTTACCACAACCTACCTGCCATGCACGAGGTGGCAAAGCAGGATAAATTATGGGCATAACAAATTACACTGTTAAAAAATAGGGAACATTCTCTCTATAGCTCTAAATTGTTGAGTAGCATAGGAAAGAGACACGTAGTGCAGAATCAGAGAATGACTCACTCTTCATCCAAGAACACCGGACATTTCTTATTTCAGCTCTTTCCCGTTATTATTCAATGACAGGAGATATGAGATATTTTAATTCAATTTTTCCATTGTGGCATTTACATGCAAATTACTCAACATACTACAAAATGTTTCGATGTTAGATGAACTTACCTTCACATATCTAAAGATTGTTACCTCCAACAAAATAACTGCTCTAAAGTGGTTATTTAGTGACCAATAGTTTCAGTGACTGGAAGCCTAATCTAGCTTCATAGAGTTGAACAGATGTGACTCAAATTCTAGATTGTACTTCCTTGCTTCATTCACTTGAACAAATTAGATTGCTTCACTAAGCCTGAATCAACCATAAAATTGGGATTATGGCAGTAACTCCTAAAAGGATTATTGTGTGGATTAATGACAGCTAATAGTAAAAACCCAATGTAGTCAAGATACTTGATGCTTTTGTGCTCAAGTGTACAACACTTTAATACCTTCTATTTGTAACACATGCTTCAAAAGTTTTTGTCTATATATTTATATGTACTAATATATATTATCATTAACACCTGTGAGCTAACTAACCAATATAAAAAACAGGATATAAATTACCACTTACTTCTACCTATGAGTTTCCTCTAATCCTTTCCTTCCTTTTCCTTCTTTTCTATCACATTTATTCTTGACTTGTTTTCAAATGATACCTTCATCATATATTGGTAATTCTAAAAATTGCATTGTCTGGTTGAACTTGTTTCAATATTTATTTTAAAAGTGGGTTAGTGCTGACAGTGCTGCTGTGAGTATTTTTGTTACGTTTCCCACTGAAAATATTTTTTCTTGAGTATATACCTAAAGTAGAACTTCCCAAGTTATTAGATATAGGAGTGGCTGACATTAGACAATGTAAAACTTTCAAAGGTGGTTACTGTAGCCATTTACACTCTCAAGAATCCTATGTAAAGTATTCTGCTAATTCACATTCCTTCTGACACGTGGTACTATCATATTTCTTAGTTTTTTGACTTTTTAATAAATTGATATCTTATTTGTTCTTTCCCAATCAATACCACAGTTGATCATCTCATATTTTTTGAGACAATGTCTCATGTATCCCAGGCTGATCTCAAACTTGCTGTACAACCAAGGATGACCGTGAACGCCTGATACTCCTGCCTCTATCTTCCAAGTGCTGGAATTCCAGGCCATCATCACCATGTGGGTTATGCTGTTAGGAATTCAGCCCAGGGCTTCATGCATGCTAGGCCAGCATTCTACTGACTAGCTCCCGCCTCATAATTCATGGTCACATGTGTTTTTTCTTGTGTTAAATTCCTATTGGCATTTCTTTGAACATTTTCTATCAGGCTGTTTGTCCTATAGTGTTCTGAAAAGTATTTAGATAGTATTGCTGTTAATTCTTTCTTGGTTAGCTGAATTACAGATGTCCTTGCCCAGCTGGTACTTGTTCTTTCACTTTATAAGATATGTTAGTACTTTTCAAAGTTCTTAGTTTTAATATACTCAAATTATTCATCTTTTTTCCTCTGATTCATTGAATTCTTATGTCTTTTATTTTTTTGCAATAGAATCTCATATAGTTGCTAGCTGGGCTGGAACTTAGACGTAGAGCAAGTTGGCTTTGAACTCACAGTGTTGACTTACTTCTCCCTCCCCCCTCCCCCAGTGCTTGTAATACAGATGAGTCACTATAGCAGACACTACTTGTTTTCAGGTGTTGGGGACTAAACATAGAATTCATGAGTGTCAGGTGGTTACATTGAGTTACATCCCCAGCCCCCTTTTACTCTTTTTTTAATACTGGGACTGGAGCCCACAACCTTGCACACGCTACGCAAGTGTCTACTGCTAAGCTGTGTGCCCGGTCTTGATTTTGTGTCTCTGATAAATTCTTCCTTGCCATAAATTTAAATATATATGTGTGTGTTTTATAATCAAAATTATAAATTTTAACCTTTAACATCAAGTCTTTATCTAGAGATATTGTATGAGGTAGGAATGAACACAATTTTCCCATAAATTTTTAAGTCTATCTATTGAATATTCTCTTTTCCTCACATTATCTGTCATGCCACTTTTACCATAATAAAAGTTCTATGTATAAAAGTGTCCATATGCTAGACAGTTTCTAAGTTCTTATTGATCTGAAAGTTTATTTTTATACCTATGAACAAATACCATGCCATTTTCATATATTACAAACTTCAAAGTAGACCTGCTAACTAATAAAATAACATCAACAAATACTGATTTTTGTTTAATTCATACTCATTATATTTGCTAACCACCTGGTCTAACATGTTTGCTTATGATGGCATCTGTAATCTAGGTCATTGCTTTCTTTTGAAGTCGTGCTCCTGAGAGATCTCATTACTTTGGCCTGTGAACATACATTTTTTGGCCAGTATCAGCTTTTCTCCCTAGGTATTTGCAGTGGGGAAAAAAACAAAAGCCAGATCCAAGTGTGTGTCAACATCCGAGACCTCAAGGAGACTAGAAGGACAAGCACTAAGTTAGAGAGCTCCAAGTACCAGGCTAGCTAGCATAACTGCTCAGCTGATGTCACCAACAACTCTTCAGCTTAGCAACCTATCTTTAGACTGACCCTCACCAATGAGGTCTCCTCCTCCCCCACACCCACCCCACAACTGCCCAAGGAGAAGCAGCCTGAAGGCATTACTAGGCTGCAAATCACCATTCCTGGAGTTGGAAGGAATGGAGCAGTAGAATAAATGTCCAAAGTCGACTAATCCCCATCGGCCTTTCTGCACCCTGGTTTCTGTCATGCCTTGATTGTTATCTGTGAACACATACACCAATGGCTTGACCCTCTGCTGTTTACGTAGAAGTTTATGTAGAAGTCTTTTGCCTCAGGCTGAAGTATGTACATCCACATTCACTTGAGCACACATACATACCCACATATGCATATTCACTTTCCATTGATCTGCCATGTCACTTCTACCTTATGTAAAAAGTTTTGTTATATACTGGTCAGTCTCTGAGTTTTCTATTTGCCTGAATGTTTATTTTTTCATTTTGCACTATTTCAATATAGGTCCTCCAAGATTGCTCTTTCTTGGCAAAATGCATTTTACATAGATTTACATTAGACAAAGTTGTGAAACAAGGTCCCCCAGGGCCTTAGCTGCACCAGGATAGCCAAGATTTAAAATCCTTGACTGTGCTTACCTCTCTGAGTCTCCCATTCTCCTCAGCCACTCTTCTTCGCCCTCAGAAGTTATACTTCTCTGTTTCTTATCCAAATAGCTAATTGACCTAATTGCTATGGTTTCAGTGTGTGCTCCCAAAATTTATACATGGGACCTAACCCAGGAGATGATGTTGCTAGGAGATAGAATCTTTAGAAGACGACTAGGTCACAAAGCTAGAACTCTCATGAACGGAATCAAATATATGAGGGCCAGAGAAGGATCCCTCTCTCTTCCACCTTTCTTTTTCAACAGGAGGTACCATTGGTAAAAGAGAAAATGAACTTTTCACTGGATAACAGACTTACAAGCTTCTGAAATGAGAAAAAAAAAAGGTTATTCAAATTTTTGAGATACTTGATAATCTTGAACTCCTGCCTCAGCTTCCTGAGTTCTGAGATTATAGAAACATATCACCACGCCTGGCTTAAAATTTATACTATTTGTAACTTGCCAAATCTAAGATGTTTTGTTCTATAATCTCCAATGGAAAAAAAAAAAAGAAAAGGAAGGAGATGTTGAGACTATCTCTAGGTAATCAATATCTTTTTAATAGTTTTTGAAGGCTATCACATTTTCTTTGTGGACTCGGGGAAGTACTAGGCTGCTGTAAGAGATGCTTTCAGCAAATAAAATTTTCAGATTTTAAATCTCACTATGTAGGATCACACACCCATAAAAATATTAGCAAACAGTTGCATCGACTTTTCCCACATCGAGTCTCATCGACCACAAAGATCAAGTGATGCGACTCTAAGCCACCTGCTCAAGTTCTATCTTTTAGTCATTCTTAGTCACTCATCACTACTCAAATCGAGCACTTTTGACCTTTTCCAGTCTTAGATACTGATGTTGATATTCTTTTTTGCCGATCAATTCATGACCATATAGCTTATGGAACAAGGGTTTTATTCTAGCTTACAACCCTTGATTACAGTTCCTTGTCCTGCTTGGCAGTAGAGCTCACACCAACACCAGGAGCCGAGGGAACTGGCCACACAATATCCACAGGACCACTGAGTGAGGACAATCCTCGTGTCTTAACCAGCATACCTGGTCAAGTAAACAGAAGAATGTCAACTTGACCAGCTCCCTCCATGTTATTTGCCTGCCCAGAATGGTCCCACCTATCACGGGCTGGGTTTTATACCATTGATTAAACAATCTCCTGCAGATTTGCTTAAGGCTTGTCTTAACTATAAATTCTTCACACATGTGCCCAAAGCTCAGTCTGCAAGTATCAAGTTGACACATACATACTTACAGAACTGGGAGTATAGCCCAGTGGTCGAGACTGTATTTAGCATGCACTAGCTCCTGAGTTCAAGTCTCAACACCAAAACAGCCCCTCCCCCCCAAAAAAAGATACCTGCAAGCAAAACTTGCCCTTGCTTCCTTTCCCCAGCCACATCAAAGCAGGCGAGCTGACTCACCCCTTGTCTAGAGCCACCCATGCTGTGGACTTCTTCAGGTTATCTCCAAACACCTGTACTGAGTCCTTTTGCTCTGTTGGATCATTTCAATAACATTCAAGTCTTTTCCATAGGAAGAAAGACACAAGAGAAACCGCAAACTTTTCATTTGACTTTGCACCCCTGTTTTATCTTCATTTTCTCAAAGATGAGGTCCCTACTGTGTTTTTATTCTTTGTTTGTGGTGCTAGACACTGAGCCTGGGCACATGCTGAGCAAAGAGTTTACACTGAGCCACAAACCAGCTCTCAGAAACGTTTCAGAGAGTCTACGCTCGGCTTTCTTCACATCTCACCACTCGGATTGCCCTTGTCCCCACTCCTCCGAAACCTTTTACAAAGATCATCAAATATCCCTTTTCAACTATAATGAATGAATTCCTTTTTGCCTCTGTATTGCCTGAAAGGAGGGGCAGGAGGGGAAAGAAAATGAGTTTCTCCTTGAAATTCTATTTTAAGCCCCTTTCCTAGGTATTTTCCTCTCTATCTGATCTCTACCGTTTGGTGGAGGAAAGACACTTCTATCTGCTTAGCCCATGAATGCTGATTGAACACTGTAGGACTCTACCGTTTCCATCACTCTGCACACTGCTAGAGAGTCACAACAGCCAATCAGCGGTCAGTGCTTTAAGACCTGTATTTTACCCTAGACTGTGTTCCTGGGCTCCAGAATTATATATCTCAAGTTTGTCAGTAGTTAAAACATTCACTTCCTAACACAATCCATTTCGCTTCAGTACAGACATACATATGGATCTTTGCAAGTTGTTTCTGCTCTTTCATGGTATTCCTACACAGGAGAAATAAGGGCTAAACGTCTAAACAGATCGCATGCTGCTTTATCTGTTCGGTGCCTGGAAGCGTGAAGAGCAACGGCAAGCTCTCGTGGTTGCTTCTGCCCGTCAACTGCGGCAGCAAGCTCAGCATCTTCTTGCCTCCTCCCTCAGTCTCTTCCCTGCCTCATCGCCTTCCCAGCAGCCCAGGCGTAGCTTCTGAAGCTCTCTGCACATGGCTAGGATGGGAGAGTCCTTCGTGACCTTCAGGTGTCTGTGGACACCCCCACTGAAGCTGTTGTTCCCAACTGATAAAGCTACTGGATTATACCATCCCTCACCCTACCTTTTCTACCATTATTCCTCTTCCTCCTCCCCCGCTTCCTCTCTCCTTTTTTTTTTCCTCTTCCTACTCCTTTTTCTTCTCCTTTTACTTCTCCAAATGCTCAATTATTTGGCATCTGACTTTATTTTTTTAATATTTTTTTAATTTTTTTATTAGTATTTATTCAATTGTGCGTGTGTATGTATGTGTGCGCACGCGTCTGTGTGTATAGAACCACGGACGAATTCGGGAACCACCATGGACGCCTCCACCTCCTTCTGCCCGGGATTCACAGGCTCCGCCCTACCAGGACCAGAAGCGCAGGCCGCCCCCGCTTCCGCCCGGTGTCTATACGTGGGATCCGGGATCCGAACTCAGGACCTTCTGCTTGCAAGGCAGAGGCGTAACCCCTGAGCCACCTCTCCAGCCCACAATTCTGTCTTTTATTTTTGTAAGCCTTCTTTATGAATCCTTAATTGAACTAAATTCCTCCCCTCTCTTAGGTTCCTTTAATTCTCACTACACTGCATTAAAATGTATTGTGTATGTGTCCACTTTCACCATAACCCTCTGAAGTAGATGCCACTACTTCCTACTAATGAACAGATGAAAAACTGAGGCGGAGAGAGTTTAAGCAACTTCTGTAAAGTCAGGATCTAATGTGTAGTGAGCTACATTCACACCTAAGAAGATAGATTACAGGATTTCCACTCTAAACCGTAAGTCTCAACAACAGAGACTATACCTTCTTCATGTTTGTTTCCCTGCCATCAATCATGTACCAACACATGAATGTAATAAATATCAAACTAAACAGTAGTGCCCCAACTGTACTTCAAAGTTTTGGGAATTTCAGAAACTAGTAAGATACTCAGTACCCTCAAAGAAGTTTATAAGCTGGTAAAGTTGAGATTAGTGAACTAGAAAGGAAGAAATTGAGGGGACAGATCCTGAGAGTTTGGTAGCTTACTGACCTCTTTAAAATTCTTATAGCATAGAGACAAAATCTTCCCAGAATTCATGGTTATATAAAAAATCAATAAGTCAAAGAAATTAACCTTGAAGGTGTTTAAACGCAACCTCTAGACTCTGGTCCAAGCTTTACCCTATTTACCAGGTTACCAGTCTATGGTTATGAATCTACTAGAAGACATACACATGTACCAGAAGTGATAACCTACTGTTCACAGCAAAGATAGGGTGGAATAGAACTCACAAAATGAAAAGTCATATGAGCCAACACTTTGAAGGCTAAGGCAGTGGAATGGCCAGTTTGAGGCCAGCTTGTGTGTCAACAGAGAGAGAGAGGAACAGAGAGACAGAGAAAGGGGAAGAAAAGGGCAATACAGACATCAAATTTAAGAATCAAAATAATTTATTATCTGAAATATTAAGTCAAATGAAGATGACATTTTCAACTTTGAAATATTGCCTAAAAATTTAGAATGACCTAGTGTAATAACAATTGCAATTTTAAAATACCTAGGGGCTTTAGCTGACTTTCACTTTAACTGTGGGCTGTGAAAACTAAAGGACCGGAAGATTGCTCAGTCTGTAAAGTGCTTGTCTTGCAACAATGAGCATCTGAACTCAATCTCCAGGCCCCTGTAAAAAGCCAGGCATTTGTAATCTCAGTCTCAGTGTCTCAGGAGCCAGAGGCAAGTGGATCCCTGGGGCTCACAGCCAGCCAGCCTAATCAGCCAGCTGCAGATCCCAGTGGGACACTTTGTCTCAAAAAACAAGGTTGGATAGAATGAAACCTTTAGCTTCCTCACACACATATGCATGTGCATGCTTGCATACACACAACCACACACACAACCACATACACACAACCACACACATACAACCATACACAACCACATACACCATCATACATTCAACCACACACACAATCACACGCACACAACCACACATACAACCACGCACATAAACATCAATGCATACATACCAAGAAAGAAGATATATATATATATATATATATATATATATGTATATATATATATAGAGAGAGAGAGGGGGGGGGGGAGGGGGGAGGGAGGGAGGGAGGGAGAGAGGAAGGAAGGAAGGAAGGAAGGAAGGAAGGAAGGAAGGAAGGAAGGAAGGAAGGAAGGAAAGAAGGAAGGAAGGAAGGAAGGAAAAGAAAAGAAAGTTCATCTTTGGCTGAATTAGTGTGAGTACTGTGTCAGGATCACAGGAGGGACTGGTTGATGACAGTATTTAGAAGTGCTTGGACTCTATCTGGACTACTGTGTTAATTTAAAAACTATTTTGTTATTATGTAGCTCACATAGCCTGGGTCTTGCTACTATGTAGCTCAGGTGGCCTGCGGCTCAAGCTCCTTGTCTCAGCCTCTCAAGGGTCAGAATTACAGGCCTATACTATTGAGAACAATAGTATCACACCCATCTCCTGTGTACACTCTTGAAAGCAATATTCCAAGAGAAGCATGAGTCTAGAGAGGCACAAGAAAAAAAAGATAGATGAGATGTCTACAAATATTGCTAGATAACCAAGATAGAAATGTTTTGTCTGGACAATGGGAGAATGATGACAAACGGTTTGTGTATTTGTATTGTTTTGTATCAGAGAAAAAAACTAAAGTGAGCAAAAGTTAGAAAACCATCAATAGGTTTTCAAATAATGTCAACCATCTCAAAAAAAAAAAAAAAAAAGAACAGAGTTCTTCCTCAGAACAGTAAAGCAAGGACTGGTCCCCACTATTCAACATCCAGAAATTAAGCATCAGACAGGAGACAGCTCTTGATAGTAACATCTCTTTCAGATGCTGATCCTAGGAAGAGCTGTCATCTCTACAAGGAGGAACAAAACCTGAAATTATTTTTAAAAGTAGAGAAAAATCATATACACTCCATTTCAAAAAGATCCATCATAGCTAAAAACCAAATGACAAGGGCAAAACTGGGCCAGCAAGAAGGTTCAGCGGGTAATGGCACATATACATAAGTCTGAGTTCAATCCCCAGAGTTCATGTGGTAGAAGAAAAGAATCAATAACCAAAATTCCTGAAAACTGTCCCTGACCTCTACATGCATATCGTGACATGTGTGTGCCTATTCTCTCTCCCTCTCTCTCTCTTTCTCTCTCTGTCAAATAAATAAAATAGAATAATTAAATCAAGGTAAGTTATTCATACTCAAAGACTTCCTAGTACTATGCTCACTGCATTCTGTAAGTTTTAGTATGTCTCAAATATATTCTAATTTCTAATATTAATATATTTTGGTCTTAAGATATTTTCAAATTTTGTTTTCTTTTTTGATTCACTGGTTGCTTTAAAAGTGGTTTTCTCGGGCTACAGGATAGTTTAGCAGGTAAAATGCCTGACTGAAAATCTGGTGACCTGAGTTCAATCCCTGGAAGCCCACATGGTGGAAAGGAGAGAAATGACTTCTGGAAGTTGGCCTCTGACCTGCACCCAGGTTCTCTCTCTCATCAATAAATATTTTTTTTTAAAAGTGTTTATCTCCAAATATTTATGAATTCTATAATTTTCCTTCTGTTTATTTCTATTTCATTCTACTGTGGTCAGAAAAGATATTGTATGATAGCTATTTTCTTGAGCATTTGAAGGCTTGTTTTGTGACTTATCCCAAAATCTACCTTGAGGAATGATCCATGAATATTTGAGAAGAATGTATATTTATGTATATTTATATGGAGTCACAAAGACTCTAAATAACCAAAACAATACTGAGAAAGTATAAAACTAGAGGTCTCAAACCGACTTCAAAACCAGTTAAAACGGTATAATATAATACTTGCATAAAGACAAATATACAGGTCAAAGAAGAGCCCAGAAATAAATTTACACACATATGGTCAACTGATGGTCAATAAGGGTGCAAAGTAAACAACGATGGGAAAAAAAGATAGCCTCTCAACAAATGAAGTTGGGAGAATTGGATAGCCACATGCTAAAGAATGGATCCTTATGTTACACTATACATAGAAATCAACTCAGTGTGAACTGAAGACCTAATGTGACATCTGACAATCTACAACCCCTAGAGGAAAACAAGTGAAATGGCCTTAACATTGGTCTTAGCAATGATTTCTGGGACATGGCAGCAAAAGCAACAATAGCAACAAGAATAACAAGCAGAAGTAAGTGAGCTGAAAGGCTCCTACTCAGCAGAGGGAATAATGACATGAAAAATCAGTATATGGGATGGGAGAGAAACTTGCAGGCTATATATCAGAAAAGTAAATATTCCTACAATCCCATCAAGCAAACCCAATAAACCAACCAAAAAGCTAGCAGAGGATGTGAATCCACACTTCTCTGACAATATACAATGAGCATTGGGTATCTAAAAAAGTGCTCAGGTTTGTTAATCACCGGGAAAGAACAATCAAAACCTCAGTGAGCTATCACCTCAATCCACACGGATTTGGGTGGCTATTATTAAAAAATAACTATTAAAAATCAAGGCAAGATGTAGAGACATCTACATCTTTGTAAAGAAGTGATGGGAATGTAAATCGATATGGTCATTATGGAAAATAGTAGGGAATTTTAAAAATTAAAACTGAAGTTAATATTTGATTTATCCATTCCATTTCTGGGTATGCATCTAAAGAAATTGCAATCAGGATCTCAAAGGGTATCTCCAGTACATGTTCAGTGAACCACTATTCAGAACAGCCACGATATGGAAACAACCCAATATACATCAACAGTGAGTGAGAAAGAATATGTGATATATACATCCATCTATCTTATATATGAATACACCTCCATCTTGAAAAAGAAGGAAATTCTGTCACACAAGACAACATAGATGAATCTGGAAGATATTACATTACATGAATCAAGCCAGCCACAGAAGGAAAACACGTGCCATCTGAATTCTATGAGTGACCCCAAGAGTGACCCCATGGGTGACTCCTATGAGTCATCTTCGAGAGTCAAATTACAGAAATGGAGAGTAGAATGGTGGTCACCTGCAGTCAAGCAGAAAGGGAAAAGGAAATTTTTAATGGTACAAAGCTTCAGTTATAAAAACCAAATACATCCTGGAGATCTGCTGAACAACATTTGTATTGTACACTGAAAAATCTAAGTGGCTAGACCTCCAATTATACACACAAAAGAGAACAAGAGGGAAATTTTCAGAGTTCTGATTTAGTATTTAGAAGTATAAATCAAAACATGGAATTGTATCTATTCCACCAGCATATTTATTTCTTTTTGCGTTGGTGTGGGTGTATGTGAGTATGTATAGAAGGAAGCACTTTTGAGTGTGTACCAACATATTCATTTTATACCAAGAAGTACTTGGAATTGGCACAGTTCAGAGATTTGAAATCTCTCGCGTGCTTTCTATCTTTGCTACAATAAAAAGTAGCATTCACTCTACTTCTGGAACCTGTTTATATGCATACCTTCATTCTTTTACATGAACTAACTCTAAACCCAACCTTAAGCATACTGGCATGCTGCCTTTCCTTTAGCCGTGAGATGACAAAACAGAAACGACGCAGAGACACTAATTACAACCAAGGTAACGAAAGGTACACATCTTGTTTTTCAAATTTACAAGCTGTTTGCTTTTCAACAACATATATTCATACTGCACAGTGAGCCCTGAAGTTGTTTTTCCTCCCAAATTCAAAGCCTTTTCTCATTACCTTCCTCCTAACTCTTCTCTTTGTTTGTAAGTCTTTGTCCATGTCAATTATGTTGTGAAATTAATTCTTAACTCTCACAACCTTTCTTAATTCCTTCTCTGTGTAACATACCTTTTGCCTTTTGAAGTGTAACTTCTTTTTTTTTTTAACTCCATTCACTATAAATATATGATGCCTTTGAAGAGTCATGTAATTGGGTATCTGGTAATTCAAGGGTTCTACCTCACTAATATTAAAACAGGAGCGGGAAAGACAAGGATTCTCTGGAGCTCTTTTCCTTTTCTTTATCTTTCATCTTTTTCCCCCTCTTTGCAGATGGGTGTATGCAAAGCAAAAGGAGGAGAGCAGGAAAAAGGAAAAAGGAAAAGGAGAAAAAAGTAAGAGTTGGATAAATTCAACAACTGCTAAAATGCATCTAGCTATCACTTAATGGAATTAAATGCATCTAAGGGACATAAGTATTGAAATAGGAAGGAAGGAACAGACCTTTCCAGAAATATAAATCAGTGTACATGCAGTTCTTCAGATTACGCTTACAATCTACTAGTAGTTTTGAGGAACCCGACCACTGCATTTCCACATGGGCATAATCCCTCCTATTTATGGCCTCCGTTTCTCTAACCTGTAGGCACCCAGCACACTGACACTGGTTTCCTTAACTCTGGTTTCCTTAAAAGATGTTTGGTACTCTCTTCCTTTCCATTCTCCTTTTTCTGGCCTTGAATCAGATCTTATTCCCAGACTGTGCTAGCAGGTTGTTGGCCTGATTATCTAATTCAAATTAGGTAAAAATGAGACAATTTCTGTTTAAAGGGTGTATTTCATTTTTTTTTAAAAAAAGGCTGTTGATTTTAATGAGTCTATATGCACCTTTCAGTTCTTGAGTAGCTGAGTTTTCATCAGTTCCTAGAGGAACCCACCCCAAAACAATTAGAATACTTTCAGCTGAGAATTATTTTTGAATTGAGGTACCTATATGGGCTCCTAGTCTGGCGAGGGGCACCTTCAAGTTTCACTCACATCTATAGAAATCTGATCAGACTTATAATCTTCTATTCCTCTTCTAGCTTTTGCAAATGGCATGCATCACAAAATACTGTTCATCTCACATTAAAAAGTGCACAGAAAACATATTTGCATTAAAAATTAAAAAGTATAGAAAATCTGTAAGATCAGTACAGTGAACTACCCTTTACCTGGATTCACACTGCCACCATTCTCTTGGCTAAATCATTGGCATTAAGTTGCTTATGTCACACTTTCATACTGAATACTTCTGTATATATTTCTTAATAAGAGTACTTTCTTTTTAATACAGTATAAGATTCAAGAAACTGAAATAATACTCTCACTTAATATACAATCCATATTCAAATTCAGCAATTGCCCTGAAAGCATTCTTTTATAGCATGCTTTCCTAAGATCACATGTTAGTTACATCTAGTTGTATATCCTTTAATTTCTTATCTAGAATTGTTTCTCAGCATTTCTTTCATGACAATGACTTTTTTTTCCTTAAATATTCAGGTCAGTTTGAGGGTGGGTTTCTTCAAATTTGCACATTTTCTGATTGTTTCTTTGTGGTCAGTTCAGAAGATGCATTTGTATAGAGACATTATCTAAGAGAAGTGTCCTCTGAGCCTCATATCAGAGAGTCCTTTGTCATTTCATTGCAAAATTGGTAAATGATCATTTTGTTTAAGATGATGCCTGTCAGATCTCCACCAGAATACTAGTTTGGTTAACCTTTTGCAAGAAATAAAAAAAAATCCCAAACTATCTTGAGATCATGGAGATATTTTATGCCTCGACAAAATTTCAACCAATGATTTTTTCACATCTATTGATCATTCTTGACTGAATCTGTTATTACTGTAACAGCTGTAAAGTGGTGATTGCATAATTTCTCCATGCGTATAGTTAGGCATTCCATTTTCACTTCTTCCAGAAGCCTGTCCTTGCAGTGACAGATGAATACGTGGACAAGACGCCGAGGATCAGCGGACGTTAAGAACTCAGTCCTCAGTGTGGTACTTCTGCTGCCTTTTACAGGGACCTTTGCAGATGTCAGAAGATACAAAGCCTGAGAAATGTCATCTAAGAATGATGTGACTGTGGCCATTATGAATCCAATAGAAACGGTTATTGCCACTGTGTCTACAGTGGCCCAGCTATGAACAGGGGAGAAACCCTCCAAGAGATAGCACCAAGCAAGCCCAGAAACACACAAAAGACTCAAGATACACTCAGTGGGACACAAAACAAAACATGAAGACATGAATATGGGAGGCAGACTTATAGGGAAGGGGAGGCTGGAAAGGGGAGGAGGAGAAAAGGTAATGGGGAAAGTGACCAGAATGATGTCATGTGTACGTGTGTGTGTGTTAGAATGTTACTGTTCCTCGGGTCACCACATGTTACAATGGGGGGTCGTTTATAATTAAAACACTAGCGTTACCTGTGTGCCTTGGCAATTCCTTCATTCCTTGCAGGCTGCTGCATCATCTGAAAATAAATTGGATTTGAGATATATTTCTTTAAACCTTTACAAGGTCACCAACAGTCATGGGGAAATACCATACCTGTCCTCAGGGACAAGATCAAATAAAAAACGCGCCTACATTTCAGAGGCTCCAGGGGAAGTTCCGAATCCCTGGGTAAAGTCATCTCTATCTCTTCGGCGCTGATACTCTGCATGAAGTGAATGGTTGATGTCACAAGCCATCAACAAGTGGAGAGGGATTTTTATAGCAGCGAGAAGAGCGAAACACAAAGAAAGGAGGATGTGAGCAACGCGTTGCTCACCATCGCTGTTCTCGGCCGGTTCCCAATTTAGGGCGCACTCTGCTCTAGAGGGGCGAGGTTTTGGCGGGAAGGCCGGCAGGTGGGCGGGAGCCGGGCGGGTGGCGCGCGCCGCGCAGCCTCCGCGCGCAGTGCAGCCTTCGCGCGGCCCGCCAGGGCTCGCTCTTGCCCTTTCGGCTGCAAGGCACCAGCGCCCGGGGCGGACCGGACGGCGATCCCGCACCCCCCCCCCAAGGCCGCGGCAAGGCGGAGGGAGATTGGCGAGCGCGTCCCGACCGGAAGGAGCGCGCCGCCCCGCCCCGGGCCGCCGACGTCGGCGCCGCTCTGGTCGCCATGGTGACCAATCGAGGCCCGGCCCCGCCCCCGCCCCCTGCTCCGGCCCCCTGACGTCGGCGCACGTCAGCGGCGGCGCGCGCCTGGCAGGGCCCTGCGGGAGCGGGAGGGAAGGAGCGCAGGAGCGAGCACAGCGGCCGTCGCCCCAGCCCAGCCGCGCCGGCAGCTTTCCCGCCGGCCCGCCCGCTCGCCGCGTCCCCCGGCTCGCTCGCGCTCCGGTCGTCGTGTCTAGCATCGGGGCCCAGCATGGTCATGGCGGATGGCCCGAGGCACTTGCCGCGCGGGCCGGTCCGGGTGGGGTTCTACGACATCGAGGGCACGCTGGGCAAGGGCAACTTCGCCGTGGTGAAGCTGGGGCGGCACCGGATCACCAAGACGGAGGTGCGGCCCGGGGGCTCGGCGGGAGCGTTCGTTGACCCGGGAGCGGTGCGACCCGGGACGACCCGAGGCCGCGCCGCACCGCGCCGCCGGGGCGCAGCGGGCCTGGGACGGCGGGCACCGCGGGCTTGGCAGGGGGGTCGGGGCGCGCCCGAGCCAAGCGCCGTCCGCCCCGGCCGGGGCCTCGGCGGACCCCGGCGTTCCACCCAGAGCCTCCCACCCGCGCGGGGACCGGGCTTGTGGCCTCCACTCTGGAGCCCAAGTTCCGCGTCTTCCCCGCTTTCGACTGGGGGTGGGGGTGGGAGGGGAAGTCTCGGTGCTCCGTGGCTGCGCGGGGAGAGACGTCGCCGGCCCGGGGCGCGGGGCGCCGCCACCCGCAGCGGTTGCCTCGCCGCCCCGCGAGGAAGGGGCGCTTTGCACCGGGCTGCGGGGCGGCCACTGTCCATCTCTCGCCTTCGGGCGCCTGGCTGAGCTTGATCCCTCGCCTGGGCTATTTCTAATACTCCAGACAATAGAACCGGTGGGAATGGTCATCTCAAGCTTTGCGCCGTAGACGGGTTTGGTCTCGCTGTTCTCGGGGTTGTCCCTGCACCCCCAGGTGTGCATGCTGGCTCTGAATGCGCTTTCCTGAAGCCACGTCTGATTGCCGGTCTCCTGAGCCTTTCTGGTGGAGGCTCCAGCATCCCCCCAACCCCCTCCACGGTACATTCGGATGTACCGCGCACATTTTTCCTACAAGTCTCTCTTCTTACCTAACCCGCCCCCCTTCCTTTCCACAAGCTTCCTCAAGCTGCTCTCCTCGGGGTCTCTATTTTAAGACGTGCAAATTAAATACCTTGGAGAAACGATCGAAGCAGAACCATTCTTTAGAATAAAACCTAGTGGTTTTGACGTACTCAATCCTGCCTTGTGATTACACCGGAGATTTTACCCTTTTTCAATTTCTCTCCCAGTTTTTAATTCTATTCTGTTTTTCCCCCGTTATTAATATGAATGCACTAGTCTTTGAATGTAAGATAAAGTAGGGCTTTTTTTCCCAGAATGACTCATGTAAGGCGAAGAGCATTTGAAAACTTGATGTTCTTAAGTAGTTGTATTTGGAAGTTTTGCTTCGTGTCCATTTCCAAAAAAGAGGGGGACGTGTCATTTGTCTTTTTTTTCTCCACTGCTCATCCCCAAAGCAAACTTAATCCGACTGATTAGGGGCATTAAAACCAAGGTCACAAACCTTTCTCTCACAGATTTACCAGTGCTAGTAATATAGATTGCTTGTAATGATAATTTGACTATGTTGACATTACCAAATTTTTACATAGCTTAATCTGATCCCGGCATTTTTAAAATGAAGTTTTGTTCTTATTCAAGAATTATGCTAGATGTCATGCCATTTTTTTCTCTTATGTTACGTATAAAGGAAACGAGGGTATATTTTTGAGTCCTTGTTCTGTAAGTGGAAAATGGCACATTACAGAGAGATTCCGTGAACTTTTGGGTTATGTTGTTAATGTGGTTGTATACCCACCCATCAGTTCGTGATATTTTTTCTTATTAGCAAGCGGTTAGCGGTCAGCTGTTGTTCGTCTGGTCAAATTTAACTTGGTATCTGAGAGGAACGTAAGTGGAACTGATGGTAACTGACACTTTGTCTTGAGGTTGACAATTCAAATGGTGTCCCTTTCACACTGGTATTTCTTGGTGCGCGAGTTAGGGGGCAGTGCGGAGTCAGACTGTCCTGTGCCGGGTTAGAGAGCTCATATCTCCTTGGGGAAGGCACGGGTCAGACCAAAGAGATCCCTCATTCCTAAGTTGTGTGTTACATGTGTGTAAACTGATTTTCTGTTAAACGTTAAAGTTTTTTAGGCTATGCATTTTTTTCTCCCAGTGCTTTTCTAAAGAAATCATTAGCATGTAAAAGGAAATAGTGTGATTTTAGAGTGAGCAAGTGTGACCATTCCTAGTAATTTTATGTGATTGAAGACCCTAAGGAGGGGAAGGCAAGGGAAATGGGCTGGCAGTTGTCTCGGGTAGGGGGATTTTTGTACCTTACACATTGCATAGTTGCCCTGTGAGTTTTTCTATGTAATTCCCATGAAAACAATATTTAGCAAGAGCATGAATACCATGTTTTTAAGTGAGTTTTTTTCTTCTTACCAGCAGTTCTTAATTCATTGGATAAATATATTGTCTTTGATAAATAGAGCTACCTTACAAACATTAAAAAGTTGAATGCGTTCCTTTACATTATTTTGGATTCTTTGCTGAACACACTGCAGTGATGACAGAACAGTTAGTATAAAGGAAATTACCAGCAAAATATTCTTTATACTTGCCACTTGTGGACGTTTCTTTCCATATTGTATTTAACTTCAGTGTAAATCTGTATGTTTTAAAATTTGGAGATGTGCTCATCCCGTCCCCACTTTGATCCTGAGCAAATTTTAGGGCTTAGTTTGTACGTCTGTGCTATGCACAATAGAACCCTTTAATTTTTAATTGGCTCTTTTCCATCATCTGTTCTGTATCACCTATTAAAAAATGATATATTTTATGTAGGGCTTGGGAGATTCAAGGTTCTTTCCCTTTTAGGAAAAAAATTAGACAAAAGAGACCTTCATGTCTGTCTAATCTATCAAATAGCTTAGCACTAAGAAATATAATTACGTCATCTGAAGCGGTATTCATGTGTTAGATCTCTGTAAATTTTGCACACAAAAGGGAAGGAAGGGGATTGTAGAATCCAGCTTCTTAATATAATACTTAATAAAACCTTTGTAGTACTTGTTTTCAGTTTATGAATTACAGAAGGTAATTTCATAAAATTAACATAATGGGAAAAGGGTAATACCATCTAAGCTATTAAACTATTTTGGGCAGTAGTGGTTTCTAGTTTCCTATTCTGTGACTGCCCTCTTGTAGCATTTTATTTTATTAACACTATATTAGGAAGTAACTTCCTTTCTAGTTAGCTGTATACTTAGTGTTGTTTGCTTTTTTTTTTTGTCCCTAAGTAAAATTCCACGACAACTACTTGTGTCCTTAAATGTTTTGTTTTCTATTTTAAAAAGTTTATTATAAGAAATGTAAAGAATAAATAAGAATATAGTACCAGAAGAATAGCCATATAATTCCTCCACTCATGAGAATAAATGACTTGACATGTCACAGTTCCCTTTAGTCTTTTATGCATTTTTTCTGTAGGTGAGATTACAGGGTACACGTTTGTGCTCAAGCGTTTATTATACATAACTCAATAAGAAACATTCTTACTAGTTGCATAGTATTCTACTTTGTGGATAAGACTGCTTTACTTAACAATTCCCTTTTAATTGAACATTATACTATTTCTATCTTTCACTTAAGGTAAATAATTGGGGGAATCTGTCTGGGTACATAACTATATCTTCGTTAATGTATTTTTATTGTCAAATCTGCCATGTTTATTACTGAAACATTTTAAAGAAAAGTTAACTGAAACAAGTTGCATATAATTTCCCAACCTAAAGGAAACCATCATCATTTTCAAATCCTTTCTGTGGCAGAAACTGAGTTTCCCTCAATACTGTCCCTTCTAGCATTGCCTGTGTAAAGCACGTGTCCACGGAGTCTTGTAGGAACATCTCCTTGTTAAGACAGCATGTAGATATCAGGCTACTTACCCCTCTTGAGAGAACCTGGAATGTAGGACTAATGTCAAGCACCCTCTGAAAATTGCAAAACTTCTCTGTGTACTTGGGGACTTTTGTGTTCAGGCCTAATTTTCAAACTACTACCTTAAAAATGTATAATTTTTTAAAAAACTTTCCAAAAATCAGGTTCATAATTGCATTTTTATATTGAAGGTAGACAAAGCAAAGGGCACAGTACATCATGGTTACAATGTTTCTTGAAGGCAGAGCATTGTTTATGCATTTGGATTTCATGTTTTGCTTTAAAATTTTAGAACTTCTTTTAGAAGTTTTGGTATTAGGCTTGTACTGCAAGAAATACTTCTGATTTCAAGAAATAGCAGTAGAGAAACAACAGTACTATGTGCAGTAGAAGGCCCTGTAACCATAGCGTAACCACTAACATTTATTTTTAAGCCTTTATATGATCTTTCATTATATTGAAATAGAAATTATATTTGTCACTATATATGTATATTAATTTTATATGTATTTTGTAAATAAAACTATAATGTAATATATAAATATATTTTATATCCAATTCTAACAAAGCACACTTTATTAAAATTGTTCTGTAGTTTCTTGGCCTTAAGACAAATAATGATCAGCAAATTGTTCTGCTAAATATTATTTAAAGTTATCTTTTGGGAGAGGAAAACACATGTACAAAATAAGAGTTGTGCAGATTTTTATGTTCTGTAGAAACTTTTAACTTGAACACAGTTTAATGTGTTCTGATTTCAAGTACTCTAGGGAATTTTGTCTCAGCATCAAGCAGTTAAGAAAACATTTATTTGGAAATACTGAAACTGGCCTCTCCTTAGATTCACATGATGACATTTGATTTATGGCAACTGCTGATTGCAGTTTCATTTCCTGGCATCAAGTGGATGGCAGGGTCCGTGTGGTACCTGCCTTTCCATGTCCTACCTCGATGTTTTTTAAATAAATTTTTTTGTAATGTTTCTTTATACACAACATTCACATAAAATGTTTTCCTACCAAAGAGAAGTAACCTGTGTGTCTACTGTAACATTGTTAGACAGTTGAAAGACAAAGAATTTTCTCAAAAACTTTAGACAGATTAGGAAGTGCGTCTTAGATGGATCAAAGTGGAAAGCAATGTTAAATCATTCTAAGTTCTTCTTAAAAGTAAACCGTATTTATATAGTTTTCTCCAGATATAGAAGTCATGCATGTTTATTATAGCCATTGTTGAAAAATCTGAAGAAGCAGCTAAACATTCTTACTTCTACTTTCAAAATTCACATCCTCTTCATTCATATGTGTATTTATATGTATGCAATGAATTGATAACCACATATACATAGGATCTGCATTTTTTATTTAGCATGTTTTTTTTTATTCAGTTATGTGTGTGTGTGTGTATGTGTGTGTGTGTGTGTGTGTGTGTGTGTGTGTGTGTGTGTGCAGAACCATGGGCGAATTCAGGAACCACCATGGATAGCCTCCACCTCCTTGTTTGCTCTGCCCGGGGATTCACAGGCTCCTTCCTGGTACTCAGGCTGCCCCCGCTTCCACCCAGCGTCTATATGTGGGGTCTAGGATCCAAACTCAGGACCTTCGCCTGCAAGGCAGAGGCTTAACTCTTGAACCACCTCTCCAGTCCCATATTTAGCATGTGGAAGAGTGCCTTCATATTGTCTCTTGGTGTATGATGCTAAATTACCTTCTACAAAAACAGTACCTGCTCATTTTCATGAGGAATAATTTCTTTTAAGTTTTTGATAGATCTGTGGGTTCTTTTTTTTTTATTTTCTAATTGACACCATTGTTTAGTTTCTTTGCCATTTTAATTTGCATTTCTTTGATTATTTTAATTATAGTATTACTGATGACTATTTCCAGTTCTCTTGTGAATTGCTTTTCGTCCTTTGGCTCTTTTTAAATTACATTGTCTTCTTTTGTTGAGTAGTTTAAATTCTTTTAAAGGTAGAGAATTATTTTTAATCACTTTTTTATAGACTTGCAAATACTCAGTTCAGGTTTGTGGATATTAAAAACCATTTGCCTTTGTTTCCTCTATTCTGTTTTCCTTACCCAGCATTACGAAAATCAAACCTTAATGAGAATTTATTTTATTGTTTATATGGTTTTATTTTAAAAGCCAAGTTACATGGGAGAAAATAGCTAATTTATTGTAGCTAGTGAATTCCTGTCAGTTTTCCTTCTCTCTAGTCTTGCTTTTCAGAACTTTCGCTGTAGACCACTGAGCCACAGTCTTTCCAGTGAGAGAAAGGCTGAGATGCTGTATCTCCACTGGCGTCCTGATGGCCAGCTGCTCCTTGGCTCGTGATAGGGTTACATCCTCATAAACACATTGTCTGTTGAAAATAGCACGGGTGGGGCTGGAGACACTGCTCAGTAGATTAGGCACTTGTCCCTCAAGCACCAGGACTGGAGGGTTCCCCAGAACCCACGTCAAAGCTGGGCAGCTGGGGAAATGCACCAACTGCTTGTAATCCCGGTGCTCTGGAAGCAAAGACAGGGATCCCCAGGCAGGATGGCGAGCTAGCTTCAATTTTGGTGAGCTGTGTTCAGCTGAGAATCCTGACTCCATGGAGCATGATGGAGGAAGATACACAGCGTTAACGTCAGCGTCATATGCACATGTAGATATGTGCACGAATACTCTCCCACAGGAGTGCCCACACTCACATGCACATGTTGTACCCCCAATTACACAGAAAAAATTTTGAAGAAAGTAGTGTGAGTGGAAATGCATCTAATACACACAGCCTAGCACACGGTAACTTGAAGTGTAGTGCACAGTATTGGTCATAACTGCCTGTGACCCAGGACTGACTGGGAGGCTCACCCGGCTGCTGCTACTGGCCACCTCCACCAGCAGTGAGACTATCCTTGTGTGTCACCAGCCCAGGAGAAGTGCATGCAGGTGAAGTACTATTCTGAGTGCATGCCACATTTTGCAGCATGTAAAGCTGGAAAATCAGGATTTCAAAAGTTGATTGTTTGCGAACATTTATATTTTAATTTCAGAGATTGATTTGCATGGCAAGATTGATGCTACTTGGTACTTCACACAGTATAGAATTAGTATATTCATAGTAAACAGCACCAAAGCAAACTTGGAACAAACACATTAATCCTTTATTGTTAAATGAATAGCTTTTATTGTCCACCTTCTTTATGGAGTTCCCCAAAACTACTTTTGTTTGTAGGTATGTCTAAATATATATGTTACATAATCATCATGTAAATGTGATACAATGCGTAAGTGTTGCTGCCCACGTCCTGGTGCACATTCGGAGGTCTGAGGCCAACGTAGTGGAGTTGGATCTTTCCACTTTTGCCCAAGACTTCAGGCAAGTGCTTTGCCCACTGAGCCACCTCACTCGCCTGAGGTTTCTTGAAATACGTAGCATTGAGATTTTTCTTTATAGTGAAATATTTTCCTCGGATTGTCAAAATACTAAATTACAGTTCAAAAAAATTGAGTTTTTCATCAGTTATTTCTGTTTTTACATTTAGTTTCTTATATGCAATTCATATTTCTTGTAGTTCTCTTAACATATTTAACATCCTTAGACAATTTCTACCTATATTGTCTTCCTAATGGATACATAAATCATATATAATGCAGTACTGCCATATCATAAATTTAGAGAATACAAAAATGGAAATAACTGCACTATTGCTGTTATAAAAAAGTTAGCATAGATAATAAATCACTCATTTTCCTACTTCATTTCTGACTAGAAAAGTAATGCCTCTCACAAGTACTTAACTGCATGGAACATCATAAAATAAGAGAACAGAATAGACCCTGATATTTCACTCACTGGACTTTGTGGTCATATTGTTCTCTGGTTCTTTTTTTTTAATGGTCTTCTACTCCTACCTCTTGTTAAGATAGTTTAATCATTTTCCCCCATTACTAGAAGGAAACATTTTTGTACTCTTACTGTAAACTTAACCATGACTCATGTAACTTTTTCCACTTTTCTATTTTTGTACCCTATTGAGTGAAGATATTTACACAAAAGTCTTCCTTTCAAATTATTTATCATAAGCAAAATCCTCACATATAGTGGATTATGCAATTTTAATGTTCTTAATAAAGAGTAATGAATTTTCTAGAAACACTATAACTTATTTTACATTGATTTGCATGCGTGTGAGAGTACACGTGTGCACAACCCACACATTGATGCGTGAAGTCCAGAGGTCAGTGTCTGATGCCTTCTGTTGCAGAACTTATTTTCTGAGTTAGGATCTCTCACTGACCCTGGACCTTCTTGTTTCAGCTGGACCAGTTGGCCAGCACCCTGGACTCTGGCTTTCCCTCCCAGTGCAGGGGTCACAGAAGGATCCTCCACCATGCCTGGCTTTTTATGCTTGTATTGGGAATCTGAGCTCAGGCCTATCCTCCTGCTTGTGCAGCAGTGACTGCGCCAGTCCCCGTCATCTCTGATATTTATACCATCTGTAATTGGCCATGGCAGCAAACCTTAATTAATGAGGGCATTACTGTTTTGTAAATGAAAAGAGTAAAAATGGCATTATGTTGTTTTAATTCACATTTTCCTGATTATTTCTGAAGTTGATAGATGACTGCTTTATATGGTGTTCAGTGTAAGCAATTCTTCAGGATTATTCTGTATGTCTTTCTGAGTCAGACAAGGAAGCCTCCCTCTTGTATTGGGAATTACTCTGGAATAGTTTCTCAGACATCAGTTAGCGTGGAAGAGAGGAACTTCTCATTTTGCCAGTAGTCTGGAGCTGAGATCACTCCAGAGACGCCAGCTTCAAGTTCAGCTTGTACTTCCATTTTATACTAAAGCAGGCAAAGCAAGGAAAGCAAAACTTTCAGAAGCAAAGGCACTGGTTACTTAGCAACAGCCCAGCAGATTGACCACAGATTTTTCAGACAATGTGACTCCCAATGTTACTAAGTAACACAGGTACTGGTCACAGGAATGAGATCTGTCTCAGGAACTTTCCCTTTAACTCTTGCTTAGCAGTAACCTCCTAACTCGTGTTTAACACTCGCCTAGCAGAAACTTGACAGTTTATATAGTTTTTTTTTTAACCTCATTCCCTTCACAGTTTATATAGTTTTATTAACCTCATTCCCTTTAGAAGGAATATGATTTTTTTCTTCTGCCATAACACCAATTGGTTTATCCTTTTTTAAGCGAATACACGCATAATTAAAACGAGAGATCATTAACTTAGATGAACAAGAAGAAAAAAGATCCTTCAGTTTATGGAGTCACTTGACTTTCTCTTAATCAGGCAGATTTCTATCTGTGGTATCATGTTAGAAACTGAACAAGGCATGCAAATTAAGTTCCCAGAATCTAAGTTTCTGCATATCTTTAAAGTAAACAGAGCCTTTTGTACATTGAGAACTCTGTCTTCCCAGCACACTACTTTAGAAACTCTAAAATATGACTTTTTTAAAAAACATTAAATTTGTTCTTACTCTCGCAGACCAAAGAGAGTAGAAATCAAATCATGTCTCTACATCCCTGCATAATGTCTCACTTACCATGAATGTATGCCTACTAAACTTTCTGAAAGAGCGAAGAGATTGAGCTTGAAAGAGAAGGCCTTTGGTCCCGCACCCTCCCTCACAGACATACACACTTGTTCACTAGAGTTTCAGAGCCTTTGCACATTATGCCACTTCCTTTTATTGGAAATGAATCACTGACATTAAACCTGGGGCCTGGAGCATGCTAACACATAGTATCTTTTGTGGCTCTGTTTCCTCACTACCTCATTTACTTGACAGAACTGAGAGGTAAAGTACATTCAAGTCTCTTGTAAAATTACATAGTGCTGTACACTTGGCAAAGTCACTGTCACTTATTGCATTTCTGAGAAGTTGTTGGAAAAGAGCTCTCCCAAGTACAGCAGAAGCTCCTTTTATTGTGGACTTCAAGCCGGACTGTTCTTCTTAATGCCCTTGCATTGATGAGTTGGGTTACTGAGTTCTAGCTGATGGCACCTGGCAGATTTGGTTTGTCAAAACCTTCTACAAGGGTCTTCAGGCTCTTTTCTCTTTTTTTTTTTTTTTTTTTTTTTTTTTTGAGGGGGGAGGGTGGGGCCAACCTTCAGAGTAACCCTGGAAACTACACCTTAAACATAGAAAAGCCTCTTAAAGGCTCATATGCCAGCTGACTTCACCCCTCCAATTCTGCTATTTGAGCAAGACATAGACTCCTGTTGTGCTTAAATCATTATGATAATCTGTTAAAGTGGTTACTGACAGAGCATACATACATGCTCTCTTTTCCTTTAGAGAAGTGGGAGTCTCTCTAGGGAGTCTCATAAATGAGAAACAACTCAAAGACACAGGTTCCTGCAGATATGTAAATCTGTAACAAGATAAAACTCAAGTGAGGATTTTTTTTCCTTATGTGAAAAACCAGTAAGATGTGTAATGCTTTCATTAACAGTTAATTGGAGGTAGGGAAAGGTGCATGCAGTCCTGACAACTGGAACTCATTCCCCGAATCCTACCAGATGGCTGAAGAAAAAGACATGATGGGTCCTGAGGGTTGGCACCACCTCGAGCCACTACACGTGTACACACGCACACTTACACAAAATAAGATTTAGTTGGTTATTTCTAGTTTTTCATACATTTTTATAATTTTTCACTTCATTGTTGAGACTAGCCTGCCAAAAGAATATAAAAGAAGACCTGTCTGTGGGTATACTTTGCTTTAATATCTATGCACTTTTTCTTTAATATTAAAGATGACACTGAAGATGTACAGAATTTTCTAATGATAGCAGTAATCAGGCTGAGTTTCTGAGAAAATGTGATCCTTTTCTCTCGATACTCATCATATGGTTTGAGCCATCTCATAAGAGAATCTTAGTGTTGGAGATGTCAGTGCCTAGACTTACTCCAAAAACTCTAGGGAAAGACATTCAAAATCCATGGTACCTAAAGAGGAGGAAATTCAGGCATGCCTTTACCCTTTCATAGCAGCGTTTACGGAAAGTGATACCCTGGATTCTGTCATACTCAATTAGAAGAACGGGGTCTCTTTCCATCTGTGGGGTGAATGATAATCCACTAACAAATACTATAGGTAGCAATAATTGCCTTCACCAAACACAATGAAACTCCTGTACTTCACTGCCTATAGAAGGAGCCACCTATTACTGTTGAGGCAGTAAATTTAATTTTGCACATTGTTTAAGTAATCTGATTTTCCCTGACAAGCTAGGGTTATTCTGAGATTTACGATTAGTTCTAATCAGAAACAAGCTGGGGATAGCAAGTTAGCAGTAGAGAAAGGCCATAGCACCAAAACCCAACACTTCCACAAAGGAAGAAAGAAAATCAGTTGCTTGTGGAAGATTGAGGGACTTGAATGAAATGACAAGTGAGCACTGTTTGCTCAGTGCACGCAGTAGCTGATGTTAACACTTGCCCTGAAACAACACAAGGTTGTACTATGCTGGGAATACTTTGTGATAGAATGGGAAATGCATTTGTAAACTCCTAGCGAACTTACTAGAATTAAATGTGGAAATTCCCAGTGATCGGAAGATTATAGTTAAATAAGATTGTCTTATTTGCAGCATCTCATTCTTAAAATTAGTATTTTCAGTTGCATGGAAAACATGATTGCTGATTTTCTGAATACTCAGCCACCCATCTTTATATTAATTCCCTCCCTCTATTAACCTTGCATTGTTGGGTTTCTGTTTAGTTGTGATGGACTGAGATTACATTTTTTGAAATTGAACTTGTAGAAAATTAAAATGTTAATTATATTTGTATTTCTGCATTTTTATTTTTAAAATTAAATTTAATCCAACTGAAGTTTTTCCATGTAGATTAGTTTTAATATGTTACATTCCGTTCTTTTAATGAAGCAAATTATATAGTAGGTGGAAATTACCACTTTTCTAGAAAAGTAGTGTTTTGGCACAATAGAAGCTTCCTTCTAAACGACTTTCTGCTTGGCGGATCCTTTCATAGGTACAGTACTGTGAGGTAGCTGACTGGAACTGCTAAGACCTTTAACATTTTAAAAATATTTTTTATTTTCAATTTTTAAATTTATTCACTGTGAGAGAGAACTCACATGCATGGAGAGAGAGAAGAGAGCGCATTCACACGTGTATACCATGGTAAATAGTGAGACATCAGGGGATAACGTTCAAAAGTCAGTTCTCCTTCCGTATGTGGGCTTTGGGTAATCAAACTCAGGTCTCCTGGTGTGAGCACATGGTCCTTAGCTGCTGAGACATCTTGTTGAAGCCAAGACATTATTTTATGAATAAGATTAGAAGATTGAAAATGAAACATGTTTTATTAAAGTAACTTTGAAAGAGTTATTTTCCTCAGCACACTAAAGACACTGTCAAGCCCTTGCAGGAGGAGTTTAAGAAATATTTATTGGATAAATAATTGGACAAGCCTTAAATTTAAGCCCCCATTGTCATAAGAAGCTACAGGCAAAATCTTGGTTGTCATTTATCCAACTTTATCAGATGTGATTTACCTAATAAATTTTAACTGTAACAAGTTATCTCGTATATTAATTGTATTTATTTGTTCTGGGATTCAGGTGGCGATAAAAATCATAGATAAATCCCAGCTGGACGCAGTCAACCTTGAGAAAATCTACCGAGAAGTACAGATAATGAAGCTGCTGGACCACCCTCACATCATCAAGCTCTACCAGGTGCGCACAGCCGCGGCCTCCGCTCTCCAGCCGTCTTGCTTCTGTTGTCGTGTTTCTCTCTCTCACGCTGACTTTCCTCACGTGAGAGAAGTATGCTTTAATTAACCTAAGTTTGTCCATTTTTATGTATTTAAATTTGTTAAAAGTAGAAACAAGAAGCTAGCAGATAAATTGGCTTTAATTGTCTTTCAAGCTGCCAATTAGTTTTAAAAATTTTTAGTTGTGCCTGAAGTTGCTGTGTTTTAATGGTTGCATCATGAACGAGAAGGTCACACTTCTGCATAAAAATAGCTGTTTCTGTTTAATGAAATACAAGGCAAGTAGGAGAGTACTTAGTGGCATGCTTTGTAATACATAAAGCTTTTTTTTAATGAGTCTTAAAAAATAAAAGCCATTTCAAAACAAAAAAATTAAGAAAATAAACATCTCTTAAGTTTAAGCCATTTTTTAAGAATTTTTTCAGATTTTTTTAAAACAGTATTTAAAACATGTAATACTAATACAAACTGTTTTTAAACCATCTGTTCATCAGTACATAAAATTTTTAATAAAATAAAACAATTTTATTAAGAAGTGTGTTATGTTCCATAAGCTAAACTGATTTGCCATAATTCCTGTAGTTATTCTGTCTTTATCTCAGTACATACCTGATCAAAGTTGTTACTGTTTGATTATTTAGTCCCAAATAATCAAAAGCTCTTAGTTTTGTTGACGTCAAGCAATGTTTTAAGATTATAGTGCCATGAACAGTATCTTAGTACAATGAGAGTGTACTTAGTGCAATTGCACTGTGCCAAGTTAGCTAGGCTACCAGCCAGATAAACCAAGTTCTCCTATTACTCTTCTTAATCAGGGCACTATGGTTATGCAGGCTGAAGACCTGGAGGTGAGACGTGCTGAAAAGTTGATCTTCAGAACTTCCTTCACGCGAAGTGTGTTTTCTTAGACTGTAAAGGACACGTAGATGCACACTTGATGGCTCCGATGCCGCAGGTGTCTGCAGCCAGGCCTGAGGTCCTGAACTCTAACAAGTGCCTGCCAGTCCTGCTTCCACTGGGCCATGGGCCATGCGCAGGAGAGCAGGGATCCGATACTCATAGGAGAGCAGGGATCCGATATTCACAGGAGAACAGAGATCCGATATTCACAGGAGAGCAGGGATCCGATATTCACAGGAACGTTAAGATAGGAAAATAATCCACTTGTAAACTTTGCTGACTTCTGAACTGTTCATAACTCATTCTTAAATTAATAGTCTTAATGTATCTAACTATAGAATGTGACCAAGCAGTCTTTCTTGTCAGACTAATATGGGATCATTCATTAATAGGTAATGGAGACCAAAAGTATGTTGTACCTTGTGACAGAGTATGCCAAAAATGGGGAAATTTTTGGTAAGTTTTTTTCTTTATTTTTTTTTAATCAAAAAGATTATTGTCCTTAATAGTTGCTGTTTTCCTATTTTCTGCTTATTTAAGAATTGGTAATAAGAGTTATATATTTTAAGTATTAGACTATATCAATTCTCCTATCTTTTGGCTAAGATCAGGTGTTGAACATTAAACTGTAATAAATGCTAGGTAGGTTAAAAATTATAATGTTATTTTCTTATAGCTATGATATTAAAAGGTACTCCTTAATGTTCTCTTTTGTGTTAAGTAGTTCAGACAGTCAAAACTAAGGAGAAACATCCAGTCATACCTCAAAAAGATAGTATCTTTCTTTTTATCTCCCTTCTTTCTTTCCGTTTGCTGATCCTGCCGTGGCTCAGGCATTGGAGACAAGCCCCCCCTGCGGCCACGGATAAGGCTTCAGGCCAGGTGTGATGCTTCCAGGCATTTGGTTGAGCTATTATGCGTACATTCACTTAGAAGTCTTTAACTAACACAGTTTGCCTTGAACTAATATTTACTACTTCATATGTACTATAAGAACCTTAAGGTAATATCTTGGCTCTGCCCTGCCGCCTGGCTTTTATTTCTCATTGCCATATTTGACTCACACCTGTCTTGGGGAGCTCAGTGTAATGGAATATGTGTTAGCAGTCGGTCATTTCTTCCAGCCTGCCATTTCCACATTCCTCTGCATATGTGCATATTTTCATGTTTATTTCTTTGTATGGATACATATTTTCATGGAGAATCATTTTCCTTTGCCTAAGGGATTTTCTTTAGTGTGTAGTACACTTGTAGTACAAGTGATAAAATCTTTCCTCTCTTGTCTTTGATCTTTTTCTGGTACTAGAGATTGAACTTAGAGTAGTTTCCCATGTGCTAATGGCTTTATCAGCTTATTATAATAATATGCTTTTGTGTGGTTTTCCTCAAGATTCTTTGATTTGGTGTTCCCAGAGCTTCTTAGATTTACAAATACAATGTTTTCATCACATTTAGAAATTCTTCAGCCAGCCAGCTCTTTCCTACTCTTTAGAGATTTTATCTAATCCAGTATATTTAGGCCCTTTGAGATTGTCCCACAGCTCAGTGGTGCTTTTTTTCATTTAAACAAAATTTCCTTTTTCTCTCTGTGTTTCCCTTCGGTAGTTGCTCTTTCTGTGTCTTCAGGTTCACCAGACATTTCGTCCACAGCATCTAGTCTACTGTGACTGTAGTCCAGTTTGCTTTTACTCTTGGGCAGTATACAAGTTAGAACTGGTTGGAACCTTTTTCTTTTACATCTTCCATATCATTACTTAACTTTTGAATACCCAGATTTCAGTTATAATAACTTAATATCTCTGTGGTAGCTCTGTGTCAGTTTTGGTTGACTGCTGTTTCCCTTCATTTCACTGATATTTTCCCACCTCTTTGTACTCAAGGATGGAGGGATGCAGAGTGAGGGGAGATAGTCGCAGTCATTGAAATGAAAGCGGTCAGAGAACACTTTACTGATGTTTGAACAAAGACTTGTACATATGGACCTGAAGGTATGGGGAACAGAGATTGCCCACAGATAGAAAAGAGCTGCTATGTCGGCCCCGAAGCCACAGTGTGCTCGCTGTGCTCCAGGGACAGCAGGATGGCCATTGTGAATGGAATGAAGTTTTCAGGAGAGAAGAGCAAGAAGCAGTGTGGAGACTTGCAGTGGACAGAGTCTGGAAGATGATAGGAAGAAAGTGTGGTGTGCTGATTTGGGGACTTTGCTGCCCCCATGGGTTCTTTGGCTCATGCTCAACTTTCAGGAGCCATTCTCAGAGTAGATTTTATGAAAAGGGGGCAGAGAATATTCAGTGCTCAAATTTCTCTATACATTGTGTGTGTATGTGTTTGTATATGTGCGTATATGCAGCTGTGTATACAGCTGTGTGGAGGCCAGAAGCTGATGTCAGGTATCTTCCTCAGTCAGGTATCAAACCCTTGCATTCGTAGAGAGAACACTTCATCCATTTAGCTATCCTCCCTGAGGCTGTGTGGAGTGTACTTTAACGTAAAATCAGTAACATTTTTTGACAGACAGAGACTACCTAAGAGTGAGTATCATTATGAAAGCAACCATCGCTGGGTACTTGAGACACTGAAAACATGATGGCTCAGAAAAAGAGAAGAAAGCAGCAAGTGAGACAGAGGGAGCAAGCAGAGTGCAGTGCCCGGGAGAGCGAGTGAACCCGTGTCGGGCTGTGCAGGTCAGGAATGGTGCACAGTGGCTATCGCATTTCCATCTTCACTGTGCAGTTTGGCGGAGCAGCTGGGCCAAATCTGGACTGCAGGGTTTAAAGAAGTAAGAGGAGAAAATAGAGCACAGTTAGTGACCTTTTCAAGGAGCTTCACTGCTGAAGGCAGAAAAGAGACGAGGTTCGTGGGTCTGCAACACCAAGAAAAGACTTTTTAAAGCTTCCGGCTATGTTTTTATGAAACACCAAGAAAAGACTCTTTAAAGCTTCCGGCTATGTTTTTATGATAGGTATCATTATTATAAAAGCTCTGTAGTCTCATTTCTCTTTCTTACAAAAACCTCTGAAACAGATCTATATTACACTGTTTTATAGAAATTAAGGTATACTTTTAAGATTTTTTACATATAAGTAATTGTTTGAATGGTTATACAGTATATAGTTATATCACCTAAATAAACACCTAAAACACATTCTTTTCTGTCAAAAATGGAGTTTAGAAACAGAGGTAGAGACTTCAGTTACCTACACAAAAGTGATGAGTTTTGATTGAATGATGAAATCTGAATGGAGATCACTAAGAAATGAGTTAACATTACACCTTCCTTTAGAAGGCAGGCAGAAGAACTGGAGAAGTGGAAGCAACAGGAAATAAGAACAGTTCTCCCTGATTAGACAAAGGAGAGGGCCATTTGCTTAAGAGGTCACCTATTTCGTTGAAGAGAGCACTTTCTGATAAGCTGGATGCTGCAGCTGTATTTCAAGAGGTTAAGGATATGCAGGTGGTTAAGAAAGGACGGAAGGACTTGAAAAAATTTTTGAGGTTTTCAAGATGGAAATGAGGCAAAAGGAAGAATTGGGGGATGATTAATGTCTGCAAGTCAGTTACTCTATATGATTTCCTGTGGTTTTGGCGCCGTCTCCTGGGTGGATGAGACTGGGTCACAAGCACAGGGATGGTGAGCTTGGAAGAGGTCATCCTTCTCTGAGACACATGTGCTGTAACAGTAAGAGCTAGAGAGCCCGTCAAGGGTATGTCGGAGACATGCTTTTGGCGGACACAAAGGAGGATGAGATATTGATACAGGACAGATTAAGTTCATTCTGTAGTGTATTATGGCAGACGACACAGAGGAAAGAATGTATCAGGCTCTGTAAAATGGAAAGGTTTAGAACAGCTGGTAGTGCCCAAATGGTGGTCAAGGGCTGGATAAACGGACCAATAGTTAGTAAGCAGTTTATGACAGATTTACAGTAAGGAGAGAAGAGAGTCTGAATGGTTCCCCAAGTTGTGCGCTGGAACCATAGAAGGTCAGATGCATGAAGAGTCACAGTGGTCATAGGCCATCCTTGAAAAGGCTCTGAAGATACAAATTCTGGAGGGACCTGAGTAAAGCAAGGAGGTCTCATGCAGTGGGAAAGAAGAGCAGTACAACCTGAAGGCTGCAGCATGGGTAGAATACTTTAAAGCAAAGTGCGCGTATAGAAAAGCTGAAAAACCTAGTCCTGACTGCTGAGATGGCTTAGTGGGCATGGATGCTTAATACCACACCTCTCAACCTGCATTCCATTCCTGGAACCTACAGGGTGGAAAGCGAGAACTGACTCTGCCAGTCATTCGCTGGACACATACAAAGACATCCACAACAGATAAATACAAATAAATAAACACAGGAGGAAAAAAACATAACAGAACGAGTGTTAAGCCAGCCCCTAGCTCCCAGCAGCTTGCTGCTTTCTAGTTGTGTTCCTGACATAATCTCCTTAACCATGTGCTGCTGGTTCAGGCAAGGCCTTGAGTCTTTGCACTGTCCTCATCTACCTCTGCGTAGAGAGAGGTTTGCTGTGCCATCTGGTTTTCTTGCTCCGTCTGGCTAGGTTTGCACCAAAGAGCTGTCACAGTGGCATGCTGGGATGCATCTCCAGTGCATGATACACCGCCAGGAAGCTGTGGTGTTTATGTTTTATTTTTGTTTGCTAATGATCTCGCACCTCTTCCACAAAGAGCTGAAGTGTTTTAAAAGAATAATACCAAAATAATCTAAAAACAAATAGCAAGAGCTGAGCCAGAAAATACATGTGAAAGTGGAAACCGTGACGGGAACAAAGACGTCAGCAGGCAAGACAGATCTGCAAGCTTTATATTAGGTCATCAGGTTGCAATGGATAAACAGTCGTGTGCCAAGCTTAAGAGAGAAAAATGTACCTACTCTTGAAAGAAAGCAAACAACTAGTGAGTTCTAGCACAAAATTTCTCTCTGGAGTTCTTTAAGTGGTGCTAATTAAATAATTCTTTTTTAAATAAAAATCTGATGATCCTGCAAAAACATTTCACAGACTTTTGAAAGAAAGTCAAGCTCCTTAAACTGGGCCATCAGAATCTTTACTCTGGGGCTGGAGTTACATATAACTTAGTGCCACAGCATGCGCAAGACCCTGAGTTTCAGCCCCAGCTTCACCAAAAACCAAAAGTTTAAAAACAAACAAAAAAAACCCTTGTAGTCCAGACATCTTCCTTAAAAATAATGACAACTAGGACCTCTTTTAACTACTTGATAGATACTGTTGGTGTCTCTACTTTATAGTAGAGACACTGAGCAGAGAAAGAAACAATTTGCCCAGAACCGCAGAGCAAGGTAACCAAAGAAGTGACATTGGGAAGGCTTGGAGCTAGTCTGATTCATGGCCTGAATGGATAACCATCCAGTGTGCTGACTGACCACGTGCCTTCTTCAAGTTCTTTGCCCTTAACAAGCTCCTTCTGTCTCAGTGACTTTGCTCACCGCTGTCTCTCCTGCCTGAAAGATTATCTGTCCTCCCTCATCTCCTTAAGCATGTCATTTAGTTGAACTAATTTTGAAGATCATTAGCTCAGTGCTATTGAAAGACTAGAAATTAGGAGAGCATTTAACAGTTTTTTCCATTGTGATGATGTACCAATTTCTGTGGATAGAATATTTAATTCAGATACTATATATCCTCCTTATCTATAATGAAAGTAGGAAACATGAAATTAATGATTAGATTGAATTATTTCTCATAGAACTCGTAAGATCGTCCTCATATTGGTCTTCAAAATAGAGCATACAGACTTCTGACTTAGAATCTTCTCTTGTTGATCTGAATCTCTGGAAATCCTTTGTTCTATATACATACTTCCAAGCCTGCCTCCTCCTCTAGCCTCCCCTTTTCTCTCTTCTCTTTTCCTTTTCTTTCTCTTTCTTAGAACTTGTTCCATTTCATCAGTAAAGTTCTCAGTTCTGTACTGTCATAGTTAGGTACAGGTGTCAACTTGATGGTTGAGGGCTCAAGCTCTGGCACAACTTGGAGAGAATTAGTAGTCAAACCCAGAGTGAACCTGCAAGAAATTGTCTAATTGATAGGGAAGGCCCAGCCCATGGTGAGCAGGCCTAGTTTCTGGGCAGGTCAGTAAGATGGAGGGAACCGGTTGAGAAAGGTGGCATTCTTTGGCTAGACATGTTGGTCTGGCATGTAAGGGTTGTCCCTCTCTTGGCCATTATGTGAATATGGTTTAGCCAGTTCCTTCAGCCCTGGTATTGGTGTGAGTTCTGCCATACAGGACAAGGAACTGTAGCTGAACTGTCATAAGAAAGAATAAAATCCCTTGTTCCATTACCAGTAACAATGCAGGCTAATCACTACATATACACATTTGATTTCTTCTTATAAAAGCATTCTATAATACTTTCCTGCATGACTCATTTTGTATCTTACATATACTGGTTTTTGTTGTTACATAAAGTCTTCAGGTTTGCCTTTTAGCTGTTGTTTTGGGGTGTGTGTGTGTGTGTGTGTGTGTGTGTGTGTGTGTGTGTACACGAATGTGTCAGAACTCACCCATGTATGTTCATGTGGAGGCCAGAGGTCATATCTGGTATTCTCTTCTAATTGCTCTCCACCTTATTTTTTTTTTCCCACCTTATTTTTTTTTTTCCCACCTTATTTTTTGAGGCAGGGTCTCTCATGAATCTGGACCTTGCTGCTTAGACTAGACTGGCTGGCCAGTGAGCCCCAGGATCTGCTGTGTCCCTCCCTGAGTGCCGGGGTCGCAGGCAGTGCCACTGCTTCCTGATTTTCAGTGAGTGCTGGGAATTCCACTCAGATCCTCACACTTGCGCAGCAAGCCCTGTACCACAGAGCCTGCTTGTTTTCTTCTGTTTTGGGTCTTGTATGGCCTGTGTTAGCCTAGACCTCATTGTGTAACTGGTCCTCTTGCTTCACCTCTCACAGCCATATCTGGTTCATGGAGAGCTGGGAATTGTAGTCAGGGCTTCCTCCTCCCCAGCCCTTTGTGTTTTTAAATCTTATATCTCTAACAGATGATACGTTTCTGGTGTGGAAAGCATCTCGAAAGTGCCTGAGAATAAACAGTGTGCTGGCCTGCTTTGGCCTTAGAGGCCCTGTCAGGGAAGCCAACAGAATTCTGCCAGGTTAAGTAGTCTGAGGCACTTCTTTGTTCAGCTTTTGAAAGGACTGTTTACTCTTCTGGAGATAAACATGAATGAGGAAATACCAGCTGAATCAAGGGAGGAACTGGCTTCCTCTAGGATCTTAAGCAGCTTCAGAGTACTTACTGATAGTTTCCATCTTACATTAACTTTCCCAAATTTCACACCTCCCTTAAAGAAACCTTTGCAGAATATCATAGTAAGAGAGCTTTTGCTTTCCATTTCTTAAGATATTGACAGATGTTATTTGCTTGGTAGTGTGGAATATGTAATAACAAATGAGTTTGCTCTAATAAAGCCCAGCCAGGATTGGGGGGTGGAGAACTGGCAAGACAGCTCAGCAGGGAAGAAGCTTGTCCTTAAGGCTCCATTGGATCTAGATTGGATCTAGATTAGATCTACATTGGATCTTTGGATACCAGATGGTGGAAAAAGCCAACTCATTCAAGTTATCCTCTGACCTCCACATGTGCTCTATGCTTGTTTACACGTACACTCACATGTGTATGAATGCACATGCACACAGGATAAATAAATGCTTAAAAATAAAGAGTCTGGGTTATTTATAAATGTGATAAGGTTTTGACTTTGAATTTTTCCTTTCAGTCATAGTGAAACAGTATTAAAGTTTTAGTCAAATTTCTACATTCTTTAGAACTATTTCTTGTATCTTCTATATGGTCACTTGCATTAAATGGTGCAAAAATTAAGGGAGGAATCTGGGGAATCTCAGTACAAAGCAAAAAGGAAGTAGAGCAATCCAGAATTATTCCCAAAGTCTCCCTTAGGTCTCCATAGGCACTCACAGTACCCTCTGATAAACACAGGCGCGCACACACACACACACACACACACACACACACACACACACACACACACACACACACACACACACCAGCATCTAGACATGTGCAAAAAAAAAGAAGAAGAAAGGTGTGAAAGCCATAGGGTGGTCAACTTCGGCACTGTTGAGACAGTCCAGTTGGTAGTCTGTAGTTCCCAGCCTGGTAATTAAATTACTCAGGGCCTTGTTTTCTGATTTTGCTTCTTGATATGCTGTGTCTTTCCAGGCTTAACTTGTGCCTGAGATTCATTGATTCATTTCCTGTCTTTCGCTTTTAAAGGTAGCATATTAAGGTGTCAGCTGTGATAACTGAAAAGGGGCTTTGTTTTAATCAGAATACCTTTAGGTCCTTGGTTACTCACATCCTAGAAACAGTCTTCATGATTGTTGGTTTCTGTCTTAAAGCCAAAAGGTAATGTTAGGATGGCAGTTCCATTGCTTTCTGAGTTTAATAAACTGAAGGTTTTGCGCACTTTACGTAACCATTGTGGATCTAATTTAATTTTTTTTAACTTATTAACCAAGATCCCAAGGCAATGTTATTGAATTCGTTCTCACATTTCCAGTTTTTTCCATCCTTAGTTTAGTTCAGACCTTATTACTTCCGGCTTTAATTATTACAACAGCCTGGAGTCTCTCTGCCTCCAGCCCAGCCCCTCTCTGAGCTGTTTTCCCGTTCCTGTCGAAATGGTCTCTCAATAACACAGGTCTCCTCTTTGTCGTTTTCTCCGTAGTTTCTCTAGGTGGCCAGCACCTTCGGTACAAACTCAGTAGTTGTTATGCAACTGATTCAGTGACTACCCTGTCTTCTTTCCAGTCACATCCCAGACACTGTGACCTTTGGGTTTTACTATCTGAACAAAAGTGGCTGTGCAAAAACATGGGCGAACATCGCCTTCCTGCATTTGAAGATAGTAGATGTCAGTGAGGAAGACACTGAATTAGTTTGCAAATGTTGAGATAAAATTAGATATAAAAGTTAGGATGGTTCCCTTTGAATTTTTATTACCTATGTGTGATAAAGTTACATTTGAAAATGTTAAATTGAATCATTTGTAAATTGAATAATTAAGTCACTTGTAAATCTAGTTAACATTAGAGAAGCTGGTGACAACAAAAAAGCCAGCATGATTCTTGATTCCATTTTTACTGATCCCCTTCTGCTTTTTTTCAATTGGTCAGACATTTTTAAAAAAATCTAAAGCAAGGTCCGATCTAGTTCTGCCTTTAGCTTCTTATATAAACATCTGTGATCTCAGTGGCTTCCTTACTTTATTAACAAGCAAATCTCTGAGTTGCATGAGACTGGAGTGCTCAGTGCTGGTGATCTGCAGAGAAGAAGCGGAGGTGAGGAGGCTGGACGCTGCACCAGAGGAGCTGCTGGCCACTTTTCTAGAGCTGAAAAAAATTGATGCTTCTGAACACACATTTGATCGTAGATTTGATTTATCAGGTAATTAAATTATTTTTAAACTGTTTGGAAACCTAAACATAACAGGTCTTAATTAAACATATGGGCTTTCTGAAAAGTAGATCCATTTTCCTGCTAACTCCTGTTCTTAACGTAGCCATCTCCTGCCTGTAGTTATGGTTAGGAAGTTCCACAGTGGCGGGGCTGACAGCTGCAGCTCAGTCACTGAGAGTGGAGAGCAGCAATGCGGAGTTCTAGTCATGTGATCATTGGGCAGTCTTGTTTTCATTTGTTCTCTAACTTTTTCTGATCAATTTCTAGTAAGTGAATTATTGTATTAAGAAAATTTAATCAGATTGAATTAATTCCAAAAATCTAACTCTGAAAGGAGTAAACCAAATAGATATTATCTCCTATTGGAGAACTATAGTTCCCCTAAGATCTGATCTTTGTATCCTTTTTGAGTAAATATCCTCTCTTCTTTTCTTGTCTTTTTTTTTTTTTTAAATATCCTCTTTTCACAAAGAGATTTCTGAGATCTCTGAAGACCTTGTGTTCCACAAAAAAAAAAAAGCCTTCTCTTTACATTGGTTACAATTTATATTGATTAAAAGTAAACAATTCTCAATGGCATGTTATTTGTCAAGTAGAGGTCCTGAGGCTGCATCAGCAACCCAAGTTCCTGACTTATAGAAAGTTACAGTGAGTGTGTTTCAAGTTGGGGAAATGAAGGGAACATGTGCGCTGTTGCCATTAAAAGACAGAGGAGGAAAAAGGTGAGGAGGACCAGGTCCATGATGAGAATGGAAGTTTAATCTTTTGTGGTGATGTGTAGGGAGAGACTCTTTGATACTTATTTGAGCAACACTGATGAAAAGATGCATTGAGGCAATTTTTTGATCTTGTGTATCTACCGTAGCACTTAATATTTTGAGAGTAAGATTTTTAAATTAGAATGATCTCCCTTCAGAATAATGAGAGCATTATTCCATTGTCTTATAGTTTTCAGTTTCCTTTTTTTGTGTGATATTCCTTTTTTTTTTTAGTTTTACAAGCATATTGAGTACTAATCCCTGCTTCCCTCCATCCCCCTCAGTTAACTTTTGAAATGCCTAAAGTGATCCAGTTCCTGCTCCTTTCTTATCAATTCTTGCTTATGTCTGCAAACTTATAAAATCTTTTATCTCAATCTGATGGGATTGCACGGTGACGCACCTTGGTGTGAGCTGTTTGGTGTGATGCTGGCTGATGGTGAGTCTGTTTTTTAAACCCAAGAACTGCTGCTTTGGTTTTGGTGGATTGTCTTGAATCTTTCATTTGATGGTTTCTTTCCTGAATTTTCTGTCTTCTATTTCAGATAAAATCTGTTACTTAGATGGCTGTCCTCCTGGCTAGTCTTATAATTTTCTTTCTCTTTACTCACCTATTTTCCGTGACTGTCTTTTTGCACTGCTTTTCTGGAGCAATTTATAATAAGCTTTCTCTTGTAACTTTTGTGTTACTGTCATGGGTAATATCTTTGAGATTCATTTGCTCACTGGTTATTCTTTTTTTAAAAAACAACACTTTTCCTTTTTAGATGGTAAATCATTGTCTTTCAGTTCTCTGAGAGCAGCTGTAATAATTTGTTTCTCACTGTAAAGTCTCTTTTTCTGCATGTTATTTTTTTCCAGTTGGAATATTATTTCAGTCTTCATATTTTATATTGTGAGTTTCTATCATAATGACTACACATTTAGTTGTCAGTTCCTAGTTAAAAGTGAAGAAGTTTAATCAGAAAGTGGTCAGCAAGTGGATCTTTTTCCCCCACTGCAAATTGTACTTTTTTTTTTTATTGTGCGTGTGTGTGTGTGTGTGTGTGTGTGTGTGTGTGTGTGTGTGTGTGTAGAACCACAGTCGAATTTGGGAACCACCATGGATGCCTCCGCCTCCTCCTTGTTTACTCTGCCCCTGCCCGGGATTCACAGGCTCCGCCCTACCAGGACAGAAATGCAGGCCGCCCCCCCCCCCCCCCCCCCCCCCGCTTCAGCCTGGCATCTATATGTGGGGTCTAGGAACCGAACTCAGGACCTTCCGCCTGCAATGCAGAGGCTTAACCCTTGAGCCACCTTTCCAGCCCTGCAAATTATACTCTTAAGTGATTGACTGTGTTCTTTTATTCCCATATTTTTACCTTTCTACTTGAGGTAACAGATTTCTAGAAGATTATTCTAGACTTTTGCTCAGCAGTCAAAGGCTTGATTGATGATTTTCATGAGTGAAGAAGGCTGAGACATGTCAGTGTACAGCACGTATGTATTTCCAGGGTGGTAGTCCTTTCCCCATTGGTGCCTGGGGATTTTAGGCCTGGAGACTGTTTCAGTGTCTTAAGAGAGTAAGCCGCTAGGGATAGAAGTCAGTGTACTCAACTGATTGCATAGAATGAAAGAAGAGATCTGGGGATTGGAGTTATTTCCTAAAACATCC
Source organism: Typhlomys cinereus (assembly GCA_023101885.1). NCBI lineage: Eukaryota > Metazoa > Chordata > Mammalia > Rodentia > Platacanthomyidae > Typhlomys > Typhlomys cinereus. The sequence continues at coordinate 2,570,129 of JALPQD010000138.1, read as the reverse complement.
TTCAATAGATCCTTCATACTTTGGCTTCACTGTATACCAGCTGTCAGAGCTCTTGAGTCTATTCATTCTGATGTTTTCCCTGCTGAGGGGGCAGGTTTCTTGTGTTCATTAAGTTAGTGTTTTGACATTTAGATTTCTGTTGTTGTTTCTAGGTTCTCTAATTTGTTATTTTGACCATTTCCTTTTCTTTCATGCGAATATGATGCAATCTCTTGTCTCTGGGAAAACAATAAACATGTTTATTTCTAGAGATTTTTTTCTCATCATGGTGTTTTCCTTTAAATATTTAGACGTAGTTGTAATAGCCGTTGAATGTCTTCTGACAGTCCATCCCCATTCATTTCAGCTCTGTTTCTGTCATCTGGTTTCTCCTGGTTATGACTAACATTTTCCTATTTGTTTATATATTTTTTAAGTGGATCATAATCTTGATCTGTGTTTTTCGATTTTGTTTTCAACCATTAAAGAGTACTCAGAGCTGTTAGGGTTAGAGACTACTTATACTTTGTATTGTCCTTCCAGGCTTTGTTAGGATAGAGTAACTTTATGCTTAGTCTCACGGTTGAGATGCTGAGACATGGTCTTTCTCTTAGGTCTCTGCAGAGTGCATTGGCTGATGAGTGAAAGCTCTCCGTTAAGAGGTGGAAGTTTGAAATGATCCTCTGTACATGTGCTGTGAGAGCTGCTGGTCTCACAAATTAGTCATTCTTCAGCCAGTCTTACAGAATTTCATTCTAGGCAACGAAGACTTACTGATACCCCAGGCAGGTTTCTGAGCCTGCTATTTTTCTGTATAAACCTTCTCCAAAACTTTGTCCACATCTTCTACAAATCTCAGAATTCTTGAATTCTGATTTCTGTCTTTTCTGCTCAACAACACAGCCATAATCTGCTTGGCATTCCCCATCCCTGGTAAGTCCATCGTGTGCTTCTATGTAGAAGCAAGAGATAATAGGCTTCACCTAATTTGTTTCTCTTCTTTCAAGAATCAGAGTCCAGTGCTACCTATTATCCAGCGTCTTAAAACAGTAGTTTTATACATATAGCCAATTTTCTAGTTGTTTTTTGTGAGGGTGAATCTAGGTCATGTTACTACATGACTAGAAGTAAGTCACATAACCTTATTTAAAAATTCTATTCACTTATGTTTTAACTTTGTTTCTGTAGGGATTTTCCTCATTGAGCTTGTTTTCTGTCTTAAATGGAGTTTGTATTTATTAAGAGTTTATTTCCTCTTTGCACCTTTGTCATTGAAATTCTATGTTGTATGTCCTGTCTCTTCTAGACCACCTCTTTGGGGAAAAAGCTTTTGAGTATTTGCATATGATTTTCAAGGATAATAGAGCTAGTGGAAGTACTTCTAAGATAGAAATTCTACTGAGAATGGATGACTCCCCTTTCTTTCAAGTGTCACTAGCCATCTAGGACTCTTCTTTCTGTTAAGATCTGATACGTGTTACTCCCATCTAGAGTTAGATACCATCTGTCTGTGCCTAAGTGTGTATAGTACAGGGTGTGAATTTAAGACTGATTTTACTTGGCGGTACCTTTGGTATTCCAATTAATAATGCTACTGGTTGTACTTTGATCCTTTCTATTCCTAAATACATTTGGACATAGAACACTGGTTGTTCTGTTCAAGTATGTGGGTGCACATGCACACAGGTCTGTATTGCCATTTAAAGTTTCTTTTGTTCACTTGTTCTATTGTAGAACACAAACACTTCCAGTTTCTATTGCATTTTTTATATGCATTAAGTAAGTAATTTAATTTTTTCTCATTTCCAGAGTTTAATATAAGAGAAGGAAACCAGTCAGTTCTTAGTCTTGAACTCCATCTAAAAGCAAGCAAACTTATTTTTTGTTTCTGTATGCATTCAACTATTTTTAAGTAGATTTACTTTTTAAGATATAAATATCCAGTTTTACTATTGATAAACTAAACATTAAATGCTAAAACATTTTCCTTTGCTTCTTTATCCCATTGTAAGCCATTTATTTGGCTTTCACTTAGGAAGTAATGATTAGGGTTCTTCTAGGCATTTGTGAAGAGAATTGGCTAAATGAGAACTAAAAGCACAAGTGTAAAGTGATAGACTGTGTGAGTTCTTTAGTCAGTGAGGAAAAGAACATTTTCCAGGTGTGAAGTCACAAGCTTGTTGGTAATATAGCATCTGGTAAAGACTGCCAGTGAGAAAAAGACCTTTCTAGTCCTTCTCTCTCTTCCATGGCTGCAGCTCTGAACTCAGCAAGCATTCATTTCCCCCTTGAAAACTCACTTCTGTGCCAACCGTTTGTACCCACCTTTCCACTGCATCTTCCTCACGTTCCTTCCCGCTGGGTCAATCAGCTCTGTGTGCTCCGGCACCGAATGCTTCTGTTCCTAGGGCTTCACCATCTTCAGCTGGACACTGCAAGTCTTTAACTAGAACCTTCAAGTTCCCCAAAACTCCAGCTCCTTCTTTGCCATAGCAATAGAAGCAAATGACAAAACTGAGTATGTCACTGTCTTCTATTTTAAGTAAACTCTTCTTGTGTTCACAGTTCTCTTACCAATTTGATCATTTTTCTGATACCACTGAATTATCTTTATTTTATGTTAGGTGATCGCTAGTTTTATATTTCTGCCAGATTTGTCATTTTTGCTTTTATATTTCCATTGCCATAACCCTAGCTTAGTACCTTACTAATTCATTTCCGGTTTATTAGTAGTATGCACTTGGTCTCTTACTGTTATTATTTTCTTTTACCAAATGTTTGTGAACAGTTGCCAGTTTAGCCTAAAACACCACTTGCATTATATCTGTTTTGAAAAAACAAAACTTCTTTGTCTATGAATTTCTTTGTCTCACAGTTAAGGTCCTTGATGGTATATAATAAGTCTCTTTTTTTTTTTTCAGTTTTACAATATTTCAATCTGTGTACTATATGAAAGACAACTGGTTTTGGAATCACAGACTTTCTTTTTTTAGAGGTTAAAGCAGAGACTTTATTGGAAATGAGAGAAAAGGGAAGAAACTCTTGGATTCTCAATCCAAGGGAGATAAGGAGGGAGCCATTCCCCTAAGATGGGAGAGCTTTAGAGCAGAGGAGATGCTTAAGGTCAGAGAGAACAGAGGTGTCGTGGGGTGGCCTCAGGGCTAGGGAGCAAGAAGGAGAGAGAGAGTGATGGTGGAGCCCCAGTCTTTCATAGTCCACCTGTGCTGACTGTCCCCGAGCTGTTACGGAAGTGCAAAGACTGGAGGGGTGGTGGGTGTGGTTCCTAGGGGACCAGGGCATTCCTAGTTGTCAATTATTTCCCCACTCTATGTAAAGAGGGTATCTGAAGCCCCAGGGAAAAGGGGTGGAGACCTGTCTGTCTGCTTCCTGATGAGTGGGGTAGATGAGAAGAGGGGAGCTGCCATTTATTCTCGTCCAAGTATCTAGACAGCCCAAGATGGCAGGACAGGTGGTTTCTTTTGGAAAAGGGAAGAAGTCTTGGATGCTCTAAGGGAAGCAAGGAGGAAGCCATATAGCCTTAGAGTGGGAAAGCATCGGAGCACAGAAGACAGCTTGGGTCAGAGAGATCAGGGAAAGCAGCTGTGTGAGCACACGGCTAGGAGAGGACAGAGCCGTCATGGTGTGTCCTCTGGTGGGAGAGTAGAAGAAAAGAGAGCCAGTTTGGTTTTCCTATCCTCATAGAGGGATAGACTGTGCGAGCATGTTGTTATGTAGGGCACATATTTTGCCCTAATGGATTTTCCTGTTCATGGTGAACTGTTACCTGTGTTAGGCCTGTAAACCGATTGTAACTTACAACAAGTAGCTGAGGTCAGCCATCAAGTAGCAAACTATTGAACCCATTTTTATCAAATTAGGCCCATTTTGTTCCTTGTGGTACAAATGCCAGTCACTCAAACTCTCAGTCTTGCAGCCGAAAGAGATTTTTTCACAAGACAGCCGAATGTGAGAATACAGGAGAACTAAGTCTCAAGTCTGTCTCATAAAGACTTAGGAGAGGTATGAGACAAGGAAGGCATGTGGAAAGCTGACATGGAGGCAGAGGAAAGAATGAAGTAATCAATGTGTACATGTGTAATCAAACTGCATGGCATCATTAGCATGAGTTAAGGGTGGGCTTTAGTCCTCCAATGTCAAACATGATGCATCCCACAGTTGTATAGGCTCTAAAAAGGGTTGGTTTGCTGGACCTGGTTTGAATTAGATAAAAGCAGCCTCCGGGTTCCAAGGTACTGTTGCCATAGCAACTTGTCAGGCGTCCTCAGTGCACCTCATGGAGTGTTGCTGCCTCTCTCCGTCTCCTGTAAAGCTGGTGGTGAGAGCATGTGGTCAGAAGCAAGTGAGTTAAAGAGTATGTTCAGGTTTTCTCTTAGTTCTACCATGTTAAAAAAATTGACTCAAGCTGTACCCATTCAGGGTGTCTCTGCACTTGACCTCCATTTTCTGTAGGTCACGTCCTTTTCATGTCTATAAATACAACCTGTCCATGTGGTACAGCAGGAGGGTTCTGAATCATCTTGGATCCAGACTGCTTCCCGATTCTAGAATTGCAAATAAAGCCAATTAAGATCTGTAAAACTAGATTTGCTGTTAATTTGGTCTCCAAACAATAAGTAACTTTGGAATTTACTTAACTTTCTCGAATCTCAGACTCTTACTTGTGTGATAGTTGATGTAGAGAATGAATAAATAGCACTCAGTACTTGGTACCTAGTAGGTGGTGGTCTCTTCCTTTCCTCAAACCTTTCCAGGTGATCTTCCTTTCTCCACATTGTCCTTTTCTCTGTGCTGCTGCCCTTCGGAACCAGTTTTCACTCCCAGCACTTCTCACATTGAATGTATGGAGCTTTCTCCCCACATCAACCAGTTTTCCAGCATTAGCTGGGTATCCCCACATTGCCCAGTTAGCATCCGACTTCACAAATTAAGAGCTTAACCCCAATACTGTCCTCATTTATCTCTCATGATTTCTGGTTACCTGAATTTCTGTCCAACAAAGTCAGGGACTCCTATAACTCTTCCTATCTCCTCCATGTCTGTAATTTACTAGAGTAGCTCATTAGAAGATAAGAAGACAGTTTATTTATTCAGTGTGTGTGTGTGTGTGTGTGTGCATGTGCGTGTGTGTGCATGTGCGCGTGTGCATGCGCATTAAAAATTATAACTCATGAACCCAAATGGAAGAGTGTATAGGGTCAGTAGGGGGAGGTGGCATGGAACTTCTTTAGACACCACCTCTAGTATGTGTTGACCAACCTGGGAACGTTCCAAACCCAGTCACACGAGTACTACAGAAGTTCTGTTGCACAGTCATGATAGATTAAATCTGTGGTCATTGGTGAGTAACTCAGTTTTCAACATCTCATCTTTCTTCTAGACTCAGATATGAAGGTGAAAATTCCTATTCCTAATAGAGTTGGTTCCTGTAGGACCTAGTCCCCTTGCAACTCTTCTAGGAACTTACCAGATTCCCCTCATTAGCATAATGCCTGATGTGGTCAAAAGAAGATGCTACTATCTCCTAGGAATTCCAGGGATTTAGAAACTCCTTGTGTGCGACTAGAGACAACGAGAAGATGAAGAGAATACATTCTTTTACATCACATTTACAGAGAATTCTCTCACTTCTATTTTTATCTGGCAAAATCTCCATCATTGTCCATAGTTCAGATTTTACTTTAGTTATGAAGCCTCAGTTGTCCCCTGGTTAAAAGAGGTCTTTCTTCATTCCTTTTGTGCTACTTTAGTCTCTTGTAAAGTACTTCTTTTGGTTTTTGTGCTTTTCTCCTGCTGCAGAATGATTTTCTTCAAGGCAGGGTCTGTCATACTCTCTTTCTGTATCCCTGACACCCAGTGAAGTGTACAACACATAATAAGCACTCAGTGGTTGAATGAGTGAGTAGGACTTCTTTTGATTTATTAGTGTATTGTATTTTTAAAAACAGAATAGTCAGACAATCTTCGTAAATCTTAAAGTGCGTAAGGTTTCTTAGTAACTACTTGATGGCTAGTAGTTTTTTTATATTGGCGTGAATTCTTAAGAGTAGTCAGTGTCTTGATGAAAAGGGAAAGTTTTAGCGTTTAGTAAGATAGTATATTTAATGTCTGCCACAGTTTCAAACAGATACAAAAAAAATTATTTTACCAAAGAAGTTAACAGAAAAGGGAACATATTTTTTCTAGCATTTGGTGACATGGCATGTATCTCATGTTCTGTGACTGCTTTCAGCATTGCTGCTGCAGAGCTCAGATTTGCTTGTAATGAAACTAACACCTTCACCTGCTGGTTTATTTCCAAACATACATTGTAAATGTACCATATGTCTTATGTTGCAGAATATGAAGACAGGAAAGCTAAAATACTCAAACTCTTATGAGGTTTAGATTTACTTCCACATTGTATAAAGCATTTGGTTTGCAAATCTGACACAAACGTTGCTAACTAACACACACTTAAAAGCTTTCTAGACCATTATTTTTTTTAAAAAAATGGAAACATGCAAATGAATGAATAGATTTGACCAAACAATGGAACTGGATTAAATAGATTTTTATATTGTTGAGTAAGATAGTAAATTGAAGACTAATATGTATGGTATACATTTGGGGCTTTAAAAATGCACTGCTACTGTTTAATAGTGTTTACTGTTTAAGGCAGCTTAGAATTCTTTTGGTCTGCTCTGATAGAATGCCTTAGATTAGGCACAGGAATTGAGGAGCAGCCCACTGTGCTTGTAAGGACATCTTGTTGTATCCTCCGGGGCAATTCTCTGGAGTGTCTTTTGCACCAGCTCTGATCCTTAGATAGCTCTTTCATGACCTACAGTCCCCACTTCCTCACATTGGGATCAAGTTTCAGCAGAGGGATTTTTGGGAGGAGACATACAGCATTCAGACTTTGGCATAGTTCATACTATAAATACATTTATATAGAAAATGTCTATATTCTTTATACATGTATTTTCATCAGCCTGGGCAGACTTTTATGAAGTATGGATCAAGTGTACACTGGATGCTGAGCAGTGGAATTACAGCACTTTCATTTGTATGTTTCTTGTATGTTTCTGTATTTAACATTTTCACAATAGGAATGCATGGCTTTTGCTTCTGGAAAAAATGTGCATATTGTCATTTGAGAAAATATGAGATAAATTTATAGTTCAGTTTAGAGATATTTTGAAGTAAAGGGTTTTTTTTATTGAGGGGGTGGGGAACGAAGGTCCAAATTGACAAGCGACCATGGCAAATACCTTATTGCTATATCTCTTAACCAATTATGATCTTCCAGTCAGTGTCTTTTTGAATTGTTGATGAAATGGATACTTTACTACTCTTTCCTGAGTTCTGTCAGCTTTGCTCAGTTTATAATTGATATGTTATGTAGCTTGTCAGTCCCACTGTTGCGCCTGTTCTACTTCTGCATTCGTGGCTGTGGAGGGCGGTGTCACATAGCTTCATTCTTCTTTCTGCACAGTTGCCTCTCCATCTGTGAGCACAGCATTTTGTTGATCCTTGCACATACTCCACATATCCGTCTATACTCTGACTTTGAATCTGCTAATCAGACACTATAGTTGGTGACCGCTGTGTTCTAAAATGACGTGTTGTTATTGCACATACATTTATTTTCCCTGGAATAGGTTACATCTTGTGTACAAATAAAAATAACCAAGAAAGGGTGGAGGGAGGGAGAAGACCAGGGTACCTATTGAGCTTGTATGATTGGGGGGGTGGGAAATAAACTTTAAAAAATTTAACTTAGATACTAAAACATAAAAAAAAAAAAACAAGAAAAAAGATTTAAGTGATATTTTACTATCATGGCGAGGTTACTCCATGAGATACCGAAAGACCCTTGTAGTTAGTTATCTTTGGCTCTTTTATGTATTTGATGAATATGGCTAATACTATCTACTTGCTGAAGTTACATGATAAGAAGGAAGATTCATTCCTCTGCAGGTGTGCAGTTGCAGGTCTGCACTTCGGGTACCCTGCTCACAGGTGGCTCAGAAGGGAGATGTTCTGTGCTTTGTTCAACCCCTCTTTGTCATAGCCAGCAAGCTACTCTACAGAGTGGCTGGTCGTAGTGCCTCAAGCACTATCCTCATAACACTTACACGTGTATTTGCACATGTAGGAGTTGATTTAGAAGATGAAGTTATGCAGAAAAATGCAGTTTAGTGTCTTGTTAACAAATACAAATTAGGGGCTGGAGAGGTGGCTCAGGGGTTAAGCCTCCGCCTTGCAGGCAGAAGAAGGTCCTGAGTTCGGATACCAGATCCCATGTATAGACGCCAGGCGGAAGTGGGGGCGGCCTGCGCTTCTGGTCCTGGTGGGCAAAGCCTGTGAATCCTGGGGCAGAAGGAGGTGGAGGCGGCCATGGTGGTTCCCGATTCGTCCGTGGTTCTACACACACAGACACGCGCGCGCGCACACACCTACATACGCACACACACACAATTGAATAAATAAAAAAAAAAATACAAATTAGAGTTACAGCAAATGTATCTTCTCAACATTATCTACAGTTCTGAAAGCTTTGTTATTTGATCTTAAGAATATAGATTATCCACTATAAAGCATTAGATTAGTATGTCTGTGTTCTTTGTGTAAATATGCTAAGCAATTAAACAGAGCTTACTATCCTTAATTTAGATATAGTTAAAATTTTTGCTTTAGCAATTATCTTTTCCTTTAGCCATTCCAATTGACTAGTTTTCAATTTATGACTTGGGTAAACAGTCTGTTATGAACTTTTTGAAGAAGTACAAGAAAATCTCTGATTTTTAGCAGAAACCATAATTACCTGCATGTTGTGTATCTATCCTATTTGCTGCTGTTTAAAACTTAGAAAAAAGAGGTTTAACCTTGAAATTGAAAGTCAGTAAGAAAGAGATTTTTTTTGGAAATGCATTTTGCTGAAAAATACAAATGTTTCACAGCATTTCATCATTAAAGTATTTATCATATGTCTATTGCAGAAATAGGAGTGACAAGACTTTAGGCTGCATTAGTATAGCTTGGGAAGGGAAAGGCTGGGAATTGTGTCTAAAAATACCAGGGACATCTTGATCATCATAAAAAAGCAGCCTCTTTCATTTTTTTTCTATTTGTAACTCAAACAGCAGAATAGACATTCTTTGAATGGCTGTTACTTTTTTCCCCCAGTTACTTTATACTGGAATATGCAAAAACTGCTTTTCATAAAATTACATAAGGTCAATGACAGTGAAAATAAAAGCCTTGAGCAAAGTTGTATTCAGCAGAGCTAAATCAAAGTGACCTTCACTTGTTTCATCTCAAGCCCTATAATGTGGCTGGTTTCTGTCCACATGAGTTTTCTAGAAATAGTGTCATTATGAGTTTCAGCCTGGAGGGAATGTTGTGTTTCCTAACCAACTATCATGAAAATAAAATGACTCTTGCTTTGACGAGACCTCTTTTGTCTTTCAACAGCTCTTTCTGTTTTACTTTTATAAATTGATACAACCTACATATTCTTTACTGAGTTTTTACTTGTTTTTAATTTTAGCGAGTGCGTGGGTGTGGGTGTGGGTGGGTGGGTGTATTCACATACACACGTGTGTCTGGAGGCCAGGGGTTTAATTTTAGTGAGTGCGTGTATATGTTCATTTGCACGTGTGTGTCTGGAGGTCAGGGGTTAATTTCAGTGTGTGTGTGGCAGAGATCAGTTTCAGGTGTTATTCTCAGAAGCTGTCCATTTGTTTTTTAAGACAAGATTTCTCACTAACCTGGAGCTCAGGAATCCAGCCAGCTGGCTGACCAGAGATCCAGAAGGCTCGAGGTCTGCAGCTCCCCAGCAGTGGAGTACAGTGCCTCCCACCACTCCCGGGTTTGTCCTTGTTTGTGTTGTATGTGATTTCTGGAGATCACACTCAGGTTTTCATACGTGCACAGATGAGCACTTTTACCAGCTGAGCTGTCTTCCCAGCTCCTTCATTTTGGTGTTTGTTCTCTTAAGTTCATATACTTAAAGGTAGTACATAAAACCATTATTTGCACATTCGTTCATTTGTCCCTGATGCATTAAGTATGTGCACTATGGCAGGTACTTTATTATGATTAATTTGTAATAATATAAGTTTTGTTTTGCTGGTATCATATTCCTGTGGTCCGGATGACTTTGTGGCCTCAGTAGTGTTCTTCTAGATAGGCTGATAGTCTTAGTGGAAGGAATTTGCTGCTCCAGAAGCTTAATATAAATGTTACACAGGTCTGATTAAGTAGTGCCAAGGAGCCAGAAGCAACTCCTTATTCAAATATGCATCCCTTACAGCTTTATGAGGTTGAAGGCATTGTGACATAGTTACTTTGAGAATTTACCAGGTTTATGAAATATATTCTAAAGTCGTACAGAAATAAAGTATTCCATGTACATAAGATATACATGTTTGCATTTTTAAACTGTGTCATAAACAATGAGTTTAAATGGATTTACATGTGTTGTACATGGAACTTTAAGTCTTGTCATTGGGTATACTGCATCTATAGGAAATTGGCTGCTAGGCAGTTATTACCACATTAATCACTTTGATTTTTTTTTAACATCTTTACATTCATTTGGAACACTCATATGTTGGTAGGGGTGAGAGAATGACAGAAATTGGTAGAGCACCAAAATCAAATCTCTTAGTTGGCAGCTTTGCCAAGAATTCTAGTGATAGACGGTGTGTTATTAATATCTTGGGGCTCCCTTTGACATCATTCCAATTTATCATGAAAAGCAAGGATCTCTTATATAGAAATGAAAGTAACATGAATTCATAAAATTAGGAATCTATTTAATGTTAGTTCTTAAAGAAGCAGAATCTACCAGATTCAGATGACCTTGATTAGGAAAGAAATTTCAAAATTACTGTTAACGAAGCTAAAATACAGGTTTTTTTAAAAAAAAAAAAACAACAAAACTGTCTTGAACATTACTAATAGTGTTTCTCACAAAGTATGTTCTTTAGTCTCCAGACACTGAAATTACATGAATAGCTATGAAAAGAAAAATCCCTAAGTCCCTATTAGACCTGCTGGGTGGAGGACCACAGGACAGCTTAGCAGGAAAGCTGTTGCTGCCTGAGCCTCATGAACTGAGGTCAATCTCCAGCCCCCACGTAATGATAAAAAGAAAGAATTGATTCCACACACATGCCATGGCATATATACCCACTTCAGTACATTCAACAATAATAAATAAAATAATGATCTCTAAATGTGCTTGCCTAGACTCCTTGGGTGTAGGATCCAGGGTTCTGCATTTTAAACACACTTCCCAAAGTGACTTAAGGACACTAAAGTACCACATTAAAAAACTGAAGAACCTATAAACATTACAGAACCTCTGTACCACATTATTGCCACCAAGTTTAAGTGTGTGAAGAAAAATGAATAGAGGTTAAAGAAGATCTTGATCTTAGGATATGAACATGTAAAGTCATGGAAGTGTGCATAGGTTTCACACAGATAGAAAAGTCTTGCATTATGGGAAAATATGTGGAGGACTTTGAAACCTGAGTTAAAGATTAGAAAGGGCTTTAGGGTGGAAGTTAGCTCCCAGTAGATTGAACAGAATTAGATAATAATTTTTCCTGCTCCATTAGCACCTTCTTAACATCCGTATCATAATGTTGAACTTTCCAACTGCCTTTTTTTCTTGACTGAATTGTGTCCTTGCTATTGAATATCTTATCCTTGTGTCCATATCCTATCTTCATCACTTTTAATAAATAATCAGATTGTCTCATTTTTCTCCCTTATAATTCTTGGATTCGAAAATGGGACTGTAATCCTTCCCAGCTACCTCGGGAGCCCTGGGCATCACTACTCTTCCTGGACCTCACATGCAGAGGGGTGCTGATGCTCTTCCCATCTGTGAATACTGAGACATTTCAGATGCCCCCAAAGGGGAAGTTTCTGGAAAACACATCAACCTTGAAACAGAGTCTCAGTGACCTGACCCTCAATCTGACACCAGCTACCCTTCCCCCTGACAGACCACCCCAAGAGCAGACAGAGAGGAAGCTGCTAGCAGTAGAGCCGCTATTACTTCAGGCGTGAAAGACAAGCTAGTTGGAGATTTCTTCATTTTAGCACGTGATATTGAAGTCACTTGTGACTTGAATTTGCTTACTGTCACTGAAGGAATCGTACTGGGAACTGTGAGAGAAATAGTTCCTCAGTTTAGAGATGCTCAGCCGTAGAACTAATTTTCTCTGGTACCAGAATTATTATTCCAGCAGCTGGCAAAAAAGAAGATCCAAAAGTGTTGGTTTAAGAGGACTTGTGTTCATTGTGGTGATCAGATTAGATCCAGGCATGACTGTGCATGCTGCTGCAAAGGAAGCTTTACTTCAGTGTGGTATGGTCACTTGTAGCAGGAGGAGATGAGGTTTGCCAAGGAGACAATACCCTGGATCCAGGCTCACTGCCAGGACCACCATGCTTCACTCGTACCTTTAGGACCACTGGAGTTTCCATGATAGGAGCAGTTCTTTTCCCTCCTCAAATCTGTCACCTACCCCCAGAAGTTACCTAAATTTTTTAAGCATTTTTTATTTATTTATTATTTATTCAATTGTGCGTGTATGCGCGTGTGCACATGTGTGTATGTATGTGTGTATGTGTAGAACCACGGACGATTTCAGGAACCACCATGGACCGCCTCCACCTCCTCCTTGTTTACTCTGTCCGGGATTCACAGGCTCCGCCCTACCAGGACCAGAAACAGGCTGCCTCCGCTTCTGCCCGGCATCTATACGTGCAGTCTAGGATCCAAACTCAGGACCTTCCACTTGCAAGGCAGAGGCTTAACCCCTGAGCCACCTCTCCAGCTCCAAATTTTTTAGAGTTTTAATACCTCGTTGATGTCTTCTTGCTTTCTTCCATTTTATTGATTGACCTTTCTTTGGCACTGTGTGTGTGTGTGTGTGAACTTAAGAAATTATGAGAAAAGTAAAAAACAGATCAATCAGGTGAAATTTGGCTATGATAAAGTTTATAATAGTAGGGCTGGAGAGGTGGCTCAGGGGTTAAGCCTCCGCCTTTCAGGCGGAAGGTCCCGAGTTCGGATCCCAGATCCCACGTATAGACGCCAGACGGAAGCGGGGGCGGCCTGCGCTTCTGGTCCTGGTAGGGCGGAGCCTGTGAATCCCGGGGCAGAAGGAGGTGGAGGCGTCCATGGTGGTTCACGAATTCGTCCGTGGTTCTACACATACACAGACACACACATACACAGACACACACGCGCGCGCATACACACAGTTGAATAAATAACAATAAAAAAAAATTAAAAAAAAAGTTTATAATAGTAATACTCCATTTTATAGCACTGATCCTAAAACTTTCTCTTAAGGAATTTCTATTTTGTTATTTCAATTTTCAGTATAACCTTATTGCATTTAAGGGACTATAAAGCTTTAAGAAACTCAACCAATTCGGTCACATTGCAAACAGAAAAAATCCCATGTAGTTTAAGTGACTGATTTCTCTGCTGAACATTTTTATTTCTTTATTGAAATCTGTGATTATTGCAGGAATATTTTTATGCTGTAGATTTTAAATCTTCAAATTATAGAAAACTCCAAAACCCAAGTCATTCTTACTCAAGAAAGATACAGCCACTGGCAGATTGGCATAAATAACAATGACTGGCCTCTTTTCCTATCTTATTTTAAGTGGCTCAATTATGTGATGCTATGACTTGATACTGTTTATAGCTTTACCTATCAAAAAAACTAATTGTGACTTATTTCAAATACGATAGATTCTTTAATAGTGTGTTGCATTTAATGAGCATAAAGCGACTTTAAAATGTTGCTTTACAATCTTGAGACAGGCATTTTAAGTAGCTTTTAAATTAGTTGCCCACACCTAAATGCTAGTGAGAATTGTACAGTTTTGTGCTTGTCAGCAACTGCCTCTTCTCCTCAGTCTTCACCATGTTTCACTAACCACATCCATCTGTTGTGTCTTATTAAGAATCTGGATATCCATCGGCTTCATGGTTTCAGAGGAGTGTGGTAGAAAAGCTTCCCAGAGAAGGGGGCTGTGTGATATGTGAAATGAAATGTCTCTTCTCAGGTTGGGATTTAGTCCGTTTTTCACTGGAGATGCAAATATTTTAGAAAGTAATTTATGAGTACAGAATCTGATTTCAGACTTAATTATAGTCTTTCCTTTGAGCAAAAAATTACTTGAATATATAAAACATTATTCTGTAGTGCAGTAGTAATTAATGAATGACAGCCAGCGGTGGGTTCTTCAAATATAGGTAAATGACATATTGGAGACAGATAATTTAAGAAAAAATTTTACTAAATTTTTATTTGAAGACATATTCTCACTGTGCAGCCCAGCTCTCCAGCTCACTTCGTAGTCTCCGCATGTATTGGCACTCCCAGTGCCAGGCATGCACCACCAGGCGGGCTCGTCTTACATTAACTGCTGTGTAGAACTTTGTGAGGAGCGTGCTGGTTTTTGACTGTGCATGTAGGCTTCTGCTACATCGCTGGCAGCAGTGCAAGTTGCTGAAGGAGCTGTGACAAGAGCTTCCAGTTGTAGATGGTCACTCGCCATACACTGAAGTCGCCACACCAGGGAAATGAAGTACAGGTCCGATCTCTGGTCCCATGGCAACCTGTACACACCTCTTGGTGCTGTTGAGCTGCTGGGTGATTACGTGCTTGTAATCTCTCTGCCAAACTGAACTTTTTGGGACCAAAGAGTATTTCTTCTGTTTGAGTCTTTAGTACCCAGCAAGGCTTATAGACCACAGTACATTGATTACTAAAGAATCTCAAGAATTGACTTTTTAATGCTGATAATTACTGTTTTGAATTTCAACCAAGATGAGATTGCTGTAGACTGAGATCAGCTTGGCCAAGAACAGATCTATATTGCTTTTAACTACTTTGTAGTGTCATGGTTATTGTGCTATTTCAAGCTAATTGTTACTCATTATCCCTATGTACAACTCACCAGTTCTCCCGTAGTAGTCTATGCAGAGCTAGGATGAAAATTTCTTTTTAGAGAATCTCATTGAGATTAATGGAAACAGAAACAATAATTATAATACAAAATAGCCTATTTCTTTCTGAAATGTTTTTATTAATTATTCTAAATGTTTTCTCTGCATTTTTGCTATATGGTGAATTAAATCTAATGTATGATATTTAATAAGTGACTTTGGCATTCCAAATTAAATAAATCATGCCACAAAACTAAAACCTGAATTGCTAGTAAGCTAATGACCCAATGCTTATTCAATTTTCTAATTTAACTTGTCTCAGAATTTTTTCATGTAGCATAATATCATATACTTTTTGTTTGTAGATTTTATCTTAGTTTGTTTTGCGCTGCCATAACAAAATATGTGAGTGGGTAACTTATAAAGGAATAGAAATTTATTTCTCATGGATTTAGATGCTGAGAAGTCCCAGTTAAAAACTCACTCAGGTGAGAGTTTCTTACTCTGGTAGGAAGAAAAGCTGTGTATTCAGTGTTGAAACGCAGAATTCCAGAGACCTAAGATTGAATGACACCTGTTTTGTTGGGCTTTCATCACATTTATAGGGAAGGAGTCCTTGGGACCTATTTACCTCATGGAGTTCCATTGCCCAGCACCATCTCATGAACAGAAAATTTCAACACCTGACTTAGTTAAAGATGTTGGACTAACTCAGATTTCCCTTCAGAGAGATGTCTTTAAAATGACCGGGCTTAATCTCATTAGCCTGAGAATAAATTTATGCATGTGTGTATTGATCATTCATTACTTGTCATTCATGGTACTATGGACTACAGTTTCAATGAGATGTCTGTGGGGGAAGTTCTCCATGTGGTGGAGTGACCCGAGCCATGTTCCTGAGCACTAAGTAGGCTTAGAGAGCAGGGCAGGATTTTTTATACGAGATGACATTTGAGTTAGAACTTAAGGTCTTGAAAGCTTGAGCTATATGACTGAATTACTGCTGCTCCTTCTGGTATACCCCATGCAGGGGCCACGTTCTTGTTTCAGTAAAGTGTTACTGACAGGTAGATTGACAGGTCTCTACTTTGACTCCTTTGTATGCCAATTATATATTAATCAGAATATATAGCAACTTCAAAAATCCCAAACTCCTTTGAAGATAGAACGTTTAGGTTATGTGTGGTGGAGGCTAAGTTTAAGGCGAAGATAACTGAACTAAAGTACAGATGTGGAAAATGAGGAGGTTTATGTGAAGAGCAAAGCATTTCGGGGTGACTGAACACATAGGGTGGGAAGGTGGGTCGTAGGAGGTGATCGGAGGAAAGACAGACTGGAACGATGCTGTGGAGGATCGTACTAACTAGACCAAGAACCCAAGCTTGATCTCATCACACTGAAGAGCTCGGAGGAGTTTGGAGATGGAGAAATAACATTCTGCCAAGAGTTCTGCTTTAGAAAGATTAATTTGTATTAGAATTGTAAGATTCCAAGCCATGCGAATGTTGTCAGGACTAATGGGGGGGTGGTATGGACAGACCTGAGGAAGAAGGGGGTGGAAGAGGTACCAGATGGGAGGGAAACTGCAGAGAGAATGTCAAACTTTGACATTCTTTTCTGAAAGTTTAACAAAAGTGGAAAAAATGTGTCAGGAAAGGATTTGGATGTCTAATGTTTGATCTGACCTTTTGCCCTCTGGAACGTGTGACACTTGGGTGATCTCTTCCCTTCAGGCCTCTGTTTGATGCAGATTAGGTGACTTTTTCTTCACTCTCTATTTATATTTGTAGTTTTGTTGTAAATTTTGTTGCCGTTGGGGCCATGTTTTGATCCTTCTCTTCCTTTTTCTGTTATTACTGACCACTTCTAATTTGAAATTTTAGCCCAATTTGACTTTTCCTTCTGCCCCCATGTAACCCACTAAGCAGCAGAGCCTTTGGTGACTGCCTTGGTGCGGGGTTGCTCAGATGTCTCTTGAAACATGGCGAGGAAGGCAGCGTCTTGGCGGTCACGGGAAGGAGCCAGCTCAATGAAGTCTCTCCTGTCTCTTCTTTGCTCCTTGCTGCAGTTATTTCTCAATCTTTCTTCTCTCTCCCATCTTTTTTTCCTGTCTGCTTTTTTTTAAACCAGTGACATGTACAAGTTTCTGTTCCTGTGGAATGAATGCTTCAGTTGAGATTTTATGAGTAACTGGCAGCTTCTCTCTGTCTCATATTCCCAAGAGGAGGAGTGTGTGTGTGTGTGTGTGTGTGTGTGTGTGTGTGTCTGTGCGTGTGTATGTAGAACCACTGATGAATTCGGGAACCACCATGGACGCCTCCACCTCCTCCTTGTTTACTCTGCCCCGGGATTCACAGGCTCCGCCCTACCAGAACCAGAAACGCAGACCGCCCCCACTTCTCCCCCGGCATCTATACGTGGGGTCTAGGATCTGAACTCAAGACCTTCCGCCTGCAAGGCAGAGGCTTAACCCCTGAGCCACCTCTCCAGCCCCGAGAAGGAGTCATTTTCTATCCAAGCCACAGTATCCTTTGTGATCCAGCAGCTTTTCAGTTGCAATTATAAAAACTGACTGGAATGAGCTGAGATGTATGGAAATGTGTATCTCCCACACAGGGAGTCTCACAGAGGGCAGCCTGCATTAGCTGACCAGGGACTCAGCAGTGTTTTTCCAGAAGCCCAGCTTTGCCCCTTTCTCTTGCGGGCCTCAGTCTGAGTTGTAACTCTGGTAAAATGGCTTTGCATTCTAAGTATCACATCCAGAGCAGGAAGAACCCTTGTTCCCATGGCTTTTCAGAATGAAGAACTATCCTAAGTCTGCTCTCTGGGTTTGTTTTGGTGACTGAACTTTGTTTGGGTTCTTAAGCTGTGTTGGTGAGAGTGTAGATGCCAAACTCCACCATACCTAAGGCCTTTACTGGCAATGAGAATCTGAAATTAATCAGGCCCATCTGTGGAGCTGGACTTGGGATCATTTTCCTCTGCCTGGAGAAAGGAAGGGAACAAGAGTGGACTGTCAGAGCCTTCCTCCCTCCCTCCCAGCTTCCCCAGGGTCTCATTTGACCTGGGCTGGCCTCGCACTCACTGTGTAACCTTGTGCTCTGTATCCTCCTACTCATCCCAAATGCCGGGAATTCAGGCATGTGGCACAATACCTGGTTAACCTTTTCTTTTAAAATGAAAATTACTGTGGCATTTTAACCTGAAAATCTGTATTCTGTCAAGGTAAAAGACAACTTACTATAATTATCTTTGAGTGAGGTGTGTACCTGTATATCATATACATCATACTTAGTATATAGGTATAGCACTGTGTCATATACTACATATTTAATGCACAGGTATAGTACTGTACTATATGTAATATGAACTATAGTTAGGATAATCATGTCCAAAGGTTTTGTGATAAAAGCTTGACCTAAGGTGGCATTATTGGGAACAGATGGAATCTTTAGGAGGTGCAGCCTTACACGAGGTCCTATGTTTTGTGGAGTGTTCCCTAAAAGGGAAGTTGGGGCACCAGGCCATCTGTTTCTTTATCTCCGCTGCCATAAGGTGAACAGCTGTCTCACATGCTCCCGTCCTGATCAGAGACTCAAAGAAATGAGGCTCCTCATTATTTGGTTGGTAAACCTTTCTCTTCATGTTAATTGTTTCAGAGTTTTATAGTAGCATGTACCTGACTAATGTAATAGACTTGTTGTGTAAAATAAGGCTGCTGTATACCGAGTGAGGCCTTCCCAGAAGGTTATTATAACTTCTCGAAATATGTCTGGTATGCAATTTTTGGAATCTTATCTTCTGATTTTTTTAAGACAGTACATTTGCAGAAGTTTTCAGTAATGAAGCATTGATTTTAGCAAATAGTGCATTCTATTTGACATAAACATATAAAGTAGCCAGTCATATGTCATTTCTGCAAAGTTTGGAATTCCATTTAGAGAAAAGTCCTTTGCCTAATACTAAGCATACTATACAAAAGTATAATGCCAAAAAGATGTAGCTTTCCAAAACTTTACCCTAACAGTTTCAACATTTAAACCATGTTATCCAAAATGATTTTCATTATTAATTTTTAAAAATATTAACATTCTGCATAGTCTCGGTTTCTTAACACTGGTTATTAAACTAAACCTTAATATATTATCTACATTAACCACTACCACTTTGTTGGATATAATATGTAAGCCAAATATTCAAGCAACATCATTGCAGGAGATCACCATTTATCAAAAGGAAAACTGGAGTAGGTCTTATGGCCTACAGAGACTTATTTTTCTTTCTTTTTTAAAAAATTGTATTATTTTTAAGTTGCAAGGCTAGATCTATAACATATTGTCATAATTTTTTATATTTATTTTTGTGTGTGTGTGTGTGTGTGTGTGTGTGTGTGTGTGTATCAGAGTGCACTGTGTGTCTCTGTGGAGAACCAAAGGTGAATTCAGGCATCCTGGATTGCTTCTACCTCCTTTCTGCTTCGCTCTGGGATTTTGCAGGCTCCATCCACCAGGGCCAGAAGTGCAGACCACTGCACTTTTCTGCCTGGCATTTTTACATGGGACTTAGGATCCGAACTCAGGACCTTCTGCTTGCAAGACAGAGTCTTAACCCCTGAGCCATCTCTCCAGTATGTGTCAGTGTATTTAAATTTCGAGGCTTTGTTTATTTTGGTAATAGTGTTAGGGATTGAACCCAGAGCATTGTATATGCCAGGAATTGATCAACCACTGAGCCACTTCTGGACCTAATCGCTTTTTAGTAGACTTGTTGATAAGGGAAAGCCACAGAATGTGGAAGACAAAGTTCAATCCCCAGAGTTGACTAGATAGATGTCAAAGGAGAGGAGGGACCCTACAAGTTCTCTCTCTCCTGTTTCCTCTCCCTCTCCCCCCCACAAAAAATAATAAATAAACACAAGCAGAGGGAACTGCTGTATACTCCTTGAGGAGATAGTTCATACCGCACATGGGTAAATAACACAAATCTTTAACCCTGTGTTTTCCAAACTGTCTTAATCACCCAGTCTGTCTCATTATGTGCTTCTAATAGCATCTTGCAAAGCACACTCAGCACCTGCCTAGATCAGAAAGGAATGTTTCTGAATTGAAGAATAACATTATGAAAGCAGTGTGTCAGTTAGTGATCTGGGGATGTGTAGATAGACCAGGAGGCAAGACATTAGAAACATAAAATCTTTTTTGGAAGCTATTAAGATAATGTAGTATAAATATGTCACAGAAGGCACAATAATAGCAAATATTGTTAATTCGACAAATATTCATTGCACTCTTACTATATGCCAAATGTTGTCCTAAATCTAGGGAATCCAGAATTTTAAAAAGTTCAAAATTATTGAGTTTCTTTAAATCCTGAAAAGAGAGAAAACAAGAGAAAATAAATACACAAAATGGCAAATGGTAAAGAATGTTGGAAGAAAGCAGAGCTGTGGTAGAGTCCACAGAGGTGGCAAGAGGAAGGCCTTACTGATGGGGTTTATCAGAAACTTGAGTTCAGGCAGGAAGAAAGCAGCAGCTCTGGAACCCAGGATAGAAGGAGGTACGGATAAGCCTGGCGGCCACTGGTAAAATCCTAGTTAAACCTCGGTAAGGACCTGACATTTACTGAGTGCAGTTGGAAGCCAGTTAAGAGTTTTGAGCAAGATGATATGACCTCATGGTCCTCTGACTTATCTAAGGAAAGCAGATCAGAAAGGAGACGGACCAGTTAGGAC
Organism: Typhlomys cinereus; assembly: GCA_023101885.1. Lineage (NCBI taxonomy): Eukaryota > Metazoa > Chordata > Mammalia > Rodentia > Platacanthomyidae > Typhlomys > Typhlomys cinereus. The sequence continues at coordinate 2,549,421 of JALPQD010000138.1, read as the reverse complement.
CATTGCCACAGTGCAGGCATGAGTGACAGTGGCCTGAATAGAGGAGATAGTGCAGTGAGCAGTCAACTTCAGGGTAATTGTTGAAGGCAATGGTAATAGATTATGACCAATAATGAAGAGCAGATTTTGATGAACATTAGAAAGGAAAGTTAAATTTTTTCCATTATTTCTGTATAGTGTGATGTTATAGAATAGTCACACAATGGAGCTGTCAAAGATGCACGTGTGTAACAGTAATTTCACAGCTGATAAAAGTATCATGCTGTCGAAGACTAGACACAAGTTTTGTTTCATGTGTTCAAGGCTAGTTATTTAATCCTCATAAAGCCTTTTGAGGGAGGTACATTTCATCTCCACCCTACAGTGGAGACTACAGCACCGGAAAGTAGCCTGCTAACAGCCATATAGCTGGTGATGGTGGCATCGACTTTAAAGCCTGGCATTGTAACTGCAGCCTGTGCTTGAATGTTGCTGGATCCCCCAGAGAGGAAGTCGGAGGGAAGCCAGGCAGGACTGCTTTGTTTCCTCAGGCAAACACCATGGAATGCCCTTGCCTTCCCTTCTCCACCTAGGGGGTGTAAAAGTCGATGAAATAAAATTGAAGTTCCTCTTCTTTAATCAGTTTGGTATCTGAGCCACTTCTGCCTGATCTTGCCCTTTGTCTTTCCTGTGAGGCTGCCTTTGAAAGACTCTCAAGTTCCTAGGGAGAATTCTGTCTTCTGGCTATTTTTCCTCACAGGAAAAGGTTGGTACAGCATCAGCTGGTACAAGCAGACTGGAGTTTGGGAGGTTAAGATAAAATCCAAGCATTCTTTGGGGCTGATTCTGACAGCTCTCCATCTCATGTGCCCCCCACATACATGCGCCTCCCATTTGACAAGTGGCCTAGCAGACAGGGCACTGTGCACTCTTCCTTGTTCCTCTGCTCACAGTGGCCTTGACCACTTGGGTCCAGTGGGCAGGCTGGAGCAGACCCATTACTGCCACTGTGTTACCTCACCTTTCCCATTCCCCCTCATCTCAGCTCCCTTGGAACACTTTCTGGGAGAAAGAAATAAGCTTAAGAAGTTATATATATTTTTTTTTCAGTTGCAATGGTTCTGGTCTAGCCAAACAAATTGAAGTTAACTTCTCTGCCACAGCTGTGGCTTGTGAAACTGTGGCATGTTAGAACAGCAGATGTGAGAAATAGTTGAAATAAGAAGTCAAACAGTAGAATAGGAACCTGGTAGGATTTGATGGTGTGCCCAGGGTGCCACAAGACAGGTGTGGAACAGGGAGGGGGGACTGGATGAGAGATATTAGAACTGAGATTTAGAAATGGCCAGAGACCACTGATTCTCCAGTTCTGTTTTCCATGAACTTTGGTTTTTCTAGTGTTGTGCCCTAGGATTCTAGACCACCGTAGGTGTCAGAACCTTGGAGAGTTCCAGGCAGTCTAGCCAAAGCTTAACATTTAACTATCTTACCCCCATGAAATAGGTAGGCAAAGGATCTCTTAAATGACACTGAGGCAAACTTCATGTTTGCTCCCTCAACCAAGTAACTGACAAAAGTGAATTAAAGAAAGTCTTTTCTCATTTTTCTGCTTTCATGTGTGTGTGTGGAGTACAGGCATACATGTGCGTCATATGTGTGTGGGCTCACATATATAATTATATGTGGCTTTCCCTTCTTCGCAGACTACATCTCCAACTCCTGCTCCACATTCTCAGTTCCCAAAGTATCTTTTCTGCCTTTTATATGTGTGTGATGGAGGTGCCTGCATTTGATAAAACTTTATTCCATTCATGTTAGAGATTGCAACTAAATTACATACTAGTTTAAAAGACTGAATTTAATTTTTGCACACATCCGTGTGGTGACATTTTATTCTGGAATCATAAAGCCAGAAATTTATTGCACGTGAAGTATAGCTGGTACCAATTCTTGATCCCATAGACTTCAGCAGATCCAGTCAAATGTATTGACAGCTATCACTGGCTTTTCCCAACTCATTTGGTTAATAGACATCCTTATTTATATAGAAGCATAATGGTCCACAGATACTTGAATAGCATATCAGGGATCCTGTTTGCACTGTTGGTGATGTTGGTACAGGATGAACTTTAAATTCCAAATAGGTCAAGCTCAGAATCTCACGAAGTTTTAGCTTTCACTTTTCCCAGATTTCAGTTACAAAGGCTGTACTCTTACAGATGAGTTCAACTCTATTAGTTTATTTGTAACTGTCATAAACTCTTCTGGTGTGGGGAAGGGAACACATACATACCACAGCACTTGTTGGAGGTCACAGGACAATCTCTGGATATTGTCACTTGCCTGTCCACCTTGTTTGAGACTGAGTCTTCACACTGCTGTGTGCACTAGGCTAGCTGGCCCATGAGCTTTTGGAAATTCTTGGGTCTCCACCTCCCATCTCCCACAGCCACTGTATCTCACTTTTACAGGGAGATCTGGGGGTCCGAATTCAGATCATCAGGCGTATGTGACAAGCACTTTACCAGCTGAGTCGTCTTCCCAGTTTTAGAGTTGTCAGCTTTTAAGTTCAACAATCAAAATCATGAGTCATAATTTATTTTATAACTTACATTTTTATAATAATCAAATTAGATCATTAAATAGTGGTTAGATAATGACTTCTTGGGAAAGAAAATGAGTTTACCATTAAGTTATTGAAAGGAACAAGAAAATAGAAAAGACTGATTAGAGTACAGGTCAGAAACACAGTATTTCTGACAGTAGTAATAGGGTACTCTGAAATCTATAAAAACAAAATATTGGAGAAAATACAGTATTCTTAATATTTTTCAGGATGGACCTAGAGCCACGTTCTCTGGTTAGGTACAAAATTTTGAGCTAAGGACACAAAATGGTCCTTAAGCAGGTGAGAACCTGTGCATCCCAGGATGCCGTGAATGTGGTCCAACACATCGTGGCTGGCAGTGTCCACACCATGTAGGTCAGACACCCTTGAAACTCTGTTGATCTCAACACAATGAACTTGAACTCTGGCTGTAACAAAATTTACCAAGCTGTACCTTAGGTAACTGACTTCATCTTTTATGTGTCAGCAGTACAGACAGGGTAATAGTGTGTTTGGTTTTCTGAAGAGTGATGTTTAGAAACCCATGCTAATCTCTTTCCTGGTTAACCACATGTGTGGCACAAGACTGGCCACTTAAACCACCTGCAAATCTAGTTCTATGATATCATGCCATTTTGCTGAACAGTAAAGGTTTTTTGTTGTTGTTGTTGTTTTGTGTGTGTTTGAGTGTGTTTGTCTGCGGAGGTGCAGGAGTGATATTGGGTATCATCCTGGATTGCTTTGCTCTGGGATTTCCAAGGCTCTGCCTTTCAAGGTCAGAATTGCAGACCACTGTGGTCATATATCTAGCATTATTATGTGACACCTAGGATTCAAATTAAGGTCCTTTTGCTTGCGAGGCAGAGATTTTAACCATGGAGCCATCTCCCCAGCCTTTAAACATTGACGTTTCAGAGGCTGCTCAAGACGTGCCTGCTCCTCTGATAATTCGGGGTCAACTACTATGTTCTTAGGACCAGCAGGTTGCATATGCAGGAGCAGTTTTTCTCTGCTATTCCTGTCCTTGGTTTGTATTTCTGTCCTGCTTTGGCACATTGCTGGCAATTTCGTGTCCAAGCTGGGTTCTTGCTCCTGCAGAAGGTGGACACAGGCTCTCCTGCCTGTGTTGGATCCTTAGGTGCTGCCAAACCGGAGTCATCTCACCTTTGGTCCTTCCTGTGGGCCTCAGATCTGGTCTGTTTTCTTCCAGCTTCTATCAGTGAGTCGTTTTATACCCAGGATCCTGCTCTTCCTGCTCTCTTGGCCTCACCATCAGTGAAAAGTAAATTCAGAGCCACCATCCTCACAACATATGTAATGTCTCCCAAGTCCTAATTTTTGTGTTGCAAATTACAGGGTAATTGATGAGATAAAAACACAGCCAGGGGGAGTTTGCAGCCCATTCTTTTTATATAAAACTGATGTCCATTGAAGTGTGAATGCTGAATTAAAAGGCAAACTAGAGGTTACACTAGTCATATCCATTTTAGGAACTGAAACCTCCAGAAACTGAGCAATTTGCCCAAGAACAGAGGTGTTAGCCATGTGTGGCCCCCCCTCTGTGTCCTTTATCTTCTCTTCTGGAACTGACTTCATTCTTCAGAACCTGCCCAACCTGCGGTAGCCCTTTCCAAAATTAAGCCAAGAAATAAACAGAAGGCAGAAGGTAAAGTAGCTTGAAAAAAGTGTGTTCAAGTGACTTCCTTCTGAGAGGAAACTTGGTACTGGTCTTCTGCATCATCATTTACAGTGGATCCAATAATCCATAGAATCTGCATGAACATTTCCCAACAGATGTTCTACAAGCTAGTTTTGATATCTGAAAGTGTCATTCAAATTTATAAAAATAATGTAATTGTATATATATAATAGTTAATGAGCACAAAATATTACAACCATTAATTAATTGTATAGCAAAAGTGTTCAACCAATTTCATTGTACAGTTGGAGTGAGTTTTGTAGCTAAACAAGCTTCTTTCTTTTTCATACTATAAATCGTACCAGTCATTGTTCCATTGTGATCTTACATTAAACCAGCCCCAGATCCAGTGGTTCACATTAGCTATTTTTTTTCCTGTGGGTTACCTGCATTTCAGGTTATAGATTGGGTTCAGATCTGTGCTTAGTCAAACCACACATATTCTCCAGTCCAAAAAGAAAGGGGTGTACACAATCTAGTCTACTTTGTACTACAGTCACAAGACAAATATGTAAATAATTCCGTTGAAGACAGGAGTGAATAAAGAAAATAGTATACCATAGAAATATCCCAACCTTGTCATATGCTTGCACCTAATTAACTGATTCTAAATAGTTGAGCAAATAGAAATCTATTTCTTCCTAGCTAGTCTTTCCCTTTGAAAAGTGACTTCACATTGTTATCATATTAACTGTGTGGAGCCCTAGCTGCAGTAGTGAAGCCAGCAGCTAATGAAATGTGGGGCTCGATGTTTTATGAACTTTTCTGCACAGAACTTTGATTACTATCCCGCTAACTTTATTGCAGTAGGTTCATGGGAAAAAATAATTGTGCACAGCTTAATCTGTTTTCTTGGATCCCTAGTGTCTATTTTTAAAGACATTTCTTTCTTTGCACCACATGGGCTCCCAAGAGTTGAACTCAGGTTGCAGGTTTTTGAGCCTTAGTCACTGAGCTCTGTATCTCACTCTCTTGACTCTCACTCCTAGTGTCCATATTTTAATGAATCAGTACAGGATGGCTTCACCCTACTCATCTGATTCAATGAAAAAGTAAAAAAGACATGTGTACTCTTTGGTTTATGAACAAGAAGCAAGTAGTGACAGTGTCTTAGATAACAAGTATTTCCTGGGGCTGGAGAGGTGGCTCAGGGGTTAAGCCTCTGCCTTGCAGGTGGAAGGTTCTGAGTTCGGTTCCTAGACGCCAGGCAGAAGCGGCCTGCGTTTCTGGTCCTGGTAGTGCAGAGCCTGTGAATCCCGGGGCACAGTAAACAAGGAGGAGGTGGAGGTGGTCCATTGTGGTTCCCGAATTCGCCCATGGTTCTACACATACACACACACACACACGCACACACGCACGCACGCTCGCACAATTGAATAAATAAAAAAAAATTAAAAAAACAAGTATTTCCTAAATGTGTTGCCATTTTTAAAGTACATTTATACAGAAATGGAAATCTCGGTATCTTATTCTCCAGGCTTGACATTTGGATTTAAAATTATGTGGTTTAATAAACCATAATGTTTAGACTACATATCTTCCCTTCTTAAGAAATAATTGCATATCAAAATAGCTATCTGGATGTATTTATCTGTGTAAAGAACATGTTAGAAGTGTGACCAGATTGCATTTATAAATATTATTATAACACTACCATAAGTTGAGTAAATAGCACACCAAATCAGTAGTTTAGTTAAAATGACTCACTTATCAGTCCAGTCAGATTCATTATTCAGAATAATTTACAACAGACTTCAAGATCCTGTAGAAATTACTAAAATAGGTAGGATGAAAATACCTATTTGGGGAACAACAAAATGTGACACTTTCCAGATTGTGGAATTGACCTACAGAAATATTACCACCTAAGAGGTAGCACTGGAATAGCTAAGGAAACTTTACCACATAAATCCAGAAAGAAGACCAGCTGTTGCTCTGGTATTATATTAAGAGAGGTGACGGTGTTGTAGATGCTGCATCATCTTGTCTGTAAGCCAGTATTGCTTAAGAACTTCTCCTGTCTTGAATGCTGATGAAAGTTGATGACCTTCTTCACTCATAAGCTGTTAACTTGTTTGCATTGACAGCTGAAGTGCACTTCCTTATGGAGCCCCCATCAGTGATCAAGTCTAGTCCTTTTGGGTGCTTGCTTTTATTTAATGTTTATTAGTGTTCATTTTATTACTTTGGACCCTCAAAGAGCCTCCCAGTGTTATAAAATATAGTTTCTCCTTAGGTTCAGATTAATCTTATACTCCCCCTTTCTCTTTGCATTTAATCCCCTTGGTCTCCTTCAGGTTTCATGAATATGCTAATCTCATGCTGGAATGGTACCTTTTCAGAAAAGCCTCTCTTCACATGTCAAGAGTGACTCTCCTTGGTCCATCCCAGATGATCACACTATTTCCCTGGCATTTATTGTTCCCTGGTGTTGCCATTTTTATTGTCTAGTTTATTTATTGTCTTCTCCACTGACATAGAAGTGTCATTCACATATTTGCTGACCAAAGGAATAAATGGGTGACCTACTTTTAAGCTCATAATAGCTTAACTTTCTTCCTTAATTTGAGTCATGAAGGAGGCTCAGTCAAGTGCCCTTGTGGTCTTATAACCGATTTCATTCTGACTTAAAACTGAAATACTTTTTTTTTTAGGTCCATGCCACATAGAGGAAACTAGTACAACATCATGTTCTTTGCAAAATGTTTGTCTTTACTGGTCTTGCTTTGCTATTAAATATTCCAAATTGGAAGTTTTAGCCTTTTCCTAACATATATTTTGTGTGGTAACTGCTAGAGTCTTAAAGACACTGAGGATAACATATTCTCACACATGAGAATAAAGAAATTTCTGTGTATCGCTAAAGTCAAGAGGATAAATGTGGAAATAAAACTCCATCCAAGGGTTCTTTGCCATTTGGTTAGGATTCATGTGCAGAGCAGTTTAAGCTATGTTTTTCCCTCACACAGGAAAAAACCTGTCATTTATTACTGAGCAATCCAGAATAATACACAGACGGAGTAACTTGTTCAAGGTCACCAGGCAGTGAGACATAGAGCCAGGATTCAAAGTCAGACCTCACTGGCTTTAAAACTGATGTCTACTGCATTCTGGAAATACCCTGGGTTTGGAGGGAGGGAGAGCAGTAAAATAGCTCAGTGGATCAGTCACCTATTTGCAAAACTGGCAAACCGAGATCACCAGAAGCTCACACGATGGAAGGAGAGGAGCGACTAAAAAGGTCACACAATATCATGCATGCATGTGCTCTCTCTCTCCCACACACTCATTCTGGTCTCATTAAGAATAAAGCAGATCAGGGCTGGAGAAATGGCTCAGGGGTTAAGACTCCGCCTCACAAGCAGAAGGTCCTGAGTTCAGATCCCACGTAAAAATGCCAGTTGGAAACAGTGGCGGCCTGTACTTCTGCCCCTGTGAGGCAGAGCCTGGGAAATCCCAGAGCAAAGCAAATAGGAGGTAGAAGCAATCCAGGATGATTCCCGAAGTCACTCTTGGGCTTCCACAGGCACACATAGTACCCTCTGATACAGAGAGACACACACATAAAGACACACAAATGAAGGAATAAAGCAGTAATCTACACTAAGGTAGTTTGTATTAGTTCTGTTTAGGGAAGCTGCATGAAAGGAAAGGAAAAGGCCCAGACTACATGTAGTTGTTTCAAGTAGTTAGTGAAAGAGACGAGGGAGACCAAGTAAGCACAGAATCAACAGCGAGAGATGTTTATGTTGGAGACCAGACTAAGTGTGAAATTAACTACCAGGTCATAAGAAGTAAGACCCAAGACAGGGCAATAGCTTTAGCCTACAGGAGTTGCAGGTGACCTTGAAGCAATTCAGTGGGCTATGAAGCATAGAAACCACATCACAGGGGGCTGTTGGGTAGAAAGAGAAGTTAGAAAAGGAAGGTTGTCTGAGACGGCTCTGATGAAGAAGGCAATGTAAGGACAACACAATAACAATCTCTATTAGGTAATAGCCAACATTTTAAGCACTTTCATGTGTCGGTAACTATGCCAAAGTTTTGTCTTTTAAATTAAAATTTTTCCCCAGAATCTTCATATAAGATGAAGAATTGTGTCTCATCCACATTTTTAGATTATGAGGTGGAAGATTAGGGAAGCTAAGCAAAATGGCATAGGCAGCAAATCTGGCAGATTTTTGCACTCAACAGCTGATTCCTGAGCCCCATGTACCAAGCCAGGCCTTGGCCTCCTGATCCTCTTGCTTCCGCCTGCCAAATGCTAGGAGTGCAGTCATAGGCCTCCATGACTGCCCTCATTTAGAGGCCATTCTGCTAAACATAAAAAAAATCAACAGTGGAGTGAAAGAATTGGAAGATTTCTGTGCTCTGCTATGAAGTTTCAAAAGAGAGAGAAAAGGGGAGTGGCCATATTTTTCATATAAAACACCCAAAGGAACCAAAAACTTAATGTTACCTATAGGTAGAGGAGGGGAAATCAGATGGAAACAAGATTTCTCGTTTTTATCTTTGTTTTTATCTAGTTATCTAGTTGTTACCTAGTTTTTAACTTTGGCAGTGCTTTAGGTATTCAAAAATAGGAAAGAGAAAAGCCATTCCTTATATTTGAAAGCAGACACACATCCATCTTTGATAGTGTTGACAACACACTCTCTCACGTAGTCCTGATTTGGACAGCACTGAAGCTGAGACTCAGCATGCTGTCGCTCAGGTGTGGCCTGACTCCAGATGTGTGGGCCAGTGTTGCCTCAAGATAAAAGAACTTCAAAAAAATGTTAACTTTTAAACCATAATTTTACTGTTAGTACTAATGTTAGTATAGCCACTTTGAAAATGTTTTTGTTCATTTTAAGAAAAAACAAGTATCCTATATTAACATTAAAAATCAAGATCTTTTGGGAATATAACAAGCACATATAATTCCCAGTTTGGGAATGGCAACAAACAGAATGAATCCATGATTTTTTCCCTTTTTTTGCAGTGTGCATCTTTTAATTGTGTTTCTGAAAGGGCTTTGAAGCAGTTCAACACAGCAGTAATAAGTACCCACTATGGTTTCACTGGGAAAAAGCACTGTACTTCTAAGAAAAATGACTAATTCAGGTTTGGAGCAGGAAATGTTCAAGATAAGCATGGGTCATTTATGTTAGGCCAGAAAGCAACAAAGCTGCAGATTTTTCTGAGGTCAGGTAAACCCAATTATAGTGTGAAGTGGGGACAGAATGCAGAGTGAAGGATGCCATGGTTTCTAGGTGTGATGCCAGCAGGCAGGGGCTGAGGAGACAGTGTTAGTGGTAGAACAGTATGATCTAAGTATCAAAAGAATAACTGCAATTAAGCCGAATACACTAAAAATCTAAGCACTCAGAATCAAACTCAGGTTATTGGGCTTGCTTGGCAAGTGTCCTTGCTAGCTGTGCAGCCACTTGAGTACGTGTACAGACAGCACAAGTGCTCAGCCTCTTTCTCGACGCAGGGTAAGATCCTCTGAAGGTCTGTGATCAGCAAGCGCTCTGCGAGTTCAGCGTGCCCCACATTCAAGGGTCAGACTCTTGAGCCACAGCTCACCTGCTCTGGCTCCAAACCTGCTCACTGAGCAGATGTTACCCTTCTCTTTGTAGATGTATCTGTAACATTTTCTTGCCACTTTCCTTAACATTAGGTCTGTTCAGTCCTTCGTATTTGAATGGTGAAGACAAAGTGAGGACTCAGAGGACCAGACCAGGGCTTTCAGGGCAGTGGTGTGGGGTGAAGGGAGGAGCAGAGACTCCTCTGGAACTTCTGGATTCCGAAGACTGAATAAGCAGAATGTACATCTTGATGGGCCCCTGTCCAAATAAGCCAACTGGGGAGATAATTTTAGAAAGAGAACCAGAAAATAATAAATTTATTAAGGCATTTTTTTTTCAGTGTGGACTTTTATTGCTGTGCATTGTTACCTGGTTATATTAGTAGTTCTCAAAACTTTAAAGATTCAGTTTAAATTACCCCATCTATTATAGTCCATGATTTTTGTAGAATTCAATAAAAATCAACTATTAGAAATGCCAAATGAGGAGGGGATCACACAAAATATAATCATACAAAGTTTTGTTAACCAAGTTGACAAAAATTTAAATTTCAGTCAACCATCAAAATAAATGTAAATGGGAAAGATTTTTAAGTTATTTCTGCATAGTAGTTATACAAAAGAAGTCATTGTAACATTGAAGAAGAGTTTGAGAAAACTGCCCCTCATAAGCAGTTAATAGAGCAGTTAATCAAGAGAGTTGTCTTTATATTCCTAGGTTTGCTCTGTGCTCGGAATTAAAGTTTTTAATGTGAAACATAGCTGTTTTTGTTACCAGGACGGCCTCGTATACTGACTTGTAAGGGGGATTATTTGTCCCTACTCTGATTTTAGGCCTCTGCCATGGTTTTCTTCTCAGCAGCCATAGTGTTCAGGAATGCTGCGTTGCAATCGTGAAGAACAAGGAAGATAGCAATGGCACTAGCATCCATGCTGGGATTTTCACTGAAAGTGCAAGTGCTGCCTCTGAATAGGTTGCCGCTCAGTCCTGGAGTTTGGATGTTGTCATTTTCCTCACACTTATGCATTTGCTGCTGAATAATAATTTTGGCTTTCATGGTGATTTTTTTTTTTATTCAGTTGTGCGTGTGTGCGTATGTGTGTGCATGTGTGTGTGTGTGTGTGTGTGTAGAACCACGGACGAATTCGGGAACCACCATGGACCACCTCCACCTCCTTCTTGTTTACTCTGCCCCAGGATTCACAGGTTCCGCCCTACCAGGACCAGAAACGCAGGCTGCCTCTCCCCCCCCCCCCGCCCCCGCTTCCGCCTGGCGTCTATAGTGGGGTCTAGGATCCGAATTCAGGACCTTCCGCCTGCAAGGCAAAGGCTTATCCCTGAGCCACCTCTCCAGCCCCTTTCATGGTGATTTTAAGTTAAGGTTTTTCAAGGTATTCTTTTCTTGAGTACCTTTCCTCACCCTAAGCTTCAAAAGGTGTCTTCCCCCTTTCCTGAAGCATTACCAACTTGGGCTGAGAGCTTCAAGAAGTGGGCTCTAGGGTCCTCTATGCTTCCTGAGGTTGTTTTTGCTGCCAGTGTCTTGAGATCTTTTCATGGAACCTGCGCTTGTCCACATTGACTGGTGTCTCCATGTTGCCGAAGTCTCAGAACTCTTTCCTGCTAACCCAGGACTCAGCATTTTCAGTAGAAAGAAATGAATAGAAAATATTCTCTCAAAGAAAACACAGTCCTTCCCCTCAGCAAGCCTTTTTAGGGAGGTTAGAAGCTCTTTCTTCTCTGGAGAAAGGAAACTCTGGCTTATCCTTCTGCATGGAAATGTTCTTCACTCATCAGTGACGCGTGATTTTTTTCAGACACTCTCTATTCCCTTTTTTTCTTTAGAACTATAGGTGACTGTTGATGAGGCTCTGTTCAAGCAAGATCAGTGCTTTGAATTGACCATGTCACTTTCTAATACTAGCAAATTTGAAAGAATCAATGAAATGTCCATTTACATTTAAAGCCTTCAGTATAAAACAATATGTTAATAATTATGGATCATTCCTTACGTCATGTGACACATTTTTACAATACTATTGGTGGAAAAGTTCATGATATCACCTGATAGGGTTGTTAAGTGTTTATGATATTTTGTGTAGTAGTAAGCATTCTGGAAGTTACAGTGAAAATAAAAGCATTGTTTCAATTCTCAGAAAGTATGAAATATTTTTTATTCTTCAAATTATAATGTGTTAGCACTGTGTATCTGGAACCAGTGAAATGTATTGGAAGTTATTTTTCCAACATGTTATTTGAACGCTAATTGTTCATTTAAACAACTTTTTGAGGCAAAAAAAAAACTTAAATACTCCTACAAGCTTATTTTACTTTGTGTAATAATTCTCAATTCTCTTGTCTTTTATAGACTATCTAGCTAATCATGGCCGGTTAAATGAGTCTGAAGCCAGGCGGAAATTCTGGCAAATCCTGTCTGCTGTCGATTATTGTCACAGTCGGAAGGTTGTGCACCGGGACCTTAAGGCAGAAAATCTCCTGCTGGACAACAACATGAACATCAAAATAGCAGGTAACCCGGACCCAGCGGGTCCAAAGTGATCGGATGTGAGCTGCGGCCTGAGACAGTCAGGAGCCTTCCGCTGGGTGACACAGGCTTTAGCAAATGCACTTTAGCTGTTTCCTTCGTAGCTCACCATTGATGTGCGCAGTGCAGATGCTCCGACTCGAACTGGTCCAGGTCTCTTGGGAGGCTCAGGAATAGGGCGTTCTCATGGGAGAATGATTGGCAGACTAGAGAGCGGGAAGGGTGTGGTTATTGGTGCTGTAACAGCTCTTCTGCTGGTGATTGCAGTGAAGGGCAGAGGAAGACAAAGGACGGAGGGAAGCAGAACAGCTGGAGACACACAAGCACCTTGTTCTTACAGTCTTGCTTTGTATACACATGGACCAAGGGTAGAGAAAGCCTCGCTTGTTTCTTTTACAAGTATAATTTTGTTTTCTTTTTCTTTTTTCTTGTTTTTGAGACAGGATCTCAAGTCTCATATGGCCCAGGCTGGCCTGGAACTCATAAGTATGTAGCCAGGGCAAGCCTCAGACTCCCCAGCTCTGGAATCTCAGGCATGTGCCATTGTACCTCTAGCTCAGTTGTAAACATTTTTGTAATTCATAATGTGAGTTTCTTAATTCACATAGTTCAAAACTCATTTACTTAGTAAAAATGTGTTGGTTTCTGTACTACACTAAATATGATGTAATATGTGGAATTATTTCACAGATGCTTGCCAGCAACTTAAATAGACACAGGATGATGTAGGCAGGTAGACAGAGACTGGAGTGTTGAGAATTATAGCTGAGTACTGGCTAAATGTAAAATCTGAAGGCAGGAGACTGTGAGAGGAGCCAGCATATGAAGGTGCAAAGATGTTATAATTTCTTGCTAATTGGAGTCAGTCTGTTGAATCAAGTGCGGTTATGGATGAAATGTAATTTAGATAACACAGTAGCCTTGCATGCATGCGTGGAAGCTCTGGCAGCAAACTTGAGATGGCTGAGAGTTTGGGTTCACTGGACAAGGAAGACTACAGTCTTGTAAAGAGCATGATGGGCTGAATGAAGCAGCAGCAGCCAAGGCTAAAGGTGTGGGAGAAAGGGAGGCTTCACAGGCAAGGATATGGGTTAAAAACTTAGCATAGTGTGTTCGCAAGAGCTCAGCAGATAAGTCACCTAATTCTCAGACTTGGTGGCCTGAGTTTGATTCCCCAGAAGCCAACATGGTAGAAAGAGAACTGACTTCTGAAAGTTGTCTTCTTGCCTTCACCCATGTGCCAGGCTTTCACCCTCCCTCCCTCTCTCCTTCCTTCTCTCTCTCTCTCTCTCTCTCTCTCTCTCTCTCTCTCTCTCTCTCTCTCTGTCTCTCTCTCTCAAATATTTTAAGAAGGTTATGCTAAGTCGAATAGTTATAAGTAGCAGTAACTTGATCTAGATTGTCGGAGGGATGGGGAGACATTCAAGTGAGATTTATTGCTTCACTAACTTGTTGGACACCCATTTAATTCAGTAAATTTAAGGAGAAAGCAGCTTCCCTGGTTACTTACACACACAATACACATACTTTTGTATTGAATTTTTGTTGTTGTTGTGAAAATGCACTGCAAAGTAGCAGTGTTTCCATGGTTGTTTTTTACTTTTGTTTATCTTCATTATCATTTTTTAACCTTTCCTTTTGGTTTCATTTTACTTGTTTTTGACAACCTTTTCTAGTGTACTAGTACACCAAAAGGTTTTCATTTTCATCTTCTTATTTTTAGTATTTTATTTATTTATATATATTTTTTGGTGTGTGTGCGTGTGTGCATGCGTGTGTGCATGCATGCTTCCCTGTGGAGGACCAAGGATGACTTTGGGAATCATCCTGGATTGCTTTCTACCTCCTTTTTGCTTCACTCTGCACTGGAAGTGCAGGCCACCACTGTTTTGATCTAGCATTTTTACATGGGACCTGGGATCCGAACTCAGGACCTTCTGCTTGCAAGACAGAGTCTTCACCTGAGCCCTCTCTCCAGTCCTATTACCTATTAAATAACTTGTGAATAGAACACAGGCAACATGTACTGACCTGCAAGCTTAGGTCTCTGCACAGTGCTGCTGTCTGCAGGCAGGCCATGTCATTACCCCAAGGGATTCTGCCTTCCATCGTTCTCAGATGGCCCTGTGTGTCACTGCACCCAGCCCTCGCACATGGAGATGTGCACACTCCACGTTCTTTCTAAGCTCTCAGGTATATTCTTGCTCCCGCTTGGTTCTCTCTCATCCGTATAACTCCTAGCCACAAGTTTCAGCAAGTGTCTGTTAAACATCTGTTATGCTCTGGGGCCAAGCCCTGGAGCTGCACACATTTAAAGAAAAAGCATTTGAAAAAAGCTTCACTCTGTTCTCACTCCAGGGAGTTAAAGAATTGAACCTTTAAAAAGTAAATATAACACAAACCAATCATTGTTTTCAAGGCCATGAGGCTAGGAGAAAAGCTAACTCTGAGTGAATGAATCAGGGAAATTATTTGCTGAGATTTGATTAACAAGAAGGTATTTGTGGTAGGGCTGGGAGTAAGCAGAGGAAGAGAGGGAGGACGGAAGGGGTCAGCTGGACTGCTCTGTGCACACGGCTCAGTGTGCACAAAGCTGAGGGCCAGTGAGAACTCTAGGGTAGCTTCTAGAAAGGGGCCACCAGCCTCTGCTGCTGGTGTGCTAAGTAGCAATGAGGATGGCAGGAAAAGTGTCTAGACAGTAGTCAGGGGCCAGATGGCGAAAGCACCATACAGAGGTCACACATGGGCCAGTGGAATGTCTCAACAAGGAAAGGCATTTGCTGCGGAGCCAGACAACCTGTGCTCTGTCCCAGGAGCCCCTGGGTAGAAAGAGAGAACAGCTTCTGAAGGTTGCCTTCTGACCTCCGGGGGTGCAACCTCATATACCACACATACCACATACTACAAATATGTAAAGCTTTAGTGTTTGTTTGTTTGTTTGTTTGTTTACGAAGCTTAGATGTACTGTTTAAAGACTTATTTTCCAGTAGACTTTCTAACTTCTTTATGTCCTGCTTACCTTTAAGAACATAATCTAACACCTACCCCTAACACAGGATAGACGGAACCATATGGGGAAAAATCTAAACCTAAGATAAAATACAAAATTAATTACTGCTCAAATCAACTTTTTAAACCTCTTTTACTTGTGAATATCTCTTTAATTGTTAAATAAGCAGTTATAAGTAAACTTTTCTTAACCATCTATGTTGAAAGTGAAAACAAGAACAAAGTAAAACTAGGTTTGCATTTAAAATGTTTGTAAGACAGAAAATAGATTAGATGTCGAGGCAGGGTTAGTTTTAATAGCTACACAAATACGGCTGTGAGTTCCTAGTACTGGCCCCTGTGTGATAATCAGTATGAGATCTGTGGGTTCACCCACCCCGTTCCCCATCACCTGGGTGCAATGGGTGTTTGGGCGTTCAGAGCGAAGGCTGAAAGCTAGTCACAGCACTATTTCCTTCTAGCTATTTTAGCTATTTTAGCTTGTGATACTCATTCAGCTTTTAAGGTGAGTTACAGTTAGTTTTATTTTCCAACTTTCCTATGCTGAGAATTTTATAATAAATACTTAAAAGATTCAAATACATGCCTAGTGGTATATCACCCTTGCTCCAGCAAACACCAAACACACATCATTAGAAGTAACCCAACTGGAGCTTAGTAAGACATACACACAGAAGGACACAAGAGCTGGACGGAGACTGGTGGGAAGAAGAAAGTTTGTAGTTGGAGAAAGTAGGGGATTGACTGATTCAGGTAAAAATGACATGCAGTCATGTATAAAGCCTTAAAAGAATATGGATAAAGAAAAAAGGATTCAAGTATCTTAATTACTTAAAGGAACTTTTCAGAACAACACAATTCAAACAGGACTTCGTGTAAAATGTAAGCCTGGTAGCAGATGGCGCAGAGTCTGGTTGTGCCCATGTGATGATGGCCTTGGGCTGATCATTTAACCTTTCTGGGTCAGGGTATTAAATACAGATTAGTCTCATTTTCAGTGACAGTGTAGAGATTAGTGGTTATTAAAGACAGGGAGGCAATACTGTGCCTACAGTTGGTAAGAACCAATTCATCTTGGCTTGAATTCTGGCACTGCCACCTAGAGTTTCGTGGCCTTGGAGACATGCCCTAACTGTTGTCATTGCCCTTATCTGTATAGGGGGTGATACAAGTTCATATCTCCTAGTAGCTGTTACTTGTATTAATGTTTCCAAAGTCCTTAAAACAGTGCCTAGTATATGCTCCCCTGTTTAAGTATTATAAAATATTTACAATTAAGGCTCCTGCAGCAAAACTGCAAAAGAAAATCAACAAACCACAATCCAGAACTTCAGAGACTCTATATCAACCACCTAGAACTAGGCCAGCTTAGTCTCTCCCCATCTTGAAGCTCAGGGAAATTTGCGGAAGAGGGGGCGGTAAGAGTGTAAGAGCATAAGGATGGGAGGAGCAATGATATGTAAGATACTCTATACTAGTTAGGGCTGAAGCAATCATAATTGGACTTTGCATGCCCTGCGCATTGTCCAACACACTGTTGACCTCAAAAAGTCTAGCATCTGCAAAAGGCACCAAGATCCTTGGAGGCAAAGGATTGGCAGCCACAGCAGTGTTCCTATACCTAAGGGGAACACGGGAAAGGGTTCGGGAAAGGCCACTGGGTCCTTGTACGTCATCGGAGAGGAGGGCCCAGAGGAAAATGAGACATGCGCAAGAAAGGACTCTCTGGGAATTGGGGTGGGAGGCACTGGGGGATGGGGAGGGAGAGGGGTGGGGAGGGGGAGCAGGAGGTACGGGGGGAGGAGGAGGGAGGGAGGGAACTGGTGTACCTAATAAGTTTGTATGAGCTGAAATAATAAAAAAAAAAAAAACAATTAAGGCTCCTGGTACTATGTAAACACTCAGTAAAAGTGATTGTCATTTATATTCAGAGTTTAAATGATTGCCTGTGAAAACAAAGTCTTAAAACTTCGGTAGCCATCTACCCCTTCAGCACATTTTAGAATAATCAGCCAGCCTTAAAGCCTTATCAATACAAATTGTAAAAGAAAAAGAAAAATTTTATCACTTACATTTGAAATTATCTATGTGATGAAAATTGCTTTCCTCTAAGCGTAACTTTAAATGTAATTAGTAATGTCTAATTAATCTGAATAATTTGGCCTGTACATCATGAGTCACTTGTCTTTAGTTCAAGAAAAAAGCCTCCTTTCTGGCTTCATTGGCAGACCATCATCGCTGCCATTGCTTCTGCCAGCCTTGCTGTGGGCTAGAAGACCTCAGGGAAGGTGTTAATGTAGACAGCTCCAGTCTCATTCCTAGAACCAAGAACAGACTGAGGCGGCGAAGGCAGGATTTATTGGAGAAATGTCTGTTGATGTCTTGCATTTGTTGTGTCGTGCAAAATGAGAAGTAGCCTTTCATGAGCAGCACAACGGCCCCTGCGTCTCCAGCCCAGACTGTTGGGAGCTCTGAGACCTTTGCTTCCCTCCCACCTCTTTCCCTCAGACCCTGAAGAGCATTGTTTATTTGTTTCCTAGCTCCTTGGACTCCCCATGGGACAAATAGATGGCTCATTCTAGTCAGCAGGATCAGATTTCATTGCAGCTGCTTGTGATTATTCCCGTGTGGTCCTGTCAGACAGGGAGAATGACTGGTGTTTGAAGTGAATGGTGCAAATGGCTCCTCCTTGCTGGTGGGCAGCAAAGTGTGGGTTGACGTCAGTGCTGGCTGACAGGTCTTCAGTTGTACAGTGAGTCAGCTTCGAACCTTTTGCTCTTGGTGCTGGCTTCCTTGATTGTTATCTTCATCCTGCTGTAATTGCAAAGATTGCGAACCTCCTCAGCAAGCCTGGAGAGCTAAATTCTGGTTAATATGAGAAACAAGGCTAAATTTAACCCTAAATCATCTGCTGCTCAGGAAGAGAATTATTTATATTAAATATTATAGCACACTGCTGAAAATTAAAATTTGCCTTAGTTGTAGTTTATGGAAATTATTTGCTTTTTCTTTGCTTGAAGACAGATTTCTAATGTTTTGTTTTCCTTCTTTTAAAAAATGATTTAGTTTACCTAACAGTTTCTCCCTGAAGTGTTTTGCAGTTATTATTTTGCAAGAGTAAATGCTGACAAAGCTGATAAGCATCCTCCTTATCTTATGTATAACTTTTGATGTTTTTGTTCCTTGGTGTTCCAGTGCTTTAGGGACCAGCATCATGACATCGCTTCAGAACTTGTTTTAAAACTTGGTATCTCGGGCCTTATTGAGTCTGAATCTACAATAGCAATTCTTCAAGTGTACTTTATGTTTGGCCTATTTCATTGTGTCAGTCCCACAAGCAGCAAAGTATCATTAGATGGTGATCATAACCAGCAGCTCTTTTACCCATTGAAAGCCTCTGTTGTTCATCTGCTAATGATGCTTGGGCACTGGTGGGTCATTCTTGTCATTTAGAGATAGCAGTAACAATGGGTTTTGTGGTCAGGAAGATAAAGGATAGTCATCTTTCAAAATGCAGAGCAGAAAACAACAGCAGTTTAATATGTGGTCGGATATACTGTGGTCTGTACTGGCTGGATTCAAGTTAATTACTCTGCTCAGTTGTTGAGGCCTTGTTGATCTTCACGAGAGTCCATAACTGATCTGTGGTTAAAGGCTAGCCCAAGTCATATCTTCTTTGGCTTCTATATAACCCACATTTAAACAAATGAGAGACTATAAATACTCAAAGAAATTTCATAACCATTATGCAGTTAAAACCTCAGAGTACATGTCTTAGTATCGTGGGGAGAGAAACATGTATCATCTTGACGTAAAAAGACAAAATTATCTATTTAACACACTATGCACTTTTAAAATGAGTATATGCTCCTAAAGTCAATGTCAGTATACATTTTGGACATATCTCTGTAAAAATCCTCGTACTTCCCATTCACTTGATTAGGATACTATGAATAAATCATTGTCAACTTAATCCAGTTCAAGGACAAATTTTTAAATCTCTCATCTGTTCAATGGCAAGGATCTATCCTGGGTATCTAACAGTTTTATCTACAATTTTCAGTTAGGTTAAGTTTGCAGTTAGTGGCGTGCTTGGGACATCTGTCGTACTTCTAAAGAAGAACACTTGACCTGTATTTGAACCTGTTCTGGTTACTCATAGATGGTGTGTACTTGGCGATTAATGAACAGATCTAAAGCCTACTCTTGTTTTCTAAATACTGGTCTTCAATAAAAGCAGTGGTAGCATTTTACAGAAGAGGTGGCAGAAGACTGGGACAGGGAAATACAAGGCAAGCTTAGAAGACTGTCTGGTGCCGAAAGATAAGGTCGTGCTTAAAGTAAAATAAAAGAAAATTTTAAATATGGAAACAATCTGAAAAGACTTTAGCATCAATGTGAATTAGCACTTAGTAGCTGAAAGCATAAGAATAAATATGGATAGTGTTCAGTTATGCTCAGAGTAAAATAATTATTTATAGTAATATATAATACAATAATATATTATTCCTTACAGAGGAATTATAACTAATGAGGTAAAAGAATAAGTTTGTCAACAGTAAGATTCAGTCATTCCACAATGTAAACATACCAGAACAACACATCGTACTCATAAACACATAATATGTCTATTCTTTAGCAAAAAAATGAAATTACAGCTCTCCATTGGAACATTAGGCAGTCACTGTGTAGTTGAGATTTTTCAGTAAATGTTCAAGCATAGGAAACAAGATATGCGGTCTCAATGTGTCTTTTCAAAAGACATGCATTAATTACAAGAGGAAGTCAATAGCTTTATAATGGGGAAACTACATAGATACCACCTTAAAGTCAAACCTCACCAAGAAGCAAATCTAATACCATGTGACTGCTTTTGTGGCACACTTGGATAAGCACATCACCTTAGTCTATTCTTCCCAAAGAGTTTTATATCTTCATCCGAAAGACCCAGTTTGAGACTCAAGGTAGTCAACAAAATACAAGAGTAGTTAGTACTCATCAAGATCATGAACAATAGAGAGAGACTAAGGAACTTAATTAACAACTTGGAGAAGACTAAAAGAGATGAGACATTGATACTAAATACATCATGAACTACTGACTTATGAGAGAGCACTGGGGCTTGGCACAGAGGCTAAAGCACTTGCTGTGCAAGCAAGGTGCCTGAAGTTTGGATCCCCGGGTGAGTATGGCAGCTTGCAACTCTAGCCTTGACAGAGCTGGGAATGCCCAGGGCAAGTTGGCTGGCCAGCAACACTAGCCGTGTTTGAGCCTATATTTGATTAAAGACACAGCCTCCAATAAAGTGAAATACAGTAAATAAAGTGAAAGTGTGATTAAGTTTGATTCCCACTATCACTTCAGACCTCCACACATACACACATGTGCTTGTGACCTGCAAGCATGCACATGTGTGCACACACACAGAAAGAAGAAAATTAGCACATCCATGAAAACCCCAATGAGCAGTGGTAGTATTAAATCAGTGTTGCTTTCTTAGTCTTGATGTTATATAATGTGGTAACATTAGGGGAGGCTAAATGTAGGGTATTAGGAATGTCCCTTAACTAACTGTTGTAACTTTCAGAAGTCTAAAGCTATTTCAAAAGAAAAAGGGTTTAAAAAGTACAAAGCAGGGCTGGAGAGATGGCTTGGGGTTAAAACTGCCTCACAAGCAGAAGTTCCTGAGTTCAAATCCTTGGTTCCATGTAATTAAAAAACACTAGGTGGAAATAGCAGCTGCCTGCCCCTCTAGTTCTGGTGGGCAGTGCCTGGGAAGTCCCAGAGTGAGGCAAGAAGGGGGTAGAAGCAATCCAGGATGATTCCTGAAGTCACCCTTGGTCCTTCACAGGGACACACAGTGCCCTCTGATACACACACACACACACAATGACTTCAGATCTGTCTGGTTCTGTGGGACTATGTGTTTCTCCAATAGCTAACACATATGTCACATTCATATTTTTGCTGAAGACCTGAATGAATTGGTTAGTGTGATGGTTGGCATCAATTGTTAGCCAGTAATTACAATAGTGATCTAGAATTGCCTAGGACATAGGTTCTGAGCGTGTCTGTGAGGAGTTACCTTGATTGCATTGGTTGATATGGGTGGGAGACCATTCCACTATGAGCAGCACCATTCTCTGGCTGGCATCTGGACTAATAAAGAAGAGAATGGAAACTTTAGTGAGTGCGTTCATCGATCTGTCCATGATTGCAGATGCCATGTTACCAACCGCCTCAAGCTCCGACTGCCTCAACTCCCCACCAAGATGAACCGTCCCCCTAAACTGTGAAGCAGAATAAACCCCTTCTCTCTTAAGTTGCTTTGGTCAGGGTGTTTTTTAAATTTTTTTTTTTTATTCAATTGTGCGTGTATGCATGTGTGCGCGTGTGTGTATATATGTGTGTGTGTGTATGTGTGTGTAGAACCACGGACGAATTCGGGAACCACCATGGACGCTTCCACCTCCTCATTTACTCTGCCCCGGGATTCACAGGCTTCGCCCTACCAGGACCGGAAACGCAGGCTGCCCCGCGTCCGCCTGGCCGTCTGTACGTGGGGTCTAGGATCCGAACTCAGGACCTTCTGCCTGCAAGGCAGAGGCTTAACCCTTGAGCCACCTCTCCAGCCCCTGGTCAGGGTGTTTGATCACAGCAACAGGAAGGTAACTAAGACAGCATGCTGGGACAGGAATCCAGCGGGCGCTCACATCTGTGGCTTTCCTCAT
This sequence comes from Typhlomys cinereus, assembly GCA_023101885.1. NCBI lineage: Eukaryota > Metazoa > Chordata > Mammalia > Rodentia > Platacanthomyidae > Typhlomys > Typhlomys cinereus. The sequence continues at coordinate 2,527,280 of JALPQD010000138.1, read as the reverse complement.
CCTGAAACCCAGGCGACCCCAGGTGGAAAGTGCTTCCCGTGAGGGTGTTAGAGTGTTGCTAATGGGTCCTAGCACTGAGATCTGGGAAAACTGAACCTTAGTAAATCTGCACAGACTTTTTTCTTGCTATTATACCCTAAAACAGTCCAGACTTGTAGCAATTTGGATGTCCTAGTAAATATTGTAAATAATCCAGAGACAATTTAAAGTGTATAGGAGAAAAGTGCATAGGTTATATGTAAATTTTGCATCATTTTACATGATAGATCTGAACATTTGTATATTTTGGTACCCTTTGGGGATTCTGTACCCAACCCCCCAGGGACACTCAAAGGTAGTTGCAAGTCCATTTTCATAACCTACAGAAGACTCATTTTCATGCACCTGATCACCCCTCCTCAGCATATGCTTTGAAAGAATCTGTAGGCTCTGAATTATCCACATTCCTGTGGAGAAATATAAAGACTTTTATTTTTTGAGTGCTTTTCCATTGCTACTTCTTAAACCTGACAGTTACTAGCTTGGTCAGAAATAGCTACAATTCACTGTGCCAGGAGGAACATAAAGGTGTATTCATACGTGCCTGCAGTGTAATGACTGGCTGTATGACCTCTGGCAGGACACTTAACTTTCTGCCTTCACGTCCTCTCAAATAAGCTTCCTTGGTGAGTTACTACAAAGATGATCCCAGAGAGCCTAGATACCCCCAGCAGTGAAGCTCTGTGAGAGATGAGGGTAAGCTGGGAATGCACGACACGTGTGCAGGAGGCACTGTATGTTTTTTCTTCTTAATTCTTAATGCATTCATCAGTTCGTTACAGAACAGTTTAAGAAGTGCTCTGGCAAAGGTTGAGAGACCTCTACAAGTGTTAAACTAGTAACTTAGTGAGTTTGTCTTTCCGTGTTCCTTAGCCTGTTCTTTCTTAAACTCCCATTTCAGTTGCGTATGGGAAATGGAGTCCACTTAATGCAACTCTTATCATGACTGAATAGGTTCTCTGCCTGGACTCCCCGAGACATAGCAATTCCTCACCAGTTCTTGCTCTGTTACTTCAAAGTGTACCAGTGAGAGAGCCAAGGCCACATAATGGGGTGCCTTTCTCCCAGGGTATGGAAGGCTCAGAATGAAGTAGTCCTACCTAGTTTTTTAAGACAGTGAAAGTTTGCAATGCTGTTCTGAGACTGTCTTCAGCTTACGCTGATATTCATCCTGTGGTTGTGGTTCAAAGTGCCTTCATCATTGTACCTGGTTCAAGCTCCCCAAACAAACATCCCAGAGCTTTTCAGGTTTTTCTATGTGAGTGAAATTAACTTCTTCCTCTTCAGATGAAATTTAAATATCAAATTCTTGACTCTTTCAAGAATGCAGTTTTTCTAGAAATTTAGAAATGAGTTGTGAGGTGACTGGATGCTAGAGAAGGTAAAGACCCTCCAGGAAGACTTTGGAAAGTGAAATGCCAGGTGAAATGAGGTTTCTTTGAAGGGCGGTTGTGACTGGTTTCTACAGGCCTCATTCTCCATAGTCACCCACAGCTGTCTGATCGCCTCCCACAACACCCTCTTTTCTCGTCTGCTCCAGCCACACTTTGTACCCTCTATGTACTTCCTTGGGACCTTTTGTCAGTAGTAGTGATTTCAAAAGTGCTGACACTTTGTGTCTGTGTTCCAGGCATTCTTATATCTTTAGTCTCATTTTATCCTCACTGGTACAGATCTACTGGTACAAGGCTACTGTACTATTCTTAGTGCCTGCCTGTTCTTATGTCTGCAGGCTGGGTTCCAGTATGTGTGATTTCAAGGTACAAACCAGCAATTTACATTAAAACACTGACCCACACACAACTAGGTGTGTTTGTCACTCTGGCTTTACAGGGGAGAAAACGAAGGCTCATAGATGCTAGCTAACCCTAGTCCCAAAGCCAGTCTGGCTGGGTGACTGGATTCTACTGAGGCCCCACTTAGGCTGTGTGCACCTGTTGAGGGCAGGGCCTGATCTTCTAAGACGTATAACACAAGACAGTGTAAGTAGAACCTACACAATAATCAAGAGTCTGTTTCTGGAGTGTGCACATGAGACTGTATACTTAGCAACACGTTAAACTTGCATCTGTAACAAAGGATACTAAATATCTGTGTATGTGCATGTTAAAGGAATTTAAGTACAGTGTTTATGGAGTGCATTCTGGCTATCAGAGCTGTCGGTTCAGTATGACTAAGTTTATAAGGAGCAGATTTGGAGCTATTTTGAAATACAATGCCACTGCATTTCTCAGGCATCTAAGTGGCAGTAGTGATAGGTAGGCAGTGGCCAGGCTATATGCCATCATATGTTTATGTTCAGATGGGTGTCTGCCTAAAGCAGGATGTATGTGGCCACATTTAGGGAGTTATTACTTGAGAAACTCTATACCTATCTCCTGAAAGAGATGAACCATGTTACTCATCTGTCTCTTTCTTCACAGACCACATGGGTAAAAATCTTTTTTTTAATTATTTGGTAATTTCAGTTCTATGATTATCAAATCGCCTTTGATTTAAAATCGTGTGGTTTAAAAGCTGGGTGTGGTGGCTCATGGTACAGTCTGAGCACTTGGGAAGATGAAGCAAGACATGAGTTAAAGGCCAGCCTGAGCTAAATCATGAGACTCTGCCTCAAAAAAAGGGAAAAAAGATGGTTTAAAGTTGCTTTCCAGTGCTTCACTTATTTTGCATCAGCAAGATTTGTTATTTACTGTTTGCTTGTCATTATGCTAATCAGTAGGAAATATCACAAGAAGATAGATGTCATCCTCTCAAAGAAAATGATAGTAATAGCATACTACAAAATGTATTGCAGAAAATGCAGGTAGCTTGAGAGCACAAATAAAAGTAACACTTATTTCCATCTCAATAGATTTCGGTTTTGGAAATTTCTTTAAAACTGGTGAACTGCTGGCAACATGGTGTGGCAGCCCCCCTTATGCAGCCCCTGAAGTCTTTGAAGGGCAGCAGTATGAAGGACCACAGCTGGACATTTGGGTATTGCTTTGTTTTGCTGTGTTAAATCTGTCTATAATGATCACTGGTTCTTGGGCCTTCCTAAAAGCTCCTGGTACTTAGCACATGAATGTGCTCACCCCACCTCAAGCCTCTGGACAGTAACTAGTCAGAGCATTTTGAAATGGATCCCTAGAAGTTCTAGGGACAGATGGTACCCTCCTAATAGCAGCAGCGATTTAAACTTAGTGAGTAAAATGATCAAAATCAGATCATTGGTATGTATTGTATGAACAATAGGCATTCAAACTTTTTCAAGTTTTGAAAAATTAGTTTGGACAGGAATTTTTCAGTCCATATGGTTTTTAGAGCCTTGACGATGTTTAGGAAAGCAGAGTGTTTGACGTTCTCTGGGCAAATGGCTGCATCACTTTCTTCCAGAGCATGGGCGTTGTTCTGTATGTTCTCGTCTGTGGAGCACTGCCTTTTGATGGACCAACACTCCCTATTTTGAGGCAGAGAGTTTTGGAAGGAAGATTCCGGATTCCGTATTTCATGTCAGAAGGTAACAAGCTATGCATCATATTAATTGTGTATTAGAGAATATGTGCTTCATGAAGTCCCAACCAAAGCTTTCCTTCTGAGAGTGTGGGTACCAAATGAAATGACTGAGTCACCTTAAAAACCATGGAACTTTCAGATTTCTTCCCTGTCACAGAACAGAAGTTACCCAGATTAAGAACAGCAAGTCTTCTCATTCACTCTGGGTCTGTAAATGTTCCAGGTTTATTTTAGACATACAGAGGCATTTTGGAGAGAGAAATAGACTTACAACCACTTTAAGTATGACATGGATTTGCAAAATTAAAAGTTTTATGTTCGAAGTCATTTGGCAGAACTCTGGTAAATTAGGTTGAAACACCACAGCCCTTGCCTGTCTTACCTTGGATGGTTGCATTGGAAGCAGGTAGAGTCTTCCATGGTTTGCATCCTTACCTCTTGTTCCCACAAGCAGTAGTAGTGCTTCTAATTAGTTAAGATACTGGATCGTGGAGACATGTAATTTGGGTCTTGCCTTGCTGCTTGATAACTTTGGCTAGTCTTAATCTTCTCTCTCCACTTCAGTTCCCCAACGTCCAAGTGGAATTAACAGTGAGAATGATTAAGTTACTCTATACAAAGCACTTAGTACAGTCCTGCTGTCGACCAAGTCAGCTAGTGCTCAGAATTGCACAGCTTGCCCAGTGCATTCCAAGGCCTAAGTTTCTATGCTTCTTCCTCGGCCACACTCATGATAAGCAGCAGCCGCTGGAGAGAACTCATTGCCTCACATGAACCAGCCATGGATAGGATTGGTAGCACTGAGGATTGGATTAGCACACTTGTTCTAGGAATGAAGCTTAGATTTTTTTCCCCCTTAATGGAAACCAGGATCTATGGTTAGATGTGTTTGAGAAATGTACTAGAAAGGCTCATTGAGCACACAGACCTGTTCTCTCCTGCTTTCCTAAGTGAATTTGACTCTTTGCTTACCATGTGAATTTGACTAACTTATTTTTCATGTATTCCTTTACTCATTGACCTTCTGCTTTCCAGTGGAGGAGTCCAGCAAAGAGGCCCAAAGTGCCAGGGAACCCATGTGACTTTTATAACGTTGTGTTTTCTGTAGAGTGTGAGCACCTTATTCGAAGGATGTTGGTCCTAGATCCTTCCAAACGACTAAGCATAGCTCAAATCAAGGAGCATAAGTGGATGCTCATAGAAGTTCCTGTACAGAGACCTATTCTCTATCCACAAGAGCAAGAAAATGAGCCATCCATCGGGGAATTTAATGAACAGGTTCTGCGATTGATGCATAGCCTTGGAATTGATCAGCAGAAGACTATTGAGGTAAAGTGTCCCCGAGATTTGGCCGAAGATATTTGAATTTCTCTGTATGTCGTGATAGTAGTTTCGTGTTCACACCCACCATCCTGGGCTTCTTAACAACACATTTCTCCCAGCACCTGCATGTTCCCTTCCATGTTCCTGGTAATCACATCAGGCTCTGTGTCTCTCTTTTTTTCATTTTAATTTTATTTATATATCTTTATTTTGTCATTTGTGTGTATCAGAAGGCACTGTATGTCCCTGTGGAGAACTAAGGGTAACTTCAGGAATCATCCTGGATTGCTTCTACCTCCTTTTTACCTCTCTCTAGGATTCCCAGGTTTCACCCACCAGGGTCAGAAGTTCAGCCTTAGCCTTAGCCATTTCTGCCTGGCATTTTTACATGGGTCCTTCCGCTTGCCAGGCAGATGTTTAACCCCTGAGCCATCTCTCCAGCCCCCTCTCTATTTCTTTGTACTCAGTCTCTTTAAGTTCCTTCCTTATCCCACCTGCCAGAAAAGGTTTCCCATCCCATCCCATCCGGCAGGTTTTCACAGGACTCAGAAAAGGCTAAGATATTCACTTTAAAAGCAGCATTGAAAGTTTTTTCCAAGAAGCAGCATCGGTTCCCACTGTGTCGTTTCATATTGGAATGTGAGTGTGCAGATGGACCAAGACTAAGAACTGAGCATGGAACAAATAAGGTATCAGATTTAAGGAAGCCAGAAGGATTTAAGAGAACCAGAAAAACAGGGTTGAAACAGGTGGGGCCCTGATTTGAAAATATTACTGATTATAGAACTGAAAAGATCATAAACCTAGAAAATTCATCCTGATTTTTATTCCCGTACTCTAATATTTGCATGTTAATAGGATGTGCATCACACCTCCATAGCAGCACACAGAAAAGCACAAAGCAGTCCAGCCGAAGGGGCCTAAGGAGAAGGAATCCCAAAGCCCTCGTTGGCTCGGAAGACCAGGCTCAGCCCAGCGGCCCTGCTGCCTATTGCAGCCATGAGCGAAACCAAACTGGCCTTAGCCCTCTGCTCGCTGGCGCCCAGTGATGTTTCCCTGCACTTGTCCATGACATAGATCCACACTGGCCCCTGCCGAGGGGTCCTGGCCTGGGGCACCCCTGAGGGTGCTGCACGGCCGTGGCATTCACACAGAACTCATGCAGCTCGTCAGTGGGATGAGAATAGTTACTTGTTTCGGGGTTGCATTGGCATCGTGGGAGAGAGCTGGCAGGCTGGATATTGAAAAGTTTGTTTTCAAGGTTTCCAAAGGGTGGGACTGCAAAAACAAGAGGAAAGTATTACCTCGGAACAGAAACACAGTGTGTCACCGTCAGGCACTCAGATCCTTTCTCCAGCCCAAAGCCATGACCAGAAAGCTCCCTGACGCTTCCACAGTTCAGCCCAGAGTTTTTAGTGGTTTCAGCTTGAAATGGAGCAGTGGGATTAGAACTTTCTGGCTCAGGAAGATGACCAGCCTTACATCTAGTTACAGTCGTGGGACAGAACCACGCAGCATCCTTAGGAGGCCACCTGTGGCAGTGATGACTTTGTCTCTCAGGGCAGAAAAGAAAGTGGATTCCTGATCGTGCAATAGGATCAGACGGTCATTTGGAGGTGTTACCCTTGATGTAGGTCGTACCAGATATTTGGAATTGTATGCCTTCTGGCTAAATTCGAGAATGGATTTCATTCTGAGGCATACTTTGTTATTGTGTTATTAATTTTTTAATTTGGAAGTACCTCTGCATCTAAATTCAGTGAGTGATTGCAAGTCCATGCACTTGAGCAGAGATTGCGTTAATGGAGCCTGTGACCGAATCTGTTCTGTATTTTCTTACGAGAGGCAGAAGAACAGGGCTTTGTGATTTTATTTGGTTTATATGGTTTCCCTCCCTGCACCCCCTTTAAAAAGGTCACTGAGTAGATTTTCATGGTTCTCTGCCTTCAGCACCTGTGTTCTTCTCAGTCCTTGCAGAACAAGAGTTACAACCACTTTGCTGCCATTTATTTCTTGTTGGTGGAGCGTTTGAAGTCACATCGGAGCAGCTTTCCTGTGGAGCAGAGACTTGATGGCCGCCAGCGCCGACCTAGCACCATCGCTGAACAGACAGTTGCCAAGGTAACGTTCTGTAGCCAGTATTCTCATCTGTGCACATGCCTATTCATGGCTGACACAATTTCATTGGGTACTGCAGAAGATGGGGATTTCAGCTGTGCTCCGCTTTTCTGGAAAGTTTTAGCTTCTATAACTTACTGATTCTTAAAAGTTTTATTACTTTCCACCTTTAAGGATTAACTTTTTTTCTTTAAGAAATTATATCTTTGGCTGGAAGATGGCTAGGGGTTAAAGTTAAAGCCTTTGCCTTGCAAGCAAAAGGACAAGACCCCATGTAAAAATGCCAGTTGGATGTGGTGTGAGCCCTAAAAGACAAAGCCTCGGAAACCTCAGAGCAAAGAATAAGGAGATAGAGCAATCCAGGGTGATTCCTGAAGCCATCCTTGGGCCTCCACAGGCACATGCACTCAGGTGTCCTCTTACACACATGCCTGCTCATGGACACCCACACACACGGAAAATAAAGTACATTTTTAATCATTTACTAATATTGAGAATTAATGTAGCCCGTGAATTCAGTTTCGTTTAACAATATATTTTTCATTTAACAAAATGACATTCGTGGTATTGCATTTACTGTGTCCAAGCTCCTGTTTGGCATGAAGGTCTAGAAATGTGTGGCTCAGAGTCTCTATCCTCAGAAACATACTATAGGCATAGACAAGATGAGATCACAGTCATTCAGAACAAAGGAAGATAGTCCTAGTCAAGAGCTGAGGAGAGACAGAGGCATATCTCAGCCGGCATGATGGACTCACTAGGGAGATGCAGTGCTTGAAGGTGTTATGGACGAATATGAGCCAAGCAGAGGTGCTCGTGTGGCCAATGGAGATTCGGTTAGCCAAGGACATTTCACCTGAAGAACAGGGAGTAAAAAGGGGAAGCTATATTGTGAAGAGCTCTGAATGCCAAGGTAAAGAAAGAGTTTACTTACAATGGGAAGATTCACCGTTGGACAAGACCTTCCATTCAAGGCAGGACTGCTGCGTCTAGGAACTTATTGCAATGAGACTTGTCCTTACCATAACTGCAAAATGACTGACAACTGACACACCAACGTGCTCCCACAGACTATCCAGGAACTGGAGAGATAAGGACATATAGTGGAAACCTTGGGGACTAAGCTGGATGAGGGAAGAGGAATGCCCCTATCATTGGGGTGGCCTGAAAAGACAACTTGGTATGCCACAGAGGCCTGGACCCCCACAAGCATACACAAGCCAGAGGGGAACCCTGGGGTCCATAGAAGCATATAGGCAGGAGGGTGGGAGGGAGTGGGAGGAATTGAGGAAAGGAAGGGAGGGAATAGGAGACAGGGAGATGGAGGGAAACAGGGATGAGTACTCAATATGCTCGTAAAAATAGAAAAATTAAAAATAAGCATACAATATACAGAAAGTATTCATAGTCTTGAAAACATATGATATTCAAAAATTATTTTAAAATAAAAAATACAAAAAAATAGACAATGACATATTCCCAAACTTTAAATGTAATCTACATTGCATGTAAAGAACATAAAATAAAAAATGGAAAAACAAAAATTTACTTACAACTCAGAAAGCAGGAAGGAATTCTGAAGCTGTTAGGCAGAAAAGTGATAGAATTATCCTTTCTGTAGCTAAGCAGTCTGAGAGCAGTGGGAGGTTGTTGTAGTATTTAAATGAATGCAGACGACTTAATATGTGCTAGAGGAAACAGGAAGGGCAAGTAAGACACCGCAGTAGGGTGGACCTGGGTGAATGTGGCCACGATTCAGAGACACGGCTCCATGTAGTGGCTAAATGCAGTGACTCCAGAGCAAATCCCAGATTCTGCATTTCCTCCGTGACATTCAGTATGTTTCGTGGGTATGTTCAGTATCTCAGTTTGTGGCACATGCGATGTGACACAAATAGTTGATATTCGTGAAGCATATCAAACAGTAGCGGGTCCGTGGCGCACGCTGCAGAAGCCTTGGCTCCATACACTGGGCTGGAGCTGACTCTCCTGGAACCCCAGCCGGGCACAGCAGTGCATTTCTCGGTTCCCAGGACAGAGGCCAGGGCTCAGGACATTTGGGTTCATCTGTGTAGAAGCGGGACAGGATTGTTTGCATTCTCATGCACTTCTGTGAACAATTCTAATTGTTCACCCTGAACTTAGCAGCAGAGGAATTTTGACTTTGTGTCTCTTTGGCAATTTCGTAAAAATATTCAAGGCTTTAAGAAAATTTTGCACTGGCTTCTTCTGAACATACCATGAAAAAAATAAGAAAACAAAAACCTTGATTTTTAATAGGCAAATTGTATATTCTTCTTATATACTTTACAAAATAATGTATTAATATAAATGTAAGGAAAATGTCCTTCAGAGTTTCTCAGCTAGAAATCGTGAGATCTCATGGTGTCCTTCCCAACTATAAATGTGGCCCATTGAAGGGCAGGAAGAAGGGGCACCCCAGTGCAGGGGGAGCCCCCCCAAGTTCCTTTGTTTTTCTTAAACATGGCACAAGTGCGAGTAGCAGTCAGAGCAGAGCTTGGTTCTGAGCTCCGTGCTTGTCGGCATGCATATTTCTTCACACCAAAGTCCCTTCAGGCAAATCCTTCAGGTAACTCAAATCATATTTAATTTGGCTTAGGATTCAGGTGTGTGTCATGGCTTCTTTGTTAACTTTGTTTTTTTTATTACCAAACACACCTTGAGTTTTTACTTTATGCATTGACCCAAGTTAACACGGAATCCTGCTCACTGAACTTCATTCAGATGTATCTAGTTCTAATGGAAGTCTTAATGGCTCACCTACCTATCGACCATCACAAGCACCTTCTGGATGCTAAATATGGGGTACCGCCATTGAAGAAATGTTCCCTTTCCTCTGTATTTTAGTTTACAGCTTGTTAGAAAATAAAATAAACAGATTCCTGTGGGTTTTTTGGATTGTAAATATACTTAAGGTTTTAGTAGAGCTTATTTCAACACACTAATGTTCTGAAAATATTTTTAAAGAAAGGGCATAATCACAATTGAAGAAACACCCAAAACAGAGGTCACTCCATAGAACTGATATAGATTTAAGTTGCATGTGGGTAGGAGTGATTGCTGAGGTCAGCATTTCTGAGATCTCGTGTCCTTAAATACAAAGGGGAAATACAATCACTACCAACAGACAGCGAGATAACTTGTGGCAGCACTTGGATTCAGCAAAGTAGAGTGCTCTTCTGCTGGACAAAATTCCAGCACATAAGGAGTCATTGTACTTTTCTTTACCATCTAACAGCCAGAAACTTGGCATCTGATTGGTTTCAGGCAACTATTTAGAAAAAACAAGTTTTGCCTTTTCTCATGAATTCTGACTGGTAAGTGTTTCGTTTGTTTTTATTTGAGCGAGAGAGCACCACACGCATGCCATGTTGCACAGGGGGTGTTTTATTATTATTTTAGAGCTTCATACGTGAATATAATACATTGATGATATATTTATGCTTTGTCCCCAATCTCATTTTCTTATTTTCTCTTTTCCCATTACAACTCTTCTTCCCTGGCGGCTTCTCTCCCATTTTTTTGTCTTTTATGGACCACTGAGTTTTGTCCAGGCTGCCTTCGTCAGCATGTCCCCGAGCACCTGTGGAGCATGAATCCTGTGTCAGTGGGTGGACCGCTGAGGAAAGCAGCTCTCCACCCCACCACCATACACTGCCGTAGAAAATACAGTAGGAACATATGGGGAACATACCCCCCTTCCTTGAAATTCTAACTTTAAATGCTACCTGAAAACAAAACCTCATTTATTATGCTATCTAATTGCTATAGTCTTGGAATCAGATTCAGATTAGAGACAGGAAAAAGGAGTTAACAATTCTAACCTGAGCACTTTAAGTGACTCTTTCATAGAAAAAAGGGTTCAGAGAAGCTAGGATCTCATGCTGTTTTGTCCCCTTTGTTTATTTGAATTTAAAAGTCACCATCATGTATCCCTTGAAATGTCTGTGGCAGGGAAAACAAGCCCTCCTGCCTTCCAGGGTCTGGCAAGATGATAGTTCCCTTGCGTGTGTGATAGGTAATTCTGGCACTTTGGAGGGCTGGGGAAAGTGACTTCGTTTTAAAATTGATCATTGCTAGTTGTCATAAGATGTTCTTTTAAAGGATTTTTAAAAAAATATTTTATTTAGAGGTGTGTGTGTGTATCAGAGGGCACTGTGTGACCCTGTGGAGAGCAGGGGTGACTTCAGGGATCATCCTGGATTGCTTCTACCCCCTTCTTGCTTCACTCTGGGATTTCCCAGGTTCCACCCACCAGGGCTGGAAGTATAGGCCAGCCAGCATCATTTCCATCTGGTGTTTTTACGTTTGCGTGGGACCTGGGATCCGAACTCAGGATCTTTTGCTTTCGAGACAAAGTCTTAACCCCTGAGCCATCTCTCTAGCCCTTAAAGAATTTTTTTAAGGACGGCATTAATGCTTGTTCACTTGAAGTAGTTAACAAAGGAAACTGAGAATGAGCTGAACCGTGAGGAAGCCAGGGGTGGTGACACATGCCCATGTCAGGAGTTCAAGGCCAGGCTCAGGTACGTGAGACTCTGTCTCAGAAACAAACTTCCAGTCTCTCTGTGGTAGGCTGATTTCCGAACAGCTTCTTGCAGTAGCATTCCCTTCCCATTGCTCTAGCAGACTGTGAATCTTCTCCAAGGAAGGAGACCTTCCTGTCACCCCCCGAGTAATTGCTGCTTCCCTCTTCCTGTGAGGGCAGGAAAGACTTCGTGTGTCTTGTGCTTAGTTACTCGTGGAGTTGTGTTTCTTTGTCGTGGAAGCTGGGACTTTTCCGTTCCTCCTTCTATCTTCCCAGCGGTACAGGTAAAGCAGTTTGTTTATTGCGCTGAAACAGAAGCATCCTTTGACTCTTACAAAGACAATCTTTCTTGTTAACTTCATGAAAGTTGCATTTCTTGCCATGGGACAGAAACCAAATTCTGTGCAACCTATTTGAAAATATCCGATTATTGAGACTTTCAGTTTAGTGCCTATACTTTATACATACATACATGTATGTACATAAATCAAGTTTTTTCTGAAGTTTTTAATGAATACCTTTCCTTAATTATCCCAAGAAGAATTCCTTTGCTCTGAGAACCTTACATGCACCAAACAACTAGTGATGTTCCCGTGTGTCTGTTCTTGCCGTATCTGCAGGCACAAACTGTGGGGCTCCCAGTGGCCATACAGTCCCCGAACGTGAGACTGATGCGATCTACCCTCCTCCCACAGGCATCCAATGTGGAAGCCTTTTCGTTTCCAACATCCAGCTGTCAGGCTGAAGCCGCCTTTATGGAAGAAGAGTGTGTTGATACTCCAAAGGTAGGATGGGTGTGCTTGAGAGACTTGAGAGAGCATTGGGCCAGTGTTGTGGTACATTGATAACTCGTGATTTTTCTCATTAATCAGGAATGTTGCTCTTGTGAAGAACTGTAAAACCTGGTGAACTCTCATCCTTGTTCAGTCGTGTCTGTTAAATAGCAAAGCTTATCAGAAAGCATGTGTACTTCTCAAAATCTCTCCTCTCTCTTTCCTTAAACAGTTCCTTCTCTAAGTTTTGAGATTCCTCACAGAAGTTTGAGTGGGTTGGTTGGTTTGCTCATTTTTAACATTGTAATTTTGAAAACAGAAAGTTACCTGTTAGGCTAGGTTGAATTTTGTTATCACTGCCCGTCTTCTGCTTAGCACACTGTAGTTACGAAATGGTAGGCCATTTGCCTGGCTGATCATCCTTTTTGGTCAAGCATGACATGCTCTGAAGAGTTAAGTTTGCATTTGCTGTGTTGCACCTTGTTGACTATCAGGATATGGGAGATGACAGCTTCTTTGAGGCCATATTTTTTTTAACTTAATGTGTGCTATATATCCTTGGCATCAAGTGACACAGAGGATCTTAGCAGTGGGCACCAGGCGTCCTAAGAGTATTGTCTTGGGGTGTGTTCAGACTGCTCTTTGTTAAGCTGCATGAACTGGGGCAAGGTGACTAAACTAACCTCTTTGAATTTTATTTTTCTCTTGTATAAAATGAGACGGCCAGCTTTATGAAAATATTGAGAGAATTCGGTAGGACAGTCTGAAGTTTGAAGCAGATTTTAAAGAGAGTCAATAAATATTGGTTTCCTGTGTTTTAGATCTCTTTAGGTAATAAAAAGATAGCCTGGCATGAACTTAGCCTAAGTCGACTACACTGTGTTCTAGCAAAAAAAGAACATTGTGTGAAACTGAAAACAGCGTGTCTTAATAAAATGTGAGCCATGATTGGTCTCAGAGGAGGTTAAAGTCAAAGTAAAGCAGCAGCAGGGGCATTGCTTTTAGTAGTTCGTCGGAAAAGTTTGGGGTGAGCCACCAGAACAAGGAGTGAAATCAGGTGAGTAGAAACTAGGGTGCAATATCCTCACTAGAGAAAAGCCTCTGTAAGAATAAGCTATAGGAAATCTGAGGTCCTTATAAATCAGAGAAGTTGCTCAGCTTGAGGAGGAGAGCATATGAATGGAAACTGTATGGAGCAAAGGTGCTTGATTTAGCTCTGAAAGGCAAGCCAAGCTGCCTGGACTTGTTCACTAGGTACGTGCTCTTGATGTAGCTGTGTAGTATCAGGTGAGACCATCAATAGACTTGGGCCGAAAGTTTCGGACAAGAAGGTATTGCATGCCTGCTGTGCTTATAAAATTCACCTGATGGTTCTCTAGCCTGACCAGCCAGAGGATGAGGAAAATGGGAGTTGAGCATGTGTCCATGAAGGAGGGGTGTGGTAGAGCTATGGGAGCGCCAAGGAAACAGGAGGGATTGGTAGAAAGGAGTTGGGCACGAAACAGGAGAGGGAGAAAGAAGCCAAGCTCACAGCAGCATTTTGAGTCTGATGACTGGGACTGCAAGTGCCTTTCGTTCAAGACTCTACATCAGGCAGAGTCCTCAGTGGACGGTGAGCTTAACCGGAGCCCAGCACAGTAGCTGATGCCAGGCTGCCGTAGCAGAGTTGCTGAACAGGCATAGGTGGCATCGATGCCCCTGAGGAGTCCATTTCCTTGGACAATACGATTTCTATCCCTGCAGTTGCCTTGCATGGCAAGTAGCTTTACATATCACTGTTACGTTCATGTGTAGAAATTTAGACATAAATGCAGGCAGCATAATTTATTTCGAAGCTCTCATTCTCCCAAATTAAAATGCAATGTGCTGAAGTCTTGTCTGTGAGGGCATCAGGCCCAAAACACAGATTGGGCCCTGTCTGCCGTAATATATAGGGCAAGCTATTTTTAAAGCTTGTGATTGTTACAGTAGCTAGGAAACAGACAGGAAATGAATGGTTTTGCGAAAGATATAGACAGTCACTAGATGGTATATTTGCATTTGTAAGAAAGAGTGCCACGCTGGAACTGGCCCCTGCTGGCAGTGCCACCCTGAGACTCAGCCAGGCCACAAACACCTGCAGGTCGACGTCAGCACAAGTGCTTGTTCTTTCTTCCTACTGCCTCTGTCTTCGAGTCCCGCAGATCGGTGCGTGCACACAGGCTCTCCGATGGAAAGACAGCTCTTTTGTTCATAGCACTGCACACGCATTTACCATAGCCTGTTTGTTTCCTGAAAGGTGCACCGTAGCGGTGCATATTGCTAGCTTTGTTCCTTATTCCAGTCAAGGACTATTATTGTACATCTCAAAGACTGCTCACCTTACCTCCCCTTAAATGTCAGTAGAATTCGTACAGGAGTCTGGATTGAAACTTTGGCAGGGATTCCTGAATGTAACTGAACTCCCCGAGCAACAGAACCATGCAGGAAGCAGGAGCAAGCCCTATGGTGAGCTTCCTCCTGGGTGCTTCCTCACACACACTGCACTTCTTTATTACATCGACACACACATTCCAGTCCATTCTTAACATCTTGCTATAATGAAGGGACTTTCAAGTTGATGCCTTCTTTAGCTGGATGATAGAAGGGACTTGTGCAGTAAACCGTAAGAATACACGTGTAGCAGATGTGCTTCATATCTGACTACATCTTAGCAACTTTCTAAGAAAACAGCACACATCAGAGGATATCTAAAAAGCAAATACACCAAACTGTCACTAGTGTTATCTTCCAGGACTTCGGGGGAAGAAATTACACTTTTACTTCTGAATTTAAACTTGAAAACAAATTGTAACTTAAGTAAAAATTAAAGAACTAATAATCATCATGCCATAAAATATCAAAGAGAGCTAAAAATAAAGATTCATTCATACTTCCATTATTCAAAGATAGGCCTGTTTTGTTGTAATGCTACACCGTGGTGGGTAGATGCATCAGGTATAAGGTAGCCTAGTATGTAGGAAGACTTTCTAGATAAAAGTATTTTCTATCATGTTCTATCATGTGTCCTTTACCTAACAATACATCCTGAGACTTTTCTCCATGTCGTGAAATGCTTTTGAGAGCAGTTTGAACAGCAGCGTGACCTTACTTTAGTCAGCCCTGATCTTTTGTTGAGGTCAGATATGATGTGACATGTGTGATTATGGTGCATAGTTTCATGTCTAACTCTGTGATTGTGATGCCTCAGTTGTCTGAGGTAATTTCCAAGCCAAATGTGATGGTCACGCCTGTGACTTCAGCACCAGGAGGGGTGCCTCAAGAGTCCAGGGGCACCCTGGGCTGCGAAGCAAGACACGGTCTCTGTGCTTTTTTCGCCTGTGTATCTACTTTGCCTCAAGTATCTACTTTGCCTCAAGTGCTAAAAAATACTTTTTATGTGGTATAGTTTTATTCTTTCATTACTTTAAGTCATTTTCTTTTGTGAAGAATTAAAAGCATAAAATGTTTGGAACTGGTAAATGTTAAGGTAGTATAGTCATTTTTATAAATCATCTTAATTGATGCAACAACAGTAATCCTATTTTACAAATGAAAGCCAAATTAAGTTTGCTGGAATCTAAGGAGCTCACTTGAGAGCTCTGAGCCCACAGCGCCTGCTCAGCAAGCGCTAGAATTGCTGGGCGGTAAATGAGGCTCATCTGGCTGCAGGTGGAGGGTGCAGGTAAATGCAGCTCATCCTGGCTGCAGCTAAGCATGCCAGGCCATGCTGCTCACTTGCCATCACAGATACCACCAGCTGCTGGCTTCATGGATTAAACTCAGAGTTGTATTTCTCATAGTTCCGGAGGCCAGCAATCTAGGTGAAGTCTCAGCCAATTTGGTTTCTGATGATGGTCCTCCTGGACTGCAGGCAACACCTTCTTTCTCTGTCTTAAGACTCATGATCTTTCCTCTGCCCAGAAGGATGGTTGGGAATAACCTCTCTGGTAGTCAGAGGTTTTTTACTTTATTTTGACCTGTTTACGTGAGATAGAGTCTCACTCTAGTCCAGGCTGTCTTCAAACTGTCAACCCTCCTGCCTTGTCCACCTTAGTGCTGTGTCCTTTCTTACACAGATCTATCTGACTGAGCCTCACTTTTAGAGGCTTCCATCTCCAGGTAAAGTCACCTTGGGATTTAGGGTCAATAGCTGAATTTAGGGAAGACACAAACATTAAGTCCCCAACAGTCTGAAGTCTAATTTGAGGCAGGCCCAAGGGCTTTTTCAGCTAGGGTTAGCCTCCAAGAACTTGACTCCTACATATCTGTCTTCCATTACATAGAGGTCTCTGAGACACAAAAAGCAACTTACTAGAAAATGTACATTTCGCCCACATTTTGGAATCTTGTCGTTTAGGTCAGTCCTAGATTATTTCCTAGAACAAAAGTTTTTATTTCCAGCAGCTTCAGTCACCTACGTCAACTCAATATTTTAGTCATACATCCTGGAATTGAGGCTTATCAAACTGTCTCAGTAGATAGTTAAGAGGCCTAGAAGTATGAGTCGTTGCTCATTCCTTCTTGCCAGAAGACTTCTCTGTGTTCCCTTATGATATAAGTCCCTGGTAAGTTGGCACGCGGCATGACAACCAACCGCTTCAGGAAATAATTTGAGGCTAAGGGTGCTCACTCTGTCAACTCAGAGCCACCCCACCAGGTCCTTGTGCTCATCGACCTGCCCCACAAGCACTGTTTCCTAGTGGAGCCAGGTGAAAAGTAAGAACAGTGCCATTGGACCATTGTTTGATAGCTGTACCAGGAAGACAATGAATTCAGACCCCCTTCTGGTTTAGAAGGAGAGATAAATCTATAAGGGGACGTTCAGGTAAAATTGCAAATTCAGACCTGTCAGATGTTCTGAATGACTCAGGAATAGGTAAGTCTCCTATTTGGACAGAGCCTGCTTATGTGGCAGATCGTAGAGGAAGTGTGTGTAAGAATTTGGCAGAGGCTGAAAGTGTAAGGGCTTCTCTTGCTTTCTTTGTTCTCAATTGGCTGTGACCAGCCCTAGCAAACTGTGCTAGCAGTCAAGGAGTCCAGCCTGAGGGGGGCCATCTGTGTCCTCTCAAGTGAGCTCTTGTGCCTCTGACAGAAACAGCAGCGCTCCTCAGCAGCTTTCAGGTGAACGTACCTCTGAGAACTGACTGCCCGCCGAGTTCCTGAGCAGCCAGTCACTGGGGAGAAGGGATTGATTTCCACAGGGGAGTAGTTAGGGTAATGAGGTAAGTAATTGCCTCTTCTTTGGTGCTTTTACCAGCCAGACTCAAAACCACAACTCCCCTTTGTGTGCTGCGCTTGCCATTAGGTTGGCTTGGCAGCTGTGTGGGACGGCAGGGAATGCTCACTTAGGTCTGCAGGGAGCGGTCCCACGGGACGGGCTCCAATACACCCGTGAACTGCTAGAGGAAGGAGAATCCTTGCACTAGGGCTTAATAACTTCTGCCAGGGTCTGGGACCCCATTTATTATCTTATAGTGGAAGGTTTTGACTGTTTGCCAGTTGATCCCCCTCCCCCAATCTTGTCTGTGGTATCTGTGTGTCCTCAGGCACATAGAACCAGTTTCAAAACTAAATCAAATGGGCAAGAACTTAGTTATATGTACAGAGAAATATGTCTAGAACCAGGATGTTTCGTGGTTGAAAAATGAGGATGTTGGTGGCCACTCTTAGCTATGAACCACCTGCTTTAAAAGAAAAAGAAAAACTCCTCTTCCTCTTTGATTCCTTATTTAAAAATAAATAACTGGTAAGCCTCAAGCTAACCCACCCTTATTTATCTGTAAGCCACTAAAAGTTTTTATTGTAATGATGACTCAGTAACCTGGATGGCAATGTCAATTTTGGTCATAATGGGCTTTTGTCTTGAAGTGCTGTGGTTGACTCACATTATTCCTAATCACATATTATCTTTGGAAATAAATATGCACCCCTTTAATATTTGACTTGGTTTCTAGTTGGCTGTGTCTTGGTATTTCTTCTGCTATGAATTTTTCTGAGATCTCAGAAACACAGTAACCAATAGTTCTCCTCACGTGCATAGGTAAATGGCTGTCTTCTTGACCCTGTGCCCCCTGTCCTGGTGAGAAAAGGATGTCAGTCTCTGCCCAGCAACATGATGGAGACCTCCATCGATGAAGGTCTAGAGACTGAAGGAGAGGCTGAGGAAGACCCTGGTCATGCCTTTGAAGCGTTCCAGGCCACACGCAGTGGGCAGCGCCGGCACACACTGTCAGAAGTAACCAACCAGTTGGTCGTGGTGCCAGGAGCAGGTATGATGTCAAAGTAGTACCAAGCTAAACCTTCACAGCATCATTTCTTAGAATTACTGACCGTGTCTCCAAGTCCTGGAGTTGTGTCTACTTCCTTTTCCTTCATGGATCAGGCCTGCTCAGCAGCTAACAGACTGAAGCAATGTCTGAGTTGGCTCCCTTCACTTCAGGATTCACTGCATGCAATGTGCTTCCTAAGGGACTTCAGCTGCAGCGTCTCAAGGGCTTTCTCCGCCAAATTTGAGGATCTCTTGCATGTTAAGTAAGGTTCTACCGCTAAACTACATCCACAGATCCCTAGTCCTAAAAAAAAAAAAAAAAAAACTCCCTGTGTACCCAGACTAATCTGACACAAGCAATCCTCTGCCTCTGCTGCGGACAGTGCTGCTGTCAAGACTACACTTTGTCGTGCTTTGTATCCTGTCTTTAAAGAAGATGCTGTTGTTTTCAATTATATCTGTTTTGTTTTGTTTTGTTTTGTTTCTCTTAGGGAAAATTTTCTCCATGAGTGACAACCCCTCCCTCGACAGTGTGGACTCTGAGTATGATATGGGCTCAGCTCAGAGGGACCTGAATTACCTGGAAGACAGCCCTTCCCTGAAGGACATCATGTTAGCCAGTCCGCCCTCACCCCGCATGGCATCTCCTTTCATGAGCCTGAGACCCACCAACCCAACCATGCAGGCTCTGAGCTCCCAGAAACGAGAAGCCCACAACCGGTCACCTGTGAGCTTCAGAGAAGGCCGCAGAGCCTCCGACACTTCCCTCACCCAGGGTGAGAGCTTCAGTCCTGTGGCTTCGAGCACTTGCACAGGAGACTGTTACCCTGTTGGCATAAACCTCCAGTTCACACCAAAACAGGAGATTGTTTTGCTTCTTAAATGATTTGATTGTTGTACTTTTTCTTTTTTTCAGGAATTGTAGCATTTCGACAGCACCTTCAGAATCTGGCACGAACCAAAGGCATTCTGGAGTTGAACAAAGTGCAGCTGCTCTATGAACAAATAGGATCAGAGGCAGACCATAGCTTAGCCTCAGCTGCTCCTCAGCTCCAGGACCTTGCAAGCAGCTGCCCTCCGGTAGGTGTGCAGGCCATGCCAGCGCATCTCTGCATGAGGCTGTCTATGCTGTGGATGTGTGGTCTTCCGTTGAAGAGCTTTCTCCAGCCCTAGGCAAGCAGGATGCATGGCAGGGGGTTCCTTGCTGTTGCCTCTGACAGCTTGGACCCAGCTACACTGCACCCAGATGCTCAGTACCAGATGGAGACCTAGACAGGCTCAAGCTAGTTTTAGTTCACAGGACAGATTGTATGTGCATGACTATCTGTCTCGCTCAACCTTCCCCTACACACACTATGCACACACACATGAAAAGCTTCTTGCCACTATTTTTTATGTGAAATCACTTTATTAAGTGAAGCAAGAGGATCACCAAGCTAAGAATATAATAAGCATTGCTAGTTTTTTTTTAAACATGTCTTCTGCGCATTAAAGATACTGTAGTATTCTAGATCTGCATGAAGCAGCAGGATCCTGTGTGTTCTAATACTGACTAGGTATTACTTAACTACAGGAAGCACACATTCAGATTCTTGATAAGACTCTACCTATCGTTATTTAAAACCTTTTGAATGTTGGATTTCGTAGACTTTAGATTCCTCTACATCATTTGCAAAAGTGCTTAAACTAGAAATTGCAACTTTCTCATGTGGAAAGTTGAAGTTTCCACCCCCTTGTGCCTCAGGAGGAAGTGTCTCAGCAGCAGGAAAGTGTCTCTGCCCTGCCTGCCAGCGTGCATCCTCAGCGCCAGAGCCTGGAAACGCAGCACCTGCAGCACCGGCTCCAGGTAGGTCCTTCTGCCTGTTGCTCAGAAACTGGCTGATCTGGCTTTGTGCCACTTTGGTCCTTTACGCAGGCAGATCCAACTCTACTCTAGTACTTCTGAGATCAGACTTACACTCTGTGTTGGCAGTGGTGAAGAGAGGTGAAGATGTGCCACTGAGGTAGGAAAGAATAGACCAGACTTCTATGTTTCTGCTCTTAAACTAACTACTGAAGAATAAATAGGATGGAAATCTCAGGTCTGTAAGACGTTGACATGAGCTATCACTATGAAAACTTAAGAAATCGAACAGTGTATTTCCTGTTGAGAATGAATCACTCTATTCAGCAGGCACAAGGGCCTTCACTGTCTAAATCTGTTTTTCTCATTGTTCTACATGAATCTCAGAGTACTTGGAAAGCAGAGAGCAAGTGGGTCAGAACTAGATGCTCTTTCTCGGTCTCACTGAGCAGCCACCAGTGTCTTCACTGCATGGATTCTGAAGGCACATCTGGATCCACCATCCAGAAGGAAATCTGAAGGACACTCTGGGCTGCATCCTAGGTGCACAGTTTATAGTTACAGTTCTCTTTTTTTTTTTTTTTTTGTCTTCAGAAGCCCGGCATTCTGTCAAAGGCTCAGAATACATGTCAGCTGTACTGTAAAGAACCACCTCGGAGCCTGGAGCAGCAGCTGCAGGAGCACAGGTGAGGGTCTTAGACCACTGAGTTCACACAGCGTGAAGAATGCTATGTGTTGTCTTTTTCCATCCTTGGTTGTTGCTTCTAGAAACATGGGCCATTGCCCTCGGACCCAGATTTTTCAGGCATAATGCTGAGGGCAGTTCCAGCTTCCTGGAGTTAAAAGCCTATCGGCACCTCAGCCCCACATGCACTTCTGCTTTCCATCTCTCTTGAATATGATGAGCTATAAACTTTCAGAAGCAGCGGCCTGAAGCAATTTAAGTGACTAGTGCTGCCAAGGCCACTTCTTGTGCCCCCTGGTCTCACCAGTAGAAAAGCAGCTGTCCAAGGTGGAATTACTCTAGTCCACCTACCTGTGTCACCAGGCCTTATGAAAAATCAGCCTTTTACTCCGTTGGGAGAAAAACTTGAGAAAATGCATTTAGTGTTCCCTTATTGCTGGGAGGTCAGGTACCTTTTTTTTTTCCTTGCATGGGAAAGAGAAGTATAAGAATGGGAAGAAGTATAAGGTGCTGATATGGTGTTTCGTGCCTGTGATCCTAGCACTCAAGAAGCTGAAACAGGAGGATCACAGATATGAGACCAATTGATACCCAGTCCCCAAAACAAGACATAAAGAAAAAAATAAGAAAGGGTGGGAGACTAAAATTAATGTGTGGTATTGGGTTTGCGTGGCAATTTGGTTCCCTTGGATGTTAAGTGCTGTCCTTTGCTGTTGACAATTTAGGCTCCAACAGAAGCGGCTCTTCCTGCAGAAGCAGTCTCAGCTGCAAGCCTATTTTAACCAGATGCAGATAGCAGAGAGCTCCTACCCTCCACCAAGTCCACAGCTGGCTCTTACCCACCAGGAGGCTCCAGCGCCATCCCAGCAGCCCCCTCCATTCAGCCTGACTCAGCCCTTGAGCCCCGTTCTAGAGCCCACTTCTGAGCAGATGCAGTACAGCCCTTTCCTCAGCCAGTACCAGGAGATGCAGCTGCAGCCACTGCCCTCCACGCCCAGCCCCAGGGCTCCCCCCCCATTGCCCACACAATTGCAGCAGCAACCGCCACCCCCACCGCCACCCCCTCCACCACAACAGCCAGGAGCTGCTGCTGCCCCTTTACAGTTCTCCTATCAGACATGTGAGCTGCCGGACGCCTCTTCCTCCGCGCCAGACTTTCCCTCTCCTTGTCAGTATCCCGTGGATGGAGCCCAGCAGAGCCTCACAGGCACGGACTGTCCTAGGAGCCCAGGACTTCAGGAGACTCCTCCTGCCTATGACCCGCTGGCCCTTTCTGAGCTCCCTGGACTCTTTGATTGCGAAATGCTAGACGACGTGGATCCTCAGCACAATGGGTACGTCCTGGTGAATTAATCTTAGCACGGGAAGTGAGGTGGAGCTAGTGAGGGCAGACTGTATGATCCTATTTCAGTTCCAGCTTTTTAAATTCAGAACATATTTTCTTGCCTTTTCCATAGTGGGAAAAATCAAATTTCCCAACTGGCGTCAGAGGCCTTGGTAGGAGCGGAGGTGTCTCCTGCCTCTGTCCCACCACAGAATTTTCTGTGGCAAGGACTGGTACTTAGTTGGAGGCTAAAGCTTGTGCCCTTGGGTAAAGTGGAGCAAACTGTCCAGGGGAGCAGCAGCAAATCTTTGTATAAGATGGCAATACTCAGACCTAATTTTATATACCTCGCCACCAAGGGAAGCCCTGCTAGCGGCAGGAAGGTGTACCTAAGTCCATGTATAAAGCAGGACAGAAAGGTAACGTGCTTCAGTGAAGCCAAGCAGCAGCATATCGTGTCAAGGAGAAATCAAGAATACATAGTGGGATTCAATGCACGGGGAAATAAAGTTGTGTTTTGTCACTGAATCTTAAGTAAGTTTTTAGCCACTGGCACAGACTGTCCCCCAAACCGTCATAAAGCAAGGAGGCAGACACTGTTTCGGGGGCCACTAAATAGCAGCTTGTACTGACCCCTGAAACCTACAGTTTTCTGTCTTGGAGCAAGTGATGCATTTCCTCAAAGGCACCCATGGGTTATCAGTGCCAGAATGTACTCAGGGCTTCAGGGTGTGACCTTAGAGCCAGCAGGAGACCCTGCGCGGTGGTGACTGGAACAGGAAGCAAAGACGTGTCCACAGCACAGCTCTGGGCTGGAAGCAGTCTCCAAAGGAGACTTCAGCCTTCCTGTCTTTCTACACTGCAGCAGCCCTTTCAGTTTCTGCTACCTGTTGTTAGTAGCTCACTGGGCTTTGTGTATTTGGATGGTTTCATGTGAGGCTTACACATTTTAAGCATGTGAAGTGGTAGTGCGTGCCTTCTCCATCCCATCATTCTTTCTTTCTCTCATATAGAACCAAGTCTCCATATGTCCATGCTAAATCCAAAGTCACTCCAGCATTCCTAATTTCCCATAACTCTTACATGTATGAAGCATTCAAGTATTACAGCAGTATTCAGAGAACCATAGATATGTTAACCATTTAAGATATCATCTGCCGACATGTTACTAACTCCACCCTTAAAATTCCTTCATCAAAGTAAGTGAAAAACAGATACTACAGCTAGTTAAACTAGAAACCTAGAAGTGATGTGTAATCGGTCATGAGTGACATCCAGGTGTTATCACTCAGTATTATTTATAAAAACTATAATTTCTGTTCTTTAGAGTGGCTTGTCCCATCAGCAGATGAATGCGCTAAGCACAAAGCATCGTCCATAAAGCACAAGAAGAGCTGCCACACTGATGCTGCATCTAGAAACACCTCTCAGTTGCCTTTCCCCTTTGTAGTAAGCGTCCAGGCAGGCAAGGGAAGCCCAGGCATGGGACGTCCGCAGAGAGCCATCCTGGCCCCCGGCCCAGCCCAGCCGTGCCAACGTCGTTGACTCAAGTAGCCCTCGTGGCTGGCCAGACCGTCTAGCTGGGCTCCCGCTGGTTCCAGGCTGCTTGGCCAAGGCGCTGTGCTTGGAGGTACACTCTGGGTATCAGGTGGAAAGAGTAGCAGGAGGGACTGTCATTTTCGTGATTTCATAGCACAGTGAAAATCCAGGAAGAATGAATTTGTTTCTTTTGTGGATCCTTATTCCTCATACTGACAATTATTTCCTGAGATAAAGAACGTCACTTCATTTGAGAGATCATTTCATTAAGATCTCTGTTTTAAAGCTTTGCACCTAAGCCAGTTAGAACCAGGGCTTCATTGTTGAGGCTGGAGGAGGTATGATTTCCCAAGTACACTGCCGAAGCGCTATAATACTGAGGAAATGAAAATGCAAGTGGGGGCTGCTCGTTTCAGGACTGCACGAATGGCACCACTAACCGATTGGCATAAGCTTCCACCCACCCCACCCCACCCCACCCCCGGGCCATGAGCTGCTTAGCCCAGGAGACCTAGAGCTAGGGCAGGAAGTTAGGGGCCACGGAAGGGTAAAAGCCGCGGAGAGAAGCCAGGAAGCACCAGCAGTAATCAGACCATGGCGAGGAGAGCCGTCGGAAGAAGAGCGAGACCCATCTGCCCGGACCTGCTGGGAGCTCCGCCTGCTCGTCCCCGCAGCAGCCTCTGAGCTCTGTGACCATCAGTGTTTCCTGCGTGAGAAGCTGGCGAGGGGACATGGAGTCTGGTGGTCAGCCCATCTGATCACCTCTGCTGCTGTCCCCTAACAGCAACCCATGAACGTTCCCAAGCTGTTTCCTCCTCGCAAATGCACAGTAACACTAAGAAAGCTTAGGCTCACTCTTGATGAGGGGTGACTGAATACTGACGTGCTTGCCTGTCTGCCTCACATCAGCAGTGTGTACACTACTGTACAGTAACCCTTAGCTTTGTTATCTTGTAAACCGGGCTCCGTGAAGAGACTTTGGTGAGACAAACGTGAGGTAAAATTTTCATTTGGCAAAAAGTGCAATATGTGTGGTACTTTTTATTTGTCATTTTTTGGTCTTTTGTTAATCCAGGGGTATCACTTTCTGTTCTGGGGGAAATGCACTAGTTCTGCGATTTCCAGTTGGGCAAGTGTGTCTCTAGTATTTACATGCAACTGACATGCTGGTCCCTGAAAGGCAAATAAAGGGTGTTAATGAAACGAGAGAAGGATGGGTGTGGGGGGTCCCACCCCTGAATTCCCAGGGAGCTACTCGATCGGCCCCACCCAGCCCTGGCTTAGCTTACACTCCCCTCCTGCTCCTTGGGAACAAAGACACAACACTTCAGAATCCACCAAATGGGAAATAATGGGGACCCTGGGAGGACTCGAGATGGGACCAGCATGAGGCGGGAGAGCTGATCTGAGCAAAGGCCCCTCAGAAAAGCCAGCCAGGGTCCCTCTCTCAGAAATGAACTCACAAGGGTCTCAGCCAGGTCCTCTCGTCCTCCCCCTAACGTGAGTGGTAAATAAGCCTGCAGACTACCTGCTCAAATCCTCCAGAACCAGGGCAGTGCACAGCATGGGTCGGACCTCTTCTCCACCCACCCGTTGGATGTCACTGTACCTCAGGCAGGAACACTAGGAGAGCCCTCCCGGCTGCTAGGACTGGAGAGAAGTGGGTATTCTCCGCTGGAGTGTAATGAATGGTGAGCTAGAAACCGCAACAGCTCTGGAGTCACTGCCCAAGGGCCCCGGGTGTGCAGTAGCTCGGGACAGGCCCCAGGGACACCTCTCTCCAGCAGGTTCCCCAGCCTCTAGTCAAGCCCGGTTCCTAATAGACTGGAGTCAGTCTCTCCGTGCTGACCACGATGCTCCCTATTGACTTCATTCATTCATGCTCCAGGTAACACTGTCACGTTCCTCCTCCTCCAGAGACAATACATAGGACCCATCCCTGTGCAAGGCTGACCTTTGCTGCGTGTGTACCCCTAAGCCGGGCTGCCTCTACTGCCTCCTTGGAAGCCACCCGAGCCGCTCGGTCTCTCTGTGCCTAGACATCAAAGGTAAAAACTGGAGAACAGGTAGTAAGTTGGAGTCATTACTTAGGCATTGGTCATTTTTGTTGCTTCTGGAAAGTTTTTACAGAGCTTATCTTCAGAGTGACTTGTGGGAGACAAAAGCCTCTGTTTCTTTTTTTTTTTTTTTTTCCAATTACATCTCTCCTTCCCTGGCGTATGGGAAATGATTGAAACTCCAGGGCTTTTTCCTGCCTGCCCTTCGTAGCAGAGTGATCCATGGCAGAGGCCTTTCAAGACCCCTTTGAGCCCTGAAGTTTCCGATTGCCATGTTTACCCCACTACAGCAGCCTAGCTGATTCTGTGAGGCGCCCAGGAATCCTAGTTACAACACCATCTTGTGTCCACATCGTATGTGGGTGGATTTCAACACATTTGGCAGATTTAGGCACACAACTGCATGGACTGACAATCTGCCAGGAGCTGAACCAGTGGTGGTTCTCACGGCTCCTGCCTGCTCAGCTTGCCTGTCCAAGAGTAATAGCTATACCAAGAACTTTAACCAATAACTGCCCTCAGTCCTCATATGAAGTCTGAGAAATCAGCTGGAGTGGAACCATCCTTACTTTCACAGCAAAGAAACCAAAACTCAGAGATGTGTGGTTTAGCTGAGGTCACAGCCTACGCGGAAGAGGCAGGACAGCACTTTGATTGGCTGACTTTGGCTCTGGTTCTCTGTTGGAGCCCTGTCCCCCACCCCTCACTCCCTTTGATGACATCTCTTTTCAGAGACAGCAGCTGTATCCATAAAAGCCCCTGCAGTCCAGCAGAGCTGAGGGTGAGTTCCCACAGCTGCGGCTCCACCTGACAGCTGCCCAGCTTGGGGCAGAAGCGCCTTTCAGGTGACAGCTGTAGCTATCCAGGGCAAGGCCGAGGGAGACACAAATACCAGTGTGACCATCTCAGTGTCCAACAAACTGTAGAAGTTCAGGCTTACAGCAAAGATGTTTACTTGTTCCAAGTTACACAATACAGTGATTTCTTCTAGAAGTATGTAACAAAGGGATAGACTCCTTGATTGCCAAGGGGCTGAATCGCACATCAGCCCACCACAGCCGTCAGCAAAGGCAACCCAAAGAAGAGAGCTGCTCAAAGAAAGCCTTTGTCCTGCAGAGAAGAGGGAATTTAGCATGGCTTCACAGTGAAGTCCTGTCACCCAGGACAGGACTAAAAACAGAACAAAACACCCTGGAGAGAGAGAACCCCACATGGGGTGGCGCAGCCTCAGCAGGCACAGGTGAGCCAGGTCTTGCTGGCTGTGACAGCCTCTGCTCAGTCAAGGGGACTCAGGAGACACTGTCCTGCTACGCATGGTAGAAGAAATCTGCCTCCACCGCCACATCTGAGGGGGACGGAAGCAGGCAAAGGTGTCGTCTCATGTCCGGGAGCTGTGGCAAAGGTATTTGCACTTTGTAGGAAAGACACGCTTATCTGCCTACTGCGGAAGGGAGAATGGTCTTGGTGTATTCGGTTTGGTCTGTGGAAGTTTCTCTGATGAATTAATTGTAGTTATTGTGTGCTTTTTTTAATTACTAAGAAAAAAATTGATGACTTCAATAGCATTGGTATTTTGGTTACAAATCCTAATAGCTCCAATGTGAGAATATCAAAGTGTAACCTGTCACTCAGTGTTAGAAAATCGCCTAAAATGCAGTTTAATAAATGATCTTTGTACCAAATTGTAATTTAAATGGGTAATTTTCTGCAAGGAAAATGTACTGTTTTTATGTTTTCAACCCTCTTGAATTAAAATAAAAACTTGTTTTCTAAGAGCCTAGTGGAAGTGCGCCTCGGGCGGGGAGTGGAAGTGGAAGGCGGCTGTTCCCTGCACGCTGGTCTCTTTCCAGGCTGCAGAAGGGCAGTTGATAATATGTTCTCATTGACGTCAGCAGGGTAAATAATACCTTGCTCCAAATCACCTGAGTACACGTTAGCTGCCACAGATCGCTGACGGAAGTACTGCGCACTGCAGCTGCAAGCTAAGGCTGATTAGTGCTCATCATTCTGGGCACTGGCTTGGGCCCCTAGAGGGGGATTAGAAGCACACATGGGGCTCTTGTCCGGGTCCCCTAGAACAAGTCATCTGCAGGGCCAGGGACATCTAACGCCATGCTGCCAGGAAAGCCACAGAACACTGCTGTTGAGTTATAATTACCTCTTCTCTGGAGTCCGCAAACAGCGCACATGTCACACAAACCAGGGACTCTGGTGGGGACAGACATCCTGTAAGACCCAGCACCGCCCGGGATATAAGAAACCCCCTTCGCCATCTGCCTGTATTACATTCTGAACTTGCAGGGCCAGACCCTGCGTGAAGCAGGATGAAGTCCCGCTCCCTGGCGGCAAGTACAACAGATCTGGACTCCGCCCCAAGCCTGTGTTGCAGCTGAGGGAGCCTGCTGGCTGGAGGGGTGGACACAGAGGGGCTGCAGCTACGGGGCTCGGGGCAGCACCTCCCTGCTCACCCTGCCCAGCACCACTCAGGAGTACTCAGCCTTCAAGTAGCTTTTCTCCTTGGAAGAAAATTCAGTTTTTAATTTCAGCAACTGCTTTATAAACTTTCCCTTCCCCACTGAACAACTCCATCATTGTAATGTTTAGTCCTGACACAGTTCCAGGAAGAGGATCCTCAGTCAGGCTCACCCCAAATGGGGTGTAAGAACCCTTCAGTCTCCACACTCTTGAATGTAAGTTTTTACAGTGATCTTGCCTGCTGATGGGATCCTAAGCTATCCTGAGAGGGTCCAGGGATGGAGGCGCCCCCTGCCCAGCCTGCAGCCCAGGAACTAATGTGGGAAGTGAGGCTGGACTACACTAGCTTTTCTTTTAAAATCTGTAGTGGACTACATCGTGGGTTTCATTATGCTATTTGAAGTATCCTGTTCTCGCATTCACATTACACTCTTGTTCCCCCAAAAAGGTGAGGTGCTTCAGGGAGTCTGCGCCATTGACTTTGCTCTTCCTGTATCATTCCAACCTTAGCATGCCTAAGCCGGTATTGCGCGCTGAGTTTCAGTGTTGAGTGGTTGGATGGGAAATCTGCAGGCCAAAGCTGCTTCACTTTGGGGGCTCGGGAGAGTATGACTCTGCTCTCCCATTTTGACCCCAGTCAGGGGATTCAAAGGCAAGCATCTCTCTATGCACTGGTGGTTCTGAGCAATGACCAGCAAATGAACTGAAGAAGACAGATGGACTCTCACCTCAGACATGCAACTACCATCACTGCACACAAAACAGACCACAAGCCGAGGAGGAGCTTGAGGTCTGGCAGAGTGGGGGGCTAGCAGATGCCCACGGCATCCGTTCAGGATGACTAAGTGGCCAGAATTAGCAAAGAGGATAAAGCAAGCAGGGCACCTGAAGGGAGGAAGGCCACTGCATAGAAGCAGACTTCTAGAATCAAGCTCCAGAGCTGGCGAGCAGAAAGTTCAAAAAATCCAAGACCAGAGAAAATGAGGCATTAGGCACTCAGCCTCTCAAAGAGAGAACTAAGTCACTCCCTACTCGGGCTTAGGAAGCTTCCCACTCAATTTTTCCTACTCCTCATTCCCCAAAGTTGGATAATGAGGCCTGAAAATGCCCAAGAGAAAGCCTGACTGAGAACTCAACACAAGGTTTAGTGGCCAAGATAGTGAAAGGATGGGACACAAAGCATCAAATGTAAGCGGCTCAGCAGTCTTGCCCGTGGCTGGGCTAGAACCCTTAGAAACACCTTGGTCACTGCTAAAACCCATTTAGTCAGCAAGGTGGGGCCAAATACAGGCAGGTAGCCAAGGCAGTTGGGGGGGGGGGGAACAGGAGTGAACAGCCAGTGCAGAGCAAGGATGGGGAGGAAGAGTCTGGCTTCCTAGTCCCATCCACATGAAGTCTACCCCTTTTCTGAAGAAAGCTGCAAAAAGACTCTCTGGCCAAGGTCTTGGCCCCTAGCTCTGCGCCAGGCCACCACTGACAGGCAGATCACGGTAAAGGCTCATGTCCGACATGGTAAGAACACATAGTTCCTTCAATGCGAAAGCACCAAGAAGACTAGCAGGACCCCTGTCTTGTAACTGACTCCCCAGCTCTAGGGGCAGCTGTGTGGTACCTGGAACGTCTCCCTCACAGACTGCAGATGGTGGCTTGTTCTGGCCACTTGATTTTGTTCTGGCCCCAAGGTTTTGAATGTTTGGGAACGAGTTCTGGGCAGCATTGGTCGTAAGACCTCCCCTAGCGTCAGTGCTGTGTAACTTCACTGTCACCTTGACTAGGAGATATCACCTTGGGAGTCTCCAGAGACATCCACTGTAGAGAGAAGCCCCTCCTGAATAGGTGGCCACCCCACAGGCAAGGGGTCCTCAACTAAATAAAAAGGGCACGAGGTTGAAGCCAGTTGAGTACAGCGTTCATTGCTCTCTGCTTCCTGGCTTCACATGGCATATAACCAGCTGCCTCAGGTCCCACCGCCCTGCCTGTCTTGCAGCGGATTCTGTCCCCTCCAACTGCCAAAATAAACCCTCCCTTTCTTGGGTTCCTTTTCTCAGTCGTGTGTCAGCAGCGTCACTAACATCCTGTCCCATGCAAAAGGCTTTTCCATCTCCCAGAGACCTCCCGAATCTGTGCAGGGACAGCTACTCAGCAGCCAGGGCTGGGACATGCCCATCTGCTCCTGACCAACTACTTACTTCTGACCTGTCGGCGGCCTTGGAATCCAGTTCCCTTAGCTGCAGGCAAGATGGGCTCAGTCATTCCCAGGCTCTGGGCTTTGCTGGGCCGTCATCTGACTAGATTTAGGAGGACTAATCCTCTGACCAAGAAGTTGAATCCTTAAGCCCTACCCTTCAGTCATCTACAGCTGGGCTCTTCAGAATTCCAGTAAACACCACAGGCAGCACTTGCACCCCTCAGTCTCGCTTCAGGTCAGCGCAGCAATCTGCCTCACCAGCAAGTACTTAAACCCTAGAGAAGGCGATGCCAGAATGCACAGGCCAGAGACCCCAGAGGCACAAGGCAACTCTGGGAGAAACAGTAAAACTGAAAGAGGAAAAACAAAAAGAGCAGTGGAGCCAAAAGAGGCGCCAAGGATGGAGTGAGTTCTTAGCTGAGATTCAGCAAGGGACTAGGCTCAGTGTCCACACAGGTCCATCCAGATGGACAGAAGAAAAGGAAGAGGAGGGCAGGTGGGTTCTGTAACGCAGTGCCCACTGCCATTATTTATGAATGTTTCACTTGAATTGAGTCTCCAGAGCTGGGTTCAGCATGGAGACTGGATGTCCCTCACAGCTGCTCCTTCCTGCAATAACAGCACTGACATCACTGTTGTCAGGGAAATGGTGTTTTGATTAAAATCATGTGACAGCTACTTCATGATTCAATAAACAAATCCACTGTTAACCCTGGCCCGACCAATGAGCCGGCCAGCAGGCCTGTGGCCAGACAGCCTCCGCCCAGCGGGGAGGGGGCCATCGAGTGTGGCGAGTGGCCAGTGGCAGGTCCTGCATGGGGAACACGTGTCATTTGGCATACAGAAGTCAAGGCGGACTGCAAGAGCCCCTGTCTCAGGCACTGAGGCAGCCCAGGGGGAACCCCCTCGTGTCCCCCCATTGTCCTCTTGAACCAAGCAGCAAGCCCAGCCCAGGTGATGGCTTCCTCAGAGCAACTGAGGCCGCCCAAGAGCCATGCCCAGGGCTCACAGCACCCCAATGTTCACTCACCCCAAGAGGACAGACGAGTGAGCTGGCCACATATCAGACAGAAAGGGGTTAAGAACAATTTCTGGTTTGCACTTGAATAACTTCCTGCCTCACTCACTTGGCTGCGCCCCCTGACACAGGGCTCTGCCTGGCAACAGCCAGTTCCCTGGCGTCTCACCCTGGGGCCATTTTCTTTAGGTGAAACAAATGGGGAGAAGGCTCCGTGAGTCACGGAGCCCAGGCCTCAGAGAGCTAGGGGTGGGCCTCTAGGGAAGCCTCCAAACACAGAAACACAGGGACAACGCCTGGCGACTGCTGCCACGTTAAGAGAGTTAAAAGGTTTAGGCAAAGCACTGCAGGGCCCAAGGCTCGAAGAACGGCAGCAAGTGCTGTCCTCAGCTGCTGAGTCCTCCCCAAAAGTTAAAGTTAGCCTAGGAGGTGGGGCTACCTCAGAACTCATGAAACCATGACTCCTCTTTTTTTCCTTAAGGAGTCTGTGGTTTAGGTCTAAAAAAACCCTAACAATTGTGCTTACTACGGTGCCCAAAGTCTCACCCCTAAGCGACAGTCTGTGGTCCAGACCTAAGGACACGGGGGCTGGCACCCCAGGGACCTGTCGGGGTTCAGAGGCTTCTGCAGCAGGAAGCAGCGTCAGCGAACACGTCGAGCGCGCTGCACACCCAGGGCTGCCTGACAGCGCAGCCCAGGGACAACAAGAGACGGGGCCACAGAAAGACAAGTGTTTGGGTTGCAGAACAGGAAAAAATTCCAGTGACCTCCGCTTCCACCCAATAAAAAGTCACGGGGATTTGAAAGGCAAACTTTTCCTTCGCTGTTCCAGCAGGAAGCCCACTGAGAGGGTGTGAGCAACCGCTTGCTGCCCAGCCTCTGACCCTGCCTGACGGCCCCTCCCTCGCCCCTGGACGCACACCTGGGAGACGGCTGCGCTGGCCCTTCTGCACCCCTTCTCCCTGCAGTGGCACGCTGGGCTTGTTCATTCGCACTAGTACACTGAGATGCACGCTTGTCCTCCCCAAGGGGAGCTGTGACAAGCGACTTTAAAATGGAGCAGCCGGTTACCATAAGCAACACCACCTTTACACGCTTATCTGTACGGGCCGTATCCCGGAGGGAGATTCAAGACTTTACATCCCTGGAGCAACAGAAACAGCAAGGATCCCAAAGCATTCCCAGACCAGGGAGGTGAAGAGAGCAGTGAGCTTTCTCCTAGCCCTCCTGGCAGTGGTGGGCAGCGGAGGAGGCACTGCCCCATGCCCGTCTTGTGGGCCTGCCTCCAAGCCCAGCCCACCATGCTGTGTCCCCAGCCCGGACTCGCAGAGGCACTTACCTTCCCAGTGTCCTCTCCTGGCATTCGGGATCTCAGGAAGAGATTCTTGTCAGCCCCGGGGATGCTGCGTTCTTCACTGTCCTTCCCAGGAACATCTAGCTTCCTCAGCCTTTGTGCCACCACTAAGGATACAGACGGCGATGCTGTGACCGCCCCTGTCCAGGGCCCATGCCTCCTAAGCCCACCTGAGTGTCCCAGCACTGTGACGGGAAGCCTGGCAGTCTGGGAGGCTTGGGGTGCTGCACAGAGAAACCCAGGTGTTCAGGAGCCACCCGAGCCTCAGGGTGCGAGTCGGGGGAGTTCCCCCACATCTTGGTCATGGGTAGCCTAACAGCGCTCTGAGCAAAGAGAAAAGGGCTGGCTCCTTCCAAAACTGACAGTATCAAGACGACAACTCCAGAGAAAGAAATGACTTGGCTTTTCTTCCTAACCTGAAATTTCTTGGAAACAGCAGGCCTGGGGAGGCAAGTGAGGACTAGAGACTGTTCTAGAGGCAAGAATGGAGGCTCCTGAGCAACAGGAGAGAAGTGAAGCCACAGTGGGAAGGCGTGCTGGCGGACCAGTCGGCAGCACTCATCACATGCTAAACCAGCAGCGCGGGCGGCAGGGCCTTCGCACCAGCTTGCCATCCAGAGCATCAAGAGAATAATGTCAGGCGTTTAAATAAAATAGCAAGAAGAAAAGACAAGCACACACTTTGCCTGCCATGCACCCCGTGAGGGATGGAAGCAATGACTTCGCCAGGAAAACACAAAGGTTAAGAACAATGGAAGTGTGGCAAGAAAGTCTTGCTGCAGTGTAACCACCAAGCTGGGAATAACCTCTCGGTTTCCCCTGGGGGACTCGGCTGGCATCCTGGATGCCTGGACAAGCCAGCTCAAAGGTCAGGCCGCTGTCTAGACAAGTGGTGCAGCAGACCTCCGCCAGCCGCAGCCCTGCATGCCGGGGTACTGCCAGTGTCCTTCATCTCCACGGGCCTCATTCAAGTCACACATTAATCAGTTTGCTCTTATGAAACAGGATGCAGCTTCAGTCCACGTGTCTTTGGCAACACAGACACACAAGATTTGTTCTGTTGGATGAACCCCAACAACCCACAGAAAAAAACACGAAGTATATTCCATTATTGACGAGACTTTTATTGGCATAGGTTGGGTCATGTATGGCTTGCTAGGAACTGTCTAGGATGCAAAAGCACGTGCAACCAGGCAGCTCCAAGCTGGGGACCAGCCAAGAGCCACATGCTCTCATTTTCTGAGCAGAAAAATCTCTAGTGTCAGTGGAAGAACAAAATAGTTCGATGACTTTAATGACTTTGTTTCAACATATCAGCAGATAGATTTTAAAAATTCACTCAGTGGGCTGGAAAGATGGTTCAGGGATTAAGACTGTCTCACAAGCAGAAGGTCTTGAGTTCAGATCCCAGGTCCCACATAAAAAATGCCAAGTGGAAACAGTGTGGCCTGCACTTCCGGCCATAATGGGTAGAGCTTGGGAAATCCCAGAGAGAAGCAAGGAGGTAGAAGCAATCTAGTCCAAAGTCACCCTTGGTCCTCCACAGACACACAATGCCCTCTGACACACACACACACTAAATATTTTTAAAAAGTTAAGACACCTTTAAAAAAGAAATTCACTCAGTGAGCACATCTTTATTAAGCACCTACTACACATACCAGACACTGACCTGTGATACAACACAGACAAAACCTACAGCCTCACCAAGCTCTTAGACCTTATCTAGTGAAACTGAGATAGAAAACTAGTGTGTGGAGAAAAATGGCCCAAGTTAAGAGGCAAAGAACAATTCCTACGAAGAGTAGGAAAGAAAAGGAAGATGCTGGAAAGAAAAGTCTCAGGGTCACCCCAAACAGATTTCAGGTGCTGTGGTCCCATGTGTGAGAGAAAGCTTTCACTGTCTTCTTTCCGTCTTTGGCAGAAAGGCAAAGGCCCAGGGCTCAGGAGGGGGGGACACAGGGACACTAAGGACTTTATCCCCAAATGAATATGCAATGATGCTATTTCCAATCCAAAATTGAGCAATAGTTTCAAAGTGAACTTGTTAAAAAATCAAAACAATAACCTTTCAAATACGAAACTTGGTAAAGTGAAACAAAACTGGTAGGTAATGAAAACTAACCAGAAAACTAACATTTAAATGCATGCCATACATAAGTTTAAAATACTAAAAATGAGAATTTTGGGCGGCAAGCAAAAGAACCAAAGTTCAGATCCGGGATCCCACATTAAAAAGCCAGGCAGCAAGGGTGGCAGCCTGTACTTCCCACCTTGGAAGGAGGAGCCTGGGAAACCCCAGAGCAAAGCCAGTAAGGAGAATGATACCCAAAGTCACCCTTGGGCCTTCACAAGCACACACACTCAAATGCCCTCTTCTCTACACACACACACACACACACACACACACACACACACAAATAATGAATAATGCTCAGGAGACAAGTCATGAAATGGAAACTTACTAAAATGTTATTTGGCAGTTTAAAATGCAGACAAATTTATGATTTAGATTTTCTGGCTTTCTCCTAATGTATAATAAACTTCAAAGCATTTATTCAAACTTGGTTTTATGTACTTGTTTAATGTATGAAGCTTTATAGGCGTATTTAGACCTTCACAAAACAGAGAAGGGCTTGCTAGATTTAAGAGGTTTAATGAAACTCACAATTCAAAAACCAAAATGGAAACACCAAACTACACAGCAAGAGAAAAATAAACTACAGTAAAACCTCATTAACTAATTGCTATCAGAGACAAGGTGAGTTTGATTATGCAAAACATAAATTTTTAGGAAAAAGTATTTAAATTCTCCATGGAATACAATGCATCTATTTCAAAGATAATAAATACACAGAATTATCGCAAAAGGCATAACCTATTTGAGATCCTCATGGAGGAATGTGATATAAATTGAAAAAAGTGATTGGTGTCAGCCAAGTCCGCTGACAAACGGGCACTGAACATACATATGACTAGTTTGCTTCAGCGAGCCTTTCCACCTAACCTGCACTATAATCTGCAAGACAAATTGATGAGGTTTTACTGCAAACATCAAAGAATAGTTCAAGTAAAATTCCAGCACCACCCATCTGGGAAAGCTGGAGAACTAGCACCCAGTGACGCAAGGCGAGGAGCTGGCATGCCGGGGCGGAGCCCACGAAGACAGGAAACCCATGGTGTCAGTGCCGCGCTCACCTGAGCAGTGCAAATGACAATCACACTACAACTACGGCTTGGTATAAGGCACTAAGTTTCTCAGAGATTCTGAAGGCAGTCACAGTAGCTAAGCTGTTGAGACTCTTAGGTTTCAACATCACGCATTAGCAACAAGACACATCTACTTCAGGTTTCTGCATGACATGATTACAGGCAAAACTCAGCAAATAAACACCAATTGACCAAAACATTCACCCTGAGCTTCCACATTCCCCTTGTGTGAGACACACGTGCAGACCACCACAATCCAAGCGAACGTGGCCTTCACTATGGTCAAATTTCAGTGTTATTATCTCTCAAACAGAACATTTACAAAATAAATCATTTTAAGCCATTTACATTTAACTTTGGAATGATGGAGACACACAGACATGTATAACAGTAAGAGAATCACTCCACTGTGGGGCAGGTCCAAATCCATCCAGGGTTTGTCTGGAATATTAAGTGGCCGGGCCCTGATTCAAAAGGGAGGAGGCAGGAGCCAGATGGTGCTGCGAAGGCACTGGAGACACTCAAGGGATGACTGAGCAGAGACAGGATCAGGAACCGGCCAATTAAGATTGGCTTTAAAATTATCCAAACAGAGAGAAGTAAAAACAATCTTGTTTCACGTTAGAAAGAGTCAAGTCACTGAGATTTGATTTCTTCTAAGTTGCTGCCATCTGCTTGGATGAGATCTTGAAGGTTTCCATTTGCTCCACCCAGCTTAAGAGCACATTGACTAGAAATCTGTGATAAGAATTTAGTAAAGGCTTTTCCCTCCTGTTCCTCTTTATGCCAACGCAAGAACTGGAAAATTCCAAACAAAATTAGGTTAGTGATACAGAAAGGTCATGAACGATTGTGCAATGTGAACATTTAGCATGTAACAATGACTGATCCAAAAGCATGAGACCAAGCTCTTCTTGCATCTTTGCCTGTACTCTGCCTGTGTCAGTTTGTCTGTTAGGCGCATCAAAGTTAAACTTTAATTAGGGTCCAAGGTAGAACTGTTCTTGCAGTAAGAAGCTTTACCCTACACCTGGAACTGAGAAAATGCCCTACTTACACAGGAGAGAGTGAAAGGCCAAGAAAAGTCTCTTTCCATTTTAAAGACAGTGTCTCACTAGGTAGCCCAGACTGGCCTCACATTTGCGATCCTCCTGCCTCAGGCTCCCAGCAAGGGCCAACAGTTCCTCCAGGGCCCAGCACAGAACTTCACTTCCCATCACGCTTATCACACTGACCCTTCCCACCACTCATGCACCAGAGGAAAACCCCCATAACAAAGCTCAACACAGGACAGAGATGCATACCACTTATCGCTTCCTGTGCAAAGTACTTGACGTCCATGTCTTCGTCCTGACCTAGCTTCTGCAGCACCGGCTTCACTTCCCCTTGCAATGCACTGGAATTCAAAAAGCATTATCTGCCAAAAGCCACCTAGCAGACCAGAGCAATGCTTTATGATGCGATCGTCTAGTGTATGTGGGTGTGCACATGCGCATGAGTGTATGTGGCTTTTAGTTCTATGGTAACTTTTACAGTTTAAAATAAAATGTTGGAATACTTATAAATATGGCAAACATACCAAACAGCTTCTAAAGAAGTTCTTCGTAAAATTAGTTTCAGGCAGTGATCTATGAATACCAGAGCTTACATATAAAAGCCAGTGCAGACACTCAAAAACAAGGGCTCTTAATTGTTTGTTCTTAATACTGTGTGTGTGTGTGTGTGTGTGTGTGTGTGTGTGTGTGTGTCAAAGGGCACTGTGTGTCCCTGTGGAAGACCAAGGATGACTTTGGGAATCATCCTGGATTGCTTCTACATCCTTCTTGCTTCACTCTGAGATTTCCCAGACTCTGCCCACCAGGGCTGGAAGTGTAAGCCGCAGCTGTTTCCGCCTAGCATATTTATGTGGAACCTGGGATCCGAACTCAGGTCCTTCTGCTTATGAGGCAGAGTCTTAACCCTGAGGCATCTCTCTAGCTCTAAACTGTTTTTTTAACAAGCCCAGTAAAAATGAAAAGTGAAAAATCACTCAATTTAATTTAGCTATTACTCCCCACTATTAAGTAATTGTTAAAACACACTTTCCAAATAAGAACACACAAATCTTACTCGGTATCTAGAATTGGTCCAATTTTTTGTAGCGATTTTGCCACATTGAAACGAACGTTTGCTACTTGGTCTCCTGCCATTTTCAGCACAATGGGCAGCATTTGCTTTGTGGTTATTTCCTGACCACAGGCTTCGGACAGTGCCTAGAAAAATACATAAGTTGCATATTTTTAATGCTTTTTAAAAAAATAAACTTTATAATTAGTGAGACGAATTAATATTTAATAAGAAAGTAATTAAAGCAGTTGATCAACAGGAAAATGGGTTTTTTTTGAGCATGTAAGTAAGGAACACAGGTAATAAAGGATGAGAAGTCTAGACCAGAATTCACACCTAAATACCAACTGTGAAAATAATACTATAAACTTTAACATCCACTTTAAAATCAACATTTTCTCTATTATCCACATCAATCAGTACGAGGAATATCTCAGACAGAGGGTGGTTCGTCCAGAACTCGTGAGTAACTACCTTACCACGTGAGCGCTGCAGTAGCTTCTCCGTAGTACTTACATTGATGCAGAACAAAGTGGTCATTCTGTGAAGGTAATTAGGGTCATTCGCCATCACGAGCACTTTAGGAACGATGGTGTTCTGGGCCCACTCGGTACCAAACTTGTGGACTAACTTCATGAGGTTGTTGGTGGCAGCTTCCCGGACGGCGTACACTGCAGAAAGAGGTCAGAATGTGTTTTATGCTGCCTTCTTCGTGCGGCAGTTTACCTGCAACATCATACACAGACCCAAACTCGCTCACAGAAAGCCTAACACATGTGCTGTGGCCATTACATGCTCAGCGCACCTCATGGGGATCTCAAAACAACCGTGACCAGAAAAGGGATGGGAGCTCGTCATGTGTGTCATCAATGATCATATCTGAGAATCTACTGGATGTTAGGAGTTGCAAAAAATTATAAACATGGGGCTGGAGAGGTGGCTCAGGGGTTAAGCCTCTGCCTTGCAGGCGGAAGGTCGTGAGTTCAGATCCTAGACCCCACGTATAGATGCCAGGCAGAAGCGGGGCAGCCTGCCTTTCTGGTCCTGGTAGGGTGGAGCCTGTGGAGCCTATGAATCCCGGGGCAGAGTAAACAAGGAGGTGGAGGCGGTCCATGGTGGTTCCCGAATTCGCCTGTGGTTCTACACACACACTTGCACACACGCACGCACGCACGCACAATTGAATAAATAATAATAAAAATTTTTTTTAAAATTATAAACATGGATCATAAAGATTCTGAATCTTCTCAGAGCATGATGGGTAAGGCGCTGTCAAGCCACAGGATAGAGACAACTATAAGGAGGTTTGCCACTGAACAGGCAAGACGGAGCTGTAGGACTAAGCAAAGAAGAAAAGGGAAGGTAGCTAGGAAGTCTTCAGGAAGAGAAAAGTACAGTGTTGGTCCGTGATTAGGGAAAATGAAGCAAGCGGAAGAGGGGAGTTACTCCTGGAAAGGGGGTTTAAACAAAGCACCCAGGACACAAAGGCGTGACACCTTGGGGTTAGACTGTTAGGGCAGTTTCTGACCACAGAGAAATAAATTTAAACTTGATAAGAAAAACCAGAGACCTTTGTTTAAAGCCATTAGACTTGATGATTGATGAGTATAATAGCAGGATTATTCCAGCACCATCAAAGAGAACAGCTGAGAGGAGGACGTCAAAGACTGTGCAGGCTGCTCACTTCACAAATAAAAGCCTAAGACTGACTTGCTTCCTTTTCAACAGGAATGCTTATGTTCAGGTAAGAAGGCAAATACCTTCTGCAAGTGAATGTGACTTTCTTAATATCTAGTAATTCCATTCAGAACAATTCACCAAAGACAGCCTAAGCCTAAAGCCATACAAGTCTCAGTTATTACTTGAAATTAGTTGCTTTGTATAAAACCCTAAACAAAAGGCCTAATGTTGCTCCATTTCACATATCAAAAAGACCTAAAACTTGGGCTTAGGTAACATATCGAGGATGACGTGTACTGATTCCTTACTCTTCCCTCTTTTATCTGCCAGACCCAACCTCAAGAAAGGGTCAACTTACTGTCAAAGCCACAGCCTCACTTCTAGATGATTTATATAGGCTTCCAGACAGCAGATACCTAACTTTTCCCAGCCCAGAGATTCTTATGGGAAATGACAATTAAGAGGAGGCAAATGGTAGAGACAAGTAACTATAAGATGGATTAGCAAGCGCTTGAAACTGTATGTCTAGAGAAGCAACCGCCAGGAACCCAGAAGCACACTCAGAGGACGCACAAGTCCACCATCTTGCTCACGTACATGACTTTTACCGTATGTCGTCTTTGGCCCAAACTCCTCCTCTGTTCTTCCCTCTTCCACAGACTTCATACGGGACCTATTTTTCCTCTCATTACTGGTTTTTAAGCTATTACTGTCTGAGATTTTTCTCATCACAATGCTAATAGCGTAATCCCACCTCAGAGTGATCAGAGACTGAGCCCCACACTCAGTCTCAATCAAGACCTTGACTGCATTGAACTCTACAGTGTTCTTGGCACCCTGTCAGAGAAGCAAGCATCTCCTTAGTTCTGTCTGTCTGTCTCTGTCTATCTTTCTCCTCAAAGGTAGGCCACCCTGTAAGGTTTCCATAAATATGGAATTCTATCTAT
The DNA here is from genome assembly GCA_023101885.1 of Typhlomys cinereus. Classification (NCBI taxonomy): domain Eukaryota; kingdom Metazoa; phylum Chordata; class Mammalia; order Rodentia; family Platacanthomyidae; genus Typhlomys; species Typhlomys cinereus. The sequence continues at coordinate 2,486,265 of JALPQD010000138.1, read as the reverse complement.
GCTCACCAATTCGACTTACAGTTTTTAGTAAATTTCCCTGGCCACAGATGTGGCTTAGTGGAAGAGCATCTGCCTAGCACAAACAAGGAGGCACTAGATTTAATCCTTAGCATTAGTACCTGTCCGCTAAAAGTCTTTTAAATTCCCCTTATTAATCCCTTCCTTCTGATAGTATTGTCCACTCAGTCACAGAAACACAGGGTCTATACTTTCTTCCTGAAACTTCTCTGATCTTCCTCAATAAATACCAGAAAACTATTATTTCTAAAATTCACATTAGCCCACATCTCAAGTATTCCTGCATATATTAACATGTAAGCAAAAATAGTGTTACAATACTTGGTCTAATTTCTGAGTTGAAGAAATTGCAATGCCTCTCTCATGCAAGGAGCATTCTGGTATCCCATGGTTAAGGGGATTTTCTTCCTAATGCTGAAAATTTAAATACAGTCACTTTTGAAGAATTATGTTAAAAAAAAGTTGTCCTTATGAAAAAAAATGCCCATTAGAGATCCCTACTATATATCACTTATCTAAATGTAAAGGCCAACATTTCTCTTCAAATTATAAAACCCTAAAGTTCTAAAAATGTGACAGAAGCAACAGAAAACCTCTGTGACTCACTCACGGGACCATCTCAGAACCTCTACTCACTGGTCTGAGGAGCGGCCCCGCTTGGGTTTGCGGCTGCTGCAGTGGAATAAATACCATCTCACTGGCTCCCAAGTCAGAAGGGAAAAAAGGAAGGAATAATTAAGTGGTACACAGCAGCTCTCCTACTCGGAAAAGGCATCACAAATCACCTTGTGGAATTTAAGAACCATGAAAGTCCCTCAAAATTAAAAAAAAAAAAATCATACAATGATCTCTGGGAATGCCATTCATACTAAAAACAAATTTTTATCAAAATACAAATACTTTTTATGAGTTTATATTACATAAAAAGAAGAGAATTTCTTTCCTATCGGTTGCTAAATTTAACTTTTATTTAAACAGCCTTAGGCTGGAGAGATGGCCCAGCAGTTAACAGTGCCTGCTGTGAAAACTGAATGGTAATGATCCTGCAGACCCCATACCATTCACCCGATTCCAACCCCTATCCAACTTGGCCTGCAACTGCAGAAAACACCATCAGTAGTTGGCAAACTGGAGATACTGACATAGAAAGAAGCTTGCATATAAAAGCGCCTAAAGCTCACATAATACACAAAGGGATTATTTAATGGAGAAATACATTTAAAAGAGAAAACAATAAAAAGGAGAAATATCAATTGTAGCCAAAGAAAGCTATGCAGAATTTAAATCAACCTGTCTTCTACTATATTGTTCGGGCAAAATATATGGTCCACTCAGGATTCCTTTCTAAGGGGAAGTGTGTGCACATCATGGGACACATGCGCCTGTTTTTAACGTGTCTACTCACCATGATCCACAAGCCAGGCCATACACAGAGAATTCAACTTTTCATCAAAAAACTCCACACCCTATGGATACAGAAGATTCAATTAATACACATTCAAAATTTAGAAACAAACACTATTTTTATTTTTTAAACACTACCTGAAGCTATGTCATGTATTTCCAAACAAGTTGTACTTGAAAAGGAGTAGCCAGAAAAAGAAAACCATGGGCTTCATAAACTAGAAGAAAGCACACACAAAGGTACGTGTACAATGGCAGAGGCTTGAGCAAAGCAGGGGAACAGAAGCCAGGCACAGTGCTGAGGAGGGGCAGGAAGAACGCAGGGGACACACGTTAAAATGCCTGCTGACAGTACTTAGAATTCTCAGCTTCCCCAATTGAAGCAGCATCTCTGGGACATGAGAGAAAGCAGCAGCGGGAGAAGAGACAGACATAAGAGTGCAGGGCAAAAGGCACCAGCATGGAATGATAGGTAGAATCATCCAGGCTACTCACTAATCAGCAGAGCTGGGGAAAGCTCCAAGAGCTGACTACACAGCCTCTCACCCTAGTTCTCCACAGCAATGGATGAGCTATTCGTGCCTACTGTCCTGGTCACATGAGTGAGCCCAGGGTGCCCACTGTCCTGGTCACATGAGTGAGCCCTGGTGCCCGTGAGCCCTGGTATACTGTCTTGGCATTTTCCTTCTGTGTTTAGTTTAAGTTCTGACCAGAAATAACATATCTTAAAAAGTCAAACATATAGGTCTGTACTTTGACAGTAGCAGTGCAGTACACACAATGGTTTTACCTTGTACTTTACAGACCGTTGTAGCGGGCACCTAGACTACCATGACGACTTTAATGACCTTTTTTCTTTTTTTTTTCTATTTCAAGTTCAGGATTTTCTTCAGTCTTAAAAGACTTTTATTGCCTGATTTCTGCGGTTTAATTTTATATTTATTCATCATGTTCTATAAGCTAGGCTACAAAACGTCTTGAGAGAAAAAATATTTTTGTAACTTAACTAATTTTAAAAAAATGTCCACATCAAAAAAGAAAAGTTACAAAAAGATAAAACCCTAAAACTAAACACCCAGGCATGCATGTCACCCCTGCCAAAAGGTCAAGACCATCATAGCCACCATCTCCCTGGCTGCACATTGCTCTCAGTACAGTGGCAGCTAAAAGACATGAACTGAAGTCCAGCTGTCTCCAGACAACTGTTTCAGTCAGCACACCCAGGAGCTGCTGCAGCTTTGCACGTGACAGCCACCACTAAAGAACACAACTTGTCCTCAGCATTTGGAAGAGACCGCGGAAAAGTTTTTGTCGCCTGACGCTGTTAGCTTATCCTGCTGTCTCTGGCATGCATTTAAGACTGAAATGCTTCAATTTTTATAAAACACATAATGCCACAGCTATCTACAAAATGCATGTTCATAAACAAAGTAAACTAAAATTAGTAATACAAATTCAGTGTCCAGGAAAAGGAAATATAACCACGTGCTGAGGGCTAGGAATGGAGGTGGGTCTCAGTGGTGGCATGAGGACAACCAACTGTAGTGTGCCAACAGCAATGAACTGCAAGCCTTCTTGGAAACACTTGGGATTCATTTATCCAACGATCAAAACATGCCAAGTGTCTAATTATTAATAACAAGTACTATAATGATCAACAGAAATACAACACCCAACAGCCCCTGTCCTAATAGATTGTCCATCTGCTCAGTTACACATGTAACATTACACGGTTGTGGAGTCTAAGGCACCTGCTGCAAGAGAAAAGAAAGGACATGGCTAGAAAGCCAGGTTCCAGGTCCATTACAATAAATCAAATACTGAAACCCAAAAACTCACAACCAGTGTGATGAGGCGGCCCCCACCCGCAACAACTAGCATGACCTGCTTTTCACATAGTAGTTCCTCAACTCCCTGAATGAAGTTCAGAAAGGTGGCTCCTACCACTGTTTTGCAAACAGAAAAAGCATTTTGCAAACATGTAACTGGCAAACAGAAAAGTGCCCTTGAACAAAAACCCAAATCAACTTATCTTGAAACTGTATTTCCTTTTCTTTTCCATGGATTAGTCCTTAAGTTGCACAAGATTTGCATGACAGATGCTAATAACTAATTATATTCTTCCATGCATCTTTGCATCTTGGTGGCAACAAGATGAAATGTATTTCTAGAACCTTTCAGCTACAAAGTAATGCTCTACTGGAGTTAAAAAAGCCACCCCGCAGGCAACAAGACTCACACTTCAGCACATTAAAATAAACAGCACCATCAGACTCTCTGGGTCTCCCACTCGGCACAGTCAATCTCCTCTACTTGAATCGACCCTTCTGGTTAGAGTGGGTACTTACCAGCTGGCCCGCCAGCAGAGGCATGTACTCGATGATGGCCAGGCGGACCCTCCACTTCGCATCTTCGGCCAGTTCCACGATGGCAGGAAGGAGAGACTGAGATAGCTGACGGATTCCAATTACTTCATTGACACAATCCAAATTGGAGATGATATTCAAACGAACTTCCGGGCACTATAAATACACAAATCCCAAAGACTGAATGTAAAAATTAATTCCTCTACCCAATATTCTCCTGTTGTGCTAAGAGGAAAAGTGCCACGCAAAATTTAAAATGAGATAGTACTAAGTTTTAAAAAAAATGGGGGGCGAGGGGCTAACCTCAGTAAACAAGGTACTTGCCCCACAAGCATGAGGACCAGCTCGGATTCTCCATATGGAAACAGTCGGGCAGGCATGGTGGTTGCCTATAATCCTAGTACCGGGGAAGTAAAGGCAAAGAATCCCCAAGGACAATCTTACTAGTGAGCCCGGAAGAAGACACCTGATATCAGCTTCCCACTTCACATGCATGCACACACAGACTATTGGGCTGGGGGGAGGGGGAGTGGCTCAGGAGCCAAAGCACCTGCATAAGGCCATGGATTCAACCTCCAACACTGATGGAAACAAGTACAGAAGGAAAGAATGACAGCTGCTTAGTACGCAAATAACTCAAGACACAAACATAACGACCTTAGCCAAATGTCAGTGAAAAGTCTGTGAGATTTCATTACTATGTATGCCAACTTAAAAATAAGTGAAAAATAAATAAATATAAGACGGCAAAGAGCACAGGTTCTGGAATTAAACCCTACATCTGCATTGCTGGGAGACCTCAAGCAAGCTGTTGTTTGTCTATCTCCCCCCCCCACCCTTCCTCCTTTTCTCTCTCTCTCTCTCTCTTCTCTGAGAGCAGTGAGGAAAATCAACTTTAAAGATACACACGAAGTATTCACCATGCCTGTACATACTAATCATTCAATAAATGTTACATTTTTTGCCACTGCATTTAAACTTAAATAAAAGACATTTTACAGAAAGATTAGTGAATGTAATGCAAAAGTCAAGAAGAAAAGTAATATTTTTGGTTTTTTTTCAGTGAGCCCTTGTACCCATTTTCTGGGAAACAGATTGTCAAAAGTTTAAATAAAGGAAGTTACGATTTTGTCTTTCGTTTTCATATCTGAACCCAGTGAAAACTGCAAATCAAATCACATCAAATCAACAACATTGAAATGTACAGCCACTCACCTCATCCTTCAACTGAGCTAGAAAGAGAGGCAGAAGATGTTCAATGGTATTCTCTTTGCCCAGAATTGTAGACAATCCCATAATCACAGAAGCTAGAGCAGATTTGACATGTTGATTGGTATCAGACACTAATTCCTAAAATAAACCCAAAATTAAAAGCCTTTTTTATTTCAAAGATAACAAAAACATCCACTCCCTCTCCCACGGAGCTTGAAAGTAGAAACAGACCACTTGACAAGGCTTTCTCTTGTCACCTATCAGGTGACAGACCAAAGCACCAAATAGTACTTTACAAATGAGATAAACAAAAACTTTACTAATATGAAATAAACAAAAAAAACAAAAGTTTAATGCATAGGATTCACTGAATCATTTTTCCCTTGCCTCTTGTTTAAACCAGGAGGTTTTTTTTCTAAAATTAAAAGTTAAAAAATTAAAAAATTTAAAATAATTTCAAAAATAAGAAAAGGTAAGATTTACTTTCACATGGAACAGAGTAAAACAAAGTAAACTGAAGTTATACTTACCTTTATGTAGGGAAGAATGTGGCTCATAATTATGGTCTCTCTGCCTTCAGTGGGCAAGTTCTCACAAAGCTCTAAAGAAAACAGGACATGCAGGACTCTCGTCAGGCACACCTTTTCCACAGCTCGGAATGAAATCAACTGTGCTTGAGCAAACGGGTGCTAACATAGGGACAGGACACTTATTCTAAACAGAAGTCTACCTTCATGTCCTTGTATGACAAACCAGTCCAAACTGCAAAAGCATCATTTCAACAGAAACAAGAGCAAACGGATGTGAGCTCTGATGTGGAGCAGCTTTTTATGACAATGGACATTTTCGCATAATGAAATCAGCTCTATTTATTTGAAACATATTCTAGAAAAAAAATCTGCACACTTCACTGAGGTAACGAAAGCATGGACACAAGGCAAACGCCGCCACACAGACTGAACTCTTTAACCTTTTACTTTGTGGGCAGCAGCTGCTCGGACTTCGGCTTCACAGTCCTTAAGAAGGCTCTGGAAGGCGGGGATGAGGTCACTCAGGGTGATTTTAGGACCCACAGCTCTCTGGAGCTACAAAACAATTGGTACAGGTTTAACACACACCGACGAAATAACCAGTAACAAACAGTACATTCTTTAAATGCATACTGTTACCACAATACTGTCCTTTCAAAAAAAATTAAACTGCAACAGCAAATCTTTTTTTTCCCTTTAATGCTTAAAAAGGCCAATGCAATAGTTTTACCTCTGAAAATTTGTCAGCTACCATATAGCGAACTCGCCAAGATTTATCTTCTGCTGCTTGTCGAAGTGTAGGCATTACCAAGGCCTCCAGGTCATCTGAGACAGTAACTGGGCAATACTGACACAAGCTTCCACAGCCAAGAGGCGCACAGAATCCTAAACAAGAAAATTCCATCAGGCAGCATTCATTCACTGAGAGCGACAGAAATGAGTGCGGTATGAAACAGTGTCGTATATAGTTTTTAAAAGGGGAGAGAATTAAAATAAATAAGCACAGCATGCAATTCCATGTCTTCAATTAAGTATTAATTTTGAAAAAACTCCCCCAAGAAAATTTTTTTAATTATTAGAGAGCATATCTGTGTCTCTTAAAACTAAAGACTTGGTTTACCTGTTCATCTGATGCTAGATTAGTGAACAATGGAACAATTTCAGTTTTCACACTGTCTAACTCCAAAACTTTTGCAAATTCACCCAATTTAGAAGCAGCAGCACGTCGAACCATTGGTGTATCGTCTGAGCACAGGGAACGGAAGTGCCTGCAGTATAAAATAATGGAAGTATTTTCTACCAAATACAATGGGTTAAACAGCCCCAACATATTTCAAAGGCCTTCTCTTACAAATATTCAAGTTTGGTTATTACTCATAGAATTAATAAAAAGGACTGTGAAATGGTTCAGTCAGTAAAGAACCTGAATTCAGAGCCCTCAAAACCCATTTTAAAAAGCTGGGCACAGAAATGGTGCCTATAACCCCAAGGATGGTGAGGTGGAGGTGGAAACAGATGGAAGGATCACTGGGTGCTCACAGGTCAGATAGCCTGGACTACATGGCAAAGTTCCGACCACGAGGGACCTGTCCTCAAATAAATGGGGGAGGACACCTGAGACTTGGCACCAGAGGTCTGACTGGTACACACTTGGCATGCCAGGGCATGTCCACTCCCCCAGATATGTGCGTGCGCGCACACACACACACACACACACACACACACACACACACACACACAAAAGATGCAACAAAAGCAAAACACTGGTATGTTTAACTGGGTGACAAAAAACAATGTCGTCACCCCACGAGGCTCCAATGGATAGATCCAATCAATTGTCACACACGAATTCTAGTTAAACAACGGGTCAAGAAAACAAAACAAAACCAAAAGTCATTAATCAGGGAAAGTTACTGATAGGGACAGAGGCTGATAGGGGAAGAGACAGTGGGAAAAAGTCATCAGAACACATACGTATAAAAATAATGGGACAAAGTTTATGAAAATTAAATTTAAAAAAATATTTAAACCACAGGAAAAAATGTCAGCAATCCTGGTATGAGCCATTCACTGGGAACAGAGAATTGTGTAAACTCCAAATCCCAGCTAACACCCCAGCAGCATGCCCATCTAAGAAGACTACATCTTACTGTCTAATTTCAGCCTTGACGGCACTGGATGCTCTGGGGTAGCAAACGCTAAACAAGCCACAGGCAGACGTGCGGGACGTGAACCAATCCCCGCTCGCCAGGCGTTTCACCAGAGGTACGAAATGAGCCTCAAGAGCAACAGGGGTGTGCTCCTGGGAGATCTGCCTCAGGGACTCCACGGCCTTGTCGCGAACAACAGTCTCTTCCACAGTCGCCAGACTTTCCAAAGGAGGCTGCATGGACAGAGAAGGAAAACCAGAGAAGACAATGTACTGAATCAGGTTAGACACAGATTATCACCTCTATGTGAAATAACACATGTAATCAGAATGTAGCTACATCATACCAAATGGTTACTTTCAGTTCACACAGTGCTAACATATGGTGTGTCCAACATGAAGACACGACTTCTGAAGAAAAGCCAAGATCGAATGTCCCAGATGGCAATTCGCAGATGGTGTCTACAAATGACACAGTGGAAGAGACTTGACACAGTATTAGTATTATTTGGAGCTGAACCACTAAGTCTAAATGATTTGCAGCCAAACTCAGACAAGAGTGCATATATGTCCTTAACAGCAAGTGCGAAGCTATGGCCAGCCCTGGGCACCACAATGGCATGATGGCATCTCACCATCTTACCATCTCCAGTGGCCCACTAGCTCAACAGCATTAATTTACCCAACAAACAGGGTTAAATTGAAAACAACTAGTTTTTTAAAATATATTCAGACTCTTTCCATGAGACAAGGAATGGGAGTTTCAGACAGAACAATCAAGTAAGGAATACAAAGCCAGAGGGAGATTTTGCTTGCAGCTTCAGAAACAGAAAAGATCCCAGAGATCCAAGGTCTGGACCTGTAACTGAATGTGACAGAGCCCCATGAAAAACAAAAACAGATGGTTCTGTGAGCCTCTGCCTTTCTGGGTTTGCATTGGGTCCAAGTATATTCAGCACATGCCACAGCTGCAGAGATTAAAACACACATCTCCACATAGAGAACTAACATAGCTGATTCAAGAAATGTTGCCTGCCTAACGTTTCAAAAATTATCTAATACACAAGGGTGGACAGCTCTCAGCTTTCCTGGATGGTGCTTCAGAAGACCATTGAAAAGACACTTCTTACTACAAAGTGTTTCCTCATCTGTCCTGTTAGCTGAGATTGATGTATTCTACCATATTACGGGGTAATGTTAAGCTGCAGAGAATCACTATTTTTTTTATTTGAACTCTGCCCATTTCCTCCATATCTTCTTTACTAGACCCTGATGACTACTCTTACCTACCTTTTACCCCAACACTTTATGCAGCAACAGTTTTTTTTATAAATTTTATGTATGTGCTTTTGTAATTTTTATATGTAAACATGTGCATGTATACATGCAAATGCACAGAGGACAGGGAGAATGTTGGGTGTCCTGTCATTGTCTTTCTCCCTTGAGGCAGGGTCTCTAACTGAAACTGGACCTAGGCTGGAGGCCAACAAGTCCCAGAGGTCCTCCATCTCCCTCCGCACAGCACTGGGGTTACAAGTACCACCACGTCTCCTTTTCATGTGGGTGCTAGGAATTTGAACTCAGGCTTTCATGCTTGCACAGTAAGCACTCTTACCTGCTGACCTATCCCTTCAGCCCTAACAGTTTTGATTTCACAGTTCCAAACATGTGAAACTAATTTTTTCAAAATATGATTACTGATGGATTCTAGCACTGAGACTATAGAAGAAATGTGCCAGCCGGATTCCTTGTTATAGAGGAGTTAATATTCTAAGGGAGAAGACAGCAATCAATCAGATGGTTGTAGTCTAATAGTCTGTAAACAAATAAAACAGGATGAAATGCTTTAAGAGCTGACTGTGAAAGCATTTCAAGTGCTTGGTCAGGGAGGCCTCTCTGACACGAGATGAAGTTGCCCAAATAACAAGGAATCAGTCACAGGAAGCACTAAACAGTACCTCACTAGAGGTAATACCTACAGCCAAGGACTTAAGATAATAATAATGTGCACAAAATAAAGTTATCAAGAGGCAACATTATTATTAATATTTCATTGCTACAAACCAAAATAGCTACCCAAAACAACTGAAAAGGATTTATTTTGGATCAGTTTCCAGACTCCATGGTTGCTTGGCTGTGAGTCTTAGCAAAACATCACGGCAGTGGAAAGTGTGGCAAAAGTTTCTTTGCCTTGTTGTAGACAAGAAGCAGAGAGAGCAGGACAGACCAAGGACACACAGCATTCAGGAGCACCCAGTGACCTCTTTCTTCCCGCTAGGCTTCACCTCCAAAAAGTCTCCAGAACCTCCCAAATGGTGCCACTAGCTGCCGGCCAAGCATTACCACTAAGTATATGGGACATATTTCACCTTCAAATCACAAAGTGAGACCAGCCTCTACCGGAATTTGTTGTGAGCTAAGCTGGAGAGTTTGGACTTTCTAGAAGCCATGACAGGAAGTGAGTGACCCATTTGCTGAGTGAAGCGTGAACTGCAGAGCTGATGGTAGAAAGCAACTATAGGTACTCCTTAACGCCAACGGAGCAACATCTCGATAAGCACGTCCGGAGTTGAAAATACTCCAAGTTTGGGGCTGGAGAGGTGGCTCAGGGGTTAAGCCTCTGCCTTTCAGGCATAAGGTCCTGAGTTCGGATCCTAGACCCCACGTATAGATGCTGGGCGGAAGCGGGGGCGGCCTGCGTTTCCGGTCCTGGTAGGGTGGAGCCTGTGAATCCCGGGGCAGAGTAAACAAGGAGGAGGTGGAGGCGTCCATGGTGGTTCCCAAATTCGTCCGTGGTTCTACACACACATACATGCATACATACACGCACACACACACATACACGCGCACAATTGAATAAATAATAATTAAAAAAAATTAAAAAAAAAAACCTCTAAGTTGAAACGCACCAGATTACCTAATATACCAAACAGTAAGTTTGGTTATACCACGTACTGTAAATTATTGAGCATTTACCCACGTGATCAAGTGCTGAGAGTTGTAGCTAGTGCTAGGGCTGGGCAGCATGTGAGAGTATTGCGCTGGATATTAATAGCTCAGAAAAGATCAAAATTCAAAATTTCAACCACAGTTTCTACTGAATACACATCATTTTTGTACCATCACAAAGTTTAAAAAAATCCACTACCAATTGATCAATCAAACCACCATTGATCAGAGACATTTATAGTTAGAAAGCTACTGCAGCAATCCAGAGGAACGACTGCAGTAGTTTAGACCAAGGCTGCAGTAGTAAGGATGGAGAAAAGAGGACTGGCTTGGGATGATGAGCCTACAAAAATTACTACTAATGAGCTAGATTAGAGAAGGATGAAGAGAGGACTTAAGAGTATCTTCTAGTGCTGAGATGCAGCCAGCGATGGCACACGTGCCTACTATGCATGAGGTCCTGGGTCAATCCCTAGCATAGCCAAAAACTAAAGGGATCTTCGATGTTTTGGAATGTTAACAGAGTAGCAGGTGATAAAAACAAAAATATATTTTAAGGTGAAAACAATGGCACATGTATAATCTGTCAAGTTCTATAAATCTACACTTACTCTATCACCTATCTGTGGAGTTCTGTGGAACAGATGGATATAGAGCTAGGATGACAGCCCGCATGATGTGTACAATACATCCACAGCCTTGTTCAACTGGTGACTTTCTAGTCGTTCTTTAAACATGGTTCAGGCATCACGTCTCAAAGTTTTTCTTTTTTTTTATGAATCTGTTCAGGAATTTACTTCTTTTTTTTTTTTTATTCAACTGTGCGCATGTGCGTGTGAATGTGCGCGCGCACGTGTGTGTGTCTATGTGTGTGTGTGTCTGTGTCTGTCTGTGTAGAACCACGGACGAATTCGTGAACCACCACGGACGCCTCCACCTCCTTCTGCCCCGGGATTCACAGGCTCCGCCCTACCAGGACCAGAAGCGCAGGCCGCCCCCGCTTCCGCCTGGCGTCTATACGTGGGATCTGGGATCCGAACTCAGGACCTTCCACCTGCAAAGCGGAGGCTTAACCCCTGAGCCACCTTTCCAGCCCCTCAAAGTTTTTCTTGATCACTCGGACTTGATCCCTTACAAGTCTCTATTTCTTTGGCACTTCCTATATGCGTATACTTTTTCATAAGATTGTACAATAATTGCTTGTTTACATGCACTAAGAATCCATCCCATTCATAGTGATCTTTAATATTAGCATTATAACTTACAATGTACTTGATATAAATATACTAGATTCTCTAAATAGCCACTAACTTCAATTCACCAAATTCCCAACAAAAGGAAAAGTTACACAAAGGCAAAATATTGCCAGAACCACTATGCAAAAGTGAAACTTCTAGATGAGAATAAAAACTCTCAATTTCAAAAGGGACTTAAAAAGTACATAAAGATAATCAAGTCTTAAATAAAATGAAAGTAGAAGGACTATTAAGAAATAGAAAGACCACCACTAGCAGGTAGGATGAAGGGATCAATATGAATAATGGTCACGTTGTAGATACTATCAAAATACCTTCCAAACACATGAAAATAAACATATCAGAATGACAAGGAAATAAAAAAAAAATCAAGTCCTGGGGCTGGAGAGATGGCTCAGAGGTTAAGACACTGTTTCACAAGCAAAGGACCTGAGTTCAGATCCCAAAGGCCTGCACTTCTAGATCTGGAAGACAAAGCCTGGGAAATCCTAGAGAGAAACAAAGGAGGCAAAAGAATTCAAGATGATTCCCAAAGTCACCTAGTGCTTATTCTTCAGTACCCTGATACACACACACGCACACACACACACACAAAAATATATATATAATCAAATCCTATCCAAGCATTGTGGAGCATGCCTATAATCCCAGTACTACGCAGCTTGGACTACATAGTAAGACACTGTATCAAATATAATCAAGTCCTTGTTCCCGTCACATCTAAATTAAGAAGCCTACAAAGGCAGAAAGAATTTCCTGTGTTCAGCTGATAAAAATTAGGTGTTGAGTTTAAAGTGCCCTACATTATTTGTTCTTCAATTACTAATGTTATGAGTACATTAAAAAAAAAAAGCTACAGCAAGTCTAAAAACCAGCAACTCATTTTCATACAACAAAAGTTCTAGAAGAGGATAGACAGTAGACAAATACTCACCAGCAGACAGTGGGCAAAGTCAGGACCTCCCACCAAACCAGTGAAGTTTCCCAGCTGCTCAGCAAGAGCTAACAGCACCTCATCTTCATCGTAAATAGTATCTGGAAATGACAGCAGGTACTCGTCACTAAGGATGAATGGCACTAGGCTGGCACTCGCACTCACACAAAAATGTTCATAGATGACCCAGCCGCAACCCTATCAGCATTTCCTTCCTTCTTTAAATCAAGTCTTCCTGGATCTGTTTTACAGAATTAGTAAGAAACTCCTGTCCGAAAACAATTCCTTTCCTAAATACACAGCTAAATACACAGCATCTAAATGTGTGTGGCTGCAACGTGAGTGTACACTAGTTGAGCCGCTTGTCTTGCACCGAAAGCACCGGATTCAGTTTAGTCTGATAATACTCTGGGTAAAAATCTAACAGACCATTTTTGAAACCAGTGGGACATGGAATGTCTATGCTATTCTTGAAATAAACATACCTGTAAGGAAGGGCAGCAGTTCAGTTCGAGTCCTTTCTACCCCAAGTGCTAGAGCAATTGTGGATAACTTCTTGATACTGTTGAGACGGAGCTTTAAGAAAGAACAGAGTTGAAAATGTGCACGTGTGAATGACAAGAAACCTTTCATTTAGCGCTTATTCATAAGGAAACTTCACTAGCCAGAGGAAGACTTCCCAGGGGCACTCTGAAGGGCCCGAGAAAGCAAAGAATGAATGAATGACAACATGCGGGAAGTGGCCCATTTGAAAAGGAGACTCGGGCCGGAGTGAAGCAGGTGAAACGGTCAAATACTGAGAAAAGTTCCATCACAACCGGTGCACCACTCGCCCGGGTGAACGGGCCCGCTCACTTTCTTCCCAACCAGCCCGGCCAGTTTCCGCGGAGACGCGGCGCGCCGCTGCACTTCAAAGGGTCCTGGGCATCCGGCGACCCGCAGGCCGTTCCGCCTCCTCCTCCGGGCGGAGGGGCGAGTTCCGCGCAGGAGGCGGAGGAGCCGGAAGGGCAGCAGAGGCGGGAAGCCGGCTCTGCCGGCCGGGGACCACCTCGGTCGCGCCGCCCAGGGCCGCGAGGAGCCGACCCCCTCGGCCCTCGCCTTTCCGGTCACATACCCGCTCCGAGTCCCGCTCGGCCGCCCCTTTCCCTGCCCCGCGCCCCGCTGAGCCCGCCTCGGCTCCCAGGTCCCGGCCCAGTACCTGCACGTCCTCATTGCGGAGCTCGTCGATTAAAACCGCGATCGGGTATAGCGAATCGTCTCCATCTCCGCCGGCTGCCCCCGGGCCGGCCCCGGGCCCCGCAGCGCCCGCCATGTTCTTCCTCCTCCGGCTGGTCGCCGCGGCCGTCCGCCCCGCGCCCAGGCCCCGCCCCGCGCCCAGGCCCCGCCCCGCGGCCAGGCCCCGCCCCGCGCCCAGGCCCCGCCCCGCGCCCAGGCCCCGCCCCGCGCCCAGGCCCCGCCCCGCGCCCAGGCCCCGCCCGCGCCCAGGCCCCGCCCCGCGCCCAGGCCCCGCCCCGCGCCCAGGCCCCGCCCCGCGCCCAGGCAGGCGGGGCTCCCGCCGGCCCACGAGCTTCTGGCAAGAGCGGAAATCAAGTCTTTCTTCTGTCCCGGCAGGCTCCCACCTGACCCCCACTGCAGTAGTTGTAGGTCTGAACTCCAGAAGAAGGGTGTGCTGAGAAAGCGATTGGAACCTCTGTGTCCTTTCCCCAGGCGGAAGAAGCATGGGCAGGGGTTCATCCTGCTCATTGTGCCCATCTGAGTATAGATGCCGAGCCTTCTTAGAACTCAGGCCGGCTGAAGACAGTACCCGAGGTCAGGAGGAAGAAGGCTGTTAGCACCTCCCCTGACTTCATCCTGGCGCTGAGCCACCGGGTCTCAGCCTTCATTTCTCCCCTGGGCGTCCAGCCTCCGCAGAGCCCCTCCACACCTCTTCTGAGGCTGGCTCCTGCTCTGTGAGACAAATTATGAGGGCGGTGAGAGACAACGAACAGTACCATCCAAGCTCCCACGTCAATATTTTTTCCGTGCAAGCTGTTGAAAACACGCTGCTCTCTTGTTTTCTTTTTCACTTTGGTACTGGAATGGTGCCTTCTGTTGTATTTTCTTCCTCCCATTTTTTAGCTCTTTAGCATGCAGGAAATCAACAGTCAAGCAGAGCTAGGACAAGCTTTGATCCTTCCAAATCTTGGAAGAAGAAAGCCTGAACTGGTCCCTCTGGACCTCCAGGAGTCCTTAAAAGGGGCTGCAGGAAGGGGGCCTAGAAGTTCTTTCTTGCAAAACTTACTGGAAAACTTTCACTTACCTTTTGGAACTACACAAAGTAACTAAAATGTCCTTTTTGTCTGTTTTAGACTGGAATTTAAGCAACTTACAGTGGTAACTGTACATGTATCACAAGCTCTGAAATGTGTCTAAGTAATGAAACTGTGCAATCAAGAGGCAAACTTTTTCAGGAGAAAATTAGCCATTGATAGTAAAAGTCTGGAAACCAATAGACTTGGGCAGTTTTTCTATTTTATTTTGTTTTGTTTTCCGATTATGTCCATGAATCCAAGGTTTTGAAATTTTTTAGATTTTTATGAACCACATCCTGGACTATTGGAGTGGCTTAAAACAGTATTTCCACATGAATTCAACCACCTATGTCTGTGTGTTTCAGTGTGGCTTCTATGGTTCTGAACTATAGATAAAAGAAAATGAAAAGGGTGCTTTCCTGCACCAAATGACATCACAGGATAGCACTGTCTTGACAGTTGTAAATGAGGAAAGAAAACTGAGCTATAGCCCCAACAGAACAAGCATGGCAAAGTCAAGGGAAGTTGAGCTTAAGACAGTACACCTGGGGCTGGAGAGGTGGCTCAGGGGTTAAGCCTCTGCCTTGTAAGACCGGAAGGTCCTAAGTTCGGATCCATGTATAGACACTGGGCAGAAGAAGGGGCGTATAGACACTGGGCGGAAGAAGGGGCGGAAGAAGGGGCGGCCTGCGTTTCTGGTCCTGGTGGGCAGAGCCTGAGAATTCCAGGGCAGAGTAAACAGGAGATGGAGGCGTCCATGGTGGTTCCCAAATTCGCCCGTGGTTCTACACACACGCGCACACACACAAACACGCACAATTGAATACATAATAAATAATAACAAATTTTTTTAAAAAGACAGTACACCTCACATCACAAGGTGTGGTTTAGTTCTAATAAGAAGCATCATTTGCCATTTTAAATCACTAGAGTATTGATTTTGTGATTTCACTTGTATTTAACTTGCAAATCTGTTTTGTTTTTCTAGCTGCATAATAACAAAAAAGAATAGTTTATATTTGTAAATTTAAGTACCAGGTAATAATTTAAATTGACTAATAGTCTTTAGGATTTTTTTTTTCCTTTAAAAGTGGATCCAGAGGTGAGTGCAGTGGAGCATGCTCGTATCCTAGCCCTTGGAAGGAGAAGTAGGATGATTGCTATAAATTCAAGACCAGCCTAATCTACATGGAAAGTTCTAGCTACTCCAGGCAGAGATATGTGGTAAGACCCTATCTCAAAAAAAAAAAAAAAAAAAAAAAATCCAGCCAGGCACAGTGGCTGAGATCTCTAACCACCCCAGCACTATGGAGACGCAAGCAAAAAGAAAGGACACCACAAGGCTATACAGTAAGACTCTATCTTAAAAGAAAATTATGAAGGTCAGGGGGTATAGCCCAGTGCCACAAAGAAGGAAGATTCAAGTGTAAGAGACAAGAGGCTGGTTTTTTTTTTACTTAGTATCTTACTAAATAAAATAGTGAGAATATCAGAAGGGTTCCAAAGATATGAAAAGAGCAATTTTTGTTCCTTGGTCCTTTATAGTTTATGGAGTCTTCAGAAATGATGATGGAAGCAAGCAAGTGCAAAAGAAAATCATCATCTAGACATGAGCTCAAGCTTAGAGCTCTGAAACACTGGCACGCTGATGCCAAGCTATGCGTTTAAAGGTCGCATGTGATCTGCTTACCCACGCACAATGAAGTAGAGACCTACAGAATAACTATGATTAAATATGAAATCACAACTAAGAAAACAGGCCCCAGAAAATTGCCTGGTTTTGAGAGTCATCAATGCTGGACTTCAGTTCCCACCTGTCTCTGACTCATGATGACCTACATTTCCCCAAGTCTCAATCACACCCTTCACCTCCTTTGCCCCAATAAAGTGGAGCTAACCATCTGGTTCCTGCTCTAGTAACTGTGGTGCCGTAAGAAATAAAATAGGTAATAAACATGGAGATGCTAATAAACCCTTCAATAAAGAATGAGATGAAAGTAGACCAAAATCTGGGCCAAGTTCAGAAACAAGTCTTTTGAAGAGTATGGTCTGTGGAACACCTGTATCAACTAAGATTTCTAATGTAACTACAGAACGCTGAGCCTGTGGTTACGGCTCAGTGATAAGAGTGTGTGCTTCATATTCACGAGACCCTGAGTTCAGGCCACAGTATGAAAAGCAAAAACTTTGAAAATGTGGAGTCCTGGCCTCCACCCCAGACTTAATTGAGTCAGAGGCCCTAAAAATGGAGCCAGAACTTTCCTGGGCTCTCCAGGGAATCTAATTCACACTGGCATTGGAAGTCAGTACTTTGTAAATCAGTACTTTAATTCTTCAGGGGTCATCTCTGTCAAGAAAAAGCAAACAATAACTCTTGATTGCTTATCAATTAGTAATCCTTTTTCTCTATTGGCTATTTTTTTTTTGCCAGATTAGAAAAGTAATCCCTAGATTCCTGGAAGTTAGCCAAGTATTACCAATACAGTTTTATGGTACTGAGCTATTTCTGTATCCTCCTCTCCACTCTCTTCTTCCCTCCCCCCCCCCAAAGCTAATGGGTAGAGAAGCCAGAGGCAAGAGCCGAGACTAGGCTGAGGATGTAAACAGTCCTGAGGAAAAAGGCCCTCAACACAAAAGCAGACTTCACACTACCACATACAGTCCACTGAAGCAATTCGAACGCAGAGAAGACAAGGTTATACTTGCCAGTTCTTGTAAGGCAGAGCACCAAGAATACTGGGAAGCAGGAGCCAATGGAATCCACAGCCATCAAGTCTTGTGCTTACGACAGCCCTTGATGTCACAACAGAAAAGTGTCAGTCTGAAGAAGACTTCCTCTCTAGTTTCCTGCTACACATTTCCCAGGTTTGCCTCTTCCTCGCAGATGCAGAGATTTACACAAATGCAGTCTGAAGTTGGGCAAATGCTAATCTGATCCACAGTTGATTTAGTCTGTGAGGACTTTTAGGGTTGAACTGAGTATGGTTTGCATAATGAGATGGCAATGAGCCTGTGGGGGTCAGGGGTAGAGTGTCATGTTTTGAAATGTGAGCTTGAAATGTGGATGCAACCTAAGCCTCTTCCAGCTTCTGTCAGCCAGCCATGTCTCTTCCACCATAACATCTGTGTCTTCCCTCTGGAACCAAAAGCTAAATAAACCTCTTTGCCTCCCTTAAGTTGTAGGTGAGCATTGTCTCACAGCAAGAGAAGAGAAACAGCTACAGAAATTGGTTCTGAGAGTGGGTTGTTGCTTATGAGACTAAGAAGATCTGGTATCAGAAAGTGAAGCTGAGAGGCGTTGGTACTGAGAAGTAGAGAAATATGCCTTTGGAAGTGTTTGTTGGGAGAAATATGGAGAACTTTGGGACTTTGTGCTGGGAAAGCTTTTGTGTCTTGAGACAGGACCTAAGGGACCATTCTCATGAGAGCTTTGAAGAGAGTATTGTTATGAGAGACACAAACAATAGAAACCCAACTTTTGATGGTCCAGAGAGGAAGAGACTGTATTGGGAACTGGACAAGGAGTAAATGAAGTGATGCGTTGGCAGAGAGTTTAATCAAGTTTTCCCTTCACCCTGAAAGCTTGTCTGAAGTTAAATTTGAGTACTCGGTGAAGGAAGTTTCAAGGCAATGTAGTCTTTTTTTTTAAAATTTTTTATTATTTATTATGTATTCAGTTGTGCGTGTGTGTGTGTGTGTGTGTGTATGTGTGTGTGTGTGTGTGTGTGTGTGTAGAACCACGGATGAATTCGGGAACCACCATGGACGCCTCCATCTCCTGTTTACTCTGCCCTGGGATTCACACGCTCCGCCCTACCAGGACCAGAAACACAGGCCGCCCCCGCTTCCGCCTGGCATCTATACGTGGGGTCTAGGATCCGAACTCAGACCTTCCGCCTGCAAGGCAGAGGCTTAACCCCTGAGCCACCTCTCCAGCCCCGGCAATGTAGTCTTAACAATGTGGCATGGCTACTTTTTAGTACTCTTGTTCAGTTATGAGGAAGAGGAGCAAGGAATCAAGTGAAGAGGAAACCTGTGAGGTTTGATGAAGAAAAACGGGAATTCAAGTTTAAAGAGAATGAAGACAGCAAAATGGTGAATACTGTAGAGCTCCATTAGTGAATCAAAAAACTGCTTGCTCTCCATTGGGATAATAGAAGAGGCCCTACCTGAGGACAAATTCCTCAGGGAAGGGTCCCATCTATATGAATGCAAATCCTTTTGGAAGGAAAGAGCTAAAGGGCAGTTTCAAAAGATAGGTCTGTTCTTTCTCTGAACTATCTGGCCAAGAGAGATTCTTCCCAGTGTCATCACAGAGCAGCTGCATCAGCTGTAATTCAAGGCAACCACTCTCCACTTGGAGGTTATAACATAACTTGGCAAAATTATCCATGTGGTCTTGGTTTTAGAGGTATCAAAGATGCAAGAGGGAGGTCACAAATCCCTCCTCCAAAGTTTCAGAAAATGGAAGCAGCCAGGCAGTATGTGGCAGGATCAGAAATTCTGAAAAAAGGCCCAGGAAGGGCATTTCATGCTGCAGAGTTGAAGCCTGGTTTGCACTGAGAAGTAAAGATGTTAGAGATGCCAGAACCAATCCAGAACATCTGCCAAGCTATGCATCATGGGATCCAACCTAAAACAGTGATGTGTACTTTGGGCAACTGCAAAGTGGAAGACCTTTGGAACTGAGATGATTTCAACAGGAAGTTCATCTCCTGGATTTGGAGCTGCAGGATTTGGAATTTGTCCAGCTGGTTTTTGGTCTTGTTATGACTTATCTTTCCTGGATATGCCCCCATTTCTCCCTTTTGGAATGGGAATGTTTATTCTGTACCATTGTTTGTTGGAAGTATATAACTTGTCTTTTGGTTTACAGGAGGCTTTAGGCTTTGGACTTTTAGACTGTGTTGGGACTACTGATATAGTCTATGAGGATTTTTAAAGTTGTATTGTGTATGGTTTGCAAAATGAGATGACAATGAGCCTGTGGGGATCAGGGGTGGATTGTCATGGTTTGAAATGTAATTTGAAATATGAATGTGCCATAAGCCTCCTCCAGCTTCTGCCAGCCAGCCATGTCTGTTCCACCATAATGGTCTGCATCTCCCCTCTGGAACTGTAAGCTTAATAAATCTCCTTTTCTCTCTTAAGTTGTATATAAGTGTCATCTCACAGCAACAGAGCAGAGTAACTACCACAACAGTCAATCCACCGGAAGAGAAGGGAAGTGTAGCAGGAAACTGGTGGATGATTTTGTCAGAGAAAGTCCAGATCACTCTCCCACTGGAAGAACTAACAAACTGAAGAGTCGTTGGATGATGTAGTTATGAACAGAAAATCTGAGACACACAGAGGTGCCTTCCTACTACAGACACCCTTTAATAGCCCCTGGTTCTTGGTTCTAGCATACTACCCCCTGCCAAAACTCAAGAATGCTCAAGCTGCTTCTGTAAAATGGTGTAATATTTGCATATGGCCTACACACATCCTCCCAGTTATTTTAGATCACCTCTAGCTCATTACACATGATACAATGTCAGTGCTATAAACAGTTGTTATATCATTTAGGAATAAGGACAAGGAAGAACATCGATTCATGTTCAGTTAAAAAAAACTTTCATTTTATAGTGGGCTGAATGCATGGGTTCAAATGCTGTGGATGAAGATCCAACTATATCCTCACTTAGGAGGATAACCCTGTAAGCTGACTTCAAGTATGCGTTTAATTTCATCACTAAGTAGGAATTATAACCATGACAATAATATCTCAAATAATTTCCTCTCGATTTCACATTGATCTTCTCACCTTTTATTCAGTTTCTTTTTTCTTCGTAGCAAATTTCTGATTCTATACTTATGGATGAAAAGCTCCAACAGTGAGAAAAGACTTAATGTGAAGCTATGAGACTCACAAGGAGAGATTCTCTGCTTTGTCCTGCACCTCTTTTCTACACTTGATGATGATGATGATGATGATGATGATGATGATGATGATGATGTGTGTGTGTGTGTGTGTGTGTGTATAAAGGGAAGAGGGAACTAAAAGGTAAAACTTCACTTGAATTCTTGGTAAAAGCAAATCAAAGAAATGGTATAATATAGTTCTTATATAATGGCTAAGAGGAAATTCTGGGAGTCAGGGAAGATGGAGGTTAAATCCCAATTACTAGTTGTACAGATGAAGGGCAAATAACTTATCCTCTGTGAATTTTGGTTTCTGTATCTATAGAGTCTGTCCAGCTTACTTTATATGGTTGTTCAAAAGATTAAATCTACAGAAATGCTTAGGGCTGAATGTGATGACACCTACCCTCTAATCCCAGAAGGTGTCAATAAAACCAAGAGTTTGAGGCTAGCCATGTTGCTGCTGAGACCCTGTCTAAAAAAAAGAAAAAATTAGAAGCAAGTGTACAACTAAAGGTGGTTGAATAAGTCTACATAAATGTTCCAGGGGAATGGAAGAGAGATTTCAACAAACACTCATTTTACATTTGTCTTTCACTACTTACTTAAACTCCAGAATTTACTCAACTTTTATCCATATTTCTACTAATTCCATTTTCAGTTATTGGACTCTCTGAATCTGATCTTTTGAATTTTGTAATATGAAGTTTTCCACAAATATTTTTGCTCTTGGTCACAACATTGCAACCTCCCCAGGCTGGTTTTGCCCATGGCATCCATAGATACCCAGCCATTCTCTGCCCAGCACTGCTATGTCGACAAAGTACAATCCACATTTCCTTCCTCTCTCTTATTTTTTTCATTTTTATTTTTTAAAATGATTTTTCACTTTTTTTATTTGTGTGTGTGTGTGTGTGTGTGTGTGTGCATGAGGGCACTGTGTGTCTCTATGGAGGACCAAAGGTGACTTTGGGATTGCTTCTACCTCCTTTTTGCTTTGCTCTGAGATGTCCCCAGCTCCACCCACCAGAGCCGGATGTACAAGTCACCACCATTTCCACCTAGTACTTTTATGTGGGACTTGGGATCTGAACTTAGGACCTTCTGCTTGCTAGGCAGAATTTAACCCCTGAGCCATCTCTTCAGTCCCTCTCTCTTTTTTTGTAAGCTTCTTATCATCATATCTTATACTAGACCCAGCCAACATAAGTCATGGTTTTCAGCAACTGGGCATGACTGTCTCCAGCTGTACAGAAGTCTGATTTAAAGAAAGTGGAGTTACTTTGAAGTATTCCTGCTCACCTGAATAACCTTGCCTAGAAGATGATGTTCCTTTATGACCTGCCTAGTAGAACTGCTAAAAGTCACAGAAGGCCTGAGCCGAGATCTCTTGGACATGCCATTCACAGCTTAGCATCCAGCTGAGAGGGCAACCAGAAACCAGAATTTCACTAACCTCTAGGACCTTGGGAAATCACCTCCCTCCCTGATCAGATTATATGATTAAAATTAGCTGGGGTTTAAAGTGTTCCAGAAAAGCCCCCACAAAAACTGAATGAACCGAACAATCTACACACTCTGTCCTTCTGGGACAACCTTTAGGCTACAGTTACTGAAGTGGATCAAGGTGTTTTAAAAAGTGAAACAGTCTTGACTAGATCATATTCTTCCTGCTCATCTAATCTTTCTAAATTCTCCATTTGAACATCTAAAAAGGAGGTTAAAGGACTGTGGATTTAACAGTTTGTGATGGGTTTGGGGTGTAGTTCAGAGCAGTGGTGGCCTAGCATGCTTCAACAACCCCCTCCCACGCCCCCAGGCTGAATTCCCAAAGGAGACAGAAGAGAGGAAGGGAAGGGAAGGGATCTGTGAGCATCAGTTTCCTTGTCTTTATGAAAAGACATCAGATCAATCTCAGAACACCAACTGAGCTACCATCCCAGCTCCACTATTTATCAGCTGCTATTTGTATAATTTTCCTACATATGAAATATGTGACCTAGAGGGCATATTAAAAACTTCAACAGCAATGATAAAAACCCAAAATGAAATAAAACGCCAACCTCAAGCCCTTACAAGTCCCTAAATTTTTAAGTCTAAGCTAAAAGGCTGGTGTCAGGTGTCACACATCTGAAGGAGTGGGTCTCAATCTATGTCACAGATCTGACCTCTAGCAAGGCTTCAATGTGTTGTCTTACATTTTTAAAATGCAAATTCTACTTCCTCCAGCAAATGTTTGCTTTTTACCCCAGGGCTTAGCCAAAGGGAGCAATCAAAGCACACTAAACTCACATCCTGCTCAACACCATGACCTTCCATGGAGCAACTATGCATCTGCTGAAGAGATGTGAACCTTAGACATGTGTATATCTATTTGGCCTGCCATTGCTAGCAGATTAGCAGTAGTAAAGTTAGAAATCTGTATGGGATAAGGTTAGAAAGTTTGAAAATAGGCACATGGCTGATAATTGCTCCTGAGTAGTTGTTTTTCTTCTCAATCCATTCCTTTTAGTACCTACTGATACAATCAAGGTCATTAACAAATACAGGTGAAATTAGCAGAGAAGTGTTGATTTGCAGATTGATTGCCCATCAACCACGCATGTGCTGCTGTGGACAATTATTAAAATAGAAGCCAAACAAGTTCTAAAGCATTCAACTAAGACATTGCAATTTGGGATGGAATCACACCAAGTACACAGCCAACACTGAATCCAAGCTGTTATACAGGAGCCCTGCAATGTTTAGTGAGTGTTGGGCACCCTCTGCTGGGCATGAAGGGATCTACATAATGGCACCACAGACAAGGCACTTAAACCAAAAACTAAGCAACAAATTCAACCTCTGGTACTTTTTTTTTTTCCTTGTGAAAATGCAATACACAAAAAGGGCCAATGAAATGGAGGAGAGGGCTGGATTATAAAAATTCCTTTTATAAATTTAAGCACTGAAAGGCTTGCCTCTTCTTAGATAGATTTCTGGCAAGAAGAGAATGGAAACAGTCCATAAGGAATTCCAGAGAGAAGAGTGTTCACAGGGAAAAGAGGACCAGGTAGTGCTGGCCCTGAACAGAACACAGGGCTGAGTGTGCACACTCAAGATTAATCTTCCTTCTCATGTCCAGCCAAAGGCAGCAGCTCCTGAGACACATTCCACCTGCAAATCAGTGGCAAATAGCCAAGGCAAAAGAAGGTCTTCGCCTGCTCATCTCCAACAAAGAGCTAAACACATGTTAATAACTGCACAAAGGCGGCTCCCCAGTGGGAGCCCAACAGGAGAGAGGGCTTCATGCCCACGCACACCACTTCCCAACTCATCATAACCATAGGTCCTCGCCCAAGCAGGCCAAGTCACAGAGGCTGAAGGCTAGGGGCGCTCCCTGGTTTCTACTTGCTCAAACCCTCTCTTCCCATCTAATCCATCATCTGTGAAATGGCACCGAATAGGTCCAAAATTGCCAAAACTGTTAGTCATTTTTTCTTAGATGTGCTGCTATTCAATGCACAGACAAGGTGAGCTAAAAGACAAGTTATCTTCAACCCAGAACGCCACAGAGAGTCTTATCAACAGAACTAATGAAGCAGAAAACAGAATTTCAGACCTTGAAGATAAAGTGGGAGTACTAGCCAGCTCAATGGAAGAGGTTGTTAAAGCCAAAAAGATACTTGAGAGAAATATCCAAGAGATATGGGACACCCTGAAGAAGCCTAACATGCGTATTCATGGAATACCGGAGCAAGAATCTCAAAATACCACCCCTGAGGAAATTTTTCAAACGATCATCAAGGAAAACTTTCCTCATCTAAAAAAAGAGAGGCCCATTCATATACAAGAGGCATTCCGCACCCCAAACAGATACGACCAAAATAGAAGCACACCGCGGCAAATAATAGTTAAAACACTCCACATTCAAGATAAAGAACTGGTGCTGAGAGCTTCAAGGGAGAAAAAACAAGTCACTTTTAAAGGCAAACCTATTAAAATAACAAATGACTTCTCAGTCGAAACAGTAAAAGCAAGAAGAGCTTGGAGAGACATACTTCAAGTATTGAATGAGCAAAAATGTCAACCCAGGCTGATTTACCCTGCAAAACTATCAGTCATGATCGAGGGAGAAAGAAAAATTTTCCAGCACAAAGACAACTTTAAGGGATACATGGCCACCAAACCAGGCCTTCAAAAACTGCTGGAAATGATACTCAAGCGTGAAGAAAAAAACAGGCATATCCAGGAGAACAGAAGGCAAATATAACACCATTAAAAGCGAAGCAATATACTCAATGCACAGACAAGGGAGAATGCATTGGAAGAGATTACAGAGAGTTATATGAACAAGCATTAGCTATGTCAGGCTAAATGGGCTGTTTTTCAGCAAGAAGGAGCCCAGAAGGTATAGGAGACAGAGCAGGCATGGCCTGAGAAGCTGGGAGAAGAGAAAAGGGGGCTGCGGAGAAGAGAGGCTCCGTGTGGGCCTGGGTGAGCAGGGCTGGTAGTTAGAGAAAGGCTTCAACTGTTCTGCCTGCTGTGGAGTCTTTGATCTTTGTGTGAAGTTTGCGCAGTCAAGTTTGCTCTGCTCTGGCTGCGTAAGAAAAATCATTTAGGTTTTTTTCTTTAATAATGACACCTCTGCTCATGCCTCGCTACTAATTTGGAGTTCCTGGGGGAGGGATCAACCAGACGGTAGTAATTGTAAAGAGTCCCCAAGTGCCTGTCTGAGAGCTGCTGCTTTACTGGTTACAGCTTCCCCACTCCAGAGCCCAGGGCTGCTGCACAGAGAGCGCACAAATCAAAAAGCACATCTGTCCCATTTAGTGGCTTGGCTGCTGAGTTCAAATGATTAATCAGGGCTAGGGAGATGCTCAGTGAGTAAGACACATGAAAACCAGGGCTGAATCCCCAGAGTCTATGTAAAGGCCAGAGATAAGACTCCCCAGGACAACCTGGCAAGCTAGGCTGGCGAACTAGTCTACTAGTGCTTGGAATCCATGGTTATGGGTCAAAAAAAAAAAAAAAAAACAACAAACCAGAACTGTCAGAAGTCTGCCTTGAATTGCACACTTTGGTTGCTAAGGCAATGAAGAAATCGTCTAGTTTATATTTTGACCTCCAGGCATATAATAATAGAATAAGCCCACAAAGTAAAAGCAAAGCAAAGCAAAAATTCCTACCTAGCTTGAAATATTTCACAAAGGCACTTGGGAATTCATTCAAATCTGAAGAAAAAGAAAAGTTCATACTCACGTAAGATACTTCTTAAACCCAGTGTCCACTGAGACCCAAGCTATTCTGTCTACGAAGCTGTAACAGGAAATCCCGTTTGACCTATCATGACAGCTCTATAATCTCACAACATGCTCTGTATTTCCCTCAATACATTTGTCAGATCTGTTGGTTATTAGCTTGTTTAAATGTCAGGTCTAGGCTGAATTCCACAGTTAAAAAAGCCAAAACAGCTTCTGGCTTTCCAATATTGCTGAATACTATCTGATCTGAATGTGACTGCTAATGTGTCTTGCATTGAGTGGTCAAGAGTACTTTTCCAAGCAGAACAGGGCAAAAAGGACCTCAATGTCCCTCACACCCAAAGAAAAGCCTTTCTAAGCCAGACTTTTTTGGAAGGTCTCCTGTACCAAGCTGGCATCCCAAAGCAGGGAACAGAAATATCTTGTAAAACACTCTTTTTAGAAGCAACATCAAGGAATCTGTTTTTGTGTAAAAGTTCATGAAGTTCAGAACTGGAAAACCATGTGTATATTAGTATTCTCAATCACAAGTTGTTCTTTAAGTTCTCCAGAATTTACAACTTCCTGTATTGTCTGTGCTGAAGGCACTATGCCAAGACACTGTGTGTGGTGAATGCCTGTAATTCCAGCATTTGGGAGGCTGAGGCAGGAAGATTACTCTGTATCTAAAGTCACTCTGGGCTATATGCTGGGGCAGCATGGGCAACAGAGTAAAGTCTTGCCTTAAGAAAAAAAAAATGAAGTAACAGCAACATATCAGTTCCTGGGATCTTTGTCCTTCATTGTCAACAGAAACCTACAGTAGGAAACATTAAGGAAACCGCTTAGTTTTGGGAATGTAGGTGTGGGATTTGCCTCATGCAGGCAACAGCACGCTCAGGGCACAGGCTTCTACATTAAAGTCTGACGCCCATGACAAAAAGGGCATATACTCAAGAGGTGGCAGGCTCCTTAGAAAAGTCTTAGTCCTGAGTGCCCAATAACAGATAAACAGAGAAACAGAATGTTCTAGCCACATAAGAAATTTATGCTGAAACTAAATTAACAATAACATCTTTTTCTCAAACAACAAAGGCGACACAGATCAAACTAAGTCATGGGAATCTCAATCCCATGGGCAGAAAAATGACAGCAAATGGCGTGAAGCTACAGAAAGAGGAAGACAAAAGAGCAAGGTCAGACACCCACATACAAAATCAGAAAGGGGCTTAAGATGGCTCAGCAGATAAAAGCACCCAAGTGCAAGCCTGATGGCCTGAGTTGGTTGCTGGAACCCCATAATGGTGCACATACCCACACACTCATTCACATAATACATGTTTTAAAGGGGAAAAACTAGGGCTGGAGAGATGGCTTGGAGGTTAAGACTCTGCTTCACAAGCAGAAATCTGGGTCCCACATAAAAATGCCAGGCATAAATGGCAGTGGCCTGTACTTCTGGCCCTGGTGGGTAGAGCCTGGGAAATCCCAGAGCAAAGCAAGAAGGTAGAAGGCAATCCAGGGTAATTCCGAAAGTCACCCTTGGTCCTCCACAGGGACACATGTGCCCTCTGACACACACACACACACACACACACACACACACACACACAATGAATGAAGGTTTTTTAAAAAAGAAAGTTATAAAAGGGGGAAATTATTCAAATGTCACATGTAATGAGATCAGGATTTCTATGAAAATTAGATTTTCATAATGAAGAGATTCACAATCTAAAACTTTTAAGGTGAATCTAGAAACATTAGCTCTTTAGCACAATGTTAAAAAAATTCCCTCTGTGCTTAGTTTTTCCACAGGAAATAAAATTACCTCACTGAACCTCACATAGGCTTCTTCTTGAAGTCTGCCAGGTGAACACTGGGGCTATCTGACCTGTGGATCTGTGAACTGAGGTATGGGGAGCAGGGGAAATAGGAGCTGAGCTGTTCACAATTTCCAATGAATTTTAAAAGCTGAATACAAAATAAAAGAAGTTACCCTAAGAAAAGGAAAATCAGGGGCTGGAGAGGTGGCTCAGGGGTTAAGCCTCCGCCTTGCAGGCGGAAGGTCCTGAGTTCGGATCCCAGATCCCACGTATAGACGCCAGGCGGAAGCGGGGGGCGGCCTGTGCTTCTGGTCCTGGTAGGGCGGAGCCTGTGAATCCCGGGGCAGAAGGAGGTGGTGTCCATGGTGGTTTGCGAATTCGTCCGTGGTTCTACACATACACAGGCACACACACACACACACACACACACACACACACACACACACACACGCACGTGCACACGGTTGAATAAATAATAATAATAAAAAAATTAAAAAAAAAAAAAGAAAAGGAAAATCAAACTGCCAAGATTTATTTAACCTTTTTTTCACAGAAAATACAGCATGCTGTGTTAACACCGACATGACACATAGCTAACAGCTGAAGAAGACAAGGGCATGATGCGGACTCACTTCAGCACAGAACCTTCCTGAGATCATCGTGCTGCTACCTACAGGAGGAACCAAAGGCAACCTTCGGACTTGATCTTCTGGCAAATGAAATCCAACACCACTCCAAAGGCCTGACTGCAAAGTCGGTACAGCTGAAGATGTACCCGCTTATTTGTTTACTCAAAACATTTACATAGAAGTGGAAGAGTGGATCTGTGCACCAGCATGACTGTCTGCAAAGACTTAAGTCTGCCTCTTTTCCCTTTTGGCAGAAAATAAGGTTAACCAAATCAAAAGCTGAGAGGTCTGATACTGGACATGGCCACATGCTTTACAATCGCAGCAAGTCACAATCCAAAAAAGCAAAGCATGACACAGGACTGTTGCTGGTTAGACATGACCCCATCTCTCACACTGAATTCAAAGTTCTTTCCCAGAACCCCAGACTAGGAAAGATGGCCTAACTACCTGGCTGGGATGAAGATCCACTTACTGTACAAGAGTCTGGCTGTAAAGCCTGAGATCAGTAATAAGGAATATAGGTTCAAGTTGCTATGATTATCCCAAGAGATGAAAATGATTTTATTTAATCAGATGAAACTACCAGGTAAGACGCAAACTTTGGTAACAGACAAGAACCATCCAGACTGGTCCAGCAATGGTGCTCCATACAAGATGCATGTTCTGATAGGGCTGCTTTACAGCTAGAGATCAGAGAACCCTAGATTGGACAAGTGCACCCATCCTCCATTCAACCCTCACATCAGTCTTGCTCACATCAACATGAAGTCACAGCTGACCATGACTCTATGGAGAACTGCTGCTCAGACTAGGTTATCTGAACCTCTTTTCCTAGGCAAAGCCAATCTCCCTGTACTGCTAAGAGATGGAGACTTTTTAATATGTGACAAAATGCCATATGAATTTTTTCATTTTTTTAATCCTTTATGTATAGCACTTGGCACAGTGTTTTGTAAAATATAGAATGGGGACGACAAAACGAGGTTATCAAAGGGAAAGGAACTGATATTCCCAAGGGATCCCTGCATAAATACTTTGTGCTCTATTGTTATCTTACTCAGAGTACTTGAATTTGAAGAGCGAGAGAGAGAGAGAGAGAGAGAGAGAGAGAGAGAGAGAGCGCGCACGCTAGGGATTGGATCTATGCCTCACACGTGTGCCCTCTACACATCTACACCTCCAGCCCTGGACTTTGATTAGGAAAAAGCCACTCTTTCATTGAACTCCTACCCTCGGTCTTTTATTGTCCTTGAAAAATGCAGACAGCCTGGCCTCTGCAGAGGACTGAGCCTTTGGCTCCAAGGCAAGATGCTTTGCTTCCAGTTCTCAGTCCTCCAGTCAGATGGAGTTCCCCCCACTGGCTCTGGAAAACCTCATGGAGCCTGAGTATTAACACCGGAGACCTTGCAGACAAGCAGGACTGCAGTTACCACTCTGCACATCTGGACCCATTCACCCTCCCTGCACTTCACCTGCAGCTGGGACACACTGCTAGAGGGAAGCTGTGATATAACTACCGCTTTGTTATCTCGTCTTTTCTCTTTTCTTGGGATTGGTTCCTATTACAAAGTTATTTCCTTTAAAAAATTAAAGATGGGGGCTGGAGAGGTGGCTCAGGGGTTAAGCCTCCGCCTTGCAGGCGGAAGGTCCTGAGTTCGGATCCCAGATCCCACGTATAGACGCCAGGCGGAAGCGGGGGCGGCCTGCGCTTCTGGTCCTGGTAGGGCGGAACCTATGAATCCCAGGGCAGAAGGAGGTGGAGGCGGCCATGGTGGTTCCCAAATTCGTCCGTGGTTCTACACACACACACACACACACACACACACACACACACACACACACACACACACACACACACGGCACGCGCACAGTTGAATAAATAATAACAAAAAAATTTTTAAAAAATTAAAGATGATACTCTGGTTTCTCTTCAGATTGCATAAATCTTTTGCAAAAAAAATTAAAAATTAAAGATGGAGAGCTGGAGAGATGGCTCAGGGGTTAAGACTATCTCACAAGCAGAAGGTCCTGAGTTCAGATTCCAAGTCTTACGTAAAAACGCCAGGTAGAAACAGTAGCCTGAACTTCTGGCCCTAGTGGGCAGAGGCTGAGAAATCCCAGCACAAAGTAAGACGGAAGAAGAAGCAATGCAGGATGATTCCCTTGGTTCTTCCACAGGGACATACAGTGCCCTCTGACACACACAAACACACATATTAAAACAAACAAACAATCATTTAAAAATTAAAGATGGAAATTCTGAAAAATACATATGTCCTCTTTGCAGATACTAGAATTCTCCCCTCTTGGGGAAATAAGGCACCTGTGACAGGACCCCAGGACAAGGGTAGCTCTCAGGGGAGCCTGCTGCATGCAGCCCTGCTCTGAAGAACCAATGCACCAGCAGGAAGAAGGCTTTACTGAACTCAAAGAATACTGCAAAAAGCCTTCTTAAAACAAAAATTCACAGTGCTGGGTCTGTGTTCAGCCTCATCCTCCACGTTCTCACAGCTGAGCCAAGGAGCACAAAGCGCACTCACTCACAGGAAGTGAGGCAGCCTGGGTTCCAGTCCCAATTCTACTTCTTATCCCTGCCTGTGACCTGGACAGTCTGTTTCTTCTGTCAAGTGTCTCTTCACCTGCTGTTATGCGGGCGACGGAGCAACAGTGTGAGGCCACCCCATGCTCACTGGCCCTTTTGGCCTCCTGCAGGACTGCAAGCACCCCATTCGGGACGCGCCTTACAAGGGAACTAAAAAGCTTCCACACTGGTCCTTTTCACTAAGGTTCTGCTTGTTTGTTTGTTCATCTGTTTTTAATTCTTCATTTCCCTCCAAATGGCCTCAGAATACATTATTTAAAAGTATGATGTCGTCAATTCTGATAGTATTTTCTCCAAGGATATCCCATATTCTGATAGCATGTGCATTTCTTTGTTCAGAGGAATCTAAAACTCAAGATATAGCATGCTAAAACATTTTTTAAATATAAAACTCCTAAAATAGCCGAATAGGATTGTTGTAAAGGAATCAAATAAAAATTAAGGGTATCATAAATAATAACCAGGTCACCATTCCTCAGTGGCCCCCCTTTTCCTGAGATGTTGCAGAACAGGGTCCTGGTCCTGTGGGTGCTTCAGGGAAGCTCAGTCTTGCTGAAGGTGAAAAGATATCAGTTGGCAAGGTGCCAGTCTCTGGACTAGGACTTGAATGAGGAGGTCTGCTGGGAGCTGCCAGGCAGCTTTGGTGGAGAAGCCCACATGGCATAAAGTGCTAGTTCTCAGATGCCAGGCAGACTGTGGAGACTGTGGACAGCCAGCCAGTCCAGGGACTTTCAAGCCTTTCTGTACATTGGTTCTGCTCTTCTCCCGGCTAGTGAGTGATTGTATAGAAGAAAAACAATGAGAAGGGAGCAACATATCTACCCATGCTTAAGGGTCTTCTCTGCCCATCTGCATAAAGACACATGCAGAATACAGACATAGGCGAGAAGTGACTGTGATGCTGATTGAAACAGACTGACTAGTCAAAGCACCAGGATCCGGCATTCTTGTCAGATGACCTTTATTACAAATGTTACGGGGGACCTGGAAGAGGTCAGCTAAGTGGAACCCCAGGTATCCGCTGAGCCACGGGTGTGGCTAACCTCCACTTTTCTTCCTGCTTTGCTTTGCTTTCCGGGGTTTAAGGATGGTATAGTTCGCATACACTGTATGCTGGTCTGACAGGAAGGGGACATAGAATGCCCGGAACAGCTTTGAAGATCTGAAAAAGAAGGGGTGGAGGCAGGGAAAGGAGAGAAAAAAAAGAATTATTTGAAAGTATTTCATCATGTTACTTAAAGTGATTAAAAGATACTAAGTGCTATGGTAAGGATTACATTTTATGTAAACCTCCGAAAGTCTCCTGTCCCAGTTCTGGATAAAAGATTTTAGCAGAGACCAATGAGATGGCTTAGCAGGTAAAGGTGCCGGTGTGCAAATCTGGCAACCTAAGTTCTTGGTATTTTTCTTTCAAAACTTTATTATTTCAAAGATTTTAAAATAGTTAACACAGGAAACAAAATCCATAAACTATAAAGAGATATGTAACATTACAGGATATCTTATAACATACAAAGACAGAAAATTTACAGTTCCTGGTTATGAGGACCACATTACTACACAAATTATTTTCCAACACAGCAGGCAGTATTTTCAATTAACTATATGTAAACATCATCTTCTACTTAAATCTTTGTTCATATTTGCTGTGATCATATGAAAATTACTAACCTTATTTCTGAAATTTACACCACAGAATTTGTTAGCTGACTCAAACAGTTCAGGCCTAAAAGTAGTTGCAACAAATTGAGCATGTACAGAAAGCTCCACAATCCCTGTGGCCCACGTGGGAGAAGGACAGAACTGCCTCCTGCAAGTAGTCTTCTGATCCACGTGTGCACACACAACAGATAAGAATATTTAAATTTAAAAAAATATTTTGAAGCAAGATCATATGCTTTGCTATTCATGCCACGAACATGTACCTAACCTAAACCACAGAATGGTTCAACATAGCTCTAGGTCTGCATTTTGCATAGAATGGGTTACAGGGAAGTTCCAGGACAACCAAAGGCTGCTCTGATTAAAAACCATTCTTAACATCCAAATGCCTAAGAACCTGCAGAAATGCCAAATGCTCAGGCGAGCCTGGCGTTTTCCTGAGGTGAAGAAAGTCATGTCCCAAGCGCTTGTGCAGCACCCAGGGATTCCTGGTCAGGGAAGACTCTACATACTGTGTTATGACAACATGTTCCTGGAAAGTCCTGTCTGCTCGATACTCAAGTAGGAGCACTGATCCTGAAGTTATTGTGAGTTTTGAAGACTCTAAGTGCCTTTTCCATCTGGTAGCCTATGAAGGAGGTGACGCCGTTGTTGCCTGTGCTGCCCTTTGTTTGCTCAGGGTCATGCAAATGAAGTAACCTGTGCAGCTCAGGCAGCAATGACAGAGCCTCATCAAATCCACACTTGATTCTGGAGGTCTACAAGCTTAACCATGACAGTTTATCCTTCAGTTCACAGACAAGGTTAAAAGGATTTAATCTGGAAAAAGTTGTAATGACAGCTTCAAATTCTACATGAAGTATTACTTCCTGACTCCAATTTTTGAATCTGAAAATCAAAAGTTGATCCAAGTTGTTGCAACCCTAAATGAGATAGCTGAGGGCTATCCCATTGCCAGTCCTTTTTCAAATTCTAAACTTGTAAATGTCATGTCTATGTGGCATTTGTTCTGGCAGCCGACATCTGGGTTTGGCAGGCTTCACAGTGCCTGCACACAATGATGCCATGCTTGGCAAACACACCTTTCAATGGTATTTCCCAATTGTGATGCTGGCAGTGCACATCTCAACGGAGATGTGTTCTCCTTCAGTAGTAGTAACGTCTGGGCCTTGATAGAGAGTGTGGGCTCAGAGAGAAACCCCAAGATACAGCAGAGTTCATGAAACAACAAGGAAGCACAAGCCTCAGACAAAGGAAAGTAATTCATGCGTTCTGTTTGTGGGCACAGAGAAAGTGATGGCTGGAACAGGGAGACTCAAGCGGGAGCAAGTTTCCACAAACCTGAGTGTCATTTCCATGCAGATAACTGTATGGTAAAGATTTCACTAACCCAAACATTTTGCATTCCCAGTCAGCTCAAGCTCTTTGTGTAAAGCGAGGAACTGCAAGATTCAAGTGTAGCTCTTCACTTTTAGAACAGTTTGTTACTATTTGAGAGGAGTTCTAATTCATAAATTTGTTATTTCCAGGGTCTTCCAAAGAACAAAGAAAAATGATATTCTCCTTTGATATAGGATAAAATCATCCCAGTAAGTAATGTGTGGATTTACAACACACTTTTGTAAATGTAAGGCATATTATGAGAGCTTCGTGGTCTGATTGCTTTCTGTTTCTTGAATTATTTACAATTATGCTCTTGAAAAAAGGACAAAAGTAATAAGATACAGCAAGACAACGGAATCACAAAGAAGGACACAGTGAAGGGGCACAGTCCATCACCCTTCTGTTTCCTTAGCACAATGCCCAAAGCGCTGCCTCACCTTCCAATGTGCTAAAAAGAACTGGAGACACTTAACATCTGTAGCCTGACTTTGATTTTCGCTGAGCACACTTCAGACAAAATTCTAAAATATGAGAAGAAAACTGGTCCAGGAAGGTATTTGTGAATCAAGATGAATCAAGATAAACGGCTGAGGAATAGGCGCACAACTGATCCAGACGACAGGGCAGTGAAATTAACCATCAAGCAGAATTTCAGACAGTGAGTGTTCAGGTGACAGCACAGATGGCCCAGCAGGTAAAGGTACTTGTCCCAATCCCTAGAACCACATAAACATGAAAGGAGAGATGGAGTTGTCTTTTGACCTCCTCACGCACATGTGGCATGCATGCTCACACACAAAGAAAAAATGGTGGG
Source organism: Typhlomys cinereus (assembly GCA_023101885.1). NCBI lineage: Eukaryota > Metazoa > Chordata > Mammalia > Rodentia > Platacanthomyidae > Typhlomys > Typhlomys cinereus. The sequence continues at coordinate 2,451,114 of JALPQD010000138.1, read as the reverse complement.
TGAACAATATATTCCTAAGGACAGAAAGGAAATGACATATTCAAGGACAAACGATTCATTATGCACTATTTTCAACAAGAGTCTGGATCATCCTGTTTGGCTAAAATGTACATCTCTATGTTCATCTCCTATGATGTTGGGTGCCAAATTTATTTGTACAGTTCACAAGTGGACAACACCAAAGGAGGGTAGATAAAAATGACAAGAAAGTCACCAAGACAGTTCAGATAGATAAAAGCACTTGCACTGCAAGCCTGATGATCTAAATTCAATGCTGAGAGCCCACAAGGTAAAAGGAGAAAACAACTCCTGAAAGCTGTCCTCTGACCTCCACACCTGCACTGCGGCTCCTATGCACAAAAACAACAAGGACAGGAGGCTTGGATAATTGGCTTGTCAGTTCCATGGGGTGCAGCAGTAGAGCCTCACCTACAGGCAAGCAGCTCTTGATTTAAGCCCCAGCCTTCCAGGAAAACAAAAATAAACAGATCTTCCCAGAGCCAGTCCATGGCTAGAGCCCAGGGCTGAATAAAGAGGAGAAACCAAGCGAGCCCAGCATTCCTCTCTGGACATCCTGGTTGTAAATGCAGTGTGCCAACTTTGTAGCCATGATCTCTCTGTTATCACAGACTGTACCCTCTAAATATGAGTCAAAACAAACTTTCTTGATGAAGCTTCTTTCACCAGATATTTTGTCACAACAAAAGCATCTGATGCAAGGATGGAGACATTTAAAAAAAAAATCACTGGATGATTATTTTAATTGGTATTTAAAAATCTAAAAATGAAAGTGTATAAATTATGAAAGGAAGGTGATAAGTTCACCCTTGCACAAAATTAAGAGCCAATGAAGGTTAAAAATACTCAAGTATTATATTTTGTTGATGTAAGTACAAGAACTAAAAACAATGGGCTAGAACTTATTAGTGACATATCTGAAACCTATAGTCAAGATAGACATTGTCCCAATTTGTGTGTGACAGCTAATGAGCAGTTGGGTGCAATCAGGGACACTGTCCACTTCAGTGGAGTGTTTGTGTTTACAACAGGAGAACATGGAGTACATGTATGACATACATACGTACATATATAGATACACTCACACATACACACACACATACATTATTTTCATCCACAACCAAAAAGAACATGCAAAAAGTGGCTGGCTGCATTTGTGATATTCTCTTCTCTCTCTCTTTTTTATTATAAAAACATTTAGCATAAGATGTATGTTTTCGTGTTTTATCATCACTGTGATCAAATATCTCACACAAATGAGTTAAGTCATCCTTGGACTCATGGCTTCAAAGATTCTGGTCCAGAATTACTGGCTCCATGGATTCTGGGAACTCATTGAGAAGCAGCAAGAGTGTATAAGGCTGGTTCACTCATGGTGGACAGACTTTCAAACAAATGCTTCCATTACACTTCTAGTCTTGTTTTTTTTAAAGTAATTTATAAAATAATTAAAAATACAAAAAAAAAAAAAAAAAAAAAGAGGGATTGCTGGACCGAGACAGTGAACAGTGGTGACTCTGGACTGCTGAATACACAGCGTCACAGTACCAAAGCACTGAGACAGGCGGGTTCACTGCTGTGAGTACACACAGCATGCTGAGACAAAAGCAAAAGATGAAAGAGCTTGGAACCAAATATTTGCAAAAATACATAATAATGAAGGATTAATATCTAGAAAATAGGGTTAGAGAGATGGCTCACGGGTTAAGACTTTGCCTCAGAAACAGAAGGTTTCTGAATTCAAATCCCAGGTCCCACATAAAAATACCAGGCAAGAAATGGTGGTGGCTTGCACTTCTGGCCCTGGTTAACAGAGCCTGGAAAATCCCAGAGCAAAGTAAAAAGGAGGTCACCCTTGGTTCAAAACTAAATAAGTAAAACGATCCATACAATTAGTATATACAAGGATTTGAATGTTTGCAACCTAGACACGAAAGTTTCTCAAGGACTATAGACCTAGTTTGGAAAACCAAAAGTATGATGAATCACGGATTAGCATGTATTACATATTAAAGCACCAACACACAAGTTCAAAGTGATAATACCCACATTCATAAGAGAGGTCAAACTGAGAGAAGGTGGGGTGGAAGAGCTTCAATATCCACCTTTTATATCCAAGTCTCCTTCGAAGCTGAGCAGATATCTGAAGAACCCTAGGCCTCTACTTTTCCCTCTTTCCTCTGCCCATATGTCATGTTTATTATATGTTTCACAATTTCTGTTTACTTACTGGTTAACTTGCTATCTGTCCCTCAACCTCCATATCTGTTTTCAGGAACCATGTATGTTTTATTTACCAGTATTAAATGCTAAAGAAAAATATTTCTGGAAGGATGGATAGATGAGTAAGCATATGGAAGGATGGTGGATAAAAAGAGCAAAGAAGAAATATTACATAAACGAAATATGAGTTCAACCACAAGTGACTAAGTGCCACCAAGCAATGAACTCAGTAAGCAGCAGGAACGAGACAATAAACAACACTGTTCCTACTTCCAATGAGAAATTCAGAGTCTAAGAATTTGGAATTTGGAATAATTTTTGCTAAGGACAAGCATGAAGAGGAACAAGAAGTGCCCTGGTTGTGCCAGATTAGCTCAGTGCAGCATCAGAAAATCAGCACTGAACTTGGGGTCATGAACTTGGGAGATCTGAGCCCTGGGACACAGAAAGGATGAACTTTAGGGGAAGCAAGAAGCCTGCCCCTCATCCGAGAGCTCCCTGTCTCCTGCACACTGCTGTGGCCTCCGAGCACTGTCCACCCACTTGTACACGCAGAGCACTAGCTCTTTCTTCCACAGGGAAGCCACAGCCAGAGGGAATTAGACGCATTCCCACCTCTAAGCTGGTATGGGAAGATTCCATAGGGCATTTTTATTTTTAGACAAAAGAACAAGTTAGCTTGAGGTCTCTATTTCTAATGTTATACCTGCTGTTCTGGTTTTTCTTTTTCTTTCTCTCTGATATAGAAATAATGGAGACTTTTATTAGATTAGTTTTTATCATCGGTAGCTTCAATATGCTAAGAAAGATTGGAGCATTTGAATTTGTTAGACTTAACGTTGCTGTGAAAAGAGAAATCACATTGCTTTTGCAAACGAAAAGAGAAACTGAACATTGGAACACTGAGTGTGCACATTCACACAGGGAAACAAGATCAGACTAACTCACAAGCCAACAAAGCTAATGCCTAGTCAAGCTCATATAACATGCCTAATGAGGTGAAATGTCAAAGCACGCCCTGAGGAAAAGGACAGCAGAGAGTGTCCTGAAAAACAGGGCAGCATAACTGGGGGGACAAGAAGACTGCCTCCATCAGGGAAGCTGAAACACGGCCCCCTCAGTGAGAGTCACTAAGTAGTTCAAGGATGACACAGACCTTGGCCAACTGCTGCCTGAGCAGCACGATTAGCCCACAGCTCTGAACATGCTCTAATTCAGTCACCGGCACTATTCACCCGGGCGCAGAAGCATTCTGCTGTGGACACTTGAATCTGCACTGGCTGACGTCAATGGAAGACAGGCAGTCAGGCCCTGAGGTCACCAGTTTAGCAGGTACAAATGGAAATATTAGGTCAATTTGTCAGATTGAAAAAAAAAAATTCCAGTTCTCAGGTTTCCCCCTTTTACTTTTATCTAGCTGTTATCTGTCTCGCCACCTATCCACTGATCTACTCTTCACGCCACTGTTAGTGCCGCAAACCTGTGCTCTAAGCCCCTGCCAGGTCTGTGCCCAGCCTGGGCTTTCCTGAGCTCCTCTCCCTTTCTCCCTCTGCCCCTTTTGTTCCTGCTCTTTCTTCTACTTAGTTCATGCTTCACTGAGAATTTCCTACCACCCTCAGTACAGAATTGGCCTTCCACAGTACTTTCAGATCTAAAGAGAATCTGGATTCCTTCAAGATTTAGTTACAGATGTGACAGTTTCAGCTGTCAACTTGACACTTCAGAGGTGAGCCTTTGGGCACCCCTATGAAGAATTACCTAATTAAGGCAGACTTCTGAGCAAGCATATGGGAGATTGTCTAAACTGCATGATTGATATGGAAACACCCAACCCACAGTGGGTGGGACTGTTCCTGTAGATAAAAGACAGACAGCTGGCTGCTAACTGGTAAGCTAGCATGCTGCAGGCAAGTACACAGAGCTGGTCCTTCCCGCTCTCTTAGCTCTTGAGCATGTATGTGATGTGGCTGGTTCCTTTAGCTCGTGCTGAAATGACATCTGCTGTAACAAACTGCAACCTGAAACTGTAAGCTGGAATAAAAGTCCTTGAGCTGGAAAGATGGCTCAGGGGATAATCCTTGGCCCTGTAAGCAAAAAGACCTGGTTTTTGATCCTCAGATCCCATGTAAAACACTCATGGAAATGGAGGTGGTCTGTACTTCTGGCCTGGGAAGGCAGAACCTGGTAAATCTGAGAACAAAGCAAAAAGAAGGTAGAGCAATCCAGGATGATTCCAGAAGTCATCCTTGGGCTTCTACAGGTACCCAAAGTGCCCATTCTGTCTCTCTCTCTCTCTCTCTCTCTCTCTCTCTCTCTCTCACACACACACACACACACACACACACACACACACACACAAATAGAAATAGTGTTTAACAGTGAGCAAGGTAAGAGACATTTTCCAATGGTCAGAAAGCACTACAGAGGTGACTAATACCCCTGCTCCACAGACGGTAGACAAGAAGTAAGGATTCTACTGCAATACCAGATCCCTGAGGGTAGCTTGTCTAACACTGTTTTTCCAGAGTATAATATTCTGTAAATTAAAGAATATATCCTAAATTATAATCAAATCATCTCATTTACTTCCCTCTTTTCTTGTGATACTTACCTTCTATAAGGAAAAAGAAACATCAAAAACAAAGTAGGGTTTCTTTCTTATGTTTTCTTCCCAAGCATTTCAGTCCTAATGCCTAGGTGGGGCAGGTCATACTGAAAACCTGCAGAGTGAGTGAAGGGAGGGGGAGCAGAGGCTCATGGGATGGCTGGGTGCAAGCAAGCAGCAAGCAGCATCCACGTTGGTAAAGAAAGTATTACGAAGGTCAAGTAACCACTCAAGGTTTCAGTTTACAAAGAATTTTTCAACTCATGATCATCCACGTGACGAATGGGTGCATTTTACCTTCAAAAGGCACATATGACATGTGTACCAATCAAGGAACACAGTCCTTGTCACCTAGAGTGACTCCAGTGATCCAGACATGACATGCTTGGGAGTTTGCTGAAGCACAGATCAGAATCACAGTCCCATAACATGCATAGTGAATGTCTCTGCTGATGTGCACATCTGCCATAACATCATAACCTTTTCACAGTCACCTTTAGCCAACATTCGGAGCGACAACATTGAGAAAGACTGACTGTTAGGCAACTGGCCACTTTTGACCTTCAGTAGTTCCAAAGGCTGCAGGGAAAAGCTCTTCCTATCTGGAAGCTATGGAGAGCTACGGGCAGTAGGATTCTGGAGCAGAGGACACACAACAGGGTCCAAGAGGTCTCTGCCCCTGCTCTTTGGGTCCTCACTTGAGCTATATCTATATGACAAACAGCAGACACTCTGGAGACCATTTCAAGATGACTCTGGCAAGCTTTCAGTACAAATGCTTTAAGTCAGTGATCTTTGTTTTATTCAAGTTTATGAAGATATCCCTACCTCATTCCTTTTTATTATAGCATAAATATCACTTTAGGATGGTAAAATAAGCCAGACAATTAATACTTTTAAGATTCTTTACTGTGCTGAGAGTTATAACTAACTACGAGTAGATGTTCTAACCCTCAAGGAACCTAGAACAAAGATCTGTAGTGATGTCAGCTGCTCAACCTGCCTTAAAGAAGGTCTGTGTAAACCACCATGCACACTCCTCAAACTCGATCTCTGCAGCATAGACTCCAATAAAGATGGTGTGCAGATGATCTCTTTCTAGAGAACGAACTTCACAATAGAAAGCAGGTTCTTGGAGCTTTAGAGTAAGAAATGGTCATTCTTTTTCCTTTTTTTAAACTATTTTGTGTGTGTATATTTCCAACTGGTGTTTTTATATGCGATCTGGGATCTGAACTCAGGACTTTCTGCTTGTGAGGCAGAGTCTTAACTCCTGAGCCGTTTTCCAAGTCTTCTTTTTCCTTTTTATGTGCAATGTGTATATGGGGTGCTTGCATGTGGGTGGGAGCTATGTGTGTGCTCAGGTGCATGTGAGTACACATGCATGTGGAGGCCCAAGGAGTGATATCAGGAATCATTCTTGATTGCTCTGAACTTTTGTCTCAAATTAAGTCATTTAAGCTTGGTTCTCCAGTTTGCCATTAGGGTTAGTCTGGCTGGCCAGCTGGCTCTGGAGACAGGCTCTACTTTCAAGGGCTGAAATTACATACAGGTGGGCCACCATGCCCTTCCTGAAAAATTTTTTTTTCTTTTGCTTGTGTGTTTGTGTGTGCCTGTGTGTATCAGAGGGCACTGGGCATGCCTGTGGAGGTCCAAGGGTGATATTGGGAATCATCCTGGATTGCTTCCCCCCCACCCCCTTTTACTTTGCTCTGGAATTTCCCAGGTTTTGCCTTCCAGGGTCAGAAGTGCAGGCTAACACTATTTGTGCCTGGTATCCTTATGTGGGATCCGGGATTGGAACTCAGGTCCTTCTACTTTTTAGGCCATCTCTCCAATCCCTTCTTTCCTGGATTTTTATGTGGTACCTGGGGATCCAAGATCCCGTCCTTTTGCTTGTATGGCAGGTACTTTAAAGACTGAGCTATGTCCTGGGATTGGTTTATTCTTCTTAAAATGTCACCAGATTTCACTTATTGATGAATTAGTAATACGTTAGGCAAAATACCAATGTGTTTTGAAGCTGAATCTCACCTGGAATAGCTCTGTCACATGAAGGGTTTTAGGAAAGTATCTGTAATCACTGGAAGAAATCAAAAAGAAAGGCCCGAAGCCAACAGAGAAAGGAGAATGAGGAAACTGTAAAAGGAAACAAGGTAGCAAAGGAGAATGAAAGAACAGAAACTCCCACTTCACCCACACTGCTCCTCAGCAAGAAGAGGAGACAATGAGGGGAGAGGATGGAAAACACAGGAGCACATAGAGCACCGCTCCGGAGAGAACGAATCCCGTAGAGGACTGAACGCCATTTGAAGTGTATACAAATTCTGCCATGGGATGCAGTTGCCCTTTCCACCTGGGTAAGAAGCCACAGGAAAAATAGTCTGATGGTCCATTTTGTGTACTACATTGTCTATGTGGTAAAACATCTTTAAAAGGAAAAATTAATATAGAAGATGATTGGCATTTAAAAAGTTGTGGTAAGTTTTACAACATGTTCATAAATTCTTTGACAGTTCTAATTTCCTTCCTATGAACATGGCTTGCTTTCTACCAACAGGATGAGGCAGAAATAATACTGCCTAAGTCTCAAGGCTGGATCATCAAAAGCAACATAGCTCTTGAGATGCTTCTCCTAGGAAGCCAGTCACCATGCTGAAAGGAGACTGGATTACATGGAGAAGACTCAGGGAAGTGTTCTGAGTGACAGCCCTAGTTGAGACCTAGCCAACAGCCAGCCCTAATTGCCAGACCTGTGGGTGGGAAGGCCTCTGAGATGCCTCCAGTCTCAGCCATCATCTCATGACCAATGCAACAGAGACCCTGAGCAAGAACTAGCTAGTTGAATCGTCAACTCACAAGAACCATGAGTCAAATAACTTGCTCTTCAGCAACATTAAGCAGGAGTGATTGTTGCAATAAAAGACTACAATCATTGAAATGTAAGCTTCAAACTAATCTATTCTGTACAAACATTGCTCCAGCAGTCTTAGTATTTTACAGAAATACCTAGTTCTGCCTATGCTGGCCCTCAGAGTAGGGACAATGGCTCCCTATCAACCAAACCACCCTGACAAATAGACATATGTGTTATGAACTCTACACCTCAGAGCTGCTATAGTCACTCCTTGGAAGGTAAAAGGAGAACCACGGTCTTGTGAATTCTCCAGTGAGCTAAAACTCAATGGGCAATACAGGGCCCAAGCTGGACACTCCAAGTAGCTGCAATAGGCCTGGACTAGAAAAGGCCCCTATTCTACCATGTCAGCTCTCATGGATTGAATGTGTCTTCCATAGGCTCTTATATTTGAACCTTCAGTTGTTTGTGAAGGTCCCGGCACCTTTAGGAGGTGGAGCCTTGCTGGAGGAAGGCAGCCACAGGGGGTGGGCCTTGAGGTTGGTTGGCCCCATCTTGCTTAAGTTAGTCTACTCTGCAGTTCTTGCAGTTTTGCATCTCTGAGCCTCCCTGATGGACATGACTTAGATGGCTTCTAGCTTCTGCCAACCAGCCATGCTTTTCCTTCCATAAATGGATTATATCTCCCCTCTGGAACTGTAAGTTGAATAAATCTCCCTTTCTCCCTTAACTTGCTTGACTTTGAGTAGTATCTCATAGCAACAGAAAAGAGTAACCAGTATATCATAGCTGAAGGCTCAACTTTAAACTCCACTCTTGCATCTATTGTTCATCTATGATTAAACATGCTCCACATTCTCTTAAACCTCAAGCCTCTAATCAGGCAAGTCTAAACTTCAGTTGGATGAGATTAATGTTTTAATATGAAAGAATAAAATCTTCCAACTCCAAAAAAATCACAGGGAAAGCAAGACAAAAGGGACCAACAACAAGGGGAGATAGTGGGTGGAAATGGCCATGCGAGGTAGAGGCAGGGCCTCTCAAGTTGTTCCCAGTGCTACAAACAGACCAACACCAATCCCCTGAGGTGGTGTTTCCCACCAGGCTCCACAGCCTGGAAAGGAGCTGCTGAGCGGATGTTTCAATGTTTCATTCTCCCTCCATGCCTCCTGGGAATCTCAGAGTAATATTATGTCCACCCACTTGTCAAGCCATTCTATACAAACTATTCAAAAAAAAAAAAAATCCCCTCTCGCTTTAGAAAGGATGTAACATGAGATGGCCAAAGTGACAAATGTGCCTGCTGTAAGTGACACCGTTGGCCACACTCTAGGAGTCGGTTAATCATTTATAAAATTAGCAGGCGCATCATGGCAAGCTCAAGAACAGGAAGTTGTGACCCTAGAATCAAACACAAGTGAGCAGAGACTAGAAAACGGTTATTGAGATTTTACGCTTGGATTCTGCCTCAGGCTCAGAGGCTTCAGCAAAGCTGAGAAGAAGCCAACTAGAAAAAGACATTGATGAGGATCCAGTCGGCCAATCTCTCAACAGCCCCAGTTGCCTGCTGAGCACTTCACTGTCTTACAAGTTCAATGGAAAACAGGCTTCTGTCCATGCCCTGGTCTAGAACTTCATATCCTCCTCACTTGCAGACTAGTCTTGACAGTCTTCATGATGGATCTCTCTTGCAAAGACTCTTCAGCGACTGACACTCAAAAGTGTGATTTTCTTTTTTAAATGTGCTGGCACTGTCTCAAACTATCCTGACTGCCTTCCTTTCCGACAGCTGAGGTCTATTTTAGGCTGTGGTAGCAAAGAATGTCAGCAAAGTGAGCACGTAAGTACACTACAGGCAAATCCACATGATGAACATGAGCACAGAGCAAGGATGATGTGTGTGATTCTTGAGGTCTCTTGGGGACCATATGTCTTGATTACCCAAGACAGAGCTCTGAAAGTTTTGCCTGGGATGATGCAGTGTATATTGCACAATGGAAGTGCCAGCCAGTCAAAGACATAAACACAAGCTTGGATTTCTGACCCTAAGGCCCCCCTCCATCAGGCTCGATTTTACCTTCTATCTACACACTCAACCACTTTTCCTTGAATTAAATGAGTGATTGATCCCTCTCTATCAGCGCATGTCTCATCCTACTCTTCCTTCACACCTTCAAGTCCTACCTCCTTCAGGAACGTTCTCAGCTGCTCCATCCTCTGTGGTCTTGCCTTACTTTTCAGCACACAATTTGACATCACCACAGTCTTGGACTATTTACACAGTGGATTTATACATGCACATATTTTTTCAAAAGTTAGGTTATTCAAGAAAAATGTGAATGTATAATTTACATATATGTTTTTGAGACAGGGTCTCCTACAACTTGGGCTGATCTCAAACCCTTTATCATCCTGAGAATGATCTTCAACTTTCTGTCATCTGGTCTCCGCCCTCCCAAGTGCAGGGATCACAGGTGTGTGTCCCACTCCAGTGTGCCACATACATTTTAAACCTTCTGCTTCCTCAAAGGAGCTAAATGATCAGGCCTACAGTTCCATCTGGTTTGCAGCCTAAGATACTAATGACTATTATATCTAGATGGTTCTATTACTTTTTCTTTGATATATAAACTGCTAAAGTACAAAGTCATCATTTCAAGAGAACAGAGAGTAGTTATCGATGGTTGTGCATCCTTTATTCCCATCATTCAGGAGACAGCAGCAAGATGTGGACCTTTGGGGCTGGAGAGGTGGCTCAGGGGTTAAGCCTCTGCCTTGCAGGCGGAAGGTCCTGAGTTCGGATCCCAGATCCCATGTATAGAAGCCAGGCAGAAGCGGGGGCAGCCTGCGTTTCTGGTCCTGGTAGGGCGGAGCCTGTGAATTCTCAGGGCGGAGGAAGTGGAGGCGTCCATGGTGGTTCCCAAATTCGTCTGTGGTTCTACACACACACACACACACACACACACACACACACACACACACACACACGCACGCACACGCACGCACACATACATACGCACACACACACAATTGAATAAAAAAAAAAAAGATGTGGACCTTTGGGAGATAACTTAGTAATGTCGGCAGAGCCCTGAAGAATGGGAGTAGAAGCTGGAGATAATGCCCAATAGTTACAGTGGTTTGTTGTGAAAACAAGAGGACTGGAATTCAGATCCCCCTATGGCTGTCATGTCAGGTTACCCCTCTTGTAATTCCAGTCTTGGGAAGTGAAGACTAAAGATCCCTAGAGCAAACTGGCCCTTTCAGTGTCTGCTTTTACTAAAGCAACCTATCTCAAAAAGAACAAAGTAGAAGGCTAATGAAAATGATTCCTGACATCAACCTCAAACCTCCGCATGCACACACACATATATGCCACCTCCCTACAATACATGGGATTAATTCTCTTGTGAGAAGACAGAAAGCTGGCTCTCCTTTTCTCCCACATAAGGATTCATGGTTTCTTCTGTCATCTCACCAGAATCTGACTGCTGGAACTCTGGTCCTTGACTTCCAGCCTCAAAATCATGAGGAAAAAGTTTGCTGGTTAAAGTCACCCAGTCTATAATTTGTTATAATCACATGATCTTAAACAACCATCAACACTTAGAAGGACTTAAGAAGCCCTTCAGCAGGTAGGTGAGTGGACGGCTTTTCCTCACCACCTGCCCTAATGGTGTAACTGGAGGCCAAGTCAGTCTCCTTCTTCCTTCAGCTTGTTAACTTTCCCTTAGCATCTATCATTTTTCTAGTAATTCACATGCAGTTGTCGGGCTGAAAGACATTAGAAGATTAGTATAACTCTGCTGGGGTATTTCCAGAGATGTTTAGACATGGGATAGGAATTGAAGGGGTTAAAAAACCTTCCCTGAATATGAGCAGTACTGTCCAATTGGCTGGCGTGGAACGTTGTAAGGAATGAGGAAAGAGCTTGCATGTGCAAGCTCCACTCTCCCTGAACAAGCATATAACTGCTGCTGCCATCGCCTTTCAATGCAGGCTCCTACCAACAACATTCCAGGGAGCTCCCAGGTCCTCAGCCTCTTTGTTCTGAGGCTTCGAACTTCTTGGACTGAGCAGCTACTAGGTCCTCTGGCTGGTAGACATTGTCCAGCTTCCACTTATGTAAGCTAATCTAGCAAATTTATTTTATAACTACATTTATATTCTATTGGATCGTTCTCTAAAGAATCCTGAGATAGCAAACAATAATACATAACAATGAATCTTAAATCCAACTTGCCCTGTCTATTATTCCTACAACTGAAATGTTCTGATTCCTCTTACCATTAATTCTTAAATATCTCTGAAGTACCAGATAAGCTTTGGTTGCTTTGGTCTGTTTTAAGATGTAATAAGGTCACCTAATCCAGGACTTGGGAGCTGAGGCAAGAAGATTGTCACTAATTCAAGCCTGGTTGGTCTACCTATAAATTCGAGGCTTGCCTGGGCTAAGAGGAAGATTCTGATTCAAACAACCAAAATCAAATCAAGTGAGACCTAATCCAATACTGACAAAATCTTGAAATCCTGAAAATAATGGGTATCATGAGCTCCTCAAAATATAATCAATCTTGTGAGTAATGTCAGAGTACTCTCAGCTAAGATAGCTAATTGGTTACCAAAAGTAATCAATGTCAAAAATGTCATTTCCACAGTAGACTTACCTGTCCTACTTAAAAGATTTCATTTGGATAGTAACAAAATATACTTAGTATTCTGTTTTTTTTTTTAAAGAATACTTTTAGATTTTTCAGGATATGTGGACAAAACTACAAGATATACTGATCCCAAACAGAAAATAAGAACCTAGAATCAATCCAGGACTAGAAGAAACTCAAACTCAACTCCAGAATCCACCTTTACCACAAGTCCTGGGAGCTCCTTTATGGGGAGCAACACATACCTAGAAGCATCAAGGAATGGTCTGTGGGCCAAGCTAATCCATTCTTCTCGGTTGGATGAAAAATTTGGCTCCCGGGGTGTTTCTCTCGTGGTATCCAAATCCACTAAATAGTGGCATTTATTGATGTCAATCTGAAATGGAAAAAGGTCAGTAACTGTGAGATCCCTGACTACTATCCACATGTTCCCATGGGGTCTTATAGGAACAAATGCCCAACCTACCTGTTCTTACTATTCCAGTAACAGCATTACAACATTATTTAGGGCCCATAGCTGGGGTATGCAATGCTCAGTCAAGTGTGTATGTGAGCTGTGGCTGACTTGAGTCTAATTCTAGTTCTTAAGTCCCTCTAGCCCAACAAACACTTAGGAAGGCAACATGACTACATAACTCACACTTAGAAAAGCTCTCTCATGCTCACTATTAGCCCCTTCCAGACTATTGTCTCTTTTTCCAGAGATCAAAAGGGTATGTCGAACACAGATACTACTGTGTGAGGAAACCCTGACTCTCTCACAGCAACATAGCAACCATGTACATTGTCTCCTTCAAAAAACAGAATGGACAGAGACACTAGAACCATTCCTTGTTGCAAAGTTCAATACAGGAGTAAGAGCACACCCAATCACTAGCAGAACTAGAGTCACAGTTGCTCACAGCATAGATACCCTAGAGCTCATAAGAGAATTCCTTAAATTAATAACTATTTATTTAAGAAAGAGAAGGGGGAGTTAAAGGTGGGAATGGAGAGAAAGAAAAAAGATTTATTATTTGAGAGAAAGAGCAAGAGAAAGAGAGAGAGAGTGAGGAGAGGCAGGTAGAGCTCAGAGGATAACTTTTGGAAATCAATTTTATCCCGACATGTTCCAATGTGTGAACTTCCAGGGATCAAACTTAGGTCACCAGGTTGCAAGGAAGCACTTTTTCTTGCTGATCTTTCTTGCCAGCCCCATGACTTTGCATTTAAACAATGTTGGAGCTGTTGAAGATTAACTGAATGCATTCTGCATTATGAAATGCTGTGTCTTTGAGAACCAAGAGTAGATGCTATGGTTTAGAAGTGAGTATATGGCTGTCAAGCAGATGAGGGGTGGGCTGTGGACAGTTAACTTTCACTGTCAACCTGACTGATTTAGAATTGCTTGAGTCTATGAGAGCGGATTAACTAGGGAGACGACACTCATTCTGAATGTGGGCAGCATCATCTCATGAGCTGAGCATCTGGGCTGAGTAAGGAGGAGGGAAGGAGAAGGCAGCTGAGAGCCAACATCCCCTTTCTCTGCTTCCTGACCACACACGGTCAGCGGGCACTCACTACCTGGCCTATCTTCTATGGTCCAAAGTAAACCCTCCCTTTCTCCTTAAGTTGCTTCAACTCAAGTGTTCAGTCATAGCAATGGAACATTATATCCCCAAAATACACATAATTACTATTGGTCAGGCAGAAACAAAATTTTTAAATCTAAAAAAAAAGGCCATACGTTTTCCTATTATCCAGCTTCAGCTAAGACAGACTATCTACAGCAGATCTTACTTATGCTTCAATGGCAGAGGATTGAAACCTTTCCTTTTAGCAACAGGAATAAGGCAAAGCAGCCTGCTACCACTCTCTTCTCAGCATTGTTCAAGACGCTCCAGCGGATAAAGTCAAAAAAGAAAAAAAGCAACAGCAGCAATGGGTAAAGAAACAGGAAGAAACAAAATTCATCATGATCAGGAAAAAAATCCTAAGTACTACACTGAATAAAGTTTGTAATTAAAAAAAAAATGGCTGGAAGTATAGCTCAATGGAAGAATGCCTGCCTAGAATACACAAGAAAGGCCTCCCTGGTGGTAAGACTACAAATGAATAAATATCAAAAAATAGATAAAATTGTGAACACTATGTAAAAAACCTTGACAGTCAATAAACAAGACCTTATTCTCAGATGTAAAGCTTATCATAATAAATTTGTCAATTCAAAATAGGTTGATGATTAAGTAAATTACAATTGAATTTTAACACCCTTATGAAATGAAACAAGGTGATTCTAAAGTGAACATGGAAATGCAGAAAGACAAAATGCTGAAGACCTAGAGGCCTCCCAGGCAGCTACAGCAATGTGCATGCCTCTAGCAACGGCACAGGACGCTGCACAGCCTGGCACAGATGCAGGTACCTGTGAAACCACAAGGTAGTGGGGACAGGCGATCTTTCCTTTGACAACACTACCTCAATCCTTAGAAGAAAAATGAACTGGCCACACCTTCTCTACATAATGGCTGAGAGAAGGACAATCCTTACTTGCCAGACCAGCAGGATGCTGACCAAAAGGATGCTGACTTTCTCAACCAGCTCTCTATGATTTATTCCAGGGCCTAATCCCATCCACCATAGACTGGCCCTTCCCCATCAGCTAGACAATCTTCTTCAGGTTCGTTCTGGGCTTAACTCAACTACTAATTCTCCACAAATGTGCCCAGAGCTCAAACCCTTAACGGTCAGGTTGACACCTGTGCCCAACTATGACAAGTGGTAAGCTGAAAGACAAAAGCAAGAAACGTATTACCTCTGAAAGGACTGTGGATATGATCAAAAGGAATTACTGGGGAACATTTCGGTGTTAGGAATTGTCTACTATTTGGCACCTGAAATGACTATACAAGCGTTTTCTCTGTTACTATTAAATTGATAGCTAACTGCATACTTATATTTTGTTCAAGTATGTTTAGACTTAGATATTATACACATAATAACTTGCTCTTTACTGGCTTACAGCAAACTCTCTTCCAACTTCTTCCTTGCGGCAATGTTCTCATTCTCTCCCAATATTATTTATATGTAAAAAAGACTCCAGTCTCACATCTGTCTCTACATATGGGCTAGTCCTCCAGGAGAGAGAAAGCATGCTGAGGATTGACGTCAAACCCAATTCCATTCCACATAACTCTCTAAAAATGATCCTTTGCATAAACACTTCAGGAAGTAGCCTTTTTTGTCCAAACACCCACTCTGTAGCTCCCAGGCACTGTAAGAACATGGAACAAATGTTTCAAGGCTTCACTCACAGTGCCATGCCTCTAGTGAACAGAACCAGCAAGGGCAGAGGGTCGTACGGCCTCCTGCCTCACTCCTTCCCGCAGGAGCACACACCATGGCAGCACTCAGTCTGGCCTTCTGTAGACAGCACACTATGGGCTATGAGTTCCCATGTGGGTGCACTGTCTCCTGAAGCTGTGGGCAGCAGCTAATATCCACTTTCCAGTCAGCTTGGGTTTGACTTATCAAAGTATTTTATTCATAAGTAAATTCCATTTCAATTCTAAGTGAAGATCTTAGAAAGATCCCAAAGTCATATTAATTCAGACATCAATCCATTTAAATAAAATTTAAAAAACCCCATTTCATTCTTTGGAAAATGGCTACTGAAAATTAATAGCACAAGAATAAAATCTCTTCCTTAGAGGAAAAATAAGATGATCAGAAAAGGGATTCAAAGTCAGCAGGCCTTGATTCACACAGGCACAAATTAACTGGCTGACCATATTCACACAAGTTTTTCATTTTTATGACTCAATTTCTTCTTCTGTAAAATGAATACACCACCAGTTACCTCAAAGAGTATGAGGGTTAAGTGAAATGACTCACTTAAATAAAACTTGAAAATAATAAAGGACTGTTCAAATGGTGCAGATATTAGAGGATTAGCTGATCAGCTCTTGAAACATGAGAATACAGTGGGTAGGAAACAGCCCTAGAGAGTCAGTGCCCTTTGGAATGAACTAGTCTAGCTCTACCCTGCTGCTTACTGTCAATTCAAGTGAAGCCAGAATGTAAGGTGGGAAGGGTCAGAAATGATGCACTGTCCTGATTAGCAGTGAGTTGGGAGCATCCACTAATCAACAATTTGATACTCACAATCTGGGTATCAAAAGAACATTTATTAAGTACCTATATACTATTTGTTGAATTCTAAGATAGAGGATATAAAATTGCTCTCAAAATTATCACTTAGGACAGGAAGTGACATTGTATAAATACAATTCAGATAATATTATCCTAAGAGTAATTGGAGTTCTGGGAAGATCACTAAGAGTTGTTGAAAAGATGACCTGGAGACTGAGCAGGAAGAGTATCTTCTGGGGTTAATTAAGAGACCCAGCATCAAAATAATAATAAGGCATAAGAATGACTGAGGATGATTCTCAGTATTAATCTCAAGCTTACACACACACACGCACACACACACACGCACGCACACAAATTTTTCCTTGCAAAAAAAGGGAAAAAGTCTATGCAGAAGGGAAGAATGGTTACCAGGGAAGAAAGGTGGGGAAAGGACAGGAAGGGAGGGAAGGACTGACTTTTCTGATGACTTAAGTTAGGACAGTTCACCAGAGTACAGCAGCCTCCCAATATATCTCACAATTATAATCTCTAAATTAATTGGGAAGTTTGTGCAAACTCTAAAACATCTAGGGCTATGTCTATCTGAGTCACTCCTACATTCCAAAACCCTGGTATAAGACTGAAGAGATGGCTCAGGAATTAAGCTCTTGTCTCCCAAGTAGAAAAACCTAAGTTCGGATCCCAGATCCCAGGTAAAAACACCAGACAGAAATGATGGTGGCAGCTATACTTCTAGCCTTGGAAGGTGGAGCCTGGGAAATCCCAGAGTGAGTCAACAAGGAGGTAGAGCAATACAAAATGACTCCTGTAAGTCATCCTTGGGCCTCCACAGGCACACACAGTGCCCTCTCCTACACACACTTACACAAATGTATACACCAGCACCTACACACACATGCAAATTTTTTAAAAAATTAAATAACATTTTAAAAAACCTGATATACTACAAGTATACAGGGAATGCTTAATAAATGTTTATTTAACAAATGGGCACAAAAAATACAATTAAAAAAAAAAAAGATTATGGTCATGGCCCAGTAACTGGGAAGCTGAGGCAAAAGAATCAGGAGTTTTAGGTCAAACTGGGTATATGATGTCTCAAAACCTCCTCCCCCCAAAAAAGAAAAAGGAAAAGCGAAGATGAAAGAAGAAAGAGGTGGAAGATGCAAACATAAAAGGGAAGACTACAGAGGATATGAGAAATCAAGGTGGAGGGGTTTCAAGCTGACAGAGGCTATGAGAGGGTGAGGTGGCATCTGAACTGGACCAACAGTTGTATGGAAGGTGTTACCACAGTCAGGCTGTTGAGGACAAGGAAAGAAGGAGGGTCCAACCTCCTATTCTCAGCGACCTCCCCTGCTGTCTATCCAGATGCCTGAGCCAAGCCTTACAAGTCCTAAAACAGGAAGGATGTGAATTTGCATTCAGGCATCTATCAGCTGGAAATGACAATGACGCACAAAGCTGTAAAAATAGAAATCTCTGGCAAGGCCCAGCATGGAGGTCAGGGAACATCGCAGAGAATCCACCTCCACACTGAAGACAGATCTTATTTCTCTAATATCACTCAAAATTCTTGGGTAAACACTGCAGTTCAGAAAAAAACAAGAGTTTAAGAGGATAATATTAAAGATCCACTGAAACCAGTTATAACTTAAGATCCCAGACAAGGATTAAAGCTGAAGAAATTATTCCACACTTTGCCAATCAGCAGTAGTGGCTGACATATGCTACTGACTGATACTTAGCTTCTGAAAAGAATGCTGTTTTTCCAAATGGACAATATTTGCTATTTCATCTCTTCATAGTCCCTATTAGCACTATAGCAAAGCCCAGGTTACCATAGCTAAGCATTCCAGGCAGGGACTTCTATTGCACCTCTGGTGCCTGAAACCATACTTTGCATATATCAGGCAAATCTAAAGGTCTACGGGAGAGGGTTCAGAGAGCTAGGGACATGGCTCAGCAGTTAGAGTACTTTCTGCTCAAGCAAAAGGACGAGAGTTCAGATGTCCAGAACCCACTGCAGTACAGGAGTGGCAGCCAGCATCAGCCCTAGATGGTGGCGCCTGGGAATTCCCAGAGCAAGCTGACTAACCAGACTGGCTCTACAGAAAAGTTCTGGGGTTAATTAAGAGACCCAATAATAAGGCACAAGAATGACTGAGGATGATTCTCAGTATTAACCTCAGGCTTACACACACACACACACACACACACACACACACACACACATTTTTCCTTTCAAAAAAAGGGAAAAAAGCAGGATGGAGTGAAGGGCATTACAGGAGCAACAAAACTGCAAAAGAAAATCAACAAACCACAATCCAGAACTTCAGAGACTCTATATCAACCACCTAGAACTAGGCCAGACTAATCTCTCCCCATCCTGAAGCTCAGGGAAATTTGCGGAAGAGGGGGCGGTAAGAGTGTAAGAGCAAAAGGATGGGAGGAGCAATGATATGTAAGATACTCCATACTAGTTAGGGCTGAAGGCAATCATAATTGGACTTTGCATGCCCTGCGCATAGTCCAACACACTGTTGACCTCACAAAGTCTAGCATCTGCTAAAGCACCAAGATCCTTGGAGGCAAGGGATTGACAGCTACAGTAGTGTTCCTATGCTTAAGGGGAACACGGGAAAGGGTTCAGGGAAATGCCACTGGGTCCTTGTACGTCATTGGAGAGGAGGGCGCAGAGGAGAGTCAGGCATGCACAATAAAGGACTCTCTGGGAATGGGGGCGGGAGGCACTGGGGGATGGGGAGGTAGAGGTGAGGGGAGGGGGAGCAGGGGCTTCGGGGGGAGGAGGAGGGAGAGAGGGAACTGGTATACCTATTAAGTTTGTATGAGCAGAAATAATAATAAAAAATGTATTAAAAAAAAAAGGGAAAAAGTCTATGCAGAAAGGAAGAATGGTTACCAGCCACACCAGAATGTTGAGCAACTCAAACACCAGGCTGCTCAAGACTACAAGCTATCTCTAAATGCCAAGCATGTCCTTCACCAGCTTTTAGTCCTGGGGGGGATTTATTCCCTCCACAATATCATATGATAAAGAGTAAAACACAGTATAATAAATAACTAGCATCTTTCATTAGCAAAATAAGTTCAAGGCCCAGGAAACTGACTTCCAGTTTTGAATCAGGCTAGAAAATCCCTGATAACAAGATTCAATTTACTTTAGTATTTCACAGAATGGAAAATTAAGTGTATTGTCCATAGATATTAATTTAAATAATTACTTCTAGATTCCACCACTGTAATCCTAATACCCAACTCCATTCAGATATGAGGGTGTTTCTGCTATTGAGAAGGCAATTAGAGAATGCAAAGAAAACAATAAACAGAACAATCAACTTCAAAAGCAATTGTCTTAGTTCATTTTGTGTGCTATATGAGAATAGATAAAGCTAGACATAGTGAGACATGCCCATAATCCTAGTACTTTGGAGGTGAAGGCAGAAGGATCAGTCTTAGCTACATAGTAAGTATGAGACCAGCCTTGGGACCTTGTCTCAGTCAAAAAAAAAAAAAAAGAACATTTGAGAACTAGGTAATTACTAAAGACAGACAATTAAAACTGCACAGAAGTCAGTGCGAGTTCAAGGTGCTGCACAGTCTGGAGGTCAGCGCAAGTTCAAGGTGCTGCACAATCTGAAGGTCAGCGCAAGTTCAAGGTGCTGCACAGTCTGGAGGTCAGCACAAGTTCAAGGTGCTGCACTGGCCTCCAGGAAGGCCTCTGCTGCAACATCGCATGGTAGAAGGCAGATCATGACAAAGCAAGAAGAGTCCAACTCACCCTTTTATAAGAAAGTTCCCCCTCATAACAGTGGGACTCATTCATGAAGGTGCCCACTAGACCCCAGTACCTCCCACTAGACCCTGCACCTCCCACTAGAACCCAACACTTCTCACTAGACCCCACCTCCCAACACCACTGTTGAGGATCAAGTTTCTAACACATGAATTATGAGAGACAAATTCAATCTATGACCGTAACTCAAATTTGAGGTAGATTCTTTGCTTTTCTGAACTCATGTTACAGATAATTAAGCCAGTTTTACAATTTATAGACTTTTTGCTCATGAAGAATTTCTCAAAGAAGATGTCTTTGATGTTATTTTAACCACGATTTTTATTATTTAAAAAATATAAAGCTGAGAATGCAGCATGGTGGTATGTTTGCCTGGCATCTACTGATCCTGGGTTCAATCCCCAGAACTAAAAGAAAGAAATGAAAATAAAAATAAACGTATGAGACCAGACATACCCTGTATAGGGAAAACAGAGAGAGGAAGATAGGGCAAAACGAAAAATGCCCTATAATGCTCCTACCAGAACCCACAGACAATCAAACAATACTCCAAGTACCAGGTGTGTGGAAATTCCTGGTGAGGTGTGGGTCTCACTGGACTCCAAAGCAGCATAGGGACTTCTTACAGAAACTGCCACCAAGACCCTACTGAAGATGAAATACACATGGACCACAGGCAAGGATAAGAAACAGCAGCTAGGAGCTAGTCTGGAAGCTTCCTCCTTGGTGAGCAGCTTTCATAGTATCAGACAGTACTATGCAAGTTGCAGAGGGAGAAAAGCAATCGGCAAACTCATCCATTTGTGAAAGAAAGTTGTCCGCTGCAGTAACAACCACCATAGCAAGAATCAGCCATCAACAGTTTTCTGATTAGATTTAAAGCCTACTTTTCAAAAGGGATGACATTCCTGGAACTGTAAACCAGGACATGGACCTATGAAAGGGGAAGACACAGACCCTAGGATGGGTGTAAACTATTAAAACTTAGCTATAATATAATAAAATAAAATTTAACTATAAAGACAGTAAGCATTTGTCATACCTATGGACTGAAGGGGTACTCAGCACTCAATCTAAAAGCTTCCTTTTGCAATGGAATGTGTTTATTACAGAAAATCACAACTGACTAAAGTGCAGAAAATAAGTCACTATAGAATACTATAGAAAATAAGTCACAAGACATCTAAACCACCCCTCACCTTTAGGCTCGGGGAATATAGCAAGAGCCTGAAGGGGGTAGAGGTGTGGCCAGACATTATCTTCTGTATATAACAGAGCTGTTGTACCCATGATTCAGGGAAACTATGTACATTTCCACAAGACCTGCAAGGCTTTTGTTCTAGCAACAATTCACTGTTGAAGGCGAAAGACTTCAAAAGGTCCCGCATCTCCTGGAGAGATTGATAAGGGTTATGCTGATGGGGGAAGGGGAATTTTCCTCAATGGTACCGACTCACTCATATATAATTCATGCTTCAGCAAGTACTCAGGCACACGCACCAAAGGCAACCCAGATGAAACTCTGTGGGCCCCACATGCAAAAAGACAAGAAAACAGAAGGGAGACTGACAGAGAAGAAGTGTTGTAAGGGGAAGAAGAGAAGGACAGGATTGGAAATTAAGGGTGAAAATATTAAAGATTCACTATATTCACTCATGAAATTCTAAAAGAAAAAAATGTTTAACAAAATATTAAAATCTCTAAATCAGGCTTGGTAGCACTTATCTGTACTCCCAAGTTTTTGGAAGCTCAATGTTAGCCTGGACTATACAATGAGACCCTATCTTAAAAGGAAGAGGCAAAGAGGAAAAGGGGGTGAGAAAGAGAGGAAAGCAAAAAAATAAAAGAAAGAAAACAATTCTACTGAATATGTTTTACCATATTTTTCATGTATGGTTATGGAGAAGAGCATCGGTAAGCAACAATGTAATACTAATATTTGAAGCTACAAACATTACAAAATGACCAAGAGAAAAAAAGAATAGAATAAGACCTGGGTGTCTAAGTATTGGTGTTATTTAAATATATTATTTCCATTTGTATCAGGAAACAGGTCTGACAAATATTCACCTCTAGTTTTGTAACTCAAGATCACTTAACCTTGCCTGGAGACTCGCCATCTTTCCTAAAGGTTTAGATATAAACAAATAAGATCCTTCTCAATTCTAGAAAGGATCACTGTAAAAAAGTAATCTCATTCCAATCTTGAAGGAAAAAAAGGCAAGAAACTCTTACTTGCTACTGTCTAGGAGCTATTTACAACTAAAAGCAGGGGTAGGGGGCTCAAGGTGTATGTCTGAAATCCCAACACTTGGGAAGAAAAGCAAGAGAATCATGAATTGCAGCTAGCCTAGACTATAAAAAAAATTAAAATGTCAAAAAGATACTGGACTAGGGATATAAGGTACTTGACTAGTAAGTGCAATGCCCTGGGTTCAAGCCCCACACTACCAAATACACTAATAAATGATACTGCTATTGCTAAATCTGGAAAGGGTTAAAATTTTTAATGGCTTCATCCATCAAAATTCTAAGTTTGGAGGATTGATGATGTAGCTCAGATAGTAACACACCTGCCTAGCATACACTAAAACCTAGGACTCCCCCCCTCCAACACACACATAGATAGAAGCAAGATCAGGAATTCAAGGCTGTCTAGTGAACTTAGACCAGCTATATGAGACCCTCACACACACACACACACGCACACACACACACACACACACACACACACACACACAAACACACACACACACACAAAGAAAATCTATATTTTTATAGCGCTTCCTCAGTTGCAAGTATTTTTTCAAAAATTATTTGGGGCAGGGAAGAGAGTAGACACTTGCAGCATGTTCTCAAGCTTCCAGGAGACTGAAACAAAATGACATAGCCACAGGAGAGGCAGTGTGTGGAAGGCAGGGGCTACAACAGTGAGCAGTGGACATGACCAGATAGAAGCCAGGAATACTGGAATCCTGAGCTTGCTGTGTTGCTGGCCTGTGGAGCTCACCAGTGTAAATCAGGCCTGCGGCAGTGAATGTCCCAGGTCACCATCTTAGCTGGCCAATCCGTGTGCAGGGCAGGGCTGGCTCATGAGAAAGGGCTCGGTCTCCTCTGGGCCCTTCCAGTCTGACCTGCTCAGAAGTGAGAAAATGCTCCTCTTCCCAGCTCAGTGACTGTCACAACGGGGGAGGAAGGCACAGCTCCGGCTTCCATCTGAGCCAGGAGGCCCTGGCTGAGCTGTTTTATCATTGGTTTCCCATCCACGGTTTCTCAAACCTTCATTCCACAAGACTATTGTAATGCTTCTCTCTTCCTTTCACATGCTTTTTCTATTTTTACTAATACATATTTTTATTAATTTTCACCCTCCTACTTTACCCTTTTTGCCTGAGTCCTTTCTTTTCAATCCTTAGGGTGCAGTTGCTTCCAACTGTTTTTATACTGTATTTAAATATCTCATCTGCTTTGTTTTTTGTGTCTGCACTGCTACCCTCCTTGGCATAGAAATAGGGACAGAGAAGCCACTATGAAGACAGGAAATAGCACGCAACATCCAACCTAATGACCCACAACATGGAAGTACACATGCATGAAGCTGTGAGGCAATAAGACCCCTCAAATTTAAGAGCTAACTTTTCAGTAACTAAACTCAAACACATTAAAATGGTTGAAACGCTGGATTGAGAACTCCAAAGTATAATTTTTAAAATGACCAGCTGCCTCAAAAAAGGAAGGATACAAATGAACAGATACATGAACTCATTTCAAAAAAATCTTTCACTACTGTAATTTTCTCTCCTTACTTTCCCAACAGTTAACGGACCACTACCAGTCTCTTGTATGGATTTGCTACTTAAGTAGAAGGATTTTGTTTTGAAAACCAAACCTTTTCAGCTATTTTCAAAAGAATGAAAATCAACAGACGAGATTCTACTTGGGTTAATATCACAATTGAATCAACTATGATGTTACAAGTCTATTCCTAGTTTCAGTGGTGAAAAGAGGGAAAGGACTGAGGTTTAACTCTCTGGCAACACCAAGTAGTCTTCTGCTCCTCAGGTTTAAAAGGTTAAATGAACACAAGCTTAAAGAGAAAGCAGAGAGACAATTTCTTCTCTGATTTCAAGAATATCTAACACTGCAAAAGCCGAGCTGATTTCCCATAACTACATCATATACAATTCACAAATCCAAAGACTAGATTTAAATGTGCCTTAAATTCAACCAAAGAGCTCATTTTTTTGTTTCTTCAGATTTAATCATTCTTCCTTATATCAAAAATAACAAAATTGTAGGGTAACATCAACACATGATCATGAAACAAAAATGTGTTTCATTTCATTAGTCACAGGCTACATATCAACAAGCTGTCGAAGTTAAAAATATGCCTTCATTTAAAAATTTCTAAAACACACGCATTTAAGACTCATTCTGAAAGAAATGTGACTTCTTTCAGTTTCCAGTAGTCCACTAAAAGCTTTGGAGAACAGATCAGTTCTTTTAAAACAAAGAAAAAAAAGTAATGGTGGGGAAATGAAAGCTAATTTATTAATCATCAATTCACATGTTTATATTTTATTAATAAATATATGCTAAGGACACAATATAATGCCACCACAAGGTTAAAAAAAAAAGTATCTCAAAGAAGAAAGAACCTGACACAGAGGTTAAAGTAAAAAATAGTAAAAAAAAACCAAAAAACCAAAATGTGCATTTGTTGGGTTGGGGGTAGGAGCTGGGAGGCAATAACATGAACACTGTCACGGCTCTCCCATCAGCTGGAACAGGCACGGCCAGGGCTGGACTCTACAGCAATGACTTCCCACTGTCAAACACCACAACCCACACAGCACTCCTCTGGCACACATACACATCTCTGCAGAGAGAAGAGCAGCAGGTGGGCTTCCATCTCAGGTTATAAGGTCATGAGGTCCCATGGCCCAGGAATTATGTCTCCAGGTAAAGTTTGCCAGCGTGAAGCACTTGCTGAGAAAACAGGCAATTAGACAAGCTGAAATAGAAACACTCTAGCTGATTTCAGAAACAGTCATACAAACTACAAGAGCTTTGCAGAAGTATCAAGGCCCTTGTAAAGTCTCAGTTATTTCAAGTATATTTCCTTACTAAGATCAGAACATTGGGTCTGGGAAAAACCATCAGAATGGGAAAAAAATGAATTTAAGCACTTTTCTAGAGAACTGAACCCAGGACCCCAGGCCAGCAGGTACTCTATCACTGAGCTATGCCCTTGGCCAGCATTTCCTCTTTTAACATATGCTCTACCTGAAATTTAAAAAGTAGTTGTCACCAGACGCACAGACTGTGACACAGCTTTTCTGTCCCACATACTGATTTTTTAAATACATATTTGTTAGCTGAATCTTTAAATCCATAAGTAAAAATTTACTACACTATAAAAATGTAAACTCACGGGTTAAAATGGGCTCAAATCATTACAAATTATGAAAATACTAATTTCTAAATGCCAATAAAACAGATTTCAGGGAATTAACTTTAAAGAAGTATTTTTGAATGTTCTTCAGTTAAATTTTTTGAACATGACAATCTCTTACAGTATAAATACAACTTGAATCTGCCTGCTTTGATGCCAACTCTAGTAACAATTAGCCAGGAAGCCAAAACAGCAATTAATGTCCTTGCACCTCATTGGAGGGGAGGACTCAGAGGAGAGTTTGGCATGCATATTAAAGGATGCTCCGGGGATGGGAGGGGGAGGCACTGGGGGATGGGGAGAGAAGGGAGAGGTGGACGGAGGGAGGGGACCAGTGTACCTGTTAAGTTTGTATGAGCGGAAATAATAATAATAAAAAAATGTGACATACTTAAAAAAAAAAACAGCCATTTATGGTCTCAAAGACTTCCAAGAAGGGAAGCAGAAAGAGTAAAATGAGAGAAAAAGGAGAAAGCAGGGAGAAGGATCTGACTATTTATTTGTAAGTAACATTTACTGCTTACAATTTCTGGCACACAGGAGACTGAGCCCCAGGATGCAGGTAAAGTGGCTTGCTTCTTAAAAGAAAGCTCGCCACTTATGTCTTGTCAGTTTTGTTGCTGCTAGCTAGAAAAGATGTTCAGCAAAGACAGAAAACAGAATGATTTTGCCTTCCTGGACGCACCTGGAATCAGACTTAATGGATCAAGGTTGACACCAGAATTTATAAAACACAGCGACTTAAGTATAACATGCGTCATAGGCAGAGATGCTTGGCCATTACAGCCGTAACTTGGCTTCAGAAGTAAACATGCCGAAAAATGTTCAAATATTTGAGATTTTTGTTTCTGTTAAACATATATATGGAAACAGGAAAAAAAATGAAAAGAATCACCCACGTAATCACAGTAGTGACACCTGCGTGATGGGCAACGGAGCTGCTTCTTGTCCACAGCTTCACCTACTTTATAAAACTTCAGCTTATTACCTTCATTGACAGAGGAAAACAAACACCTTTTTAAAACTGCTAATGAATCTAGTCGTAGTTCACATAGAATCAACAGTAAGTCATCAAATATTCCTGTTAATTTCCAAAACATCAAAATGAATGAACTGGCTGCAGAAGTTACTCTTCATACCACGCAGGAAAACCTACCAAAACTAGAACACAAAGAGAACTCTGGGAATGTGGGCAAACTCAGCACCCACATTCAACAAATGTGTGGATTTGCTGGTCCTTGCTTTCCTCAGCACTTTCGCGACTCCTACTGGCAATCTGAAAAATTCCCCCTTTGGGGGTAAAGTTAACCTAGAGTCACTTCTAACCAGAAACCACCAGCAATCAAAGCCTAAGCCATATAAAAGATCACAGGCGATTTTACAGCCAGCATTTTTCTCAGCACTATTACCACAAAGAAGATGAACATTTGCTAGCTTTTAAGTGAGCGTGTATATGCCATCCAAGGTTTTATTTCCCGTTTTATCAATAACCTTAGTCAACAATGGTCTGAAAATACCAAATGGAATATTCCAGAAATAAACAATTCATAGATGTTAAAGTGTACTCTGATCTGAGCAGCATGATAAACTATCACACAGAACATCTCACACTGTCCTGCTTAGCATGCCCCACAGTAGCTACCTGCCCACAAATCATCTTGCAGTCACCTCTGCCACCAGCCATCCTGTGCATAGCAGCACTGAGCTGCTCTAACTCTTGCTCACTGAGCAAGGGGCCCAAAGTAAAACACCAGAGGAGTAACACTGGCAATTCAGTGGCAAAGAGAAGCCAGAAATACTTCCTTAAATAAAAAGGTGAAAATTCTCCACTGTGGAAAGGAAAACATCAACTGCCGAAGTTGAAAAAAAAATCACCACAGTGATGACAGTGGTTGGCACCTGGGGACGAGATGGTACACTTTCTTCTTGCCCACAGCTTTATTTACTTTACAGAACATATGTGTGTCATTTGAACTATCAAAGGACAACAAATAGCCACAAAACAAATACAGTACAAGAACACATTGAGAGAGAAACCTTACTCACCTAACTTTTATTATAGATAATTATACCTGTTTACTTTATTACTATCAGTCTCTTAAGATGCCCTATTTACATGTTAAACTTCATCACAGGTGTGCATGCAGAGGAAAAACCATAATAATTGTCACTTCAGGAATCCACTGGGTATCACGCAGATGCAGATGAGAGACTGGCAGAGTGATAAGTGTAATTACTGAAATAATACTAGCGGGCTAACCACTAGGCATACAACACTATCCTAAATGCTGTGGTGAATAGTAAAGAAGGTTCGGGACCAGCAAAATGGATCAGCAGGTAAAGGCTCTTGCCATCAAGCCTGACAACTTATTAGAGTTTGATACCTGGAATCCATATTCAACTCCGACAAGTTGTCCTCTGACCTCTACACATGTGCCACAGCACAGGCATGCACACGTGCATAAGCATACCAGATAAATTAAAAACAAAACAAACTAAAACAACTGCTTTGCAGCAAGGAGACTTGCTGCTCCAGCCTCCAAGATGTTTGCAGTGGCATAGGCCTCCTCCAGCTTTAGCCAGACAGCCATGTCACGCTCACCATTAAAGACTGTTTCTTCCCTCTGGAACCATAAGCTGAATAAATCTCCCTTTCTCCCTTAAATTGCTTGACTTTGGGTGTTCTCTCATAGCAACATAAGAGTAACCAATAGAGAAATTGGTACCAAGTGTGGGAGATTGCTGTGAGATTAAGAGTACCTGGCACTCTTTTGAAGTTGAAAAAAAATTTGGTATCAGAGAAGTAGGGGTGTTGCTGTGTGAAACTAAGCAACTTGGTACCAAAAAGCGAAGCTGTTTGTGAACTGAGAGAAGTTGGTACCCAGCAGTATGACTAATGCTGTGATGTGGCTAGTATGCCTTTGGAACTGTTTGTTGGGAGAAATATGGGGAACTTTAGGATTTTTTACTGGGAAAATCTTTGCATCTTGGCAATCAGGCCAAATGGGCCTTTCTCATGAGAGCTCCGAAGACAGCAATGCTATGAGAGACGCAGGCAGTGGAAGCCCAGCTTGTGGTGATCCCGAAGTGAACAGAGACTGTGTTTGCAAATGGACAAGTGACACATTAAACCATATGTTGGTGGAGAGTTTAATGAAGTTTTGCCCTCGTCCTGAAAGTTTACCTGAAAAACTGCAGTGCTTAGTGGAGCAAATTTCAAAGCTATGTACTCATGACAATGTGATATGGCTACTTTTTAGTTCTCTTCTTCAGAGTTATGAAAAAGAGCTAAGGAATTGGGCAGAAAGAATCAAAAACTGTGAGATCTGATGATAAAAAAATGCAATGGCAAACTTAAAGAGTTAAACTAGGAAGAGGCAAAGAACAAAATGTCCACTATTGTAAAGATTAGTTCCATTAGTAAATCAAAGCCTGCTCTCAGTTTGGATAATAGGAGAGGCCCTACCTTGAGGGCAAGATTCTCAGAGAAGACTCCCACCCATAAGCATGCAAATACTTTTGGAAGAAATGAACAAAGGGTGGAGTTTCAAAGTAAGTATCTGTTTCTTTATAAAACAACCACCCAGGAGAAAAAGATTTTTCCTACAGTTAGCACAGAGAAGCTGAATTAGCTGTGACTCAAGGGGGTCAATCTCTAACCCAAGGCAACAGAACTTGGAAACATCGTCTAGGTGTTCCTGGCTTCACAGGCATCAAAGATGCAAGAGGGAGGAGATTGTGGATCCCACTTCCAAGGTTTCAGAGAATGGTGGAATCCAGGCAACATGTGGCAGAAAGCCTACAGTTTAGAGGCCCAAGAATGGTAGTTTGTACTGTGGAGTTAAAACGTGGTGTGCCATTGAGAAGTAAAGATGTTAGAGATTCCAGAGACAACGTGGTACATTTGCCAAGGAGCTGTATACCCTGGGAGGAGTCAGTCCAAGAGAGTAAGTGATGTGTTCTATGGGCAGCTGTGTTAGAGGGGCGAAACCAAAAGAGAGGCTCACCTGTTGGACACGGAACTGCTAGATTTAAGAATTTGTCTTGCTGGGTTTTGGTCTTATTATTGACTGATCTTTCCTGGATATGCCCCCATTTCTTCTTTTGGGATAGGTATATTTATTCTGTGCCTGTGCCATTGTAGGTTGGAAGTAAGTAACTTGTATTTTGATTTTATAGGAGGCTTTGAAGCTTGGACTTTTGGACTATGTTGAGACTACTGATGTAGTCTGTGCTGAGATTTTTATAGTTGGACTTAGTATGATTTGCATAATGAGATGGCAATGAGCCTGTTTGGGAAGGTCATGGCACCTTGAGAGGTGGAGCTTTGCTGGAGGATAGCAGTCACAGGGGGTCACTTGAGGTGAATTAGTTCCATCCTATCTTTTGGAGAAGTCTGCTTTGCAGTAAGGAGTCTTGCTACTCTCAGCCTCCAAGATATTTGCAGTGAGCCAGCCATGCTACATCCACCATGAAAGACTATATTTCCCCTCTGGAACTGTAAACTAAATAAATCTCTCTTTCTCTTAAAAAAAAAAACAAAACAGGAAAGATGCAACAATCTTCCCTTCAGAGCATTTATATACCTGATGGGGAAAAAGATAATGTGCACATCAGAAATTTTTAGATAACATAAAAGAACAAAATTAAGTAACTAAGGGAACTATATACTGAGAGGATGGCCTACTAAACAGACTTAAATGTTCATTTCACACTAGAGGAGAATTTTGACAGCATGAGA
The DNA here is from genome assembly GCA_023101885.1 of Typhlomys cinereus. Lineage (NCBI taxonomy): Eukaryota > Metazoa > Chordata > Mammalia > Rodentia > Platacanthomyidae > Typhlomys > Typhlomys cinereus. Next base: position 2,420,603 of record JALPQD010000138.1, on the reverse strand, counting down.
TGTGAGACAAAGACTACTCAGGCATGATCACCAGTACAAGCAAAGCAAAGGCTGGTAAGGAAAAAGCAAAGAGTATGACAGACTGGAACAAAAACAGGTTGGGAATAATAACAGGAAGGAAAGAGAACAATCTGATCAGATAATAAATTCTTGTAAGAGCTCCCTTATCAGATTATGAGCATTTATGGGAAAAATCTAAGTACCAGGCACTGCTAAATATGACAAAGATTGCTAGGAAGCTGGTACAGGGCTGGTCTAGCATGCAGTAAGCCCTGGGTTTGATCCCTTGAGGTGTAGCACAATGGCCTGCAATCCCAGCACTCTAGAAGCAGAAGCATCAGAGGACAGGAATTCAAGATTACCATAAGTCTTATCTAGTTCCTGGCCAATGAGGGCCCATAAGATCCAGTATAAATGTGACACAGATATAATCAACTTTTATTGTAACTCCAAAGTAGGTATCATTGCTTCCATATTGCAGAGAAACTAAAAATAGATAAATAGGAAAGTTAAGTTTTCCCAAAGTCTTAGGGTGTGCAACGAACTTGGGATTTGACCTAGGTCTATTTGACAGTCCATGGTTTTTTTTTTTTAACTTGGCTATCTACCTCTTCCTAAAACATGATAACATGGTAAGAGCTCTGATGATAACAGTACTCTCAAGTCAAATCATCCCCTTTGATGGTGTCCCATGGTGATTCCCATACATCTAAGTTTGTTCTTCAGAGTGACTGCAGTTAAATATCAAATAACCAGATATAGTCTATCAAAAGCTATTTTCACTGTGACAGAAATTCAGAGCCTGTACTTGACGAGTAGTGGAAAGGCTACTGTGAGTGGTTCACATTTGTAAAGCTAGCACTTAGGAGCTGAGGCAGCAACATGGAGTATTTAAGGCCTACCTGGGCCAAACAGTGAGTTCAATGACAGCCCAAACTACACAGTGCGTTCAAGGCCAGCTACAATGTGAACTATTTCCCCTCCCTCCCAAAGCAAAACAGGACAAAACGTCTGTCAGAGACGGTATATCATACCTTCCTCAGAGTCAGACCATGCACAGGTCTTATGTAGAAGATTCTCATTCCTAAAACTACATTTTGAGCTAACATAAAGAACTTAAAGTAAACATATTTGACATTTAAACTGTTAAGTGTTTAACAAATGTGTGGTCAAAAAGGTGCTTTACAATAATTTTATAAAATGATCTTCACTGACTCTGTGAACATGAAGTGCAATTATCTTTCTTTCCCTTACCCTCTCTACCATCAAGCTTTCACAAGTATCAAATGGCAAGGGTTGTCTTTCAAAAGAGCTGACATAAAATTCTCATGACTTCAGAGTGCGAGAAGACAAGTGGGTAGGAGATCATGGCCCAGAGAGAGATTGCCCAACTCCACTCCATGGAAACAGTCTGACTGCTTATGTGCTAAAACCATAATATTGTGTAGCTAGGTCAAGGATCACGAGATCCCCACCAAATATTTAATAGGCCATGCAATGATATGATTTCCATGTGTTTCAGATTCTATGATAAGAAAGGTCACCTAAAAGCTTACATTACATTGAGTTGCACAATTTATATAGCAAACTAAAAAGGGAAAATTTGAAAACAAAGTGGTACTGTTGACTCTTGTCAACACTGCATTATCAGAACTCTCACTCTGAAGAAATCACTGAGAAACTCTCACTTTATTATTGCTCTAATCTAGCATGCCAAGGGACTCTTCAAGATCAAATGGTTTTTAGAGAAGCAACAAGAGAAGAATGTAGCCCTTACATATCTGGATGGTTCCTCTCGGTTCTGATCATTCATGTCAGCAGGAACAATCCTCGTGGCCAGTGGTTCCTCCAGAAAAGGCTTTGGCAGCTGACCTCTGAACTCTGATGGAATGAACTGAAGTTGCCAACTGTCAAAAACCCAAGTGAGGAAAGTAAGAAAAACACAAGGGGATCACATTGCTAAATACGTTTGAAACAAACAACCCCTTACCCCAAATCATGTGAAAAACATTTCACTTGAAAAAAAAAAAAAAACTATTTCTGCTAAAACCTCAACCAGAGAGCACAGTGGCAGAGGTCACAATTCTGCCTGAAATCATTGAGAAATTTACAACTAAAGGTCTCTCAATCCTTCACTCACATCTCAGGAGTGAAATCTGCAGCCAGATGGTGAACCACAGAACAAGAGATGTGTCATGGTGTACTACTAATCACCAGGTGATCAAAAGGACTTACCAAATGAAAGCAAATCTGCTGGTGACTAGAAAAGATGCAAAGTGACATATGCCACTAAGAACACTCTAGAAGAGCACACTTTGTTCATGAACAGTCCTTAAAAGCATGAGACTATTTCAAATATAAAGGGCAAAAGCCAATGTAAACACTAAAACACAAGCTTCAACTTGATCATTAATGACTGATACACAATCCATATTAAGCAGACGAAAGAGAAGGTGCTGAAGCCAGTCCTCAAATGGAGCAATATCACTCATCTTCACAGACTTCCTTTGTTCCCAGATAGGGCCAAATCAAGAAAAATGCAAGGAACTCCAGGCCTATGTTATCACATACAACAACAGAGAATGAAGGACAAGGTATGGACATCTTAATTATATCTTTCTCTAGTGTCTTTATATTGTTACCAAACTTTATTGGTAGATAGAAAAGAATCTTTTCTAGAAACACTTTACTAGTAAGGTTTCTACACATAAAGAAGAGGATTATCATTGACTTACAGAATTATAAATATGAATCCTCAAAAAGAAGGACTGGGGAGGTGGCTCAGCGGGTAAAGTGTCTCCCATGCAAGTATGAGGACCTGAGTTTGGAATCTCAGCAACCACATAAAATCTGGGGCAGTGGTGCACATTTATAAATCTAGCATGGGCTGGGAAGGGAAAGAGACAGAAGGATCCCATGGGGTTTCTGGCCATTCTGTCTAGCCCAAAGTAAGCTCTAGGTTTAGTGAGAGACCCTGTCTCAAAAACTAAGCGGAGGACTAAGGAGATGGCTCAGTGGATAAAGTGCTGCCACACAGGCATGAGGACCAGAGTTCAGACCTATAAACCCAAATAAAAATCAGTGAGCATTGTAGCTGCCTGCAATCCCACACTTGAGAGGTAGACAACAAACCTCCAGGGTAACCTGACTAGCAGGACTAGCCAATCTGCAGCTCCAACTAAGCAGTTCAACTAAGACTGTCTCATTAAATAAAGGGGAGAACAATCAGTGCAATCACAGAAGATACTTGACATCAACTTCAGGCCTCCGCATGGATGTACACGTGTCCCATACATGTAAACAAGCATACATAAACACATAGATGATGCACGTGCATGCGCGTGCGCGCACACACACATATATACACACGCCAAAAACAAAAACAAATCAAACAAACAGGGTAGCAGGGTTGAAAGTGATTGAGGCAGAAAGTCAACACCAACCTCTGGCCACCACAGGCATGTGCATGCATGCACGCACAGAAGAGTCACTAGCAAAAATGAAGTCAAACCATTTCCAGAAGTCATAAGACACTGTGGCCATGGGCAGCACAAGGCACAGGACCAGGCAAACCCTCAATTCATGAAAAAAAGGAGACAAGTGCTTGGTTCAGATTTCATGGCAATCTAGGATGCTGATTTATTGAGTTATTTTCTGTAAAGCTTTAAAGGGACTGGGGAGCTGGTTCAGCTGGTAAAAGTGTCTGCTGTGTGCAAGCATGATGACCTGAGTCCAAGTTCCAGAACCCATGTTTAAAAAAAAAGGCCAAGTGAGCTACCATGCTTATAATATCAGCACTGGGATAAGAAACAGGTGAACCCTTAGGGTTCACACAGCTGCTAGCCAGCCTCGCCTATTTGGCAAGTTCCAGGCTGATGAGAAACCCTGTCTCCAAAAATAAGGGGGACAGCACTCAAGGAATGTCACACAAAGTTGACCTCTGACCTCCACACACATGCATAGTCATATGCAGTCCCAGACCCACATATTCCAAAACAAAAGCTAAGACCTTGCCACTAGGAATATAGCTCAAACAATAAAACGCTTGCCTAACATGCCTGAAGGTGAGCCTTGGCTACACAGTGAGTTTCTGGTTAGCCTGGACTACATGGCCCTATCTTTAAAAAAAAAAAGAGTAAGATGATTGTGCCATAAAATTCCTAACTTTTTTACTTCTTGATTTAAAATACTGGTAATTAAAAGACAACTTACTTATCAGGCAGAAGGAAGCTACTGGGAAATCGATACCACTCTTTTCCTACACAAACATTCACAGGTCTGCCTTCTGGAACCGTGTGGATGGTTGGGTCTGTAGCAATCCGGTAAAACTCTGGATACAAGTCAAGGGGTCCATGATACCCTGGAAGGGAGAAGAGTTGATAAAAGCCAAAGCCGAACAAGAGGAAATCCTTACTTTAATTATAATGCATTGTGACATCCTACTGTAATGCACAAGAAATTTAAAGGATATAGAAAGCGACAGCAGTCCCCAACAGCGCCACCAACATAAAATGCCTCCTAGATGAAAAGACTGCCAGAGAAAAGGCTCTGGTCAGCAAACAACGCTCAATCTCCTGCCCTTTGTTTTCACTGTTGTTTGGCTCTGGGGATCAAACCCAGGACCTTGTGAAGATCAGCATGCATGCCACCACCAAGTTACACCTTGAGGCCTTTTGTCCTTTACCATTTCACATTTTAAATTTCCTGTTCCTAGGACATATTTTAATATTCATTATATTATAATGATTATAAAAAATATGAAGTCATGAGAATTTAGCTCCAAACTTGCATAACAAATAATGTTTTGATACTTTAGCATCATGCACTAAAAGAAGGAAAATCAATGATCTTGAAGAAAGAAAATGCATAATCACATGAAAAGGAAATCTGGACTCCTTTTTAGTCCTGAGGTACGGAAGTCACATCCCACTCACTCGTAAGTCTGTATGTTTCCTTTTAGGAAAGCCTCTTCCTACATAAGTCATATGTGCAGTGAACCTAAAGTGAAGGGCCTCACGAGTGTGGGGTAAGAATATCTACCTCGGAACAGGGCCATAGAGCGAGAGAAGGATAAGAGCCCAAACAGGAAGACTGTTCCCAGTGCCAACCAGTTCGACGTCATAGTATAGTGCTCTAGGCGATATCGCTGAAACACAAAGTGGTAACATTTCTAGAAAGAAAGAACATTGTGTTGATAAAAGAAGCTATGCACCACCACAAGACATATGGAAACACTGAGGGTGAAGAAGTGAACAGGGAGTGTGCTGAAGGGTCTGAGCAGGTGCAAGCACCTAGTGAGGCATACTGCAAACCCCAGGAAGAAAGCCAGGTGACACTACCCGGAGGTCAGCCAGCTCACCAAGAACAAACTCCAGCTTCACGGATATTTTTGCCATGCACAAAGTCTAATAGCTTTTCTCCTCTTTGGTTTTTCAAGACATGGTTTGATTCTAGGGTGATCTGGTATCTTCCTGGCTTTGTTCCTCAAGGGCTGGATTATAGACATGAATCAGCACATCTGGCCTCCAATAACTTATATAATATTGGAATAAAAATGTGATTTTAGTAATTTTCTTTGATATATGTTACTTCAGTTTATTTTACTTGTGTATTCATCTTCATTAGCAAAAATGTCTTGTGTTTTGTTTTGTTTACGGGTGGGTTTAGAGGTAGGACAGGGTCTTCTTATGTAGCACAGACTGGCCAGGGGCTCATGATCCTCTGCAGCTGGCCCACTAACAAGTTTTCTTCAAATGTTGCATCATCAACAAAATGCCTCATCATCAATCGGAAAGAAAAAAGAATTTCTCTCATATAATACTAGAAAATAATGTTAAGTATCTGCCAAATTACTTTGCAAACCATGATTATAGTATCTATACACAAAAATTTGTTTGTTTTGCCATGCTGGGGACGGAACCCAGGGTGTGACACATACTAAACACCAACTCCAACTCAATCACTAAGCTACACCCTCAGCTTATCTGGTGTCTTAAGTACCTTCTCAGACTTTTCCTTGTAATATTTTGGGAAGGGCTGAAGTTATGGCTCACTGATAAAGCACTTGACTAGCAAGTTCTAGGCCCTGAGACTGACCCCCAACACCTCAATTTAAAAAAAAGAGGGGGAATTTGTCCTAAGAACATAATGTAACTAAAGAAAAATATTTCACCTTAAAAAGGAAAATTTAGTTTAGTAGTGTAAAATAAACAGATGGGTAATCTCAACCCTAACATGAATTATTTCATCATTATATAATACATTAATCACCTCAGTATATATTTAATACTACATATTATATCCAAATCATAAGAACATTATGCAGCTACAAAAATGATAGGCAAAGATACGACCATACTGACAATATTATGATATATATAATGAGTTCAAAAGGATATAAAATTATATACACACTTATTATAATCATAATAAATAAGTAAATGATATGCAAAAGTGTTGTATCCTGACAAGTTTTTTCAGCACTCTCTACTTATCTGACATGAAGTTATACTTTTGTAATTAAAACTCTCATCCTAACTTAAACTTTTAAAACACTGCTAAGCAAAGGAGGCTACTCACAAAAGATCACATATTTTACAACTGTGTTCATGCAAAATGCACAGAATAGATGAAGTTATACGTAAAGCAGATTGGTGATTGCCTGCTAAGCAGGCAAGTAGGAGGGGGTAAACAGAGCAGCAGGTGAAGGCACAGGACCACTGAGGTGGTAAATGCTCTGACTGACTGTGCTGAAGGCTGCATGTGTCTGACTATACTGAAGTTGCTGTGTGACATGCTGCAAGTAAGTACACTGCATGGTGTATGAGTTACAGCTTCACATGAACAGAGCCTTATGGTCTTGATTCCTTCCTCCCTGTCAAATGTAAATGGTAGGAAAGAGCAAGAAAGACTCCCAAGCCCTTTGAGGCCACACAGAGAAATTCAAGGAAAATTCAAAGATATTAATTAACTCTGTCAGAAAATTGATCTGGGCCAGCCATGGACTAGAATGACGAACTGCCCCACATTGCTAACTGGGTGACGAAATTCCACAGTTTTGAACAAGTTTACTTTGCTAACAGTTGAAGAACAGGCATTCCATATCTCTGCCCCAGGGCCACCTGTCTATGGTGGCCCAAGTGATGACTTAGAAATGATCTTTATTAGTAAATTGGATTCCTGTTGACAAGACAAATCACCATACAAAATAACACTGCAAACATGTTATCATCAAATAAAGTATAACAAAGATATCGATATACAAAAGCTTTAACAATATATCAGGTTTTATGCTGTGGAAAAAATATCTTAGATATTCTTCCTCTATAATCTGCCCTTAAGTTTCATGAGCAACTGCTTAGTGAAATGGAAGGAAGCAGACACTCACCTGCAGTGCAGAAAGAGCAACAGCGCCACAGAGACAAATGAGTGGATACACAGGGAACAAAAATCTCTCCTCTTTGTGAGGCTGGATGAAGAAAATTATAAACCAAATATACATTGGAGCCAAGGTAAGCCAGTAGGGGTGGCCTAAATTCTGAACTGCAAGACACAGAAAAACATTTACCTTTCTTATTAGAATAAAACAACTTATTTAGTTCCAGTGTTCTTTTGATTTTAAGTTTGGGAGTATGCCCTAGGATATCCCCCAAAACAGTTTCAATTTATGTAGTCATACTGGTTCTAATGAAATAGAGATGTCACAAAGAAAGAAGACCTCACTTCCGAGCTCTTCTAAGAGACTCAAAACCAAAAGGAAGGTTTGACATCAGATTTGGTTGCAATACAAATGAAATGGATAAGAGAACTTAATAAATTCTGTGTTGTAATGACTCTGCCACCAAGGCTAAAAGTTCCTGACATTAAGCAAATCCACCTTTTGAATTTCAATTTCCATGCTCTGTGTAACACACGAATCCTCTTATCTACATACCAATTGGTTTGTTCAACTAGGAGTGAGTAAAATAAAGAAAAACAGCTAGAGTCTCAAACCCTTTTTATCAAGGGTTTAATTTGATGTAGTTTTTGTTTTGTTTTATTTTTGAGACAGGGCCTATCTATGTTGTCAGGCTGGCCTGAGTTTCATGAATGCTAGGATTTCAAAACTGAACTACTACGCACAGTGATAGTGTTTCAAGGCAAACCTAAAAACACTTTTAAAGTTTCCTAAGTTTTCTCTGCTGTTCCATAATACTCAATCACTCTGAATCTAAAATTGGAAACAAAAGGTACTTAAAGCACGTGAAAGAACTGAAGGGATATAAAGAGCACGAAGCCTCTGCTGTAGAGTCCCTAGGCACATAAGCAACAGAGCTGATCCACAGTGAAGGCAACTCCTGCTTCTGCTGTGTTAGTGACAATGAGAGGCTTAAACAGCATGTTTTCAACAAAGGCTCGGTTGGCAGCGCCCCCTGGTGTTCACCGCATCTACAGTAAGCGTGGTCAACATTATGCGCAGGAATGCTGCATTACCTGAATCTCTGAAGAAATCATCATAGGTAAAAATTCTTTAACAAACTTATTTTATAAACCTTCCAGTTCACAGTTTTATCATGAGATTTTTAGGTAATTTGTACCTTTCTAGGTAGCATATTTTAAAATGGAAGTTTTTATTTGTAAGAAATTATTTTTATGAAGAATTTTTTATCATTAGCATTTCAGAGAATAAAACAATTCAAAATTTTTGAAATACTGTACATAGCACAAAAAACTAATCACAGTTGTATATGATGAACACTATATTTCTTTTTTTTTTTCTTCTAAAAAACAATTGTTTTGGGCTGGAGAGAGGCTCAGGGGTTAAAACTGCCTCCCGAGGAGAAGGCTCTGATACTACCTAAAAATACCAGGTTGAAACAGCTGCCAACTGCCCTGGTGGGCGGAGCCTGGGAATCCCAGAGCAAAGCAAGGCGGTAGAAGCAATCCTGGATGATTCCTGAAGTCACCCTTGGGCCTTCACAAGGACACATGGTGCCCTTTGATACACGCACTAAATAAATAAATAAATAAATAAAATTTTTTAAAAATCAAAATTAGGTTCATGCTGCAGAGATGCATGCAGCTTAATATGCTGACTTTTATTAGCACTTCCAAGCTTTCTATAGGCACAGATTATTTTAACAGAAAGTTACTTTACAAAACAGGAAAGAGTGATGATGCAGAAATGTAAGAAGGGCTGGGGAGATGCCTCAGGAGTTAAAGCCTTTGCCTCAAAAGCAAAAAGACCTGAGTTCAGATCCCCAGATCCCATGTAAAATAGGTGGATATGTCAGCAGCCTGCAATCTAGACCTGAAGGCAGAGCTGGCAGTCAGCCTCACTACTAAAGTTTGCAATTTCTTCACTTATTGGTGTGCCTTATTACTTACTTTCTCTTTCCCCAAACCCCGGTCAACTCTTATGCCACTCACCACGGAATCTCTGCAATAGGTATTCCATAAGAGAAGTCAGTGGCAAGACCAGCAGTGCCAGACCAAAGGCTACATTGAAATTCAGAAATCCATTAATTAAATAGAAATACCAGGGTTCTGTACCTGAGGGAGACAAAGACAAGAAACATTAGTGGGTGCATTCAACATCTATTACATTTGATTCTCTGCTCTTTCCTAAATTATGCTGACAATCTAATCAGCAACTCGATGTGAATCCCACAAGGTTACTTTTTCTTCAATGCTCAGCCATATATAGGAAACAAGAGCAGAAGGGAAAAGAAAGATTGCTTAAGATGTTTTAGATGATAATCAAGATCCAAATATTTGGCTTTATTTCCTTCCAATAGGAAAGTCAGCCTAGCTTCCACTCTCCCGCCACATGAGGATGCAGGAACACACCACCATCCTGAAGCAGACTCAGCCCTCGCCACACATTGAACCTGCCAAGGGCCTTGATCTTCCAACCTCCCAAATGTAAGAAACACATTTCTGTTCTTTATAAATTGCCCAGTATCAAACATCGTGTTGTGATACCAACGAACAGAAATGGAAACTTACTATATATAGTCCAGGGGCCCTAATGGAACCTAATTTCTCAGATAATATAAACAGCTTAAGAGCACAGAGACACACAGGGCTAAAATCATAAAATGTCATTCGAATTTAATTGCAGTCAACATTCTGCAGACCAAAATAAAAAACTTGTTTAGGAATGGAGAGATGGCTCAGGGCTTAAGACTCTGGCTCACAAGGAAGGACCTGAGTTCAAATTCCAGATTCCATGTAAAAACACTAGAAATGGTAGTGGTCTGCACTTCTGGCTCTGGAAGACAGAGCCTGGGAAATCCCAGAGCAAAGCAAAAAAGGAGATAGAGAAATCCAAGATGATTCCCGATGTTACCCTTGGAATTCTATGGACACACACAATGCCTTCTGATACACAAACACACACACAATAAAATAATACAAAAATTATATATTAAAAAAGAAACTTATTTGGAGCTTGAAGTTTTTCCTTCTTTGTTCTCATCATTTGGTACTATTTGTATTAAAGACTCTCTCCCCTTGATATACGCACCTGGTGCTTTATAATCACACACATGAGGCACTGTGCTTCACAGAAAGCACAACTCGGGACTTAGGATGTGACTCAGTAATAGAGTACTTGCCTAGCATGCACAAAACCCTGAGTTCCATCCCCTATATACTCCAATAAATAAAAAGTATATGCATTAACATTTAATTAAAAAACAACTTCTTTTGGTTACTTTTTTTTAAACCTGTTCAGAGAACTCTGGCCCTGCTCAAAGCTCCAAGGATTTGGAAGGAGGTAAGATGACTGGAAACAAGGCTTGTTCATACTAGTTTTTATTTTTTAATTCATATTCTTTAAATATGAATGATGAGAAATGCCCCGTGCATGTAAGCTGGCTTCTCATCTACTTTTCCCTCCATGTGATTACTTCAATCAGGCAGTGAATGATACATGTGGGTCTAATCAACATGTATCCGCCTTACACCACAGCAATTTCCTGCAATCAGCATTGCTTAGAAGGCTAATCAGGAGGCAGAATAGGAGAAAAACCTGACATTTCTGCAGCTTGCACAGCAAAATAAGATTAGAAACTGAACTCATAATGCCAGAAATGTAGAGAAGAGGGAAGGAGGTTCAGTAAGAAAGAGCCCGAGTTCCAGTTGTGTGTCACCTTTGAGGGCACTTACTCCCTTCTGCAATAAATTCAATGGGCCTGTTACGCACAGCAGTCCTATCCCAAACCATTATGGACATTCTTAATGTGGTATTCTTTCCATATAACCTTCAGATTATATAAAAAGTAACAGATGACTTTATTTCCAAGACAGAGATAATCTGTCTTCGCGATACTGTAATTAATATCTAATACGTACTTCCTAATCTCAGCCCTCCTGGTGTGGCTTCCTAAGGCTGAGCTCTTCCATCATCTGCCCACGCTGACATTGTGCAGACAGTGCTCTCAATCTTTGAGTCGCTGTTTTCCTTAACAAAATTCTGGGAATCTGAGGCTGTAAAGAAACCCCGAGTGGCTAGAGGTCATCCTTCCTGTCAGCCATCACAGACACACAGCACAAGCGGGAGGACACTCCTGCCTCTTTGACACTCGAAGACAGAGGTTCTCTCCTAAGAAGCGAGTTTTCTGTTTTCAGCGAGTATTTGTCTCTACCACACTTAGCACACACCTCCTGCTTGGTCTTGGTAGATTCAGTTATTTCTGTGTTGGGAGCTCGTAAATCAAACTCAGATAGTCTATGAACATTTCATAATAGAGTGCTACTTGCCTGGAGGATGGAGCAAATACGGAGGACAAGCCAATGCTGAAGAAAGTTCAAGATACAGAAGCCTTAAAAACCAGGCCAAAAAGAGACAAAAAAGAAAAGTCTGCTGTCTCGTACCCTGTCCTGCTGGAGATCCTGCCTTCGCAAAGAAGAGTGTGCATGTCTATCCCTTCCTGAGCAGCCATCGTGCTGATGCCAGGCACATGCTGGCATGAGACTTGAGGTGCCAATACACCTGCTGCAGGATTTGGGTGGGAAGGACTAGCCAGGTTCACCCTACGGAAAGTGCCTCAATCCTTTCATGAGAATGAGCTAAGGGGAACTTGCAAAGAGAAGGTCAGAAGGAATGTTTATTGATCCATAGATGGACTAAAGGGAAGCTTTTTCAAAACAAGCTTACAATTTTATTGAACTGTGGGATTACATTATTGTAGGACATCCTCGTAAATGTAAAACTTGCACTACTCAGAAAAAGTGAGCAAGGCTCCACCAAGGCTTCTGCTGGCAGTCAGCTCTTTGCAGGCCTCATCAGATGCCTGCATCAGATGTCACCTACTCCACTAAGAAAGGAAAATGGCAGGCCTAAGGAAAAGGATACTCGCTTCACCCTCTGAAACTCCTCATCCACAGATGTGAAGAAGTTGATGAAGCACGAGACTAGGAGATGGGCCCCTGTGCTCAGCTGCAGAGTCCGGAGTCAACCCGCAACTCATTCTGAGGAAAGTGCTGCCCTTAAGCGCCCTCTTGTGCCTTCACCTCACCACACTCCTCACCAAACACAAATACCACCCACATTAACATCTGAGCGCTTGAAACATTACCAGAGGCAACACTCAATGCCAAGACCAATCACTTTCTTGCTGCAATGTTAAATTTTACCTGCTGATCTTTGACCACGAAGATGCTTTGCCTGTGACTCTGCAGCTTCAGCCTACACCACTCAACATTCTTAAAGGCCAAGTTCTCTTTACTTTGTCCAAACACTCATCCTTTCTCAACAGGGGTTTGGCATACTCCCATGTGGAGCAGCCTGCCAATGTGCATGTCACTTTGCATCCAAGATAGCCAAGAGTTACTGACCACCTTCAAGTCAATGTCCTCAGATCTCCAAAGGCCTGGCTCCCACCCATTCCTCAGGTTGGAACTTGGGGGAAAGAAAAGGGTACTTTTCTTTTGTTGTTGCACATCTTAACGTGATGCTTCTGTTTTTTGGAGTTATCTGTCACCTGAGAATATACACATTCTCTATTTTTTTCTATCACAAAAGTTCTGAAATAAGTATTATTTTTCCTTGTTTCCTGATGAGGAAATGGAGGTAGAGAGTGAGAAACTTGCTGTGGTTAAGAAAGTGTCAAAACGGGATGAAAGCCCAAGGTTGTCTGACTCTTGAACTTGTGTTACTGCTACTGAAAACACTGGAGTTTGGCTGTTTGACCTCAGAATAAACTTGCTGCTAAGAAGCCTGAGTTGTGAGATGTAAAAAGCAAGTTCCAGCTTGAGAAATGGGCAACAACAACAACAACAACAAAAACTCTTTTCTTTCCCCCAACTTCAAAACAAAAGTCAGCTCAGACCTGGAATGTGTCATTACTATATGCTTTTTACCCAAGACAGTGTAAAAATATCCCTTTGCATACCCAGGCAATAAATATAAATATTTACATGGTTTCAATCATAAGGAAGAGACTGAAATCACCTAAGCAGAAACTGAACTGATTCCACCTCAACTCAACCACTGCTCTAGAAATACTCTTTTGGGGGCTGCAGGCAAAAGGACCAGAATCCATATAAAAATGCTCGGTGTAGGGCTGGAGAGGTGGCTCAGGGGTTAAGCCTCTGCCTTGCAGGCAGAAGGTCCTGAGTTCGGATCCTAGACCCCACGTATAGACGCTGGGCAGAAGCGGGGGGCGGCCTGCGCTTCTGGTCCTGGTAGGGTGGAGCCTGTGAATCCCGGAGCAGAGTAAATGAGGAGGTGGAGGCGGTCCATGGTGGTTCCCGAATTCGCCTGTGGTTCTACACACACACACACACACACACACACACACACACACACACACACGCACGTACACACAATTGAATAAATAATAATAAAAAAATTTTTAAAAAAAGCTCGGTGAATATGGCAGTGGTTTGTAATTCTGGCCCTGTAAGGCAGAACCTGGGAAATCCTAGAGCAAAGCAATAAAATGGAATAGCAATCTGGGATGTTTCCTAATGTTACCCTTAGGCCTTCACAAACAGATATACTCAGGTGTCCTCTTGTACACATGCCCACACATACACACATATGTATACATGTGCGTGCATGCACACAAAAATAAAAATGAACAAACAAACAAAACACTCTTTTAAAAGTTCTAATATTTACACTGCAATAGACCTCAGTGGTACCTGCCAGGTATGTGTGAGATTCAACCCAGCACCTAAAATAAGTAAACAAAGAAATAAACTCTGGGCCACGGCAGTGCTTACACCTCCCACTCCATCCTGTCTGAACTGCTCTCTGCCATGCAACTACAAGGCAAACCCCTGCCTTCCTCCTACACGCGACTCTAGAGTCATGCCTTCCAGATCCACTGGAGGGACGATGACTCTCTGCCTTCCTTGCACTGCAGCACAGAACAGTCCACTGCACTTCTGTGTGTCTGCAGCCTCACCAACCAGCAAGAACTCAAAGGCAATTCATTCAATGTTCCTTTAAATATATAAATTTGTTATGATGTCATATGTGAGAAATGGTTCTAAAAAAAAATGTATCTACAAAACTACCAGAACAATGCACTTTTAATCTCAGATAAACTGAGCACCTATGGTGGTTAATGAGGCGCTCAAGAGCAGGAAACTCTTGTACAACAGATAAAGTAATATAAAACACTGTCAAACACGTAACAACAAAGTGCTGCAGCTTCCAAGACAAAGACATGCCACCTCACTGCCTGATCACTCACAGCATCAAAGCACCAATTCATGTTGGTCTCGCGTATACACTGGAGAGACTGGCAGTCATAAAATATTTTAAGCTACTTTACATTTATTGCTTTCTTTGGAATCAAGGAAATCCCAAGCCAGCACTGTAAGATCTAGCCAATAGCCAATGTAGTTCTGTCCAAGACCTTAATTCAAGGCACTGCTGTAACCTTCATTCATTCATTCATTCATTCATTCCTGACAAATTCTAACTGTAAACCTACAACATACCAAGAATTCCTACTCATCGCTAAGACATTCTCTCTGCAGACATGCTGAAGCAAAAAAGATAACTCACTACAAAGTAGAAATCAGATCAAAAGTCAGGTTCCAAATCTGCTGCTATTCTAATGTGTTTTCTTCAGAATTTTATCAAGGAGCCCTGAAAGCCACTACTTAGTCACTGCATCATCCTGCTCATGGCTGGTGTGGCAACTCTCACTGTCTCAGAAAAACCTGTACATCACCAGGAAAGAGATCAGAGTTCTTCATCTAAAACAGCACAATGTGAAGTAAAGCTAACACAGGCTCATCAAGGCCGGCAGGAAGGAGCTCTAACTTCTCAGCAAAACACTGGAGGAAATGAACAGCAGACACCAAAGTCCACAGACAGACTGGACACCTGTCTACTACATCACAACACCTACCACAACATCCCTGACCAACACAGTATCAAACGAGAAATAGTGATTTCCTTCCTTTTTCTACCAGCCTGATTATTCCTAGGTTTGTAAGTTTCATCAGTCCAGGGGACTGAAAAAACACATCACTTTCATAGTTTCTCACAAAAGGTGTTAAGGTTTTATATGTAAGCAGTCAGAACATATAGTAAATCTTATAAAAATGGAGAAACAAGTTTCTTAAAATTAACTCTATCTATTCATCTATACAGAATGGATATCCTTCCAATCAGGTCCATATACATCATTTTTTTTTTAACCAAGCAGATGGATTGTTTGGTTTAACTGACTCCTAATCTCTAATACATTTCCTAAATCAAAATAAAAAGCAATCTGCAATATGTAAACTTTCTCTGGCTAAAGGGAGACATCTAGAGGCAAAAGATACAAATTATTTTTTTCTGACATCTTCAGAAAACCCTGGAACCACAAAAGAAACTTCAGGTCTGTTCACTTAGCAATTATTCTCTAAGCAGGTAGTTTGCGAATTCAATTCACCCAAAAAAAGCACTGAGTATTTTAACCTAAGGATGCTCTAATCAGTATCATTCATATTTGTATGTTACCTCTCCTAAGGCAATCTAAGGTCCCATGGACAAATCAACCAGGCACAAATGGATAGACAGTAACAAGAGAAGAAAATATCAACCTGATCATAACAAAGCTGGGACATTCACATGTATAGAAGTTCTGGAGAGTCTCAGAAGATTAAAGCAAAAGAAGGCACAAAACCTTTAACAAAGTATTTACTGACTTCGCTGATATAATCAGAAAAGCCTCTAACCTTTGTATAAATATAACTTGCTCAAATGCCCTTAGAGAGCAAATAAAACTAGCTCAACCACTGGTGGAAACAAAGGCAGGAAAGGAAGGTAAGGATGAGGTATATTGGAAATGCACCCCAGTTTTTCTCTTGATTCTCTTGATTCAGTGAGCAAACTGCCCACTCTCTGCTAAATGCATTCTCATTTGTTACTCTGTTCGTAGACTTTCCAGACTTTCCTAACACCTGATATTGAGTAATGCAAATTAAAAAAAAAGAAGTAACATCCAGTGTATATATGTTATAGAAAGCACATGCAGGGCTATACTGCCAAAAGTTAACAATACTTACATGGAGATGAAGGACAATGCTTTTATTTTCTTTTTGTTGTGATACTGATCTTCTAATAATAGAAAAAATATAATATTTTGTTTTGCTTTGTTCTAAGATAGGGTCCCTAGTACCTCAGGACGGCCTCCATCTTACTATATAGCTGAAAATGGCCTTGAACCTAATCCTCCTGTCTCTACCTCTAACTGCTGGATTGCAAGCATGTACCACCACACCTGACTCAAAAGTAAATTATGATTTTTTAAATTTTTTTATTATTTATTCAATTGTGCACGTGTATGTGTGTGTGTGCGTGTATGTGTGTGTAGAACCACGGACGAATTCGGGAACCACCGTGGACGCCTCCTCCTTGTTTACTCTGCCCCGGGATTCACAGGCTCCGCCCTACCAGGACCAGAAATGCAGGCCGCCCCCGCTTCCGCTGGCATCTATATGTGGGGTCTAGGATCCGAACTCAGGACCTTCCACCTGCAAGGCTGAGTCACCTTTCCAGCCCATAAATTATGATTTTTTTAAAGAGGCATCAAAAGGCATAAGCCAGGCACAGCAGCTTACTTCCATAATTCTAGCACTTGGATGTTTGAAGTTTAAGCTACAGAGTAACATCAAGTCTAAAAAAAAAAGACAGAAACTGAAGTCAAGGCATACCCAACACTCCTCAATGTCTCTAACTATGAAACAGGTATGACACACAGCTGGGCAAAGGCAGGATCTGAATGCCGTGTTAATCAGAAATAATCAAATCTGGCATGTCACCATGATGTTCTTTATTTTTAAGAAGAAAAAGAACAGCAAAAATGCTATACATGGCTGGGTGCATCCTACAATTCCAGCACTTGGGAAGTAGAGGCAGAAGGATCAGGAGTTCAAAAATAACCTGGACTACATGAAAATGGAATAGAGGGACAGGAAAGGATGAGACAGAGGGGAGGGAAGGAAGAAGGCCAGGAGGAAGAGAGGTAGGGAAGCAGGCAATACTATGTGATGAAATGAGACAACTATGTTAGAATTCTGAAGTTCAGGTAAATTTCGGCACTCCTAATTCTTCTTCATATTTCTTACCATACAGATCAGGTCCATGAGAAGTGAAGACATTGTACAAAACAATGTTGAGAGGTGCAATCACCAACTTCCCGTAATAGTAGCTGTCAATGACCACCACAGGAACCTAAAACAGCAGAAAACACAATTGCAGAGCTGTGCTCTGAAACAGATAAGAACTGAGAACGAAAAACAAAATGAACTCCTCAAGTATCCCAAATCAGAAGCTGCTTCAATTGTGGCATGAGAACAAAATAAAACAGAAAACTCACCAGAAAGAGAATTAGGGCCACCAGGGACCAACGCAAGAAACTCTTCCACCTGTGTTTCATGACCAGCAAGTCAAAGGCAATGGGTAAACTATTAAACAGAGAACACAAGTGAGGAGTTAAGGTATTTATGATACAGATCAGATTCAGAGTCACACATGCTGAGCTGAAGAGTATGATGCTTTTGCTTTATCCAATACCAGAGAGGCAAGAAAGCTGGCATGCAAAAAGATGTTTTCCAAAAACAAGAAGCTGATCTCTTTAGAGGACTTATTAGAGAGCTACACATACCAAGATTCACAAGAAATGCAAATACTGGGCTGCTGGAACAAACTCCATTTTACTTTTATCTACATGTAATTTAAAATTTTTTATTATTATTATTTATTATGTATTCAATTGTGTGTGTATGTATGTGTGCGTGTGTGTGTGTAGAACCACGGGCAAATTCGGGAACCACCATGGACACCTCCATCTCCTGTTTACTCTGCCCCGGGATTCACAGGCTCCGCCCACCAGGACCAGAAATGCAGGCCGCCCCCGCTTCCGCCCGGCGTCTATACGTGGGGTCTAGGATCCGAACTCAGGACCTTTCGCCTGCAAGGCAGAGGCTTAACCCCTGAGCCACCTCTCCAGCCCCACATGTAATTTAAAAATTAAAGCATACCCATTATAAATATGTGTAGACAATGAGCCTATACCCCTTCCCCTCCCAAGCAGACACCGCCCTTTCCCTTCTGAGATTCACTAGAATTTTAGCAACACAGTATTATAAACTCTGACTTCCATTTTGACATGTCTGCTCCCACTCAAAGAAGGCCATGATCTGCTCTCAGCTCAGCACTTCTTCAAGGACTGACTTATGGCCCTGGGGTGCTTGCAGAGCCAGCACGTCTTCACAGGCCACATCCTCGGTGTCTTTCTCGTGCCCTGAATGAGAAATACCTGCTCCTCTTTAAATTCCTCGAGCTCCTCCCATCCTCCCCTCATCTTTCAGGGGTCCTTTCTCCATGTCTGACCCTCATTCCCACAGCACTGCGCTCATCTCAGCAGGTGCTACCATTCTTACTGCACATATAACCATCTTCACAGTCACAACTTCCAAATCTAGGACACTAGTCAGAGCTCCATCCATGCTCCAGTCTCAAGGAATTCTCTCCCATGTTCCAACCTATCTACACAGAATCCACTATCTTCATACAATCTTAGACATCTCCATGACATGACCTTCAACTTTCTGTTATGTGTGCTTTGCATCAACGCTTTGTGTTCTGACTGAATGTTTGTGCTTTCATTTTTTTGTCTCCCCGACTAGTTACAACTCCATGGCATCTATATTTCTCTTTTGACAAATTATCGTACTTTTAATTACTTGTTCATTATCTATCTTTCACAGTAAAACACAAGCTCCAAAAGAGCACGAAGCATGGCTGTCTAATTTGTTCAACTGACAATGCCTAGAACAGAGTGTCGATAAAAGGTGGTAGGCAGTAGATTAATGATGATCACGACTTTGGCTAAACAAACCAATCAGGATATGTCACTCAGGGGTAGCTGGGGAACTTAACAAAGTGTAGTGCAGCTGGAACAGAAAGTGACAGGAGAAACCAACTAGCAGAGGCAGGAGAAGTCAGTCAGGAGGACCATGCAGGGCTTGTGGGTGAAGTGAGGCCGTGGACACTGCAGGGCACACGCTGGTGAGCTATTGATATAAAACCCTCGCAGTATTTACTTCAGGCTTTGCAGGCCACAACTAGCACTGTTAAATAGTAGTCTATGTGAGTGTGTTATTGTTCAATAAACCTTAAAAGTATAAAGTTCTTAGTTCTAGAGCTGTAGAGAAACATACCAGCTAGATGCACCCCCCCACCAGTTTGCCAACCTTTAATGAGAAAAGAGGAAGCTAATATGGTTGAAAGCAGTAGAACAAGATCACTATTTTATTTGCGTTTTATGACAATAACTCTAGTTTCAATGCAGAGAATAGGTGCAAAGAATGGATGCCATTTACAAGCTTGTATTACAATCCACGAACAGGTGAAGAAAAGCAGATTAAGAGGATATTCAAGAGCTACATGTGCCTAATAAGATTTAGAAAAGAGTTACACTGCTTTTCAGTTTCTGACTCTGCAAAGATGTAATCATACTGACAGTATCCACTGGAACGAACAGAATAAACAAACAGATTTGCAGGGAAGGTATAACTAATATGATGATCACGATAATGAGATAATTAACAGCTAGCTAGAAACATGACAAGAAAGATGATTACACTTGACATAAGTCTAGCTGATAGCCAGAAAGTACAGTGCTTTGCCTTTACTGATACAGAAAAAGTAGCCTAGGTGACATGTTGTAGGATAGAGCAAGATGATATGCAGAAAAGAAAAAAGGACAAGACTGGAGGCAGGAAAAACAAATTTTCAAATGCCATTTTTCTCACTTCCTTTCTACAAATTTATCTCATACTAAATTTCCACAAAAAAATGTCCACTGAAGCATTGTATATAATAGCAAAAATCTAAAGATCGAATGTCTACCAACAAGACAGTGGTTAAATAAGCCATAGTCCAACATACAATAGAATCCTATGCAATGGATATGCAGAATGATATAAATCTATCTACCAGAAAAAATAAGCAGGCTAGATAAGTCTGTGTATTTTGGAGTAATTCAGTTCATTTTGATTGTTAAATCGAGAATGTGGGCAAACCAGCATAGTGGTTCATCCTACAATACCAGTAACTGGGAGGTTGAAGCAGAGGATTATTGTTGAGTTTGATACCAGCTTGGTCTACACAGCAAGACTCTGTCTCAAATACAAACCTTTTTCCAAAAACATGGTAGGTATATATGCAAATGTATAATCATCTACAGACACAAGGATAGTTTTGGAAAAATACACATACATTATTAGCAGTGACTATTTTTCAGAATTAGGCAAGGGGAGAAGACAATTAGAAGTTCTTTAGAATGCTTTTTGTGGTTTAGAATACATTTTCTTGTAGTTTATGTGCTTTGACCATATCCACACTCCCTGACTACCCTCTCCGCCTTCCCTTTCTTCTTCCTCCCTTCTCCTGGCACTTCCTCTATTTTGGGTCTTTTTTATTAACTCTAGTTTCTATGTATGATGCTCATTTCTATTACTCTTTTGTCTGTATATACATGAGTTGATAAAGACATTATGTTTTATAGCTAATACTTTATTTTTAAAATTATTTATTTTCATATGTATATGTAGGTGTATAAGAGGGTAGTAATCATGTATGCGTTTATGGAAGACCAAGAGTAACTTCAGGAATCATCCTGGATTGTTCTACCTCCTTATCGCTTTGGTCTAGGGTTTTCCAAGCTTGTTCCCAGGGCTGGAAATGCAGACATTTTTATGTGGGATCTAAGATCCAGACTTCAGGTCCTTTTGCTTGTGAGGCAGAGGCTTAACCCTTGAGTCATCTCTCCAGCCCTTCTAGTTAATACTTTACATGTCTACAACACTTTACATGTCCATTTTCTAATGATGGGTACCTAGGCTGATTTCACAGCTTCGTTAAGTGTCAGTAATGCCACATAAACAGGGATGCAGCTATTGTTTGTGTATAATGATTTCATTTAGGAACTTTTTTCATCTCCTACAGTCTGTTAGTATTTTATTTCTTGCAGTGCTGGAGACAGAATCCAGGCTCTTGTAGGTGCTAAGCAAGAACTTTACCACTGAGCCACACTTCCACTGGTACTTTATAATGAATACCACATGTATAGTACTTTTAAAATTTTACATTTTTCATGTGTGTATTTGTGTAGATGAAGGTCAGAGGATACTTTGTAAGAGTTGGTTCTCCCTCCACCGTGTAGGCTTTGGAGACTGAACTTGGAGCATCATGCTTGGTGGCAAGTGCCTTTACCCACAGAGCCATCTCACTAGCCCCTTAAGAAGTTAAGGTACTAAAAACTAAAAAAGACACAGTAAGAGCAGAATACGAAAGGAATCAGAAACTCAAACTTGGAAAAAATAAGTTGGGGTAAAAAAGGAGAAGGACTAAGGAAACAGATTCTGAGCCCATGTTACAAGGAAGATGCACAGCACAGGACGGTGCAGTGTGAGCAAAAAAATCAACTGTAAAGTCAGGAAGGTCTAGTTTTTAAAACAAGTATAATCATGAGGACGAACTGCTCTAAACTGGGGTTAACTTTCTCACTTATAAAACACTACTGACTACAATTCCATTGATCAATTGTTGAAAAGTTTATGAACAAAGTTTATGAATGTTTTAGCAATGCCTAGCATAGAGCAGATGTTTAACAGTCACTATTCTCATTAGAATTAGTCATCATTAACACTTAGACAAATAGGCTTACTTCCCAAAATACTTGTCAGTCTGATTTCAATAACTTTAGGTGCTACCTAAACAATATAAAACTGTAAGATTTCCCATGTGTCCAGTGATACATGGTAAAGCAACTATGTTAGCTTCTTACCCAAGAGCTGCACTGAAAGGCCACCCTAAGATAGCCCCAGCTGCCACTCCCAACACAGCAACAGGTGTCTTGTCCATATACCATCCAGTCATGGCTATCAGCGTAGTGTACATACAGAAGCTGCTAGGAAGGAATGCTGTAAGATGAAAGATGAAAAGATGAAAAGTCTGAGATAAGTTACTAATTGCCAAAACCTCATTTGCATAGTAAAACATCAACAACTATGAACATATTCTGGACAATGAATGTAACATTAGAAACAGATAAGAAGGCTAAAGATGTGTTCAGTTAGTACAGTGCTTGTCTAGTATCCACAAAGTCCTGGGTTCCATTCCCAGCACTTTACAAAACAAGGTGTGGTGGCACACACCATAAACCTAGCACTCAGGAGTTGGAGTCATAAAGATCAGAGTTCAAGGTCATCCTCAAGTACATGGCTTGTTTGAAGTCAGTCTTGGTTACATGAGACCCTGCCTCAAAGGGGAAAAAGGGGTGGGAGGGGGGAGAAGGAAGGAAAAAAAGGAGAAGGGAAATGGAAAGAAAAAGAAAAGGGAAGTGTAAGGAGAAAGAGAAAAGAAAAAGAACAGGCTTTTCAGTTCACTGATCTGCTATTGGTTTTCAGATCCAACACAAGGTCCTGATTATCTGACAAGGCCTCTCCTGGTCTGCACCTAAATTCAAAACTGAACATATCTCCAGTTTTTCCCAGATTATCTTTCCAGGCAGAGAACGTGGTTCAAAAGACTTAGAGCTATTCCAAAAGACATGGAACTCTAGGATACTTTTTCAAAGACCCTCAGAGGAGGGATGCAACAGTACTCTGCATCCCTGACACAGAGTCTGGCCTTTGGAGAGCCCCTTAATTTTTACATCATCAGAACCTGATGGTGGATACAATAGAAATTTGAGCACATGCAAGATCTCTGCAACAGCTACAATCAAATACTCCTAATCCTGATCTGTCTCTCCTGGCCCCTTAGAACTGATTCTTAGGACACAAAAATTAATGATTCCAGTAAAAATGATGACTATATAGTGAGACTGAAGAGACCCAGTAGAGTTTCAGAGGATCATCTTCCTTTGAACTCAAAACTAAAGATGCCCCAGAAATCCTTCATACTTTAAAGTCTGGTTTTGGATGAACAGAGTAACTGAAACCAAACACAACAGATGAGATATGACTTTCAAAGATAAATGCTGAATACTGCAGCTGCCAATGCAGAGCATTAGAGAGCAGAGGTAGCTGCAGCTGTAGAGCATTAGAGAGCACAGGTACCTGCAGCTGCAGAGTGTTACAACAGAGGTAACCTGCAGCTGTAGAATGTTAGAGAACAGAGGTACCTGAGGGCTCTGCCAGTTCTGACAAAAAGCAAAGACACATTTAGGATAGACCCTCACCAGGTCATTCTAGGGTGGAGCCCTGAGGCTGCTGCAGAACAACGTATTTCCATATATTCAAAGATGGACAAATCAACCTTATAATTTAGTTGGTTTTTCTGTGTGTGTGTGTGTGTGTGTGTGTGTGTGTGTGTGTGTGTGTGTGTGTGTACTTAGGAAATTCTAGAACAAGAGCAGAAACACAAAATAAATGATTATATATAACAACTTATTTTTCCTGAGAACCAGGAATGACTATCTTTTGAAGCAGCCCAAGCGAAATCAATGTTCAATAGCAGTACAGTTTGAAAAACAACAACTCTAGATTAATGTGTTAGTCTAAATTTCTAGACACTGTAAAGAAAAAAAGGTAAAAAAGATGCATTTCTATACAGCACATCTCAAGTCATAGGCAGAAAACAGAGCCAACAGAAAAGAGTTGAAGACAAAAATAAAAAACTTCCTTAAACAAAATCATTTTCCTTTGCCTAGTGGCCAGAAAGGAAGTGAGTGGTTCTGGCAAGACTATCAGTTCTTCCACTTGCAGATTTTGTGAAGGTCAGTGAACAGAATGTGCATAGCAGTTCCTGCCACTATTGGTGAGCTGGGAAAACACAACCTATCTGCCAAGTGCTTCCTTTCAATGCAGCTGGGAGCCATCCCTACTGTTACTTACCAGATGATGAACAAAACATGCCAGTGCTGAGCACCAAGAATGCTAGCATCAGCCGGCTCACATGCAGCCCAAATTTCTTACACACAGCCCTAGGAGAAACAGAAAGACAGTCAGCACAGCAGACATTAGAGACAGACATTTCATAGCAAAGAAGACATACATGCCTGCAACAGAAGTACTGGAGATCTAAAGCTGATATAGAACGGTCTAAGCAGACTTGCTAACAACTTTGTGTGCATAAAAACCCAACTTTCCTACTCCTGATACAGAGAAGAACTTCAAGAGAAAAGTACATTATGTGTGAAGACAATGCCTACTGTTGGCAGGACAACAGCGTCCTGTGGAGAAGTGCAAGCCTCAGAGGCAGACAGGCTCCGGTTCTGGCTCTGCCACTCACCAGCAGGCCAGTTACACAACTTGTCAGATGACGCATCTATAAGATGAGGATGGTAGTCACACCTATACACTTTCTGTGAGGGCAATGCACAGAAGATACTTGGAAAGTGCCTGCACAAATGGTAGTTCTCGGGGAAAAATCCAGCCTGATTTTAATGCATTTCTTCTTCTCTAGATTTTTATTGCTGGTAATTGTCTGACATCTGGTTTAAGGGTCATATTCTCCAAGGATATGTTTAAAGATGCCTAGGGCCACAACTAACTCCAGACAATTTAAAATCAATCTTCACTGTGGGGTTTAAGGAATCAGTGGGTAATCTGGTTTCAAACACAAATTCGTATGAAGACAAAGTTATGGTTATAATCTCTAAAGGCAGCACTAGTTTTGCTTTTTCCTATTTTGCTCAGATTAAGGCCAGATTTTTTAATCTGACATATTTAGCTATGGGAAGGTTCTAACTAATGAGCATTAAGTGCCTTCTAATGCATTAAGACCCTATTAAAATGTCTGTTGGGTGTCATAGCTATTTTTACCAATGGAACATTAAATTCATAATGGATTCATTGGCATTCAATCACTGGTAACTATTCTGGAGGCAGTGTATTGAAAGCGAATAGGAGCATAAGATCCCTCCTTGGGAACAGTCTCCAACCAGCTCAGCTCATGGAAAAGAGAAATCATTATCCCTTTCTTAAAAGGAAAAGCAAGGTTTCACGAAATCCTATCAAGTAAAAACTAAATAATCTGTATTACAAAATAGTTTAGGAAAGAAAACTTGAAGCATTCCTCTTCAATTATGTTGGCAAACAAGAAATTGCCCTCAAACAGTTTCCTATTTCCTTTTACATTTTTTTAAAATTTATTTTATTTGTGTGTGTATGTGGGGGGCAGGGCACTGTATGTCCCTGTGGAGGACCAAGACTAAGGGCGAATTCGAGAATCATACTGGATTGCTTCTATCTCCTTTTTGCTTTGCCTTGGGATTTCCTAGGCTCTGCCCACCAGTGCCAGAAATATAGGTCAGCCGTTTCTGCCTGTTTTTACATGGGACCTGGGATCCAAACTCAGGATCTTCTGCTTGCAATGCAGAGTCTTAACCCCTGAACCATCTCTCGAGCCTGTGTTCCCTATTTCTGATCAACACCTAGAATATCAGAAAGAGGATCTATACTATATTGGGCTTCCTTCTAGCACTTTTGGAAGCAAAGCTTTGATACTCACTTGTAAAAGTAAAGTTCACAAATACAGCTCACAAAAGCCAGAAGACATCGCAAAAAGTAAAAGACAAGAATCTGAAAGAATCCAGAATAAGAAAACAAGTCAGACAGGAACCAAAAATACTTGTACATATGATGCACCATTCACCTAGTTCCACACACACTTATACCCTACACTCAGCGAACCACTTCTATCACTTCAGGCAGGACAGGGAGATGTCACTCATGAAAATGTCTACTGTTGCACAATTATTTCAGTTAAAACTGCTTTAAAAACTACAAAATATACAATCCTAGGTATGCGGAATATGGAACTATAGGACATGGAGTTTGTTCTGCTGATTTTTGGTCTTGTTATAGATCAGTCTTTCCTGGATATGCCCCCATTCCTCCCTTTTGGAATGAGAACGTTTATTTTGTGCTATTGTATGTTGGAAGTATGCCACTTGTCTTTTGATTTGACGGGAGACTTTGGATTTTGGACTTTTGGACAATTTTAGGATTACTTATGTAGTTTGTTGGGACTTCTTAAATTTGGACTGAGCATGGTTTGTATAAGGAGATGGCAATGAGTCTGTGGGGTCAGGGGTTGAATGCCATGGTTTGAAATGTGTCCCCCACAGACTCATATGTTTAGGAAGGTCATGGTATCTTTAGAAGGTGGAACCTTGCTGGAAGAAGGCAGTCACAGGGAGTGTATCTTGAGAGATTAGTCCCACCGCACCTCCAATAGAGGTCTGCCTCAGCAGTTAGCAATCTTGTAACTCTCAGCTTCTTGGATGGACATGACACACCCTGTTTCTAGCTCCTGTCATCTAGCCATGCCTTTTTTGCCTTAAAAGACTGTATCTCCCCTCTGGAACCTTAAGCTGAGTAAATCTCTCTTTTCTCCTTTAAGTTGCCTGACTTTAGGTGTTCTCTCACAGCAACAGAGTGACTAGTCCACCCGCCCAGCATTTTACATGGGGCCTGGCCATCCAAATCCCAGTCCTTCTGTCTGCATGGCAGGCGCTTTCACTGCTTAGCCATCTCCCCACCCCACACTTTTCTTTCTGCTTTTTTCCCTAGACAGGCTGGCAGGAACTCACTATGTACAACAGGATAGCCTCAAACCCACAGAAATCCTTCTGCCTTAGACTCTTGGGTGTGGGATCATCTGGCTAACAAGCACTTCTTTTTTTATTATAATACATTTTTTATTATTTCAGCTCATACAAACTTAATAGGTACACCAGTTCCCTCCCTCCCTCCTCCTCCCCTCGAACCCCCTGCTCCCCCCCTCCCTCCCCATCCCCCAGTGCCTCCCGCCCCAATTCCCAGAGAGTCCTTCCTTGTGCATGCCTGATTTTCCTCTGGGCCCTCCTCTCCGATGACGTACAAGGACCCAGTGGCCTTTCCCTGAACCCTTTCCCGTGTTCCCCTTAGGTATAGGAACACTGCTGTGGCTGCCAATCCCTTGCCTCCAAGGATCCTGGTGCCTTTAGCAGATGCTAGACTTTGTGAGATCAATAGTGTGTTGGACAATGCGCAAGGCATGTAAAGTCCAATTATGATTGCTTCAGCCCTAACTCTAACAAGCACTTCTAAAACAATCATAACACGTGAAGACTTATTTACAAAATACTAAATGAAAATAATATCACACAATATTATTATGCATCAGAGTTACAGCTATGAGAAATACACATACAAAGACTACAAAGAAATAATATAATGACAAGTATGGTAACTGGTCGAGATTAAAGTATTTTTCTTCCTAATATCTGTAATATGGTCTAACTAACTGTATAATTAAGGATATAAATTTAACAAAAACAATAGGGGCTCTATTGAGCAGCTTTTAAAATATGTTATTATATTTTTTCTTTTTTTTATTAATACATTTTTTATTATTATTTCTGCTCATACAAACTTAATAGGTACACCAGTTCCCTCCCTCCCTCCTCCTCCCCCCGAACCCCCTGCTCTCCCTCCCCTCACTCCTGCCGCCCCATCCCCCCGTGCCTCCCGCCCCAATTCCTAGAGTCCTTTCTTGTGCATGCCTGACTCTCCTCTGGGCCCTCCTCTCCAATGACGTACAAGGACCCACTGGCATTTCCCTGAACCCTTTCCTGTGTTCCCCTTAAGCATAGGAACACTGCTGTGGCTGTCAATCCCTTGCCTCCAAGGATCTTGGTGCCTTTAGCAGATGCTAGACTTTGTGAGGTCAATAGTGTGTTGGACATTGCGCCGGGCATGCAATATCCAATTATGATTGCTTCGGCCCTAACTTGTGTGGAGTATCTTGCAAATCATTGCTCCTCCCTTCCTTTTGCTCTTACACTCTTACTGCCCCCTCTTCCGCAAATGTCCCTGAGCTTCAGGATGGGGAGAGATTAGTCTGGCCTAGTTCTAGGTGGTTGATATAGAGTCTCTGAAGTTCTGGATAGTGGTTTGTTGATTTTCTTTTGCAGTTTTGTTGCTCCTGTAATGCCCTTCACTCCATCGTGATGGGCACTGTATGTCACCCTCTGGCCAGAGACAGAAAGCTGTTAAACTGGAATCTTATTATAAGAGCACATTCAAGGGTAGATGTAATACTTATACCCAAAAGTGGAATCGCAGGGTCATATGGCATTAGGCAATGGGAGGGGTCAATCACCCATTTGCAAAATGGTTACTTTTTAATCTGCCGGACTATATGCCCTCCCCTTCTGGTGAGTTCATACCCCCTTAGTTGTAAATGATCAGGAACGAATTGTGAACTTAACTAGGTGTCATATTACTTTCTTGCAGTCCTTGATGGAGGCCTATTTTCTCTACTGTAACATGGTAACTTCTCTCCTTGTTTCTGGTGTGGCCCTCCAACCCCATCCCTCCTGTTCATAATCCTTGCAATTACTGTATGTTATTATATTTTTAAGAGCACTGAATTCCTCAGAATACAATATTACCTAAATATATAGTGTGATCAATGTTAAGCACATATAACTTGGAAATATTTTCCACATTCATTAGTATAACCAGCCAAATTCCCAAATGAATTATTGAAGTGATCAAGGTATCAATCAGAATCATGAATTTAATCATGAATTTAGTAAAACCTACCAAAAACTTACTATACTATGAGCACTATTGTATCTGCTACACAGAAACTGAGTTTTAAGTATCTGTATTTAAGCCAATGGAAGAAACTTTAAATAAGCATTTATAAAGTTAAGAATTAAATGAACTAGTATAAAAACTGTACTCAGTAGCAAGACAATGAAGCCCCATCTCTACTAACACGCAGCAGCTGTCAATGCAAAAACAGTCAATGCAAAAACAAAATGGCTCAGTAGTTAAACCTCTATCTTGCAAGCAGAAGGTTCTGAGTTCGGATCCAAAATGCCAGAAGGAAATGGCAGCAACCTGCGCTTCCAACTCTTGGAAACTCAAGAGCAAAGCAAAGAGATAGAATGATCCAGATATCACCCTTGTTCCTCCTTGGGCACACACAATGCCCTCTGATACACACACACACACACACACACACACACACACACGCAAATGGAAAAAAAAAAAAAAAGAAATGAAGTACAATGAACAAATGAGAGAAACTAAACTAAATATAACTATGGTTTGCAAATACAACCTTCCACCCAGGATTCATTTTAGAACCCTGGTCTCCAAAGTGTTGAAACCAGAGTGTTGACATTAAGCTAGTGAACTACTCAGAGGGAGCACCCAAGGTAATTAGGCTAAATGGGTTCCCTGCTCAGGAAGGGATTAACACTGTCTCTCAGGAGTGGGTCATCCCTCACAGCTGGGAATTCTTTCCTTTGACAGTTGTTCCAAGTGTGCTGTCTTGGCTTTGCCCTCAGGCACACACCCCTCCCTCAGGTGTCATGTGAAGCAGCCAGGTCCCTTGCCAGAATGCAGACAACACTTATGTCAACACTCGCTACCAAAACGGTGGGCCAATCACACCTCTGGGTTTTTTAATTAATTAATTAATTGATTAATTGATTTAGTGTGTGTGTATCAGAGAGCACTGTCTGTCCCAAGCTCCACCCACCAGAGCCAGAAGTGCATGTCAATGTCGCTTCCACCTGGCATTTGTACATGGGACCTGGGATCCAAACTCAGGACTTTTGTTTGCAAGACCAAGTCTTAACCCCTGAGCCATCTCTCCAGCCCACACCTCTGTTCTTTATAAACTACTCAGCCTCGGTATATGATTAACCATTTTGTTAAACTGGACTATGATATATATATACAGCTGAAAGAGAATCACTGAGATTCAGTTGACAAGCCAGTGGCACTAATCTGGAAATTCAGTGAGAAAGTCAAGTGTTAAGATCAAAATATAAAAATCAAATGTTCTTTTATAGTAGTAATAACCACTGCGGTGTTATAAAAAAAACGCCAATAAAAACAGAAGACAGAAATAAGACTCAAAAAGAGTAGAGCAAAGGAAGCACAAGCCAGCATCTCATAATACCTAAAGTATCCAGGTTTCAACTGAAAATCACTTGTCACACCAAGAACCAGGAAGATTCTAAACTCAATTAAAAAAAAAAAAAAAAGGCAATCAAAACAAGAAGACAGAGATATTAGAATCAGCTGGCATTTTATTTATTTTATTTTACTTATTTATCTACTCTATGTGTGTGTGTATGTGAGAGAGAGAAAGAGAGACAGAGAAAGAGAGAGAAAGAGAGTTAGAGGGCACTGTGTATCCCTTTGGAGAGCCAAGGGTGACTGCAAGAATCATCCTGGCTTGCTTCTACCTCCTTCTTGCCTCCCTCTAGGATTTCTCAGGCTCTGCCCACCAGGGCTGGAAGTGCAGGCTGCCACCATTTCTGCCTGGCATTTTTTTTTGTGGGACCTGGGATTCAAACTCAGGATCTGTTGCCTTCCAGACAGAGTCTTAACTCCTGAGCCATCTCTCCTAGGTGGCATTTTAAAGCACACATTGTTAAAATTCTCAAATGAGAAATTTAAAACATTGTTGCCATAAATGAAGTGAAATTATTTCTTAGTAAAGAAATAAAGGAAAGAAAAGGCAAACCAGGGGCTGGAGAAGTGGCTCAGGGGTTAAGCCTCTGTCTTGCAGACAGAAGGTCCTGAGTTCAGTTCCTAGACCCCATGTTTAGACACCACATGGAAGTGGGGGCAGCCTGTGTTTCTGGTCCTGGTAGGGTAGAGCCTGTGAATCCAGGGGCAGAGTTAACAAGGAAGAGGTGGAGGCTGTCCATGGTGGCTCCCGAATTCGCCCGTGGTTCTACACACACACACACATACACACACACGCACACGCACAATTGAATAAATAATAAAAAAAAATGTTAATTTGCGGAAGAGGGGGCGGTAAGAGTGTAAGAGCAACAGGATGGGAGGAGCAATGATATATAAGATACTCTATACTAGTTAGGGCTGAAGCAATGATAATTGGACTTTACATGCCCTGCACATTGTCCAACACACTATTGACCCCACAAAGTCCAGCATCTGCTAAAGGCACCAAGATGTTTGGAGGCAAAGGATTGGCAGACACAGCAGTGTTCCTATACCTAAGGGGAACACGGGAAAGTGTTTAGGGAAAGGCCACTGGGTCCTTGTACCTCATCGGAGAGGAGGGCCCAGAGGAAAATCAGGCATGCACAAGAAAGGACTCTCTGGGAATTGGGGCGGGAGGCACTGGGGAATGGGAAGGGAGGGGGGTGGGGAGGAGGAACAGGGGGTACGGGGGGAGGAGGAGGGAGGGAGGGAACTGGTGTACCCATTAAGTTTGTATGAGCTGAAATAACAATAAAAAATGTATTAAAAAATGTTGCATGAAGGTATAATCTTTAAAAAAAAAAAAAAGAAACAAAGGCAAACCAGGGTCTGAGAGGCAGTTCAATGGTATCTCACGGCCTTGGCTGTGCAAAGCCCTAGGTTCAACTCCCACTGTAAAAACCAAAAGGAAATTTAGAACTAAAAAAAACAATAACCAAACAAAAACACAATAGATGGCTTCAGTGTGAAATGGAAGGCAGAGGATAGAATCAGCGACTCGAAGACAGAATAATAGAATTAGTCAGTGTGAACAACAGGGGGAAAAAGCATATTGAAGAAAAGAAAAAAAAGGAATGAACAGGACCTCATGGTGCTGTGGAGCCAACCAAAAAAAAAAAAAAAACTAAAGTTCACATCTTCACAGTCCCAAAATGAAAAATGTGGGTGGGGGAATAGCTAAACAGCTAACCCCAAAAATATCTAAGAACTGAAAACTTTCAAGATTTGGCAAAAGACACACAAAGAGATTCGAGAAACTCTCATGGTTTCAAATGTGTTCCCCACAGTCTCATGTGTTTGGGAAGGTCATGGCACCTTCAGGAGGTGGAGCCCTGTGGGAGGAAGGCAGTCACAGGAGTGGGCCTTGAGGTGGATTAGTCCCACCTTACTTCCAGGAGAAGTCTGCTCTTAGGTTGGCAGTCTTAAAGCTCTCAGCTTCCTTGATGGGTGTAACCTAGCCTGTCTCCAGCTTCTGCCAGACAACCATACCTTTCCCACCATGAAGGATTGCTTCTCCCCTCTGGAATTATAAGCTAAATAAATCTCCTTTTCTCCCTTTAAGTTTGGGCAATCTCTCACAGCAATACAAAGAGATTCAAGAAACTGGTCAAACTCCAAACAAAACAACTGAAAAAAATTCATAACTAGATAAAAACCACAGTAAAAAGTTGTGAAGCCTAGCAAGTCAGATTCTAGTTGACTCTTAATTACTCTTCTTAATTACATCAGATCTTTCTAATATGTTAACCCCACTGTTCAGTATGTTTTTTTTCTCCTGCAAACCCTATGCAGTAAGAACTGATTACTCAACATTCCTCTTCTTTATGAAACTACAAGTTTCATAAAGGTAGGGACTCCTTGGTCATTATTGCCTCTACATTATTTAATATAGTCTGTACCAAAGTAAAACTGCTCCATTAGTATTTGTTGAATGATGAATGAATAAAGTCAAGCATGGTGGCTTGGGTCTACAGACCCAGCAATTTGGGAGGCTGAGGATAAAGGAACACTTGAGTCCTTGCATTCCAGACTAGACTGGGCAATTTAGCAAAACTCCATCTCAAAGAAAACAAAGAAAAATGCTAGTGAAACACACATGCCTTCTCAATTGTCATAGTTAGGAGCAGATGTCAACTTGACAATTAGGGTTTGAGCGCTGGCCACATTTGTAGAGCATTAGTGGTTAAACACAGAGCAAACCTTCAGGAGATTGTCTAGCTGATGGGGGAGGCCCAGCCCATGGTGGGTGGGACTAGACCCTGGAATGAAATACAGAGAGCTAGTTGAGGAAGCCGGCATCCTTGTGTACACTTGGCCAGACATGCAAGCAAGGATCATGACCCTCTCTCAGCAGTTATGTAAAGATGGGTGCAGCCAGTTCCCTTGGTCCTGGTGTTGGTGTAAAGCCTCCAGTCCAGCTGGACTGAGAACAGTAACTGGACAATTGTAAGAGAAAATAAACCCATTTCCTTAAGCCATTTGATGGTGATTCATCTGCAACCATGCAGGCTGACTACAACATTAACTAACAATAGAATGTCCTCCAAAAACTTACCTCCTGATAGCTGTGATTGTTTTCTGGTTAGGTTTACCTTACCTTATTAGTTTGTAGAATTCTTGCATGAAATACAGCTGGCCAGGCATGAAGCAACAGGTAAGCATAGGAGCGGATGGCATACACAGGGGAATACTCCCAAGTCTGAAACCCCTTCCCATAGATGAGGTAGTGTGTCTAAAAGTAAAAGCAGATGTGTTTGGTGTTACAACTCTTCAAAGTCCTCTTAAGGGGCTATATGTGAAGTTCCCTGAACTAACTTTTATAGTAATTACTATCAGAGGCACAGGTATCAACTTGACAGTTGAAGGTTTGAGCTCTGGGCACATTTGTGGAGAATTAATGGTTGAGTTAAGCCTAGAGTAAACCTGCAGGAGATTGTCTGGCTGATGGGGAAGGTCCAGGTGGGTAGGATTAGGCCCTGGAATAAAATAGAGAGAGGTAGTTGAGAAAGTTGGCATCCTTGTGTATAGATGGCCAGACATGCTGGTCTGGCAAATAAGGATCGTCCTTCTTTCAGCCATTATGTAGAGATGGTATGGCCAGTTCCCTCTGCCTGGTATTGGTACATGCTCTCCCTTCAAGACGCACAGACTGTATGTAACTGGACTATTAGTAAGAAAATAAACCCCTTGTTTCCTTAGGCTGTTTGATGGTCACTTATCAGCAACCATGCAGGCTGACTGCAACAATTATTAACTTTAAAAAAATCCTCAGAAAAGGGAGAGAAAAAATACACACAAAAAAATTTCCAAGTATTACTTTGATTTAAAAAACATTTATGGAGTCAGTAGGACAGTTCAGTGGTCAGGCGCCTGCTTGCAAACCTGGAGACCTGAGTTCAATCCTAGAAGGCCAAGTGATAGAAGTTGAAAACTAACTTTTCAAAGTGTCCTCTCACTTCCACCATTCACCATGGCATGTGTGCACCTTCTCTCTCCTCTCTTTCAAATAAATAAATATTTTAATTTAAAAAACATTTTAAAAATTACAGCTAAATTTCATTTTTTCAATTATTATTTATTCAATTGTGTGTGTGTGTGGGTAGAACCACAGACGAATTCGGGAACCACCATGGACGCCTCCACCTCCTCCTTGTTTACTCTGCCCCGGGATTCACAGACTTTGCCCTACCAGGACCAGAAATGCAGGCCGATCCCGCTTCCGCAGGGCTTCTATACGTGGGGTCTAGGATCCCAACTCAGGACCTTCCGCCTGAAAGCAGAGGCTTAACCCCTGAGCTACCACTCCAGACCCCACAGTCTTTAATAGTAAATAAATTGGCAGTTTTCAGGAAATGACAGTGAAAACAATATTTTATTTGCCCAGAGAAAACAGTATTTAACTTGCCTTGTTGAGTAGTATAAACCAAAAACCAGAACTAGGGGCTAGTAAGACATTTGCCTAGCAGGATCAAGACCATGGGTTTCACTGTCCCATAACTGCAAACGCTAAACCTAAAAGCAAAAGAAATCGGGGCTGGAGAGGCGGCTCAGGAGTTAAGCCTCTGCCTTGCAGGCGGAAGGTCTTGAGTTCGGATCCTAGATCCCACATATAGACGCTGGACGGAAGCTGGCGGCCTGCGTTTCTGGTCCAGGGAAGGGCGGAGCCTGTGAATCCCGGGGCCGAGTAAACAAGGAGGAGGTGGAAGCGTCCATGGTGGTTCCCGAATTC
This sequence comes from Typhlomys cinereus, assembly GCA_023101885.1. Classification (NCBI taxonomy): domain Eukaryota; kingdom Metazoa; phylum Chordata; class Mammalia; order Rodentia; family Platacanthomyidae; genus Typhlomys; species Typhlomys cinereus. Next base: position 2,385,394 of record JALPQD010000138.1, on the reverse strand, counting down.
GTACGTGGTTCTACACACACAACACACACACATACACACAAACGCACACACGCACAATTGAATAAATAAAAAAAAAAAATCACCTACTGGTTCCCAGTAGTTGAATGTTTCATCACAGTCAGAGATATTGCTCAGAAGAGCAGCACACAATCTTGCTGAGAGCAGGCACTTGAAAGCAGTGGATCCTTTGGGTGCCCAGACTTGGCCTGCTTTGTTTCCCGATAACCTGCTCAGAAGCAAAGAAAGAAGAAGAAAAAATGTCAGGAAGGATCTGCTAGCCAGAGCAAAAAACTAGACAGAAGGGACAGGAAAGGCAGGGGCAGCAAGCATTTAAGTCACTGACCTAAAAGGTGAACCGTCCTCTACCTTGTTTGAGTGGCACGAATACGTTTTCAATCATTCCTTACACTTCCTGCTCATACTGTATAAATTAATTCACAAACTGGCTTGTTGCAGTTACAACACCCCGTTCATCTCAAGTCAACTAATCATTCACTTGAAGTCCACGAAGCTCACTCTTTTCCCTTCTTCTCTTAATAAGGTCACTCATTTCCAAGGATTTATTTCCCCTTCGTTCAAACACAGAGGGGAAGTGCAGACCTCTTCCCATTCCGCATGCTGATAGCCCCTTTAATGCAAACCGAGCCTGCGGGCTCCAGGCTTGCAGACCCGCGGCTGCCAGCGCTGGAGGTTGGGGGAGCACAGAAGAGTAAGTAAACGGGGTGGGGTCGGGGTGGGAAGGGTCGGGAAACGGTGACAAACAGGTGCACGAAGCAGGCCGGGCCTCCCCAGCCGCGGCACTAGCCCAGCAGGGCCTGGCCAGCAGCAGCCCGCAGCCTCGCGCCGCGGTTCCCCCACGACCGAAGGCCGCAGGCGCGGGGACCGAGGCGTCCGGTCCGCAGTGAGGAACCGGAGCGCCCCACGCCCGCCCCGGCCCCAGCCCCGACCCCGGCCCGGACTCCGTCGGCCACGCCCCCGCCTCGCCCGCTCGCGTACTCGGCCCGGGGGTCCGCGCCGCCCTGCAGCTCCCGCAGCTTCTCCACGGTCGGAGCCGCGTCCTCGCCGCCGCCCCGCAGGCGCTGCCGAACCCCTCGGCCCGGCATGGCCAGCACCGAGGAAACAAACTCGGCACCCTAGGAAGCCGGCAAGCGCGCGGCCATAGCTAGACCGCGGGATGGTGTCCGCCGAGGGACAAAAAGCCTCGACACGCGCAGACCCGACTCAGCCACCGAGCTGTTGGGCTGTCCCCTCCCACCCACATCTAACTCTGGACGCCGCTCCCATCCTTTCACTTTGTTCGCCCATTGATCAGCATCAAAAACTGCCCTTCGGCTCTACACTTTAAAGAAATGCACCAGTAGAAAGTGATTACGCAATGTCATAGATACAAGTGTCAACTTCATGGTTGAAGGTTTGAGCTCTGGGCGCGTTTATGGAGAATTAGTAGGTAAGCGAACCTAGTTGGGGAAGATACAACCCATGGTGGGTGGGACTAGGCCCTGGACAGCATAAAATACAGACAGCAAGTTGAGAAAGTTGGCATCTTTGTGTATACTTGTATGCACGTTGGTCTGGTAAGGATTGTCCTCTCTTGGCCATTATGTGGAGATGGTGTGGCCAGTTCCCTGGACCCTTTGGTGATGGTGCATGCTCTCCTGCCAAGTTGGACTAAGAACTGTAACCGGACAATCGTAAGGGAATAAACCCTTGTTCGCTTAAGCAGTTTTGTCATGATTTTATCAGCAACATGCAGGCTAACTGCAACAGCATTTAACATTTATCTTTTAATCACCTTACTATTATGGAGGGGTGGGTTCACATGCCACAAAGTGCTACGGAGGTCAGAGGACAACTTTGGGGTATCTGTTCACTCTTTCTTCTTTTATGTAGGTTCCAGAGATTGAACCCAGGTTGTCAGGCTGCACAGCAGACACCTTTGGCCACTGAGCTATCTCACCATCCTTGTTTTAACTTTTTTAATTCTCACAACCACCTTGTTTTTATTGATAAGGAAACTAAGTCCCAAGGTTGCTTAGCCATACTCCAACTGAGGATTGACTACTACATCAAAAGAGCCCTTCATCTTCATTCCACACCACTCTCCAAAGGCACACTGCTGATACACCTGTGCCTCTTTGGTCATCCACTTCATCTAATCCTGACATCAGGTCTTCTTAAGGAGTCCTACCCTTTGATCCAGTAACTAAAACAAGAGGGGATACTGAACTGGAAAGCGTCCTAGAAAGTTATCCCTTCTGTCTACAACTTCTTGAGTATTTTTAAATTTTATTTCCACTAATTTATTTTGTATGCATCAGAGGGCCCTGTGGTTCCTGTGGAAAACCAAGGATGACTTTGGGAATCATCCTGAGTTGCTTCTACCTCCTTTTTGGCTTTGCTCTGGGATTTCCCAGGCTTTGCCCACCAGGGTCAGAAGTGCAAGCTGCTGTCATTTCTGCCTAGCGTTTTTACGTGGGACCTGGGATCTGAACTCAGGAGCTTCTGCTTGTGAGGCAGAGTCTTAACCCCTGAGTCATTTCTCCAGCCCAACTTCCCCAGTATTAAAAATGGATTACTCATATTGCTCAATTCCCACGTGCAGTCAGTCATTAATTACCAAGTTCAAATGCATCTTGGCTATAGCTTGCATTTCCACTTCTTGTTGGAGTGAAGGGAAAGAGAAGGAAGGAAAACATGACTTTGGAATCAGACTGACTCAAAGGTCAACCCTAAATCTGTCACTCATGAGTTCCAAGTCTTTGACAGTCAACCATAGAAAAAAGTGTGACTGAATGATGATGATGATGATGATGATACTACTAATTATGGAGTATTTGCAATTCTCCAAACTAACAAATATTAGTCTATGGCCAGCAAGATAGCTCAGCAGCTAAAACCTGGAAACTAATCCCTGGAGCCACATGGTAGGAGACAATGGACTGCTAAAAGTTGTTCTCCAAACATCTAGCACCGTGGCCAGTGCTATCAACTCTCTTTCTCCTCCTCCTCTTTCTGTCTTCCTCCAATAAATAAGGCTTTTTTTTTTTTTTTTGAAAAATTGGTCTAAAGCTGGAGAGATGGCTCAAGAATTAAGACTCTGCCTCACAAGCAGAAGGTCCTGAGTTCAGATCCCAGCTCCCATGTAAAAATGCCTGGTGGAAATGGCTGCAACCTGCACTTTGGGCTCTGGTGGACAGAGCCTGGGAAATCCCAGAGTGAAGCAATAAGCATGTAGAAGCAATCCAGGATGATTCCTGAAGTCACCCTTGTTCTTCCACAGGGACACACAGTGTCCTCTGACACACACACACAGAGTAAAGTAATAAAATATTTTTTTAAAAAATTGGTCTAGCTCCAGAGAATTCTCTCATACTTTCAATAAGATGATAAGGTGAAAAGGAACTGGCATAAGGAAAATACATTCATAAGGATATAAATCTATGGTGAGATTTCCAAGTTTTGCCTCTTCAGCAATAGAACAGCTAAAGTACCAGACATTGGTATGGTTTCAGTCATTATACAGGACGAAAATACTATCCTACAAGGTCACCTGTCACATTATACTCACTAAGGCTTTGTTTTTGCTGCTATTTTGAGAGGTGCATGCTTAGAGATCAGAGGATGTGATCGTTAGATACAGGTGCCAATTAGATAATTGAAGGCTCAAATTCTGAGCATAGTTGAGAGAAACTAGTAGGTAAGCCCTTAGCTGGCCTTCAAGAGACTGTCTAACTGATGGGGAAGGCCCAGGCCCAGCTCATGGTGAGGAGTTTTCCCCTGGGCAGGTAGGTAAGATGGAGAGAGCTGGTTAAGAAGGTTGGCATTCTTTGGCATATTTGAACAGACATGCTGTCTGGCAAGTAAGGTTTGTCCTGTGAATATGGTGTAGCCAATTTCTTCATCCCTTGGTGTTGATGTGAGCTCTCCTGCCAAGCTGGGCTATGAACTATAACCAGACAATCCTAAGTCAGAATGAAATTCATTGCTCTACCTTAAGCCATTTGTCATGAATTTATTGCCAACATGTCAGCAAACTAACAGAGAACAACTTTTAAAAGTTAGTTCTCTCCTTCCACAATGTGGACTCTAGGATGTGAATCATGTCACCAGGTTTGCACATAGGTACCTTTACTTGTGAAGCCATCTCGCCACCCCACAGTCTTCTAAGTTGAAATGATAGTCATGGGTATTGTTAGAATCAACACTGCTGCAATCACAAAGAAATTGACCTTACACTACAAAAAAAAAAAAAAAAAAAAAAAAAAAAAAAAAACCAAAAAAAACTCCACCAACGAGCCGTCTGGAGATTCTTAAAGAAATTAAAGATTGAAATGCCGTATGACCCTGCTATCCCACTTTTGGGAATAACCCCCCATACAGTAGAGGTTCGCCTCGATAGCACAAGCTCGACCATGTTCATAGCAGCACTGTTTACAATAGCAAAGTCATGGAATCAACCTAAATGTCCAACAGTTGACGAGTGGATAAGGAAACTGTGGTACATCTATACAATGGAGTACTACTCAGCCATCAAAAATGATGAATTACTGGAATTTGCTGGGAAATGGATGTCATTAGAAAGAATTATATTAAGTGAAGTATCCCAAACTCAGAAAATTAAGCGCCGTATGTACTCCCTAATAGGTGACTCCTAGTACCAAACTCACCCAGCCCACATTGAGACACTCAAAAGTAAACCTATGTAACACAGTAATTGCAAGGATTATGAACAAGAGAGATGGGTTAGGAGGGCCACACCAGAAACAAGGAGAGAGGAGACCATGTTACAGCAGAGAAAATAGGCCTCCATCAAGGTCTGCAAGTAAGTAATGAGAAACCTGGTTAAGTTCACAGACGTTCTTTCCTGATCTCACCAGAAGGGGAGGGCATATAGTCTAGCAGATAAAAAGTAATCATTTTGCAAATGGGTGATGGACCCCTCCCTCAGTGAGGTTTCCTACTCTTATTACATCTACCCTTGAATGTGCTATTACAACAAGACTCCAGTTTAACAGCTTTTTGTCTCTGGCCAGGGGGTGACATACAGTGCCCAGCAGAATGGAGTGAAGGGAATTGCAGGAGCAGCAAAACTGCAAAAGAAAATCAACAAACCACAATCCAGAACTTCAGAGACTCTATATCAATCACATAGAACTAGGACAGCCTAATCTCTCCTCATCAGGGACATTTGCGGAAGAGGGGGCGGTAAGATTGTAAGAGCAAAAGGATGGGAGGAGCAACGATTTGCAAGATTCTCAACAATAGTTGGGGCCAAAGCAATCATAATGGGACTTTGCATGCCCTGCGCAATGTCCAGCGCACTGTTGCCCTCATAAAGTCTAGCATCTGTTAAGGGCACCGAGACCCCTGGAGGCAAGGGATTGACAGCCATAGTAGTGATCTTATGCTTAAGGGACACAAGAGAAAGGGCTTATGGAAATGCCACTGGGTCCTTATATGTCATCGGAGAGGAGGACCCAGTGGAGAGTTAGGCGTACACAATAAAGGACTCTCTGGGAATTGGGGGGGAGGCACTGGGGGAAGGGGAAGGGGGAGGAGGGGGGAGGGAGGGAACTGGTAAAAAATTTTTAAATGTATAATTAAATTTTTAATAAAAAAAAAAGAATTAAGGGAAAAGGAAAAATAAAAAGAATATCTAAACCAAATAAATAAATAATCACCTTTAAAAAAAAAAAAAAACTCCACCAAGTCCAGGAAAGAATACCATTTGCAAGTGTATGTGTGTGTGTTTTTTTAATCCACTTATGATGAAGGATCAGAATACAGAAATGAATTACTAACCTATCGAAGTATTACATGGAGTCGCTCTTGAACCTCTTTTCTGAACCGGGACTGCATTGCTGAGGCCTGCTGCTGGGTGAGCGCCTTATCACAGGCCTGGTAGGTCAGCCTGTAGCACAGACTGACCTGCTCAGTCTTTGGGTGCTGAAAACGACCAAGGAACTGTATGGAAATGACAGTGTCTTGGGACACTGCTCGAGCAACAGTGTGAAACTCTAGTTCATTGAATCCTTTCTTCTCATCTAACCAGAAACTAATATCATGCACATAGCATGGAGGATACAAGGAATAGCTTTTAAAGGGCTCCATCTTTCCAGGGACAAAATTTTTCAGGAAACGTTTATCAAAAGTCCACAATATTCGCCAATCAGAGATACCCCAGGCAAGCATGGCTAGTAAGTCCACATTTACAGACACAAACACAAAACACTGGTGTTCGTGTGCAACATTTTCAGAAGACACGATGATGGACCCAATAATCAGATCCTTGGTACAATCTGGACCAAAACTGTGAGACTTCACATAAATCATATAATCCTTTCCATTGGACTGAAGGACAAATTCCACTGAGCTGCTCAACTTGGAGGCCTCCTGCAATGTCTGGGTCAGAAGCCCATCTAGGATACCTCTCAGATGGTCCAGCAGTGATGGAAGGCAGCCATCCATCAGAGGTTTACTCAATCCAAGGACAAATAAAGTCTCATGAAATGCTGGCATTGTGAAAGGCAAAATGGGGCACTTCTGAAAGACAGGTCCGCTGAGGGTGTGCAGAGAACCGGGGAGGAAGTCTGGTGCGTGGATGACAGCTTGAACGTGATCCAGAAGAGAAGAGCGGAGGCGAAGTCTGGCCTGTTGGCAGAGTCCTTCCTGAGCTGCTTGGGTACCATCCCTTCTGGGATTCTCCAGAAGACTGAGCTCTGAAAATGACGCCAGAAGCCCCTCTGCTACTTCTGCTGAGTCACGCATCAGGGACCCTGAGTTTGAGTTCTCTTCATGGAGATGGATCCAAAAGGCAGAGAGGTCACAGATCCCAGGAGGGAGAACACTGGCACCCCCCTGGGGCAGCCCAGGGAAGGAGCATGGCAGCCTTTTCAGCGGGAAGGCGGTGCCCAGTTCAGCAATGAGTTTCTCATTTATGGTTCTGACTGGATGGCAAGATGATGCTTCCAGGAAGCCCCTGTTTAAACACAAAACAACTTTTATAATGTGCCTAGTTAACCCCACTTGTAGTTATGTCCACAGTTATCCTGAAGTTGATTTTGAAAATAAACAAGACTTGTCGGCAGGGGGAGAGCATGTGTTTTGTTTTGTTTTGAACTTAGTTTTGTTTGGTTTTGGAGATGCTGGGAGTCAAATCTGGTCCATAACATACTAGACAAGGGCTAGAGAGATAGAGATTATATCTAGAGAGATAGAGATAGAGGTTAAAACCTTTGCCTTGTGAGCAGAAAGACCTGAGTTCAGATCTCAGGTCCGACATAAAAACACTGGGCCAAAATGGCATTGCCCTACAACTGGGGCCCTGAAAGGCAGAGCTTGGAAACCCCCAAAGCCAAGCAACAAGGAGGTAGAACAATCTAGAATGATTCTGGATGTCACTCTTGGCCTCACTCAAGTGCACTCTTATATACACACACACACACACACACACACACACACAAATATACTATGCAAATTTCTATACCACTGCACTACATACACCTCCAGCTCTGGAGAATTAGCATATATTCCAAAATTCTAGCAGTCTCTAGTCCTACAATATATGAGACTGACAAGAATTCACAGCACCAACATCATTATCAATTTATAAAGCATCCATTCAAATTATGGTTCCATCAAGACAATCGTGGCACAAGTGGAGATGGAAGTGATTTCCAGCAACATGAAAAGATACCTGTTCAACTTTCCTGCAAGGGCTTCTGGTTCTGTGAAGGAAAACCACCGGTCTCCCAGTCTGATTCTGAACGTCCTGGTTGGAGAACTCTCAAAGGGTAAGCTCTGGGTGAAGATATGGTTCAAAGCACCATCTACATGAAAGGGCTTATCCTGACTCCTGGATAAAAAAAAAAAAAAGTATGAAAGCTGCCATTGGTAAACAAAGCATGTCTTTCTGGAAACTGAAATCAAGAAACTAGAAGGGGAAAAGCCTGCTTATGATTTTTTTCCTCATTAATAAGAGAGATGAAAGGGATGAATTTCTTAGGCCTGTGGTCTTATTCACCTGTATCCAGTGCACTTGTATCCTGGCACAGTCTCACAGCAGAAGGGACGCACGTTACTTAAAATGAGCCCTCCCAGAGCTGCCATAGCAACCACTTGCCAGCTGTTGTGCCATTCTCTCTGGGGCTGATCAGCAGGCGTTCCACCTTGTCCTCGACATAATGCTACATGGACTTCTCCTTCTTTTGCAAGAACATCTGTACAGCTTACAGGGTAGGAAAAACACCAGAGGCTTACCAGAAAGAAAGAAATTACCATTGGGGGACTAGCAAAATAATTCACGAGTAAGACGACTGCTTAGAAACCTGGTGACCTGAGTTCAAATCCTGGAAACCCACATAGTGGAAGGAGAGAACTGACTTCCAAAAAGTTATTCTCTGACCTCCACACATGTGCCATGACATGTTCTCTCTCTCTCCCTCTCTCTCTCAATCCTTCCCTCTCTCTTTTCCTCCCTCTCCCTCTCTCTCTCTTTTTCCCTCTTATTCTTTCTCTCCTCTTATATAAATAGAGAATATTGGGCAAAAAGAACTACTGAGCAGCCCACTGAAAAGCTCATATTTATTACAGCAGTTCAAACCCATACCCCAAAATCTCACTAACCTGGTGCCCATGTAACACTGACTATTCTCTTAAGTCAATATGCCTTCTAAAAAGAATTACCAGTGGAAGCAGCAACAAACATGTTTTAGCTGTGAAAAAAATCCAATATTATTTTCAAACTTCAAAATACAAACACATGCGTAGTTTTGCCCATAACCTATTTGGTCATTTGTACTGCCTTTGTGCTGTTCTAAATATATGCCACAGAAAGGCGAGAATCTATGAGGTTCCTATATACAATGCACTCTTCGGGTTGCTTCTCTCCATTCAGAGTTTTCATCACTGACTCTACCTGTGGAAATTCTGTCCTTCAAAGCTAGGACTGTATCTCAGTGGTAGAATATTTGTCCATCATGCATGAGGCTCTGAGTTTGATCCCTACCATCAATAAATAAACAATAACAAAAAAATTCTAAATTTTTGCCCTAGCTTAAGATGCTGTCTTTGTGAAAGTTTCTTGCTATCTATGACCCAAGGAGATCATCAATAGTTACACATAGTTTGATAAGTTAAATTCCTGATCATTTAATGTAAAGTTATCATGATGAACAGAAGCAGGCAAGTTATAAGTTAGTTTCTCTGAAGTGATAACTAATATATTGATAGGTCAGGATTTGAATCAAGGCAGCTTGGTTCTTAAGTCCACATTCTGACATCAGAATATACTGCCTCTATTTTTCATTTTTAAAAAAATCCTGCCTCTTTACTCCTAAGAGCACACTGTTTGTACTTTTGGCACAGTAGGGTTATATGTCTCTCTTCCAATTAGATTGTGGGTTCTTTGGGGCTTTGTATTCTCTCCAAATACACTCTAGTAACGTACACACACCTACCTTATTTCTCCAACTAAAATCTTTACTTGTAGTGACTGTGTATGTCCATCTGAAACATTTTCCTTGTGAGGGCTCTCCTTTACTCACCTCTGGAAAAATCTGGCAAGCAGTTCCCTGTTCTTAGCTACTCCTGCTTTGCGTCCACAGTGCGGGAAGTTGAAATAAATTCGGTCAAACTCCCTGTCGTGTGGTTCAAAGGCATGTGCCAGCTGGGTGCAATCCACACCAAAGCATACCTCAGTACCTGCCAAGGAAGAAGTCTGAAAGCCCGAAATACAGCCAAGAGGATGCTTTAAGGTTTGGAAACACGGCCAGCGAGACAGCTCAGTAAGATGCTACGCCCACCTGGTGTCCTGAGTTCGATCCCTTAATTCCTATATAGTGGACGGAGAGGACTGACTTCTAAAGGTTGTCCCCCGATTTCCACCCGTGCAGCATGGCATGCATAAACACGCCTGCTCTTGCTCTAATAAATGAATAGCTAAGATTAAAAAAAAAAAAAAAAAAAACTTCCAACCCGCACCGTGCAAAAGAATCCAGGTCTACGCAGTACCCCTAGGAGGAGCCCAGACGAGCCCACCTGACCCACGCCCCCCAGATCTTCCGCTTCAGGATGCCTCGGCCTCTGGGCGGGGCTTACGCGAGGGGCGGGGCCCGGTACCTCGTTCCCGCAGGCGCCGTAGGTTCTCCTGGGCCACGGGATCCCGGGCCAAGTCGGCTGGGCGCTGGAGGCAGGTGGCGGTGAGTCTGGCGCTGGGATCCAGGGAGGCGCTGAGCGCCGCGGCGAAGGAGAAATTCCCTTCCCCAACCAGCAGGAGGCGCCGAGGGGCCGCGGCCTTCGCGGGCTCGCCGCTGGCGTTCTCCTCGGCGCGCATTTTGACGTCACTTCCGTCGCCCGCCTCCTGGCCGTCCTCTTCCCTGCCCGGCGTTGGCTGATGACGCCCCAACGGCGTCCGGGTGGTTCTGGCGGAACCGCGGTGGCCGCTGCCAGTGTTAGCTATGAGTGTGAAGTCTGCGTACCCGCCGCCTTCCCCTCTCGCCTTCCCGTCCCTCGGGAAGAGCGTTTGCTTTTTAGCCCCAGGACCGGCGTGAGTGACCCCGCCGCGCCTGCATGAGGTCACAAGCAGCCACCCACGCCAGGGGGTGGAGGCCAGACGCGAGTGACGGTCGGAGCGCGGCCCCAGCCCACGAGGGGACGGAGTGTGTCCTGAATGCTCCAGACGCACAGCGCTTTGTCGCTGCCGTCATACGGCAATGACCGACTCGGAGGACCCCAGCTGTTCATCCTACCTCCAGGTGCTTCTCCTGTGGCCGCCAAGTGGAGGGTGCACTCGAGAGGGATCTGACGGGGCGGGCGCGTCCTGGAACTGGAGTAATTTAGGGCACTGTGAATGAAGTTCACAAGTGCCACCGTGCCCTGCGGGGTGGGGTGGGGGGAAGGAGTGTAAGAATTTCCAGAAGTAAACGTGAGTTGGAAGTTAAGGAAAGTTCACCTTTACCTAGGTCAATAGGAGGCGTAAGGAACAATGTTTGCCAAATCGTGGTTAAAACAAACAAACAAAAAACACCAAAAAACTAGTGGCTGGCCTGGAGAGATGGCTCAGGGCTTAGAACCTTCGCCTCGCAAGCAAATGGACCTGCCTTGGAATCCCCAGATCCCATGTAAATATGCTGTGCAGAAAATTCAGCGGCCTTTAATTCCAGCCCTGGAAGGCTGAGCCTGGGGAGGCCCAGAGCAAAGCCATAAGGAGGTAGAGCAATCCAAGATGATTTCTGAAGTCACCCTTCTGCCTCCACAGGCACACACACACAAACACACACACATACTCACAAAAGTGGTTGAGTTGGAGGAAGAGTTAGAGTGCCAGGTCATATAGAGTGCTGTAAACCATTTAACAGCCTATACTGTATTCCAAGAACATAGGGATCCACTGGAAAAAATTTTAAATGGGAAGTTAGCAAAATTACATTTGTTTTCAAAGACTTGCTGGGCTACATGAGATGTCTCACTAGTTACATAACAGCACTTAACCATGCAAGCTGGACAGCCTGAGTTCACTGACATCAGAACCCGAGGGGGGGGGAGTAGGATGTAGTGACTTACATCTGTAACTCCAACACTCAGGACAAGTAAGTGGTTAGGCAGAGACAAAAAAATTGACTAAAAGTTCTCGGGCCAACTAGCCTGGAATGTTAGTGTGGAATGTCAGTTGTGCCCTGGCTTCATGCTTGATAGTATATTCTGATCTTATTGTTCTGCTTTTGAATGAAGTTTTTTCCCTGCAACTTTAGAAAAGTGAGAGAATTAACTGCTGAAAGTTGTTCTCTGATTTCCACATGCAAACTGTGTGGCGTGTGCACATCCTTTCACGTACATGTGCATACGTTCAACACAATAATAGTAAGCTTTTTTTTAAAAAAAAAATTCTAGTTTGGAGAGTGAATTAAAGAGGAGGGAGGTTGATACCAAGGCAATAAGAATGGAGGCTCTTTGGTAACAGAGACAAAACTGAACTGAACTGGAACTTGACAGTGATGAATCCCAGGCTTCCATGTGTCAAGCAAGCCTTAGGCACAGCATCAGCTGAGTGTCCAGCAGGAGACCATGGCCCGCCAGGCTTTGCATGCCCAGCTACACTAGTCACAATTCTGTTGGTGACATCAGCGCATGCATCAGTGGTCTTCACAAAGGCACAAGTGTGAGGGCAGCTACTTCAGATCCCACCTTTCCTTGCTGCAGTGTGGCTCTGTCTCCACCTGGGAAAGTTATGGCCACGTGTCCATTGTAATCTACATTCCTTCTATGCTTGGAGAACTGGGAAGATAGGGTGTGGTGCCATCTTTAGCAAACATGGAGCGCTGTGTCCCCATGGATTACCTTCGCTTTGCTGTGAATCCTTCAAACAAATTATCCTTCCCATCACTTGACTCATCTTCACAACAGGTATTGCCTTCTTCATGACAACCAGGAGCCAGACTTATTCCATAATGAAAAGTCGAGCTTTTGGTTCCTTGGAAAAAAAGTGAAATTGAGAGAACAAGCATACAATGGCACTATTTATTGGTAAATAAGCAACGAAATGTAATAATGAACGAAATACAGATCCTGTCCTTAACAGGCACACAGTTCAGCAAATGAGACATTACCTATATTTGAATGTATAGCAGAAAGATATAGCCATAGTAGTGAAGAAAAAATTCTGTAGGAGATAAGAGTTAACGTCCTTTGGGCTAGACCTAAACAGAGAAAATTATTGCTTATTTATCTTGTTATATAATTACTTAACTGTCCTTATTCTCTTTGCAGCAATACCCTTAGTCTCTCAATTCCTACCTCTCAAAAGTGCACATTTAGATAGTTCCTGTGGTATTGGGGGTACTAAAAGGTTTTCTGTCTTTTCAAGGGGTGGGAGATAGTGACTTTTATATTGTTGGCACTACTGCCGGTTAAGAAGTATGCCTAAGAGACTGATTTAGTGGGATTCCCAGCCAAGTCCTAGTTATTATCCTTATCAGTAGGAAAATGTAGTAGGTTACCATGTCTCCTAAGTGATGGACTTAATTTCAGGGATACACGAAGACCTTTCATGTGATATTAACCTGAGTTGGGTCAGATTTGTGTTCAGGTTATTGAAATGGAAAGTCAAAATAAAAAAGAGACTATCTCGGGGGCTGGAGAGGTGGGTCAGGGGTTAAGCCTCTGCCGTGGAGGCAGAAGGTCCTGAGTTCAGACCTAGACCCCCATGTATAGACCCCGGGCGGAAGCAAGGGCGGCCTGCGTTTCTGGTCCTGAATCCCGGGGCAGAATAAACAAGGAGGAGGTGGAGGCGGTCCATGGTGGTTTCCGAATTCCTCCGTGATTCTACACACACATATATACACAATTGAATAATAAATAATAAAAAATTTTTTGAAAAAAAAAAGTCAGTGGGTGCATGGATCGGAAGAGGAAGAAACAGAATGATACATTCTAGAAAAGCCTAGAGTATTAGTAAGATGTGTTTGTGTTAATACTTTTCCTTGTAAAGCAAAGGTAAGAAAAATATGCCTTTTCTGCTTTCTGGTTGACTCAATAAGCTTTTGTATCCTTTCCCTTTTTCCAGAGACAGCAACTTGTCTGTTTCCTCAGGAACCCACACTATGGCAGCCTTATTTGTGCAGATGGTCATGGTGAAGTGTGGACAGATTGGAATGACATCTCCAAGTTTTTTCAGTATGGATGGAGATGCACCACTAATGAGAATTTATATTCAAACTGTACCTTGATGGGCAACTGGAACCAGGAAAGATACGACCTAAGGAATATTGTAAAACCTAAACCTTTGCCTTCCCAGGTAACCTGCCTTTCTCTTTTTCCTTCTGTTGTAAGAAATGCCAGTGACTGTGTAACAGATTTCTATATAGTGAGATGATTAAAGAAGAGGATCAGTTTTCAGCTAGACCACCTATCCCACTTTATTCTCAAGTTGAATATTAAACTCTCAAATCAGATTATTTAAATCTTACTTTGTTTGGACTTCACCTGTTTATCTACAGAAAGATAGCTGGCTTCTGACTCAGGCTAGCTTCTCTGTGCCTCTGATTTCTCAGAACTTTGCCCATTACATTTTATTTATGAGAGAGAGAGAGAAGGGGATTCTACTATGTGGACTCTGGAGATCAAATTCAGGTTACCAGTTTTGCACACAGGTGCCCATAATCCACTGAAATATTTCACCACTCCTGAGCTTTGCCCTTTATTTTTTCCTAGGCAAACATCTGACGAATATGAAAATATGATAATAAACTAATAACATGCAGACCCCTTAGCCTATCTCAAACATGACAGAATTCATTAGGATTCATGTTATTTCGTTCCCTTATTCTCTGATATTATCTAGAGACTCCTAATTCTTAATCTATTAATTTTCCTTTCTAGTTTGGACACTTCTTTGAAACAACGTATCATGCTAACTACAACAGCAAAATGCCAACTTCAACCTGCAGTAGGTGGACTCTATGAATTCTTACATTCTCAGAACCTAACTCATTTATTAACATAAAACAAAAATGAAAACCAAATGGGTGAATAAGCACACAGTGTTTTTCAGTGATACAACTGAGGAACAGGATGACGTTCTCTTGGTTGTTGACCATATTTCCGTTTGTCTTCCCTTCCCCTAGGATTTAAGCGACAACCTCATTGGTTCCCTGGACATCAGCCTGAACTGGATCCTCAATACAGATGCACAGAGAAGTCAACTTACATGAACAGCTATTGCATACCTCAAGTCAGGCACCACACTGTGTATAAGGGATCCTAACATTGACCAATTTCAAGATTCAAGAGTCTAAGGAAAAGAAAGCAGCTTCATTTTTTTTTGAAGTAGAAGTAGGAAGAAACACAATCCAAGCAGAATTCAAACTTAGCTCAACGTCACATGGCTTCAGTCTAAATAAATAAAACACAAGACACAAAAAAGTTCTCAATTTTTGGTTCTAACCAGATTTAAATGTCAATTTAAGTTAATTTTTATCTATTCTTAGTTCTAATTAGAAGTGTTGTATCGAACATTAAAAACAACTCTCTCGGGGCTGGAGAGGTGGCTCAGAGGTTAGGCCTCTGCTTTGCAGGCAGAAGGTCCTGAGTTCGGATCCTAGACCCCACGTATAGACGCCGGGAGGAAGCAGGGGCGTCCTGCGTTTCTGGACCTGGTAGGGCGGAGCCTGTGAATCCCAGGGCGGAGTAAACAAGGAGGAGGTGGAGGCGGTCCATGGTGGTTCCCGAATTCGCCTGTGGTTTTACACACACACACACACAATTGAATAAAAATGAATAAAAAAGTATTTAAAAAAAAAAAAAAACAACTCTCTCAAATGTTGGCAGTAATGACACACTAGAAACCAAGGTAAAGAGGATATGGCAGAAGGACCTCAAGCTTAAGGGCAACTTAGGCTTATCTTTTTATTTTTTAGTATTCCAAGGTAGGGTCACATGTAGCCCAGACTGACCTTGATCTCACCAAGTCGCCAAGGATGGCCTTGAGTTCCTAATCCTTTCTGTCCTCACCAAGCTATGATCACAGGCATACCTCACAACACCAAGTTTATGTAAGGCTCAGGATCGAAACCAGGGCCTACACCAGCATTTTACCACCTCTGCTGTATCTCCTGTCTCCTCTCCCATGACAAGGTTTTTATATCCCATGTGACCTTGAACATTGGGTCGTCCTGCCTCTCTCGAGAGCTAGGATTGTAAGTGTGTTGCCATAACTGATTTATATAGACCTGGAAAGCAAACCCAGGACTCCGTACATGTTAGGTAAGTACTCTACCATATGACCTACATGTGCAGTCTGGACTATACACTTAATCACAAGTGTGGTGGCATGGGCCTGTCTCCAGCAATTGGGAGACTGACAGAAAGTTCAAGGCTAACCTGGGCTGGCTAGTAAAACTGTTATAAAACAAGCAAGGGCTGCCATGTAGCTCCAGAGCACTTCCCTAGCCTGCTTAGAACCCTTGAGTTTAAAACCAGCATTGCACCCACCAAAAGATAAAAACAATCTACCAGAATAGCAGTGTTAGCTCACACCTTGATCCAAACACTTGGGAGGCTGAAGCAAGGATCACTGTGAGCTTGAGGTCAGAGTGACCAGACCAGACTAGATGACAGGATGAGAACCTATTTTTTCTTAAAAAATTTTTTTTATTTATTCAATTGTGTGTGTATGCATGTGTGCGCGTGTAGAACCACGGACGAATTCAGGAACCACCACGGCCTCCACGGCCTCCTTGTTTACTCTGCCCCGGGATTCACAGGCTCCGCCCTACCAGGATTGGAAACGCAGCCCCCCCTCCCCCCGCTTCTGCCTGGTGTCTATACGTGGGGTCTAGGATCCGAACTCAGTACCTTCTGCCAGCAAGGCAGAGGCTTAACCCCTGAGCCATCTCTCCAGCTCCCGAGAACCTATTTTTTCTTAATTACACTTTTTTTTTTTTTTTGCCTAATCACACAAGCTCAATAGGTCCCCCCTCCTCTCCTTCTTCCCTTCCTTCCCCATCATCCCCCATTGCACTCTCCCTTCCTTTCCCCTTCTCCCCTTCTTCCTCTCCCACTTCCTCCTTCCCATCTCCCAGAGCATCCATTTATGTGGGCACCAAGCTGTCTATACTAGTGAGGATTCAGGATTCAGTGGCATAGCCCAGGGCCCCTTCTTGGGCTGCCACTAGCATGGGAACTCTATTTTGAATGTTTAACTCCTTGCCTCTCAGGATCCTACTGCCTGAAACCTCTCCTGTGATCCATGCTAGACTTTGGGGGGTTGATGACATGTCAGCCATTGTGCAGGTCAGGCAGGCCAATCATAGTTACTCTTGACTGCTGCAGCCCTTACTTGTGGAGTATCTTGCATATCATTGGTCCTCCCCATCCTTAGGCTCTTGCAATCTTGCCACCCCCTCTTCAGCAAGGTTCCCCGAGCTTTAGGATGGGGAAAGATTTGGCGAGTCTGGAGACCGTGTCTTAAAAAAAAAAAAAGTGGGGACCAGAAAGAGGGTTTAGTGGGTAACATGCTTGCTGTCTAAGCATGAGGTTTTGAGTTTAGATTCCCAGCACTTATGTAAAAGCCATGTTAGGGCACAGAGAGGTGGAGGCAAGTAGATTCTGCGGGCTTGCTCTCCAGCCAGTCTAGCCCAAACTGGATCCAGATTCAATGAGAGCTCCGGCCTTATCAAGTGAAAAGGAGACACAGCTGGAAAGATGCCTGACACCTGTGATACCATCCATGCATACACACACACTTCTGAAATACGTAAAGACTTTGCTTTGTGTCAGGAGCAGAATGGAAGCTCCAGGATGGCTTAGAATATGTTTTGTTAAATGCTTCCTGGAAGCCTGGAAGCCAGTTACAGACAATAGTTTTACTGTGACAAAAAATATTTTTCCAAAGATTGTGAAGAGCCAAATACTGCATTACTACAGAGAATTTCAAATGTAAACAAGAGCGGACAGAGTCACTCAGTGACCACTTTGCAGATTGATAATTCAATTAATAATCTGTAGCTACTTTCTCTTTTGAGGGTTTTTGTGGAGTACATCTCAGAAATACAATGATTTCAGTAAGTAGGATCAAAAATAAGAGACTCCAGATGTCAACTTCTCTATAAAGTTCTCTACAGAAATCTTGTTGATAAAACAAAGCTGGCCAGGGGGGCTGGAGAGGTGGCTCAGGGGTTAAGCCTCTGCCTTGCAGGCGGAAGGTCCTGAGTTCGGATCCTAGACCCCACAGGATTGTAAGAGCCAAAAGATAGGAAGGACCAACGTTATGCAAGATACTTCACACAAGTTAGGATTGCAGTAGCTATAATTATACTTTGCATGACCTGCACAATGACATGTCAACAACCCCCCCCCCGAAGTCTAGCATGGATCTCAGGCAGTGGGATCATTAGAGGCAAGGGATTAACAGTAATGGTAGTGTTCCCATACTAACAGGGAGCCCAAGAAAGGGCTCCCGGCTATGCCACTGAGTCCTTACACTTCACTAGGGTGGAGGACTCAGAGGGAGGTTTGGCATTCACACAAAAGGATGCAACAGGGGATGGGAGAGGGGAAGAGGGAGGCATTGGGAGAAGGGGAGGGAGGGAGTGAAAGAAAGGGGAAAAGGGGGGGGAGAGCACAAGGGAGGACTGGGGAGAGGAGGAGGGAGGGAAAAAGGAAGGAAGGAAGAGCGAGAGAGAAAAAGAAAGAAAAAAAAAGACAGACGAAGGAAGGAGAGAAAGAAAGAAGAAAGAAAGAAAGAGGAGGAAGGAAGGAAAGAAGGAAGGAAGGAAAAGAAAGGGAAGAAAGGAGAAAGAGGAAGAGAGGGAAGGAGAAAAAGAAATAGAAGCAAACATCCCTAATTTTAATTAATATTAGAAAATGACTTTTTTTAAAAAGTACATAAATCAAGGGCTGGAGAGGTGGCTCAGGGGTTAAGCCTCTGCCTTGCAGGCAGAAGGTCCTGAGTTCAGATCCTAAGACCCCACGTCTATAGACACTGGGCGTAAG
The DNA here is from genome assembly GCA_023101885.1 of Typhlomys cinereus. NCBI lineage: Eukaryota > Metazoa > Chordata > Mammalia > Rodentia > Platacanthomyidae > Typhlomys > Typhlomys cinereus. The sequence goes on along the minus strand of JALPQD010000138.1, from coordinate 2,366,905 downwards.
AAGGGGCGGCCTGCGTTTCTGGTCCTGTGAATCCCGGGGCAGAGTAAACGAGGAGGTGGAGGCGGTCCATGGTGGTTCCCGAATTCGCCCGTGGTTCTACACACACACACACACACACACACACAAAATTGAATAAATAATTTTTAAAAAGTACATAAATCAATTGACTAAAAACAAGTAAAAATAAAGTCCTCAAATTCATTCTGCTTTCTTGTGACATCAAACTAATTTTTATGTATACTGTGCTCACAATAAAGCACAAAGATGCATCATGCTCCTTGCCAAAATATGGCTTCAGAAATATTACGTTCTCTAATTATTTATACTAAATAATATGAGAGCAACGAGCTCTAAAGTCAGAGTTCTTCAACAAGTTGTTTGCGTATTGGAACTCTTGCAACTATGACATAAGATTTCATACTTGTATGAAAAAACAGTTGATTTTCAGAGCAAGAAAGAGATAGTTACATTGAGAGGGTATGATACTTTAAATTTTAACGTTGAGTCCATGCAAACTGAAGAGACTACATTATTCTTTCCTTTACCTATAATACAGAAATTTCTTTGGTTAGTTTCTTTAATTGGCTTTAGTTTTTCTCAATTTAGCTTTCCATATCTCCTATTCTTGATGAGCTCACTAGCTCATCATATACTAATGAATAGGGAGCCTGATTTCTGTTACCTTGGAATTGAGAGGGCTCACATAAAGAGACAAAGAGACTCAGGAAATTTCACTTTTTAAAGAGATACTCAAACACGGGCTACATAATGAGACCATGACTTAAAAATGAGAATATGTGGTCTCACCATTTCTGTTTGAATACACATATGGTCATGACAAAATGTAAATCCCCTATGGAACATTCTGATGTTATTATATTATTGCATGTTTAAGTGGAGAACTTAAAGTCTCTGTCTCCATATATTTCTATGACACAATTTATGGAAGTATCAGGGAAAGTTTCTTTGTTTTACCCCTGAGTCTATTTAGATATTTTGAATGAATGGTGCCAGAGTCAAATACAATGGTAAGAGTCATGTCTAATTTCACTATTTTTTAAAATTTTTTTTTATTTATTCAATTGAGCGTGTGTGTGCGTGTATGTGTGTGTGTGTGTGTACAACCAGGGCGAATTTGGAAACCAGTATGGACCCCCTCCACCTCCTCCTTGTTTACTCTGCCCCAGGATTCACAGGCTCAGCCCTACTAAGACCAGAAACCCCGCTTCTGCCGGGCGTCTATACGTGGAGTCTAGGATTTGAACTCAGGGCCTCTGCAAGGCAGAGGCTTAACCCTTGAGCCACCTCTCCAGCCCCTAATTTCACTAATTTGATGGGTAAAATTTAAGAAAAAGTTATAATTCAATTAAAAATTTAAAAATATAATTAACAGGGCTGGAGAGGTGGTTCAGGGGTTAAGCCTCCGCCTTGCAGGTGGAAGGTCCTGAGTTCGGATCCCAGATCCCACGTATAGACGCCAGGCGGAGGCGGGGCAGCCTGCGTTTCCGGTCCTGGTGGGGTGGAGCCTGTGAATCCCGGGGCAGAAGGAGGTGGAGGTGTCCATGGTGGTTCGCGAATTCGTCCGTGGTTCTACACACACACACACACACACACAGACACACACGCGCGCACACATACACACGCACATGCACAGTTGAATAAATAATAATAAAAAAATTTTTTAAAAATATATAATTAACAGTATATTGTTTAACTGTTAAAGTGATTGTTTTTATAAATTTTTGCTATGGACTGTAGTTTTATGAATAAAATTGTTATTAGCCTAAAAAATGTGAGCCATAATAAAACCCCTAAAGTTGCTTATTTGTAAAGATTTAATGGTTGAGTTAAGCCCCAAGCAAGCCTGCAGGAGATTGTCTAGTTAATGGGCAAGGCCCAGCCCATGGTTGGCAGGACTAGGCCCTGGGCAGGTGAGTGGAAATATAGGGAGCTGGTTGAGAAAGTTGGCATCCTTTGGTATCCTTGGCCAGACGTGCTGGTCTGACAAGTGAGTATTGTTCTCTCTCAGATGTCCTGTGTATGTATGGATATGGCATTACCAGTTCTCTTGGCCCCTGATGTTCATGTGAACTCTCCTGCTGAGCTGGATTAAAAACTATAACCAGACAATCATAAGAGAGAATAAGACCATTTGCTCTCCTGTAAGCCATTTCCTTGTGAATTTGTTGGCAACAATGCAGAGTAACTGGAACACAGGAATTTCATCACAACTGGAAGTTATTTTATGTATCTTGATTCTAAGGATTAATTCCCTAGTGAGATATGTGACTTGCAGATAATTCATCCTATCCTGTGTATTGGCATTTCACTTTTTAAGTCATTTAAATGTCAGCTTGACAATTGAAAGTCAAGTCTTTAGGCACACCTCTGGAAAAGTATTTAGTTGAAGTCAAGCAATTAAGCAAGCCTGTAGAAGATTATCTAATTGATATGGGAAAACCCAGCCCATAGTGAGTGGACCATTCCCTGGGCAGGTAGATAAGAAAGAAATCTGGTTGGAATTTGGCAGACTAGATGATCTTTAAATTGTGAGACTAAGACAGTTTGGTAGCAGAAGAGCAGGGTGTTGCTGTGGAAGTAAGCCTTGCTTTACTTTGGTTTGTATTTAAGATTTATCTATTTTGTATGAGTGTAGACATGTGTGTACCATGGCACATGTATGGAGATCAAAGGTCAACATTTTGTAGGAATGCTGGAGTTACAGAGAAGCGCTTTCCTCGCTCTCTCTCTCTCTCTGTCTCTCTCTGTCTCTCTCTGTCTCTTTCTCTCTCTCTCTCTGTCTCTTTGTCTCTCTCTGTCTCTCTTTCTCCAGGGACCAAATTCAGACCAACAGAGTTGTACAGCAAGTGCTTTTACCTACTGAAGCATCTCGTCTACCCAGTTTGTTTTGTATTTTCAGACAGGGCCTTGCTACATAGCCCAGGCTGGCTTTGAACTCTATGTAACCCAAGTTGGCCTCAGACCCACACCAATCCTCCTGCCCCAGCCTCCCAAGCCCTGAAACTATAGGCATGTGCCACCACATCCAAGTTTAAGTTTTTAATTGTGATGGAGTCCAACTTACCTTTCCTTTGTACCTTCACTATTATATCAGAAATCTACTGCCAAATCCAATGTTGTGAAGCTTTTCTTGTTTTTTTCTAAAAGTGTCATGGCTTTAGCTTTTATAATTGACTCTTTGCTCCTTTTTGTTTTTATTTTGCTCTTTTGAAGTTAACGTGTGTGTGTGTGTGTGTGTGTGTGTGTGTGTGTGTATGTATATATATAGAGAGAGACAGAAAGCAAGAATCCCTTTTTATTATTTGCATGTGGATATCTGGTTTTCCTGGAATCATTTGCTAAAAAGACTTGTTGCAGTCAGCCTGCATGGTTGCTGATAAATGACCATCAAACGGCTTAAGGGAACAGGGGTTTATTCTCTCTTATGATTTCTGGTTACAGTTCTTAGTCCAGCTTAATAGGAGAGCATGCACCAACACCAGGGCCGAGGGAACTGGCCACACCATCACTGCATAATGGCTGAAAGATGGACAATCCTTACTTGCCAGACCAATATGTCTGGCCAAGTATACAGAAGGATGCCAACTTTCTCAACCAACTCTCTGTGATTTATCCAGGGCCTAATCCCACCCACCATGGGCTGGGTCTTCCCCAGCAGCTAGACAATCTCCTTCAGGTTTGCTCTGGGCTTGACTCAACCATCAACTCTCCACAACTGTGCCCAGAGGTCAAACCCTCAAGTCAAGTTGACACCTGTGCTTAACTATGACAAGACTGTTTTCTCCCTTGAGTGATTTTTGGCACTATTGTTGAAAATTGTTTGACCATATATGTTAAAATTTATTACTAGACTCCTTATACAATTCCATGTCTACATACCTGTTTCTACACAAATAGCATACCATTATGATTACTGTAGTTTGCTGATAAGTTTTGAAATTAGAAAGTCTGACTCTTCCAACTTTGTCTCTCAGTTAGGAAATTATTTCATCTCTTCAATGTCCCTTGAGATTCCATGTAAGTTCAGGAATTTTCTATTGCTCCCCAAATATTGGAATTTTGATAGGAATTATGTTGAATCTGGAGGTGACTGTGTGGGGTATCACTGGTGAAAAGAAAGGGACAAGCAGCACTTATGCATGCAGTATCATATGCTGCACAGTCACAATTGGCTGTAAGATTAGAGAAACGTGACTTTTGACTAGATCCCAGTATTTGACATTATTATGGAGTTTCTTTTAGGAAAAAGCACTTTGAACCTATGTAGACTTGGAATATATGTTATCCTAGCACCACTCTCCTGTGTTGTGAAATTTCCTATGGAACATTACAAAAGCATGGTCCTCAACTATATTATTTGTGAAAGTTAATAATTTCACTTAAGATTAATCTTTTCCACAATAGTGAAAAGATGGAATCAGCCAACATGCCCATCAACAGAGGATTGGATAATGAAAATGTGGTTACATATGCATGATAGAACATTATTCAGCCATCAGAAAGGACGAGATTATGGAATTTTCTGGTAAATGGATGGAATTGAAAACTTTAATATTGAGCGAGGTATCTCAGACACAGAAAGTTAAGCATCTCTTATATGCGGATGATTGAACTGATATTCTTGTCAATGTTTTGGTTTAGAATTATTGTAACAGCCAGAAAATTTGAAAAACACCTATGAGTGGGAAGGTAGGTAGGGATGGTTAGGGTGAAACCTTTTAAAGGGGAGATTTAAGGTCCCAGGACAAGGTAGGTAGCTGTTATTTTTTTTTTAATTTTTTTAGTGTGTGTGCGTGCGCGTGTGTCTGTGTGTGTGTATCAGAGGACACTGTATGTCCCTGTGAAGGACCAAGGGTGACTTTGAGAATCATCCTGGATTGCTTCTACCTCCTTCTTGCTTTGCTCTGGGATTTCCCAGATTCTGCCCACGAGAGCTGGAAGTGCAGGCTGCAGCCATTCTTACCTGGAGTTTTCATATGGGATCTGGGTTCCAAACTCAGGACCTTCTGCTTGTGAGACAGAGTCTTAATCCCTGAGCCATTTCTCCAGCCCCCCATTTTTTTTTAATTTTGTGTGTGTGTGTGTGTGTGTGTGTGTGTGTGTGTGTGTGTGTGTATAAGAATGCGCGTGTATAAGAAATGGAAAGAATATGTGTGGAAGACCAAGGGTGACTTCAGGAGTCGTCCTGGATTGCTTATATCTCTTTTTTGCTTTGTTCTGGAATTTCCCAGGCTCTGCCCACCAGGGCAAGAAGTGCAGGCCTCCACCATTTCCTCCTGGTGTTTTTTTATGTGGGACCTGGGATCCAAACTCAAGAGCTTTTGCTTTCGAGGCTGAGGCAGAGTCTAAACCCCTGAGCCATCTCTCCAGCCCGGTAGCTGTTATTATACTCACAGAATGGGTTCTTACAGTGGAAACCTCTGGGTCTAAAGCTGGATGAGTGAAGGAAAATGCACATTATCAATGGGGTGGCCTGAAGAGAGGTAACTTGATATGCCCCCACAGGAGTAGACAAGCAAGAGTGAACCTGAAGTCCATAGAAGCACACAGATGGAAGGATGGGAGGGAGTAGGAAGGAATGAAGGAAAGGGTGGGAATGGGCCGGAGGGGGAAGGGAGGGAAGCTGGAATGAATACTCAATATCCTTGTAAAAGGAGGGGAAAAAAAGATTGGTCCTTTGAAATCAAAAGCCAGTTGATAGTCAGAAGCAAAAAGGTAGTTGTTGCTAAGCACTGATGCAGATAACTGGTATCACGACTGTATTTCTTGAGTCGTAAGTTTGGTGCAGATCCACAAAAGTGAAGTGAAGAATACCAGGGTTTGGTTGGTTTGTTATGAAGGGAGTTGTTCTTTTGGTTTCTGGTGTTTTGTTTTTGCTGCTGTTTCGGTACTAGTCATTTTGGGTAGAAAAACAATGTTTGTCAGTCTTGCCTTAAAATGTGTTTGTTGGATACTTTAAAGTATGCCTAAGAGACTGATTTAGTGGGATTCCCAGCCAAGTCCTAGTTATTATCCTTATCAGTAGGAAAATGTAGTAGGTTACCATGTCTCCTAAGTGATGGACTTAATTTCAGGGATACACGAAGACCTTTCATGTGATATTAACTGAGTTGGGTCAGATTTGTGTTCAGGTTATTGAAATGGAAAGTCAAAATAAAAAAGAGACTATCTTGGGGGCTGGAGAGGTGGCTCAGGAGTTAAGCCTCTGCCTTGCAGGCAGAAGGTCCTGAGTTCAGATCCTAGACCCCACGTGTAGACGCTGGGCGGAAGCAGGGGCGGCCTGCGTTTCTGGTCCTGGTGGGCGGAGCCTGTGAATCCCGTGGCAGAGTAAACAAGGAGGAGGTGGAGGCGTCCATGGTGGTTCGCAGATTCCCGCATGGTTCTACACACACATACATACACACGCGGGCATACAGGCACAATTGAATAAATAATAAAAAAAATTTTTTTAACTAAAAAAAAAAAGAGACTATCTCGTCCCTGACTGGAGGAACTAATATTTCTTGAACTTTGCTGAGGGCTTCACCTGCCTTTCCTTCTTCAAACCCCATCCAAACTTGTACCTCATGTTATAAATGGGAGACCTGAAGACCAAAAAGTTTTTAAAAGTTACCTAACTATCTAACTAGTAAGTTGTGAAACGAGTCATTCTCACCCTAGACTCTACGGAGACTTCCCAATCATTAAGCAATCAGTCAGTGGCTCTGTTTAGAGATGAAAACACCAGACAGTTACTTGATGCTGAATAATATTTTATTAGCTTAATAATTTGGGCCTGCCCTGACATTAATAAGCTTCAGCACTAGTCACAAGATTTTTATTCATCGGAAGAAGAGGGTGGGAGGGGAGCAGAGGAACTTTCTGGTTTTTAAAAAATGCAGTTAGAGGAAGGGCATCTACTTTTTGGTGGCTGAAGTGACTGCAGGTCTCTCTTCTCGGGTGATGGGAATGGTACGCTCAGGGCCTGAGGCCTGCTTTCTTGGTCCATTCACAGTGAGGACCCCATCGGATGACAGGGACGAAGTAATGGTGAGGGGGTCCACGTCAGCTGGGATCCGGTACTTCCTGTGGAACTCCCTGGAGATGAAACCATGTTCATCCTAATACAAATGAATGAAGAAAAAAGCAGAGAAATAAGCACAGGACATACATCACTTGCCCAAAATTCAGACATCCTTAGGTTAAACCAAATGCTCTGACAACACAACGTAGAAACACACTGGGGCTAGGGGATGTAGCTCAGTGATAGAGCACTTGTTAGCCTATATAAGGGCCCGGGTTGATACTCAGCATAGCTAATAAGTAAGTGTTCATTTCAGGCTTAAGACTAGAATAAAGTCGCCCGGGTGGTCACCCCTAACTGAGAAAGTCTGGAACAACTGCATAGTTCATAGATCTTCAAACACTGGGGCACAGTTACCTTTAGGGGTCTCTCCCGAAGGACTGCGCCAGTGTTGGCTGGACCCACAATATTTGCACTCACCTTGGCATTGAGGATCTGAGTCTTGAGGAAATCTATAAACTGTCCTGACTCCTCAGGAATATCTCAGGGTGTTCAAAACAGATAGAACTGCTGCTTTTTAAGTAAAGCGACTTAGTCAGAGGACTGTGGCCTGAATTTAGGTCATATCAGCAAAGCCGGAAGGGAAGGGCTAGTTAGACAGACGTTCTGAGTTGCCACTAATTGTAAAGAAGCAATGTTAACACCGTTTCAGGAAATGCTTAGAAACCATTCCATTTGCCAGAACGTCCCCCAAGGGCTGTTGAGGAAGTGCCGACCCTAATCCTTACACTCGCTGAATCCCAAGCAAAGAAGTTTCAATTAAGTGACTTTCTCATGGCCATAAAGAATTAGGAGGGATTGATGAAAGTTAGTGCGGGTGTGGTGAGGTGGTGGGAGATGCTTTCTTCAATGGTATACCACTGACACATGACGCATGCTTTAGCACATGCTTTCAAAGGCAAACCAAATGAAACCAGTGGACCACACATATGAAAAGACATGAACATAGGGAATCTGTCACGGGAGAAGTGTTGTAATGGAAAGAGGAACTGGGACAGGATGGGACTGCGGATTAAGGTGTGAAAATATCATAAGTTCACTACATTCATGTATGAAACACCAAAAGAATAAAATAAATGAATTAGGAGTTGAGTACAGCTTTGAAATGTAGGCAAAACAAATTACTCAGTTGTAAGATGAGCTAAGAGAAGTATACTACTAAAAATCTAAATAAATCTAAAAATCTAAAATAAAAATCACAAACTTAAAATTTCCCAGGGTATACATAATATCAATATGTAAGTCAACCAGGTATTTGACAACACTATGCCCAAATTAGTGGTTCCCAGTCTAGATAATAGATTAAAACCTACGGAGCTTTTAAAACTGTTGATAACCTGGGTTTTATCTCAAAAAAAATATGTGGTGTAATTAGTCTGGGAGTATACCTGACCACTGGACATTTTGAAAATTCCCTTGATATACTTATTTGGGTGAAAGCACAGTTCATTGACTTAAATGGACGATGAACATCCCATCCATCTCCTCTAAAGGAAATCAAAACAAACTGCCAAGTCCATTTCTCTGGGCAAAAAGACAATAATAACAACAGGTCTGTCCTTTAGCTTTCTAGCCATTGATTTGTAACTCGTGGTCCAATCGATGCCTTCCTTATATTTGGGGACTGGAGTTCTGCCAGCCCCTGAGGTTGACGGCAGTACCTGGCATAGAACGTGCACCAAAGGAATGAGTGCAAGAAAACAAGTGGCATACCTGGCGCTCTTCATGCTTGCCGTGCACCTCGATCACATCGCCCAGAACCTTGACCTTGAGCTCTTCTGGGGAGAAATGCTTCACATCCAGGTTGACAGAGAACCTGTCCTTCTCCATACGCATCTAGAAACCAAGGGAAGAAGGGAGGGAAAAGATGGTAGGGGTGTTGGTTAGACTGAGGTAGTTTCATCATTCTGCAGACCTTCTTCTTTGTAAGTAACACACTTTTCTCTTGTCTACTAAAGCATCTGAATAAATGTCCTTAGTTCATTTGAGCCAACAGTGGTACTCAAGGAATACCTTTTGGTCATCTATCCCAAACTTTGCTTAGAGGCTCAGGAAGAAGACAGATGACCCAGGGACCAGACACAGAGATGGGTCTGCTCATGACTTCTGGTGCCTCTCTGACCCAATGCCTGGCTTTGTCATTTGTCTGTGGGACAAAGGCCCTTGTTTCTTACTCAGATCTCTGCCAAGTTTCCTACCCACTCAATCTGGAATGTTCTTCTGGTCCTGCTTGTCCTTCCAAAGCCCTTGCCCACTGAGCTCCTATTTACTTACACCTGAATATTTTTAAACCACAGTGTTATCTGTAGAAGCTTCTGTCAATCTTATCCCAAAAGTCGACCTGTAGATTGAGGCCAGTGCCCTGTCACAGCAGGAATCCAGAAAATCTTACAAACGGGAGCAGCAAGGAAGGGGGGAAAAATAACTGGTGTTTCCAGCTCCATCCAGGGGAGATTTAAAAGCTCAGAGCAAGGCAGGTCTCTCTCTGGACTTGAAGTGATAAAAAATCTGCTTGGAGCTTGAGGTGTTAGAGAGGTGAGCAAAATGAGTAAAGTCAGTTCTGTCCCTACAGATCATCATGAACCGAAACTAGAAAGAAGTGTCCTAGGCGATAGTTAAGAGGACAGAAGGTGTTCATGCACGGAAGAATGTAATGAATAGGAAACAGGAGGAGCATGGAAGAGACACAGGTGCCCCAGGAAAAGACGAACTGCTGATCTCATTTCTGCACCTCTGCACACATGTGCTCCAAATGCCTGGGGCAGGGGAGAAAAGGAAAACTATGGCAGAAATGACCAGGAATGACCGTCCTGTCCTGGCAGAGGGGAGGGAAACTCACCTCTGAGAGTCCAGTGTCGATCCAGCTGGGTGCACGCAGGAAGGAGGGCAGCCGAAGGTAGAAGGGGCTCAGAGAGGTTGAGAAAAGGTCAGACTCCAGCAGGTGCTCTCCGAAAAACTGGTCAAAGAGGCGGCTGGGGGAGTGGAAAGGGAAGAAGGGGCGTCGGATCCAGGGGTGATGGATGGCGATGTCCATGGTGGCTAGCTGAGTGCAGAGGGTTAGCTGGCTGGTCAGCTCCTTCAGCCGCTGCCGCGGTCGGCCCCTTATATATGCCGCCTTGTGAAGCTTCTGGAATGGTGATGTCAGGGGTTTTATTATCCCAGCTCACCGCCAGTTCATAGAGACTTGTGATCGCAGATTTGGCAGGGTGACACATACCCAGTGCTCACTGAGCTAAGAAAAGAGAAACACAAGCGGCCCGAGCGGGCCAGTGACTTGTCATGGTCCTGTTTCAGTAGCTCTCTGTCCACACCCAGCGGCCCCGCCCCCACCTCTGTTCTCTGTAGCTGGGACAGAGTCAGGAATCCCAAGCAGCTGGTGGTGTGCCCCTCCTCCTCTCCCATCTTGCATGCCAGGAGAACTGAGCCAGCGACTATCTTGGGCCTGGGCAGGGACTGGAATCTTCCTAGGCTAGGCCCCAGGGACATTAACTCTTTGTGGATCCCGGAGGAGATCATCGACCATAGACAGTGCTGGACATGTGCACGGTGCCCTGGGCTGACCTGGGTTCGGGAGACCCTGACATTAAAGGCAGAAAGTGTTTCGTGCATCATTCAGGCTATGCACTCACGGAACAGTAAACCCTGAGGTCTCTTATCAAATAGGGTGCATGGCGCTGCGACCGAGGAGATGTGAAACTGCACAAAGTGTTTCTCAGAGTCCCAGCTAATCTCTTGACTTCAGGGCACACAATATCCTCTTCCCAACTCCAGGACAAGGACCCCCCAGCTGCCCTCCAGCCGCCCCCCTCGCTCCCCCGGCAACAGCTGAAGGATGTGCGGTGGGGGGAGGAACTGGGGGGTCCAGGCAGTGCAAGTCACATTCTCATCTCCGCGCTTTGGGCCCAGGCTCTCCGCCCTTCCCCCCCAGAGGCCCTGGACTATTTTGGGTGGTGTAGACCCCGCCCCCACTCCGACTGAGGCCTGGCTTTCTGGGCAGCTGGAGGGGTCCTGCTGTGCCTTGTTGGGGCTGCACCCACACCGGACCGTGGCCACCAGCCTCGACTTCGGCCATGTCGGACCGCTCGGTGCCACATGCCCACCCGGCCACCGCCGAGTACGAATTTGCCAACCCCAGCCGCCTGGGTGAGCAGCGCTTCGGAGAAGGTATGGCCCAGATGCCGCCCACCCCCACCTCCAGTAATTCTGGGCTCACCGCCCAACTGGCCACCACCCCACTTGGGGCTTAAGTGAACTCCTGGGGCGAGTCATTTCCCACCCCAGAAGCCCCGCTGAAGCAGGACTTTGTTCTTTCCCCACCACTGACCCCAGGACAGACCTCGGGCCCGCGGGGCCTCGATGCCTGCGCTTTGCGCGCCGGGGAAGCGCCTTCTGCACGCACCCGGTCCTCGCATTCAGGGTTTGCCTCTTTCCATCTCGTCCCGTCCCCTAGCTGCCCCCCTTTTCTTGTCCTTCCCAGCCCTGCAGTCTCCTGATGCTTCGCCGTGGGGGCGCCCCGCATCGTCCCTCATCCTGCCTCTTGCCCTCTTCTCTCTCTGCCTCCCAGGCCTCCTGCCCGAAGAGATTTTGACCCCGACTCTCTACCACGGCTACTATGTGCGGCCTCGGGCCACCCGAGCTGGGGAGGGCGGCAGGGCAGGGGCCTCGGAGCTCCGGCTCAGTGAGGGCAAGTTCCAGGCATTTCTGGATGTGAGTCACTTTACCCCAGATGAGGTGACGGTGAGGACTGTGGACAACCTGCTGGAGGTGTCGGCTCGGCACCCCCAGCGCCTGGACCGCCACGGCTTCGTGTCCCGAGAGTTCTGTCGCACCTACGTGCTGCCTGCAGATGTGGATCCCTGGCGGGTCCGCGCCGCCCTCTCCCACGACGGCATCCTTAACCTGGAGGCGCCTCGGGGCGGCCGACATTTGGACACAGAGGTCAACGAGGTCTACATCTCCCTGCTCCCTGCACCTCCTGATCGAGAAGAGGAGGAGGAGGAGGTAGCCAGAGTTGAACCCTGACGGCCACCCAGCGAATCCCTTTCTAACCTCCCGACGGTGACTCCAGCAGCTGCTGCCCAGCACCCCAGAGGTAGCAGCCGTCCTTGGGGGACAGGGAAAGGCGCATGATCCACAGTGTATGGTTTGGTCCCCTGGGAAGTGGGTTTAGTTCTGGGAGGAGCTGAATAAACCCGAATCTCAGGGTCTTGTTTGTGCTACTACTGCCTGTTGTGGGGCCTCGAAGAAGCAGTTGGTGGGGAGGAAGAGACTAGAGTCAGTTAGACAAAAGAAACATCCAAGTCCCCCCAATTCCCATTTGGATGCTCAGATCACCGCCCGGACACTAACACTGGCTCCAGATCAAATTCCTGACCATAACTTTCTCACCATGCAACAAAGAGAGGGTGATCCTGGGAGGGAAAGGGATGTGCCATGCAAACAGTCCCGAGGGCATTGTCTGAGCTGGTGATTAGAGACACAAAAACAGGGGTCTCCAGGCTGTCTGGCCTTTTTGGGATGTGGGCTGGGAAAGTGGTTTGTTTTGTTTTGTGTGTATGTGACCTAAAGCCGGGGAAGTGAATACTTTGCTTTCCCAAAGGGCTTGTCCAGCTAAATGGCCTCTGGTTCTGAGGAACTGAGCATGCATATACTGGGGTACACAAAATGAAGGCTTCCAGTCTGTCACTGAAGCCCACAACATTCCCATCCAAATACAGAGAAGGCCCACGTGAGAAAGCACCTGTCTCTGATTTTGTGTCGACCTGAAGAAAGGAATCACAGTACACTCCATCTGATCCAACTCAGTGCAGGGTCCTATCCTAGTGGTGGGGGTCGAGGAAGATTCTCCTTACATAAGGGGCTTGGTATGTTCAGGAAAATCTTAGGGGGTAGTGCTGTTCCCAACTTACTCTTTATAACACAGATATGTGTGATGTGAAGAGTGGCCAGAGAACATTCTTGCCCCTAAATGTATTTTTTTCTAGCCCATAGTATACACCTGAAATGCTTTCATTACTGTGATTGGCACTTAACTTTTGGGGGTTACAGGCCCACTTGAAACTTAAAAAACCTGTCAGTCTTGTTGTCAAAAGTGTACTTGTGCTCCCAAATTTATCATTACAATCTGAGTAGTTTTGAGATCTATTCACGTGGACCCTTATTTAAAGAATTCAATTATTGGTCAGAGGATTACCTTCTATTAAGTTTTTTTTTTAAATACTTTATTAATGTGTGTATGTGTGTGTGTGTGTGTGTGTGTGTGTGTGTGTGTGTATCAGAGGACACTGTGTGTCCCTGTGGAGGACCAAGGGTGACTTCAGGAATCATCCTGGATTGCTTCTACCTCCTTGCTTCACTCTGTGATTTCCCAGACTCCGCCCACCAAGGCCAGAAGTGCAGGCTGCCAGTTTCCACCTGGTGTTTTTACATGGGACCTGGGATTCAAACTTAGGACCTTCTGCTTGTGAGGCAAAGTCTTAACCCCTGAGCCATTTCTCCAGACCTATTACCTTCTTTTAAAAAACAAAAGAAGTTGGTGAAGTTGTAATTCTGAGGTAGAATACTTTGCTTAACAGGCCCAAGAACCTGGGTTTGGTCCCTAGCGCTGACTAATGAACAAATCAATAAATAAAGTAAAAGAACACTTCAAAGAAGGAACATTGATTATATTCAGCTCTTTACCTATTCATTCAACAAACATTTACAAAATAACAAATCAAGTAATATACTATGAGAGATATAATCATAAATATAGATTACAAGAAATAATATTCTTGTAATTATTCTCAACAATTTCTTGTTAATTCTTGTTAATTCTTCTCAGCAATTTCAGCATCTGATTGAGAAGAAAGTTTGTTTTTGCCTTAAGAGAACATTTCTCTAATAAGAAAAAGTGGATATTTCATACCAAGAGTCAGAAAACTGCTATTCACAGGCTATATTTAGCAAAATCTTTATTATATGGTACATACTTAATAATGGTTTTTATATTTTTTAAAAAATTATAACTTGTTTTCCTTAAACTTTATCTATTTTGCACATGCGTGTGTGCATGTGTGTTTGTGTGTGTGGGGTGTGTGTATCAGAGGGCACTGTGTCACCAAGGGTGACTTCAGGAATCATCCTATATTACTTCTACCTCCTTCTTTGCTCTGTCATTTCCCAGGTTCCGCCCACCAGGGGCGGAAGTGCAGGCCAATGCTGTTTCTGCCTGGTGAACTCACTGCCAACTTGTTTTTTTGTTTTTTTTTTTAACTTAATATATTATGAACGTTCATGTTACTCTATTTTGTGGTATTATAGAACATCGAAATTATAAAAAGAAATATTATAAAAGAAAGTACATGAAAAGCAATTCTCTGTGACCTGAAAAAACTAAGATATTTTCTATCTACCCTTTGGAAAAAGTTTGCACATTTATTTTTATATCATTAGCTATGAGATAATCAGAAACTTTTACCTTTGTGCAAAAGGCTTTAAAAAAGTACGATTAGGGAAAAGAAGTGTTGCCTCTTCATATGGTCCTATAACTATGGCATTGAAAAAAAATCATCTTAAAAAACTTTAAATCAAATATGAGTAAGTACATGAAATAAATTGCTCATCAGGGTGGTACATACTTACAGTCTCAGGACTTGAGAGGTGGAGGCAGGAGAATGGGGAGTTCAAAGTTATCTTTAGTTTCATCAGAAGTTTGGGGCCATCTGGTTTGTTTAAGACCCTCTCTCAGAAAAATTAAACTAAAATAAAATAAATATAAAACTTATTCAGATTTTAAACTGAACAGATTCATATTTGTTTTATAATTGAGCTTTCTTTATAATTGAGTGGCTCGGTGGGAAGGCCTCACTCTACCATTAAGCTACATCCCCAGACCCTGTATTTTGTCTAAATCAAAGAAAGGAATCCTTTGAAATAAACACTTAAAATCCTCTGATTTAATCCAAATCTCCATCCCATCACAATTCTTTTAAAATTTCTAATCGACTTCTTCTGGGATATTTTGAGTGACAGAAAATTTAGAACTTCATAAACTAGTCACATCATTTTTAAAAATATAATATTCTTTCTTTTTTCTTTCTTTTTCTCTTTCTCTTTCTTTTCTTACCTTTTCTTTTTTTTCTTTCAATACCAGAATTTAATCCTAGGGCCCTGAATATAGTGTTTTCACTTTTTTATTTTAAGACAGGGTCCGACCAAGCTGCTTAGACTAGTTTTGAACTCACTCTCACCCAGGCTGGCCTTGCATTTGCTACCCTCTTGCCTCAGCTTCCTGAATAGCTAGTATTATGGACCAGTACAGCCGGACCTGGCTAAATACTTCTATTGAATCAAAACATGCATTTCAGTAACTTGCACCTACTGTTTTTACTTAAATCCTGAAAGCAAATGCAATCCATCTTTCATCTGGAATCCCTCAGATGTTTAAAGATAGTTACCATGGGCTTTTAGAGGTTCCCTTTGAGGTGAAATTGTGCCTAGATCATTCAGCAATGTCTTCCATCACTTCCTGTACCATCTATTACTTTCCTCTCAGCACACCACTCTTTGACAATAGCACTTGAAATTCAACATACAGACCTGAAATTATTATTCCAGGCATAGACTTCATTATTATTCAAAATCATTATTCCAGATTTAGACTTAAGTGGATTAATCGGTACCCTTCTTTTCACTCTAAATTTCTAGTAATTCTGCTTCAGGCATATCCAATTTTCTAGCACATCTTTTTTTTTTTTTCTTTTTTAGGGAGTTTATGGCCATCTTAAAGGAAAATCTCTTGTAGATAGAACAATCCAGGATGATTACCAATGTCACTCTTGGGCCTACACATACACATTCAGTGCCCCCCCCACACGCATCTCTTGTATGAGTTCTTGTAAATTATAGAAGAGATGGGTGGAAAGGGACCAGATTATGAAAGGTTTTGAGTGACAAGCTAAGAAGTTTGAACTCTATTCTGAAGGTTATGGGAAACTACTATGTACTTTTGAGTTACGGAGGAGGGAAGCAGATAAAAAGATGAAAAATGTACAGTTAATAATAGAGGACAGAATGGTCTTCAGGGGGCGAAGCATGTGGAATGATTGGGGCGCAAGGTAATAAGATGCTTTACCATCTGACCATTAGCTGAGAACAAGAAGTGATAATAATGGGAACTAGCTCAGACTTGCTGAGAGCACCCACGTACCAGGCCCTGGACCAGAGCTTTATGTACGTGAATCTCACTTCATCAACTGTTACGCAAGATAGCTACGCATGCTTGCTTTTCCTAAGATGGGGAAGAGTTCAGAGTCCAGAGACTTTGGAGTGTAGGGCTGATTACTAGCATCCCAGGAAGATGCTAAAGAAGTCACTGGAGACCACCGAGGTTGGGGGTGCCCTTCTTTCCTAAAGCTGCTGGCCAGTGGAATGTGTCCAACTCTGGGCATTCTGAAAAGGAAACTGGGAAGATGGGTAAGTAGTGATTGTGTAATTCTGAACTGGGGAGGAGACAGCAAGTGGTCAAGTACTGCGGAAAGCCATTCTACTCAGAATCATCTGATTCATTCCAGAGAGAGGATTGGGTAATAAGTCTGGTTCTCTGTTTACCGTCTTAGAGAGACCCAGATCTGAAGAGGTTCGCCCACATTAATTCCAACGGCAAGAAAGAATGAAATGGAATGCATTTCCCCAGATTTCGGGTTCCCAGGGCCTCTAGTACTCAAACCTGAATTTTGGCCAGCTCTCTCAAGAGAGTAATGCAATTATCTTGATCATCAACCTCAAACCTGAGTCCTGTCCAAACACAAGGGAGGGTTCTTTACTTCGCGTTGGAGGATACATTTCAAAGACAAGTGTGAGGTAGCGGAGAAATATTTCCTAAGGAGCCCCACCCAGATCCCCTTTCCATCTCCGGTTTCTTTCTTTCATGGAAGCTCCAAGTTGAATGAATGGCTTCATCAAAAGACGTTTCAAATCCCAAAGGTGAGGTAGCTCACAGCGGGAGCCCCTTGTCTGTGGTTCTACTCTCTGGCTGGGAGCAGTCACCTGGGAATTGTTCCACCAGGTGGCTTCCAAAGCAACCTTCTGGGTTGAAATCTGACACTGACAGAGACTCCCCAAGAGCGGCTGGAGCTGCGGCTGCAAGCTAAGCCGGGAACCAGGAAATGCGCAAGCTTCTTATGTCGACAACAGCTGGGCACCCTGGGAGACAGCGCGCCATGGGAAACCGGCTCTGCTGCGGGGGAAACGGGTAAGCGGGGTGCACGGGTTGAGGGCGATCGTCTCTGTGGGTGGATGTGGGGCTCGGAGAATCAGAGAGAGAGAGAGAGAGAGAGAGAGAGAGAGAGAGAGAGAGAGAGAGAGAGAGAGAGAGGGAGAGAGGGAGAGGGAGAGAGGAACCCAGGGCTGCCACCTTCTTCTGGTCAGCTCTTGGCTGCAGCACCTCCTTCAGGGCTGACTCCGTTCGGGACATGTTAGAAAACCCAGCCAAGCAGCATGGCCACAACAGGGTTGGAACAGCCATCTGACATTTTGCTTGTCTTCCTTCTTTTTTCCCCCCGGCAATCTCTCCCATTGTTCCCAGATAATAATTGCTGCATGTGAGCGCTTTTGACCCGCCACTCTGCAATTTCGTCCCCCCCCCCCGTACTTCTTACCCCTCCTCCCGTCAAAAGGCTCAGTGACATCAGGCTCAGAGACATTAAACTAATTTGCCTTGCGTCACATGACAACTAACTGAGCAGGTAAACCAAGATTTCGAGCCAGGCCGTCTGATTTCTGAGTCCATATTTTCCTCACTAGATCACACATGTGGTTGAGGGCAGAGCAAGCCAAGTTTGGCAAATGTTTGTTCCAAAGGGCAGAAATGGGAAACAGAATGTCCGTGGGAATATGGTAATACAACTTTCACACGTGCCATGTGCTGGCAACAAGCCCTGTAATTTCTGTCTCCTCTCGTGTAGAATATAGATTAATATAACCCTTACTGTTTACCTCATGGGTTTGTTTTAAAAAGCAGAGTTATAGCACACACCTCATAAATAGATTATCTGTGGAATTGTGTCCATCACTATCATAAACTGCCAAATCCGGTTTTGTCCCATCCACTATCTCTAGCTGGGACAGATCATTTTATAGTCGACTCTATAGTTGGTATTACCAACTAACACATAAGCATTTTATTTAGACAAGTGAGTTATGCTGGAAAGTACCTAAGATTTGGAGTCAATACACTTGATTGAAGCCCCAGTCTACTAATTAATTCATCTATTCATTTACTAAGCAAATATCTATTGGAAATGTATTTGATGCCAGGCACAGTGATAGACAGAGAAGACAGTAATAAAAGGAAATATGGTCCCTGCCTTATTTATTTGAGATGGGGAGGGGGGGATCTTCCTATGTTAGCTCTGGCTGGCCTGCATTTCACTTGTAGATCAGGCTGGCCTTGAACTTGCGGCTGTGCTTCTTGAGTGCTGGGATTACAGGCGAGTCTTTTGCTGATGCTCATTTTATGTCCGGAGTCACACTTCATATCCTACACTATTTTATTTAATTCTTACAGTAATCCCATGCTCATTCTCATTAAGAACATAGAGGTTAACCCACTGAGGTTAGAAATCTGAAAATTTCGTGATTAGTCTGACATAATCTGATTCTAGAGCACATTCTAGAGCCACTTTGCCAGACATCCTAGCAAGTATCTATTTTTGCCTCTTAAACTATTAGTAGGATTGGATAAAAATGTTCTGTGCCTTGTTCTCTCAGCAAAGCCCTGACTTAACAATACCATGATAATTGAATTTTTTCTCGTAGAACATTCGCCATAGAAAATTTGGAAAAAAAATTAAAAACAATTGAAATTTTAAGTGCCTAGAGATGGCAGGAACAGTGCAGTGTTTCTGTATTATTTAATATTATTAAACTTTATTTTGCATGTGTGTGTGTGTGTGTGTGTGTGTGTGTGTGTGTGTGTGAATCAGAGGGCACTGTGTATCCCTGTGGAGGCCCAAGGTAACTTTGGGAATGGTCCTGCATTGCCTCTACCTCCTTTTTGCTTCGCTCTGGAGTTTCCCAGGCTCTGCCTACCAGGGCCAAAATGTTCAGGCTGTCTCTGTTTCTGCCTGACATTTTTAATGTGGGACCTGGGATCTGACCTCAGGACCTTCTGCTTGCAAAACAAACCATCTCTTCAGCCCTATTTTATTATTTATTTTCTTATCTAGTGTGTATGTGTGTGTATCAGAAGGCACTGTATGTCCTTATGGAGGACTAAGGGTGACTTTAAGAATCATCTTGGGTTGGTTGTACCGCCTTTTTACATCACTCTGGAATTTCCCAGGCTCCGCCCACTAGGTCCAGAAGTGCAGGCCAAAACCTTTTCTGCCTGGCATTTTTTTACATAGGACCTGGGATCTGAACTCAAGACTTTTTGCTTGGGAGGCAGACTCTTAACCCCTGAGTCATTTGTCCAGTCTGTCCCCTCTCCCCTGGTATTATTTTTAAGTATGCACAGTTATCGAGGTATAGTTTTTATTCTGAAATGTATCTTTTTATAAGCTTAATAAATAGTAAAATTTCACATGCTATTCAATGTTCTTCCTGTGGCTAAATAGTTTTCCATTAATTATATATGGACTTTATTTAGTTGCTTACCAATATTGGACATTTTAGCTATTTCCTATTTTTGAAATTATAAACTCACAATGATTAAATGATTATCCCATTTATATGTATATATATGTGGCTGTTTGTTAGAATATACGATTTCACATACTTAAGACTTTTATACTTATTCCCCGTTGTCTTCAAAAGAACTACACTAAGTTTTCTTCCTATCAGTACTGTAAGAGATGGACATTCAGTTTCTGAGCATTTACCTACAGTACCTTCTGTCACTTCTGAATATGCTGTGTTGTGTCCATGCCTTGTGCAATATCTAACTTGGGAATGGCTCCGATTGCTAAAATAGTCATGTGTCTTAGCATTAATACTTTCCCTATCCACTCAACTAGAAACAAGTGAGAGGGGCAAGTCACTGGAAGATTCTCTAGTTCCTGTAAGTCTCTGACGAGGCTATCATAACACAAGGCAAAAGGTGAAGCAGCAGAGGAGAAATCCAAGGAAGGATCTGGTTTTGCTGCTGAGCTGCCTGTAGCATTTGGACGAAGACTCACTCCTTGGCTCTCAACAAGCTACCTCAAGATTAAATATCACTCCAAAACACAGCTCTCTATCAAGTGTGTGTGGGAAAAAAAACTGATTTACTGATCTTCATTAGTAGAAGTCTGCTTGGGTCTCTCTTTAATTACCAAGAGAGAAGGTACTTCCGGGGGAAAGGCCAAACCAGATAGACAGACAGGGTTAGCGCTGGTAAGATTTGGAAACATACTAGCAGGAAAAGGCATCTTGAGTAAGCTGCAAACTATTCAGCCTATTTCCTCAGACAAGTGTTTCTCTGGACAGCAACCCATGGACAATGGCTGAGAGACACACAGGCTCTGCCTGGCCTCCATGAGCCCGCTAGCTGAGTCACTCACCAAATTGAGTGCTCTCTGCTCTGTACACAGAATACTCCAAAGGACATTAAAGGTCAAATCTCTCTCAGCTTTTCTTGTAATTAAAATAGGGATGGGGAAGAAGGGAGAGGGACCACTTGCTGGACTAGAGCTTTAAGCAACCCTGACTAGTTGTGGTAGCTTCCGGGACCCCCAGAATGAAAGTTCCAGATTGACAAAGATCCTCTTCAAAACACCACTGAAAAAGCACAAGTCTCTGGAGCCAGGAATATCTCCCATAATCTGGCAGGTTTCTCTTACCTTCTACTGCAATTAACTTGCTAGGTCATCCCAGAATAACCCTCAAGCCATCCTGGCATGCAGTGCCTGATTGTTTAAAGCTATATTTTGGGTTTCATTATGTCAGTGTTACCACTCCACTTTCCAGAACCATCTATTTGAGAGAGGCGTGGTACCCCTGACAAGTATTTCCAGAGTGAACCTGGGACAGAAGGTCATTAGGGACTTGGGGGGAGGGTCGTCCTGGAATGTGAAGCAGACCACAGAGTAGATGATGGACAGAAGATACTGGCCGGGACGCCTGCATCTGAGTGATCTGTTTCTCTACCACAGGAGCTGCCCATCAACTTTTCAGAAGAAAAACAAAACAGGTAACGGGATGGGGGACAGTATTGAAGGGGAGGGAAATCAGAGAACACACTAGAACTGGTATCCCTGGAAAGGGCAGAAGATAGAGTACAAGGCAGAAGGTAGAGCAAAGGAGTGACCTCAGACAAGACCCAAGAAGACTCTTTAGTTTAACAAGTTCAAGGCCAGCCTTGAACCTGTGGATCTTACCTGTCTTCTCACTTCAGACAAGTGGCTGTCATTCATTCACCCAGCAAGTACTGCCCAGCATTTATAATGGAGCTGAGCAGCTCAGTGGGGTTCCCAGGATGAAGACAGGCGCCAGGGGAGGGATACAAGATTTCAGCTCCTGAACAGCCAAAAATGGTTTAAGAGGCAGACTCAATACAAATAATCGTAATATTATATGCTGGTGTTATAAAGGATGTACACTTGTGCTGTGCAAAAAGAAGAGAAAGACATGCTAAAGGGATAGTGCCACGTTGAGGAGTCAGTAGAGGAGGGTGGAGCACGGGTGGAAGGTCAGCTCATGCAGAGACATGGGGGAGACATGGCTTGATTGAAGGTGCCCCATTGGCAGCAATGAGCATTTCCCACTGCCCTGAGATTATAGCCCATGTTGTCTCCCTAGTAAACCACAAACTCCCCAAGGCAGAGAAATAGCTGATCCGTTTTCTAATCCTCACAACATATCTCAGAACCTGGCGTAGTAAGCCTCTTCACATATTTACACTTAGGGACTGATGAGCAATGAGAAAGGATGCCAGATTGTGAATGGGCCGCATGGTATCGCCTGGGAAGGAGTTCAGATGTAGGGATTAGTAGGAGTGGGGTTGGAGGCAGGGAGATTGGTTAGAAGCCCACCAAAATCGCTGCAGAGATAGGGAAGAGAGAATGGATTTAAGTTGGATTTCTTTCTCACAGGGAGCAAGGCAAATCACACATTGAGTGTATGGAAGCGACAGAATGGCACAAAGGTAGGTACTGGTGGGTCTCTGTCCCCTCTTAGGGCTGCTGAGATGTGAGGATCCCTGTATTAATCTTTCTGACCCTGGAACAGACACATCTCAGCCATCTATAGAAATGCTACGGGGCAGCAAAGCACTAGGACATCAGTGTACCTGTGTGTAATGGGGGTAGGGGGCAAAAGATCAAGCCCACTATCTCCCTTAATCTGCCGATTCTTCCCAGGGACATGAAATAACAGGACCAATGTATGAGCGAGTGTTACAGCCTGTTTCTCAAAAGAGGAGTCCAGATCTCACGTCGGAGGAGAGCAACTTACACTACGCAGACATTCAAGTGTACAGCCGCAGGCAGCCGGGATCTGCGGAGGAGGCGAAGCACGCCCACTCAGAAGCAGCCACCGAGTATGCCACCCTTCACTTCCCCCAGGCCAGGCCGCGCTGTGACAGCAAGCTTGGGACCCTGGTGTGAGCCTTGGGAGGAAGACTCCTTTTTTTTTTTTTTAAATCCTTTTACCACGACTCCTGTGGTCACTCTTTTGGGGAACTGGGTGGAAGCCCAGTGTTGTCGGTCACATTTTTAAGCTTAAAGCACAACAGAGCCCTTGGAATTGTGGGTGCTCCTACTGGCTTCCCTTAGTTTCTTTTATTTGCTGTTGTTAACCTGGAATTGTAGCTAACTATGGGCGGATGGGATTCCACAAAAGGAGAGAAGAGGGCAAAATGCTGATCTTAGACCTGTAATATTATTGGCAGCAAAACCTCTCTAACACGCTTTGATTGCCTCTGCTAGGTCTCATGGTATCTTTTAGGTTTTTTTTGAGACAAGATCTCAGATAGCCCAAGTTGGCCGGGTTCCCACAAGTAGCTGAGGTTGACCTTAAAATTCTGATCCTGTTGGCTCAATCTCTCGGTGATGGGCTTACAGGCAGTAGCTACATGCCCAGCTAATGGCATCCCTTTTAACACACCTCTACTCTCAAAGCCAAAGAGGACATGCTCTGGAAAGGCTTTCTGAATCTTTGCACACAGCTGCGGGGCTGGCTTGGGCAACTAATTCCCTTAATAGCTGGGTCAAGGGTTCCAGACTTGACCGGAAAGATGAGGTCAGAGACCCTCCTGCCACCGGCTACTACAAAGGACTTCAAGTCGTTCATATCGCCTAGAGGGGCCTGGAAACTCCCCTGGCTGGACAGTTAGCTGTAGCCTGCAAGGAACCGTTACAATAAACGGCTCGAACAGCCCCGGAGCAGTGCGTTTCCTAGGGCTGGGTTTTGAAGTGTGCCCTATCTATGCGCAGTTCCAAGGTCCAGCCAATAGAGGTGCCTGCACGACCCATTCTGGAGGCCCAGACTGATATGCAACGGGGGCGTGGCTCGGCGAACAGAGGGCGAGCTCCGATTGGTTGACCGTCACTCGGACAAGCAGGGGAATGTCCAGCCGCAGGAGCGGAACAGGCGGGGCAGGACTGGCGGGGGTGGCAGTGTGGGTGTTAGAAGGAGGGTCCAGGCAGCAGAAGTGGGGTCCTGGCCTACCGGAGGCGGGGTCAAGGCTGGCACTGGCTGGCTCTGGTCCTTGAAAGGCCCGGCGGGGTCGATGTAAGTCTCCGAGTCACCATGGCAACAGGAACGCGCTGGGGAAGCCAGAGCAAGTGCAGGCGGAACCCAGGAGGACTCAGGACAGAGATGCTGAACTAGATGGGCCAATAATTTGATAAGAGGTAGGTGCTGAACGGTGGCGAGTAACTGAGAAATACTGTTACCAATGATGAAGCTTCCAGATAGCAACTGGGATCAGGCCGAGGGGATGAGGGTGGGAGAAAAAGAGACGCAAGTTGCAGAGTGAATCTTCTTTACGCCCTGTAGAAGGCTTGGCGTGCAGCTTCTGCGTTAGACTCTTGAGTTAGGAGATGCATGGCAACGCGCTTCCCTTTCCAGACCGTAAACAATCTTCCCCAAATACCTCTGTTTACTCCTTAAGATGATTCTTAAGGGTGATTCTCTGTAGACAGAATTTTGAAATTAGAACTGCAACCAAAAAGTTGGTGATAATAGTATATCAACCTTAGAGTGCCTGCGAAATTACAACCGCTACAGCACTGTGCTAAATGAAGCTGAAGGTCGCCTGCTCCCATCATCATTACCACCACGGTTGTCTGGGCTTGTTCTCTAGCACAGATCTACTTAATGTGAATGGGTTCAGAAGACAAGGGCTAGAAGACTTCATCCACCGCTAATCAGTGAAGCAACTGACTCTAGCTTATTTTTTACATGTTAACTCTGGGCTAAAAAAACCCAAAAAACAAAAACCTCTTTCTGAGCATTATTAACTATGAGGGTTAAATAAAATACTATAGATAACTCTTCATAAACTGAAAGTTTCATATAGAAATCCTATGTTGGAGTTATAACTGCAAAGCTGGTGGCTTGTGCTTTAAATCCCAGCTCTTTGGAGGGAAGAAGAGGAAGAATCGCTCAAGGTCATCCTTGGTTAAAATAAAGAGAGATCCAGACCAGTCTGAGCTACAGAAGACCCTGTCTCACTCCTTCCCCGACCACCACCAATATACTGTCTGTTTGAACTAAAACTGAAACCCTGAGAATGAAGGTATCAGGGCAGAGTTCCTAATATTTCTTCTGGTCGCCTTCAGAATACATCCTGTGGTCCGTGACAAGTGCTGGAAAGATGGAAAAAGATAGGAAAGCTTTTTCTTTTGCTCCTCATTCTCACAAAAATCTAGGTAACTTGGTTTTAAAATGATCCTACGATAGATTTTTTGTGATTGCTGTATCTTAGGCTATGCTGCTTATGGGTTGGGGGTCTTGCTCCTGACACTTCAAGATGATATAAGCTGGTAGGTTTTGGGGAGTGGTCTGATTGCACCCAAATTGGATCTATTTTTCTCTTCCTGGGTATTTGCAAATTTCTTGCTTTTCCTATTTTAAGGTGGTCCTGATTCTCAGCTCTTCTAGGGACTCTGAAGATGGGGACTCAAGTGGTTGTGAGATTCTGTAACTCCTTGCTGCCTGCAGCACCCTCTGTAAGTTTCTGGTGTCCTCTGACACGACCATGATGAAGTTACTAGAATTTCAGGGCAGTTCTGCATGGGTGGAAAGGGGGGTGGGGGAGGATCTTGCTCCATCAGGACTCAGATCCCGGATTTTTGCCTCTCCTTCTTGTGGAAATTCTAGCTCACTGGAGTCTTGACTCACCATCTTTTCCTGAAATTGATAAAACTGGGAAGAGGTTGAAAAACTCTAGCAACAAGTCAGAAACTATATAAAAATTAAAAGATTTAAATAAAGATGCTTCTAAATAAATGTATGATTTACAAAGCATTGGAGAAATATCGCACATTATGATTCAACAACAAAAGACTAAATCAGGGCTGGAGAGATGGCTCAGGGGTTAAGACTCTGTCTCCCAAGCAGAAGTCCTGAGTTCGGATCCTAGGTCCCAGGTAAAAATACCAGGTAGAAACGGCAGCAGCCAGAACTTCTGGCCCTGATGGGCGGAGCCAGGCAGCAAAAAGGAGTTAGAAGCAATCCCAGGATGATTCCCGAAGTCACCCTTAGTCCTCCACAGGGACACATAGTGCCCTCTGATACATACATACACACACACACACACACACACACACATAAATAAATAAATAGATAGATAAAAATAAAAGGTAAAGCAGAAAAAGAAAATGAACCATTAAAAAAATTAACTCGCACATCTCCCATACAGAAGCAAACTTGACATTTTAGAATATTTATTCTTCCAGTCTCCTTCCATGTAAGTGTTTTATATGAGATCAGAATATGTGGAAATTTTTGTGGTTTTCTAACCCTCATGTTTCTTAATATAAAATTGTTTTAAATGGATGGCACTATATTTGGTAAATACTGTAGTGGCTATAGTTTGAGGGAGGTTCATATAATTTGGAGTATGGTTTGCTATGTACACCAGGTTGGCCTTGAACTCCCTATGTAGCTCAAGTTGGCTTCAAACTTGAGGCAATCCTGCTTCTGCATCCCAAGTGCTAAACATTTTGAAGAATGAGCTTCCCTTTGCAAGACTAAGTTACTCTGAAAATGAGGGCTCATGTTGTTAGACTTTGCATGTATCCTGCAGGGTAGCTGGACCTCATGTGGGAGAAGGAAAGGTCGTTGGTAGAAACCTACCGTGTGCAATAAGATCCTGGGTCCAGAAGAAAGACTGTGTGTGTGTGTGTGTGTGTGTGTGTGTGTGTGTGTGTGTGTGTCAGAGGACACTGTGTGTGCCTGTGGAGACCCAAAGGTGACTTTGAGAATCATCCTGGATTGTTCTACCTACTTTTTTTGACTTCACTCTGGGGTTTCCCAGGCTGCCACCATTTTTGCCCAGAGTTTTCACGTGAGATCTGGGATCCAAAGTCAGGTCCTTCTGCTTTCAAGGCAGAGGCTTAACCCCTGACCCAGATCTTCAGCCCAAAAGACTATTTTGTGTTTTGTTGTTGTTGTTGTTGTTTTGTTTTTGATACTGTGATGATTGGCAGTGCAGAAGCATGGGGACATGGACAGTTTTCATAGAAAGGAAACTGAAGAGTCACTCCAAACATATCCACCAGAGGGCGCTACTTTTTCAAAGACAGAATAGCTGGCCTACAAGGTAAAATGAGACTTAAAAAAAATTATGTGGAATATATTTGCGTATCTGTTTTGACATGGTTTATATTAAGCACAACCATCTGGTGGTTGCTTTGGCAACAACCTATCCTAGTCTGTCACTATTATGTCTTGTTTTTATTTCTATTCATTCTGTGTGTCACATTCATCCTTCCTCTAATACAAGTTTCACCAAGCTTACTTTCACTATTTTTCCCTTTAGTTTTGTTTCTTGCATCTCTGTGTGGTGTGCATATCTAGTGTAACAGTCAGTTCTTCAAGCTTATTTTGCAGGAAGATTAGGGTCTGGTACATAAACGATGTAGAATTGGTATTCAATTAGTTAGTGATGGAATGCATGGATGAAGGACAAGGAATAGAAAAAAAATGCTAAAAATATTTGCCTTGAGAATATAGTAAAAGAGAAAAAGATATATAGCCCTAAATTAACTATAATTAAGTGCTTCATGGTATAGTATTGAACTTACTAGACCTTTGAGTTTACTTGTTTTTTTTAATTATTTATTTTGTGTATGTGTGCATGTGTGTATCAGAGGACATTGTGTGTCCCTGTAGAGGACCAAGAGTGACTTTGGGAATCATACTAGATTGCTTTTACCTCCTTTTTGCTTTGCTCTGGGATCTCTCAGGTTCTGCCCACCGGGGCTGAAAATGCAGGTCACAGCCTTTTCCGACTGGCATTTTTTTATGTGGGACCTTCGATCGGAACTCAGGACCTTCTGCTTGGGAGACAGTCTTAACCCCTGAGCCATCTCTCCAGCCCTACTCGTTTGTTTTTGCAGTACTAATGCTTAAACCACGTTTTCACACATTCCAAGCAAACACTCTACCACTGAGCTACCCCTTTGGACTTAATTTCTTTTTTCAATTCTGAAACAAGGTCTAAGTTGCTAGGCTTGACCTAGAAGTCTCTCTGTAAGCCATATAAGCCTATTGCAAATCTGCACCACCGGGCTTAGCTTAATTCTTGGATTTTATTATTATTATTTTTTTAGGCAAGATGTCACGTGATCTACAGTGACTTCAAACATAATATGCAGTTGAAGATGACTTTAGACTCTTGATCCTTCTGCTTCTAACTTCTAAGTGCTAAAATTATAGGCATGCCCAGCCATGCCTATCTTTGTCTCTGAATATTAAAAAGAAAGACTCATTCATTCAACTATTTTTTATCAATCATCTACTATGTGGACTTCACTATTGGTTCTGAGATTAACCAGTAACAAAACGTACAATTTCTTTTTTTGCCTTCAGTGAGCTTATGTTTTGGGTAAGGGAAAGCTGATAATAAATGAACAAGTCATTCAAATGTGGTGGTGCTCACAGTCTAGCACTTGGGAGGTTGATGCCAGAACATCTGCCAGTTCAAGGTTAGCCTGCGCTACCTAATGAAATCTTGTCTCAAGAAAAAAAAAATAACAGGCAAATATAGACCATCCAAGACAATGAATGCTACGAAGAAAAACAGGCAGGCAAGGGACCTAAGAACTTGGCGTGATGAAGTATTGCTATTTGAAATGGAGTGGTAAGTGAAGGCTCAGGGTATAAAAGGTTATTTGAGCGGAGACCTGAAGGAGATGCAGGGACCAGTCTCCAGTCATCCGGGAGAGTGTTTGGGACAGGCCCAAATCAAAGGCCTCAGAGGAGGCAGAAGTAGCATGGTTGCCCAGTATGCACAAAGCCCCGGTTCATTCCTAGCACTTCAGAACACAAAAGCGTGGCTAGAGGAGGGTCAGGGAGGAAGGAGATCTTGAACTGGGCATAGCGATGATGTGGATAGTGGGAAGGAGGAGTGTGGAACACTCTAGAGGGACAGCCACAAAGGCAAGGAGGTGAATCTAGGACTCTTCCGACTGCGACAGAGGTGATCTCAGGAGGAGGCAGCAGGAACTGGAAACAAAGAATTTCTATCTGTCATGCTAGGAAAAGGTGGCATTCGAAGACACAGGGCCCTAGGGTGGCCAGACAAGTGTATTGTCCAGGAAAGATGAAGGCGAATGGATGTGGACTGGCAGGTGGAAAAATATGGAGACAAAAGAGCAATTTAAGATGGATGTGTATAGGGTGGAGTTTTGCCTGGCACATGAGCAGCCCTGAGTTAACGCCAGCGCTTAAGTGAATTAGTAAGCACATAAATAGATAAACAAGGTGGATCGAAGTCATGTGTGCCATCAATGTGAGTAGGCACAAGCCTTTGCTGTGTGTGTCTGTGCTGATGTCACCAAATGTAAACATAAGAGAAGTTGTAAACATGTTACCCTCAGAGAACTCAGGGAATGTGAGAGAACAGAAGGGAAACTAAGAAATTATGTCAGAGGGCCATCTGAAATATTTTCACTGATAATTTTAATTATTTTCCTATTCAAACTGCCTTTCTGCTTCCTTAGCATCATGAATGATGGCATATGAGAGATGTGTTAATTTTCATAGGTGTGAATTTCACACATTTTAGTTTTACACAGAGAGAAGTCACAGCAATGTTTTTACCAAATGACAGCTTTGTTTAGGACTTACAGTCTTAATGAGGGAAACATGTTATATTTATTAATAGAATGAATGCATTTGTTAGTGTTTCCTCCACTGGTTCATTCATTCATCTGAAAACATTTGAACACCTATGTTGCAAGTATTGTAGTATTTTATTTTATCTGTATTATCTGTGTGTGTGTTGTGTGTGTGTATGTGTGTGTATCAGTGGAGGCCCAAGGTGACTTTGGAAATCATCCTGGATTGCTTCTATCTCCTTTTTGCTTCACTCAGATTTTCCCAGGCCCTGCCCACTAGGGCCAGAAGTTCAAGCCAAGCTGTTTCTGCACGGTTTTTTGGAATCTAAACTCGGACCTTCTACTTGTGAGGCAGAGTCTTAACCGCAGAGCCATCTCTCCGGCTCCAGTAAAGTATTTTTAAATGTTTAAAGACCCTAACTTCACAACTTAGTAGCTAAGTCTGAAGCAAATTTCTTAACTTCAATCTCTTTTCATATATAAAACTTAACTACTCATGGTAACCATGACCACCAAATGTACACATATAGGTGTTTAATATAGGACTTGGCATATAGTAAAAGAAAAATGAATTTTGCCATAATCATCATATTAGGTGTTTAAGTGGTCTTTGGTTTGTGGAGTATGCACCTGCCATGGCTGCTGAATCACGCAGGAAGCCAGGCGCAAGTCAGAGTCGGATGTCATGGCAGCTACATGTAGAAAGCAGTTGGCGGGAGTTCTTGGCTTCTTGTGGACGAAGTGAAGGACAGTCTGCAGCAGCCCCAGCTCTCCAGCTGGCTTAGCAGCTCCTCCCACAGCACTGCTTTCTCTGTTCATTTCCCAGTTTTACCTAGAACAATCCAAGGATGATCCCTGATGTCACCCTTGGGCCTCCACAGGTACATACACTCAAATGCTCTTGTACACCACTCCACATGCAAATACATACACATACACACACACACACACACACACACACACACACACACGGATTTTAGCTACCATTTTTTAAACTTTATTTTGTGTGTGTCTCTGTGTGTGTGTGTGTGCATCAGAGGGCACTATATGTTCCTGTGGAGGACCAAGGGTGATTTTGGGAATCATCCTTTTTGCTTCACTCTGGGATTTCCCAGGTTCTACCCACCAGGGTTGGAAGTGCAGGCTGCCACCATTCTTTCTGGCATTTTTATGTGGGACTTGGGATCTGAACTCAGGACTTTCTGCTTGTGAGGCAGAGTCTTAACCCCTGAGCCATCTCTTTTTTTTTTTTTTTTTTATTGAACTGTGCGCATATGCGTATGTGCGTGCGTGCGCGCGCACGCATGTGTGTAGAACCACGGACGAATTCGGGAACCACCATGGACGCCTCCACCTCCTTCCGCCCCGGGATTCACAGGCTCCGCCCTACCAGGACCAGAAAGGCAGGCCACCCCCGCTTCTGCCCGGCATCTATACGTGGAATCTGAGATCCGAACTCAGGACCTTCCGCCTGCAAGGTGGAGGCTTAACCCCTGAGCCACCTCTCCAGCCCCTCTGAGCCATCTCTCTAGTCCTTAACTACCATTTG
This sequence comes from Typhlomys cinereus, assembly GCA_023101885.1. Taxonomy (NCBI): domain Eukaryota; kingdom Metazoa; phylum Chordata; class Mammalia; order Rodentia; family Platacanthomyidae; genus Typhlomys; species Typhlomys cinereus. The sequence continues at coordinate 2,336,022 of JALPQD010000138.1, read as the reverse complement.
TTGAGTACCTCCTTTCACTTTGATTCTTCTAAGAAATAAGGGAATTGGGCCAGATGAGACCTTTATTTGGGGGAGTTAAAACCCAATTCTAACCATGTGTGGTACTATAATCCCAGCACTTAAAATGCAGAGGCAGGAAGTCCAGAAGTTCATGGTTGTCTTTGGCTACATAGTAAGTTGAAAGCCAGTGTGAGCTACCTAAGACCTTGCCTCAAAAAAAAAAAAAAAAAAAAAAAAAAAAAAATTAACAAGTCTTTGCCCAAAGCATTGAACTCACAGGTATTCCTCTAATCAAAGACCAGTTTGAGAAACATTAATTTGGTGCAGATGACTATCGATAGGCTTCCCTCTGATATCTGAATACTTTCTGCTCTGTGTCCAAAGCATGATGACTTCTTAGTGTCAGCCAGGATCCTGACTGATCCACTAGTCAGGTGTTTTTGGTTTTGTGTCTTTGTGCATGTAGATGATAGATATGCTATATACAATTCTGTGCACTTGGAAGTTTAATACTTATTTTTATAAAGGACCTCAATGTGTTAAACATAAAGTCTCTGAATTGAGGTGAAGACAGACAGTAACCTGACTTACAGGTGCTGGGAGTCCCTTTGACTTGGTATCATAGTTTTGTCCCAGCCTTAGCCAGAAAGCAAGTACACAACATAACCATTCAGTACAGCTTGGCCCTCTGCTTCCTGCCTGTTTGTGGTCAGATGTGAAGGACATTATGTTTAGAAGCTTTTAGACATTCAGACCAAATAGTTCTGTGGTGCTTTTTCCTCTGGACATAATGTAATGCCACTTTGGACTTTGCCCTTGGTCTAACCTAAGGAGAATGTTGTATAGCAATTTGAAGCATTTTACCCTGAAGGGAGGCTCAGAAATAGTAAATAGCTTGTGGTGGGTAGGAGAACTCTCCCCAAAGTAAAGAAAGCAGTAAATAACCATTTAGGAGAAGAGCCTCCCTGGCCAGCCAGTCTGGAAGAGAATGAACTGTCCAGAAGCCTGGAGAAGACTCTGCACTGGGCAAATCATGCAGCAGAGAATTCCAGGTGTCAAGCTGACACCTGTGTATCTAACCAGCTTACCTTCCCGGATGTCACGCACACTGGGTGGGCTTCTGGTGATGTAGCTGCCTTTGAGTTGACCGTGCCTCTGTAAGTAACTGGCACCCATACAACTGTAAGGAACCCCAATAAACTCAATGGTTAGTGGAGCTGGACCTAGGTGCAATTGTTCTGTGGTCTGTTGTGGAATTCATATCTGGAGTGGATGGGCGTTGGTGTGATGTCCCCCAGAAAGTGTCGCAGCCAGTCAGCTGCTTCAGGCGAGGGCTTTGTTTCTCTGGTGACCCTGAAGATGAGGCCATTAGGTTCAGTCGGACTTGTTGGGCTCATTGTTGACATTTCTTGCTGTCTGCAGTTTGCCAGCATGTTGTCCGTAAATTCACGACCCAAAAGTTTAGAAAACCAAAGGGGTTTTATTCATACGATTCTCAATTATAGTTCTTAATCCAGGTTGGCGGGAGAGTGGTTCACACCAGCATTAGGAGCTGAGGACACAGGTCACACCATGTGCGCGGGGATTACTGAGAGAGGGGCAGACCTCACTCGCCCGACAGCAGTCTGTCCAAGGATGCTGAAGAATGAGATGGCTGAACCAGGTTTCCCCTCTCATCCACCTGCCCAAGGTCCACCCACCGTGTGTCCAGGTCTTCCCACGTCAGATAATCTCCTGCAGGCTTGCTACTAATTCCACAGATGTGCCCAGTTGTCAAGCTGGCACCTATGTATCTAACCAGCACACTTGCTAAGGTCCTAGTGGGAGTTTGAGGATGGTACATAGGCCGGTAAATCATTTGTAGTCTTCACTGGTGGAGTTGCCTATGGCTGACCAGCTCTGGATCAGCTTTTGACATCTGAGCCCTGGGGCTCTGTACGCCCTTCCTTCTCACCTGGGATCACAATGTGGCATGTAATATAGCCTTTCAGCTTCTAGCATTTCCATAAAAATAAGAACATGCAAATGACTAGTATTCTTAAAAACAAATGATTGGGGCTGAGAAAATGGCTCAGTGGCTACAACCTTTGCCTCATAAGCAAAAGGACTTGAATTTGGAATCCCAGAGACCATTTGGCAAGTGTGTCTGTCTTTCCAGCCCTGGAAGGTGGAGTCTGGGAATCCCCAGAGTAAGTGAGCCAGACTAGCCCTAACGACACCCTCTGTTTTTTTTTTTTTTTCCTTAGCTTTAGTGTGTGTGTGTATGTGTGTGTGTGTGTGTGTGAGAGAGAGAGAGAGAGAGAGAGAGAGAGAGAGAGGAGAGAGAGAGAGAGAGAGAGCGAGAGAGAGCAAGAGAGCGACCCCGTGTGTTCCTGTGGAGGACCAAGGGTGATTTCAGGAATCATCCTGGATTACTTCTATCTCCTTTTTGCTTTACTCTGGGATTTTCCAGGCTCTTCCCACTGGGACCATTGTACATGAGACCTAGGATCTAAACTCAGGACCCTTTATTTGGGAGACAGGTTCTTAACCCTTGAGCCATCTCTCCAGCCCATGCTCTGGGTTTATTTAGAGTCGGGTTCATGACAATAAGATGGGAAGAACGATCATGACAATAAGATGGGAAGAACGATCGAGGATGATTCCTGATATCAACCTCCACATGCGCGTGTATTTTCTCTTCTGAGACAGGGTCTCGTGTAGCCCAGGCTAACCAGAAACTAGCTCCGTCACTGAGGCGACCTTGAACCCCTTGCTTTACCTCCCGAGAGCCTGGATTCCAGGTGTGTAGCATCAAATCTGACTTTTAGCAATCATTTTAAAAAGAGGTGGAGAGGCACGTTGTGATACAGCCTGGGTCTTCCATGGTACCTTGGACGTTTTGTTGTGATCCTGTGGGTTGTTTAGCACTATTCTATTAATCATATTTCAGTATCTAAAGCTCTCCCTATCCATTTTGCTCTGACTCCTCTTTTTCGTTTCCTTTCGTTTCCTTCCTTTCTGCTTCCCCTTCCTTGGCTTAGCCTTACCCTCTCAGACCCAAGTGGTTTATCTGTGATGTGTGTGTGTGTGTGTGTGTGTGTGTGTGTGTGTGTGTGTGTGTGTGCGCGCGCGCGCGAGGGAGGATTCTATGATCTGCCCGCCTACTTTGTGGTGGATGCTTGCAGAAGAGAGAGACAGAAAGAGAGAGAGAGATGCTTGCTCTGGCTAGCACGCCTGCCTGAAAGCTCGGTGTGCGTGCATCTGTGTGTGTGTGTGTGTGTGTGTGTGTGTGTGTGTGTGTGTGTGTGCAAGCATATGCATTTGCTTGCAGAGCAGCTCGTGTCTGCGGGGGGTGTGTGTGTGTGCACGCGTGTGTAGCTGCACGCAGCGCGCGCCACCTTGGCACGCCCGCCTGCCAGCCTGGTGTGCCTGTGCACGCGTGGGGGCGCAGCCGGCAGCCCGCCCACGCGCCGCAGGGCTTTCCCGCACTCGCGCGCGGCCCGGGGCTGCCCGCCAGCGCCCCTCCATCCTGTGCGCGCCCGGCTGTTTCTATAGGAACCACCAAGGCGCCGGGGGCTCTTCCAGGCCAGACCCCCCGCACGCGCCGCGAGCATGCCCAGTGCAAGCCGCTAGTTTGGCTCGGTGTAGGTTTCCAGTAAGTGGCGTGCGGGACTCCGGAGAGCTCCCCAACGAGCTGAGCCCCGAGAGCCTTTGTGTGCAGAGGGGGGAGGCGGCGGCGATCGCCTGGCTGGAGACCCCTCCCGGGCAGCCCGCGGCCCGCCACCATGCTAGCCTGCCTGGCCCGCGGGAACTTACTGGACGTGCTGCAGGAGGGCTTCAATGAGGTAACTGCCCCGCTCCTCCCACTCCCCAGCGCCCCGCACCCCCGCACCGCGTCTCCAGGTGGAGTCCTCCCCCTCGATCTCCGTACTCCTGGGGGCAGGGGGAAGCCGGGAGCCGAGCCCGGGAGGTCGCGGGAGCGGAGCTGGTGGGCGCGGTGCAGCGGCGCGAGGAACCCAAAGGGCCGCGGGGCCTCGCCCGGCCGCGGGGCGGTGACCTTCCCGGTCACGACCTGCGCGCGGGGGGCCAGGGCCGCAGATTCCCCAATCAGCCCCCTGCTGGAGCTGGGGATCCCCAGGCGCTCGCTTCTCGGGGGGGGGGGGGCGCCGCGAGCAGAAGGCAGAAGCTCTTGTTCGCCCTGTTTCAGGGGCTCACCCGCAAGCCAGGGAGGATGGGGTGGCCTGGCATTGGCAGAAAGTTTGAGGAGCGGGCAGGAGGCTGCGGGTGGGCCACGGGATGGGATGGGGGGCTTTCCACGGGCGGATCTCACGTAGATTTCTCCACTACCAGGCCCGGAAGGAACTACCTGGGTCCTGGATTCGAGGCTGTGCTCCCTCCCGTGAGAACTGGGGCGGCCATGGGACCTCGTTCTGACAGGACTGACCTGGTGTGGTCTGCTCACGAGTTTCCCTCTTCCCCTTGCTGCTTCTTGTGACCCTTTGCTTGCTTCTGCCCCTCATCCTTTTGGTGATCTTAGCCCAGCCTCCAGTGGTTTCTAGTGCCTTCCTTTCCTTCTTTTCCCTCTCTGTATTTTGTGATGTTAGGCTTCGTTTCGGTGGCCCCGGGATTCAAACCCAGGGCCGTGGAGTTGCTTACAGCGAGTGCTCCACCACCGAGCCGCATCCCTGGTTTCAACCAGCCTGGAAGCAGTTCGCTATGTTTGCATTTCTTAAGCTTTTAATCACATGGAAACATTCCCTTTTCTCTGGTCCTGGGGTTCGAATCCAGGGCCTTGCGTATGTCTAGGTTCCATACCACTGTAGGACTCCTTTCTCTTCTTAAAAAGGAACCGCACAGACCAGAAAGAAGTGCCTTTGTGCCATCTCTTAAACACCCCCTTTTCCCCAGAGGCAGCCAACCATTTTCATGAATTTCCCTGTAAGATTTTCTTTCTCCAGCTGTGCTGCAGGCTCTTGCCTCCAGTCCTGTTTCCAATTAAGAACTGGTGTATTCTGACCTGCCTTAGAAACCTTCCCCCAGTCCTGGCCTCTATGTTTCAGTCTTGTTCCTGGAAAAAAAAAAAAAAAAAAAGAAATAGAAATGCTCTCAGCCCCAACCAACGGGTACTGGAATTTTCCTTTGGCTGCGGGGTGTCCCCGTCCTTCACAGGAGCTTGCATCCTGCCTGCAATGCAGGCCACTCCATCTTCAAGCCATTCCCTCCAAACATGCAAGGGGATGTTAACAAAGAACTCCAGGCTGAGAGGTGAGATGCAGAAAAGCCAGAAGTCTGCCTTTCTGAGTGCTCATTCCTGTCTTTCCTTCCCTCCTTGGGTCCTTGGCTGTGTAAGTCTGACCCATCTATACCAGTTTCAGCTGAACTTCCTTTGGTCCTTTGTATGGCTGCGTTCCCCCACCCCCTTCTGTATTCTAACCCAGGCTCCCAGGTATCAGGACCCACTGTCTAACTGAGAGGAGGCACCTGGCACAGGGCCAAGGTAGAGTTTGCTTTCTGTTTTTCTTTAATTCGGAATCTTTCAACTTTTCAAAGCCATGTGAAAATAGAGAGGCCTGACTATGGTTTCCGTGCCTTGATATGTCCATAAACATTCCCCAACTCTCCAGTTCTTCCAAAACAAGGGAAAAAGAGAGTGGGAGAGGTTTTTCTTTTTTTCCTCCTGTAATGGATGCATCCTAAACACGACAGATGCACAACTTTGTGATTGCTTCCTGTGTTAGAACTGTGCGGTAACACGTCTTTAACCACTCTGACAGTTCTTTTTTCTGCCTATCCTATAAACTTTTCCCTCCCCGCAGACTAATGTCCATCTATTATTCCCTCCATTGGTAGCTCGGAACTCTGAAAGCCAAAAAAAAATTTTTGATTTCCCTCAGAAATTCACAACATCTAAGTGTTAAAAATAGTAATACATTAAGGGTTCCCATACACAGTACATTTTTTCTCCCCATATATTGTTATCTTTAGTGCTACTCAATACCAGTGTGATTGAAGTCACAGATCTGTTTGCTTTGGAGCTGATGGGGGCCATTCCAAATAGATCTCTTTTGTTAGAGTCACTGGATAAGGATGCAAAGGGGGCAGGGAGGGGAGCTTAAAAGCTAGTATTTAGAATACACTTAATTCCTCTGAGAAACTCTTCCTGCCCAGTCTAAGAATCCCACACATGTGTCCAGGCACCCCTGGGAATGATCCGAGTATATCTGAAGCGAGCCTTCATCACCCAGATGCTTTATAGATCAGTGTGGTTAGGGCTGTGACCTCATTCTCCATGGCAGAGAAAACCCCCAGAGGAAACAGGCTAGGGCCTTAATTGGTTAATTATAAGGGAAGCCTGCAGCAGAGAGAAACTCTTCCCTCCAAATCAAAGGCTTCCCGCTACGCACTGCTGGCCTCCTCTCAATCCATATGCCACTAAATATAACTCAACACGACGGAATATTCTACCACATTGCCCACACAGAGCCCCAGCTTCAACATGCCTGGCAAAACAAAACAAAAAAACCTCTCAGGATTCCTGTCAGCGATGCTTGTGAAATCTCTTATTAACACGGTTCATTTTCACCATGAATTATCCATAGGTTTTGACTATTGCCATCATGCAACCCAGGCCAATTGTCATTTCCCATCTCTCTCGTGTGTGTGTGTGTGTGTGTGTGTGTGTGTGTGTGTGTACAAGAGGGTACTTGAAGGTGTGTGCCTGGGAAGACCATCAGCAATCACCTTGGATTACTCTTCTACCTTATTGTTTTGCTCTGGGGTTTCCCAATTCCAGAGCCACAATTGCAGATTGCCTCTGTCTGCTTGGCACTTTTTACCTGGGATCTGGGGATTTGAACTTTGGTCCTTTTGTGTTCAAGGGAGAGACTTTAACCCCGAGCTATCTCCCTAGTCCTGTAATGGGTTTTCTGTAGTTGGATATTTTCCCATTCTGCTTCTGCCTCCAAGCTATTTTTTGTTGTTGCTTTTGAGGCAGGGTCTCGTGTGGCCCAGGTTGGACCACAGTCCAGTGTGTCACCTAGAATGACCTTGAACTCCTGATCCTTCTGCCCCTGCAGTGTGAGGGCTATAGGGCTGCACCACCTGGTCTGGTGCAAGCTATTTGTTTTCTCTGCTTCTTGGTATTGGTGGTTACATTAACATTGTCTTTGACTAACATGACAACATGAATTTCTCCCAGTACTTTTCTGAGGACCTTGGGTTTGTGTTGGAAGGTTCTGAAAGACCAGAGGTTGTACTATGATGTGACGATTGGCAATCATTCATACATTCACGGGGAAGTGCATAAAGCAATTGACTGTTCTTGTATCCAGGGACTTTGCTGCAAGAGACAAGACATATTGAAAAACAAACAAAACCCGAAGTAGGATGCTTAGTGTCATAGGTACCATAAAGGAGTAATGTTTGTGGGAGATTGTAGAGATTCCTTCTAGCCAATGAGATCATGAAAGCACCTTTTTGGGCACTGAGGCCAGATTTTTTTTTCCCTCTGTGTGGCTGGTATATGTCTGCGGCAATCGTTCACCAGACATTTGCTGAACCATGTTTACTAGGTGCTGTACCAGATTCTGGAAATAGAAGCCAAATCACAGAGTCTGTACCCTAATAGAGCTCACAGGCCAAAAATGATAAAGGAGATAGTTCAGAGTGTGATATTTGGGGGAAAAAATGTGGTAACACAGAAGTCTTGCTTTGTGGGGAAGAATGCGCTTCTGTAGCTCTGGTGTGAATGTCCGAGAGGCTGCAATTTCTGGAAATGATTTTCAACAGGAAGTCAGTTGTCTGAGCTTCAACCTTTTGAGCATGCGACCTGGCAGATTTTTTTTTTTTTCCTTGCTGGTTGTCCTTCAAGTAGAAAACTAGTCACTAAAAGCTCACGTTAAGATTCATCTGCTTGGCACATTGCTGTATTTATTCCCAGGGACTTAGGAGTTGGGGCAGAAGTATTGCCTGGCCCATGTGCTCACGTGTCCAGATCACCCTGTGCATGGACATAGCAAGACCGTGTCTGAAAAGGTGGAGGGAAGGAAGGAGAGAGGGAGAAAAGAAGGAAAGAAAGGAGGAGGAGGGAGAGATACTGGGAGACTCATGGGCTTGATAATTCCTCAGCAAGCATGAGGGGCCTTTATCTGGCCTCATCCCTTTAAGGCGGGCCTTGAGTTAGGAAGAGGAGTGACAGGTGGTGTGGCCGCTGGGAGCATCCCTCCTAAGTGCCTCTTGTTTTCGTGGAGTGGCGTTGCCACGTGGGGTCAAAAAGAGGCTCTCAGACATTTCCACAATGAATTCCTCTGTGCTTTGCTGTAGAAATGAAAGACCTGCGAAGCCTGTAATGTAACAAAGCACCCCACCTCTCAGCCTTCTTTTCTTCTGTTCAGACTGATTTCCTCTCTCTCCCCTCCCAGGCCCACTGGCTTTGTTCCTGAGGGCGCCAGCGCCAGCTCAACAGATGCTCCCTGGCCATCAGCTAGCAGGCAGCCCGCATCCCTCGCGCTGAGTGATGGGTGTGTGCCGCAGTGAGCGGGCATTGTGTGCCAGGTGCACTGCCCCCGGCAGTTTAGAGGCTCTGTGGATCCAGTTCTATGTTACCAGCTAAGGTCGTCCTCCCCGATGCAGCCTTCAGTGGTCACATTCAATATGCAGAGCGGGACCCAGCATCAGAAGCTCTGAAGGTGGCTCAGTGGGTTTCTAGGATAAGAGACACTCTAGACTCAAGATGATTCCTATTCATTCATTTAAGCTTGTCTTGTATTCATATATATGTATTTATGAAGAAACAGACTGTTTAGGGAGTTTATAATACGTTTTAAATAAGGTAAGGAAGCAATATCTTTCAAAAAACACTTGAACTCTTCACCTTTTTCCATGCTATTCTTTTTTAAAAAAAAAAAAACTTTATTCATTTAGTGTGTGGGGGGGGCACTGTGTGAAGGGCCAAGGGTGACTTTGGGAATCATCCTGGATTGCTTCTACCTCCTTTTTGTTTTGCTCTGGAATTTCCCAGGCTCTGCCCACTATGCTGGGCATACCGTTTCTACCTGTTTTTTTTTTTGTTGTTTTTTTTTAAAACGTGGGACCTGGAATCTGAACTCAGGACCTTCTGTTTGTGAGGGAGAGTCTTAACCCCTGAGCTATCTCTCCAGCCCTCCATGCTATTCTTTAGCTATCAGGCTGAACATTAATACAAGAGTCCTGCTTCTCACAGGAAGCAGTTCAACTCTGCTTTTCTTTCTATGAACTTTATTTTCACCCAGCTAGAGCCCAAGTGCAGTGCACAAAAGAACATTCCCTGGGTCAGTGGAGAGCTGAAAGGGTTAACCGCAAAGAAATACAATATTGTGTTCTTTTGTTGATAGATTTTTAAATCTGGTTTTATTTAAGGTTTCTAACCTGGGTGATTGTGTTTGACTAACTTCCCGCCTCTATCTCTCCACCTTCTGCTGGCGGAAGAGTCTAAACAGGTATCTGGTTTCACTATGACACCGATTTCCTTCCTGAATGGTTCATGTTCTCTAGCACACCACAAAAACTTGCTGCTTTTTTTTGGTGGCCAGCCAAGAGCCACCAAGTGGACTTCATGGATATTTCTACTGAGTTGCCTGGTAGAAATTACTCAGTGCTTTTACAATCTAACCAAACAAATTCCCTGCAGAAACTCTTTGATCTTGAGTTCCCCCCAAGCTGGGAGAGTGGAGATCAGAGGCTAAGTTTATAAAGTTGCTTGGAAGGAAGGGCGGAGCCTAAAGAAAAACATAGAGAGAAAGTTACATTTGGCAGTAAGAAAACTATCGAGGTCAAGATTTCCTGCCCAGATGAAGAATGTGAACAGAACTATCTATGTTGCAAAAGTTTTTTTCATGAATGTGGGTATGGGGCACATGACGTATGTGTTTTACCTGTGTATAAGTGGGTGGGTGTACACCAGTACAGGTGAGTGTATGTGCCTGTGGAGATCCAAGAAATTATCCCAGATCCATCTTCCACTTTATTGTTGTGAGCCTGGGTCTCTGAGTAAACCCATAGCTCACCATTAGAGTTAGTTTGGCTAGCAAGGGTACACCCAGACTCTGCCTTCCAGGATGAGAATTGCAGTCAGTCCCCTACCTCCACCTACCCCCATCACACGCACACACCTGACTGGCATTTTACTTCATACCTGGGGATCAGAAGTCAGGTCCCTTTGTTTGTGAAACAAGAGCGCTAACCACTGAACCATCTCTTCAGCCCATTGAAAGGGTTTTAATCAAATTGTACGGTTTTGTGGAGTGTCTTGGAGGAAATGGTGGCGGCCGTGACTAATGAATGGTCTCGTCAGGACGAAATCCTGCTCAGACAGCTGAGACCACTGCTGTGTGCTTCCCCTGAGGCCTGACTCAGAGGCTGTTATGAAAACGCTCCGTTCTCCCAGAATACTATACTACACTGGTATCCTTCTAGCGCCCCAGAGCAAGCTAGAGCTGAAACTAAGGACTGGGGTTATTTGAGGTCTGACATGGAGTAGCACCAATTGCCTGCCTTCCTCTTCTCCTTTTTTTGAAAAGCAAAACTCGTTGCTAGTGCCAAACCCCAACTGGAACAAGAAGAGACAGGAAATAGAATTTTCTGACTCACGGTGTCCAAAGAAAATCTGAAAAACTGCACCATAGAAGGGGCAGGGACACAACAGTGTCTCAGACGCAGGAAAAGGCAAGAACTCAGCCTCCCTGAGGCCCCTTTTTTCCATAGCGGCAGTATTCCTTCTACCGCTTGAGGGCTTCTCACTTATGGGAAGCCTGGCTTATGCGGATATGTGAGTGTGTGTGTTTGTACGTGTGTGCATGTGCGTGCGTGTGTGTACACGTGTGCACGCGCGTGTGGAAGTCAGAGGACAACTTTGGGTTTCATTTCTCAGACACCTTCCACCTTTTATTTGAGACAGGGCATCTCATAGTACTGGAACATCACCAAGCAATCAGCTGATGAGCTACATGCGTCCAGGAGTCCACCAGCTTCCACATCCCATCTTGCCAACTCTGGAATTGCAAGCGTGTCGCCACCATGTCCAGCTTTTTACATGGATTCTGGAAACTGAGCTCTGGTCTTTGCACTTGCAAGCCAAGTGCTTTATCTACAGAACCATTTCCCTAGGCCAGCATCTAAGTTTCTTATAACTTGGTTTGAGAAGGTTGAGCATGTCCTTAAATCCAGTTAGAACTTTCTAGAGATCAGTCAGACTTGACCAATCAGCTTGAACAGACCAATCAATGGTGGCTAGTGGAGAGGGTGGTATATGGATGCTAGACTGGTCACAGGACCCACCATTGTGCATGCAGAGAGTCGTGCTCCCATAAAACAGGGAGTCTCTTTGGGCCCAGCAGCTGCTCCAAGAGCTTTGAGCTAAGCTGTAGCTCTAGGCCTGGCTGAAAGCTGTCATGGTCCAACTGTGCCTCTATTTCATTGCTGGAAATAGATCATGAGACAGGGACATGGTCAAGGTCATATTCTAGATAATTTCAATCTTTACCTGTTGCATTTAATCTTTCCTGAATAACAGATAATATAACACGTTAAACCAGATGCAGTGGGGTTTTTGCTTACGTATGTGTGTGTGTGTGTGTGTGATTCTGTTTTTCTGTTGAAAGAAACCTTTAAGAAGTTGCTTTAGATGCCAAGGTGCTGAAGAGGAGTAGGGGAATTAAAGTGAAGGTTTAGAAAAAGAGAGAGAGTGATCTAGACTCTGAACCTCTCACCCCGGCTCTAGCCAGGGAAGGCCTGCTTCTAAACAAAGCAAAGCAAAACAAAACAAAAATCTGACTTTGGGAGCGAATGTAGCTCAGGGATAGAGAGATTCCTTAGTATGTTCATAGTCCTGAGTTCAATTCCAGCAACATAAAACAAACAAGATACCTGGCTTTCACATAAGTTTTAAGCTTTTAAATGATAATAAGACAAAAAAAAAAAAAAAAGAAGAAGAAAATAGAGCTAGCAGTCAAACCCCCAGAGAGCTCCAGCTTTCTAGAAAAAGCACAGGGCTTTCTGCCCCGGAAGGAGAAGCTCTGATCTATTAACTGCTAACACCAAGCGGGCCACTGCAGGGCCTTTTCTGAGATAAGCATCTTCATGGGGGAAGTGGTGGTGGGATGCTCTTCATGAGTGTGACTCTGTCCTTCAAGTCAGGGTTTCCAGAGCCAGCTGCAGGCGCTGGTAGCAAAAACAGGGTCTCCCTGCCCCTTCGGTGATTACAAGCCATAGGGAGACAGATCTTCATCTTAGAGGTTGAGCACCCCTTCCACCTAGGTTAGATAGAGAGGGAGCAGTCGAGACCTAGAGAAGGGCTTGTCTGGAGTGAGGATTACCCCATGCACTTGTGAGTCTCTGTTCACTGTGTTATATATATCATGTTACTAACTGGTCTATGGCAGCATGAGTCCCAGCAGACCTGCAAAAAGGTCTTTCTTCTGTTACTTTTTAAATTCGGTGTGTAAGAGTTTCTTACCAGTTCTATAAGTTACATGAATCTGGACCCCATGTAAAATTGCCTCAGTCTGTAATGTCCTCTGGGGGCACTTTACCATCTGTGATGCTCCGTGGTGCTGGTCCGGCCCTCCAGTTCCTAGACCATTCCCCCTGCAGTGATTGACACCTCTGAGCCGCTTTATCAAGGCCACATACTGAGGCTACATCTGGAACTTACTCTAACATAGTACCTTCCTCAGTGTTCTGAGTGGTGGGATTCTAGACATGCAGCAGTCACTCCACAGCTGTCTGTGCACCTTGAACCCTGAACCCTGCACTGTGATGCTGACACTTGTGAGTCTCGGTCTCAGTCCGCTGACCTCTCCCTTGAACCCCACTGCTCTGTAGGATCTGTCTCTCAAATGGACAAATGGCCTTTCCAGTCTTCAGCACCTTCCCATTTTGTCACAGTGTTAGTATATAGCCTAGGCTGGCCACAGAGTGACCCTCCTGCCTCAGCCCCCTGAGTATTGGGATGACAGGTGTGCACTTCCACGCCTGACTCTTGACCTGATTTCTCTGATGCTTTTAACTTTATCGACCACCTTAGAATTCTCTCTGAATTTCTGATTCTTATGCCACCTGGTGCTTTCTAAAATAATTTTTTGGTTGCTCATCTCACCATATTCGTCCTTTCTTTAAAAAACATTTTTTTGGGCAATGCATGTGTGAGTCATGTGTGTGTGCACGCGTGTGCGCGTGTATCAGAGGACACTGTGTGCCTGCAGAGGCCCCAAGGTGACTTCAGGAATCACCTAATTGATTGCTCTACCTCCTTTTTGCTTTGCTCTGGGGATTGCCAGGCTCCACCTTCCAGGACCAGAAGTGCAGGCTGCTGCCATTTCCACCCGGTGTTTTTTCATGGGATCCTGGGACCTAAACTCAGATCCTTCTTTTTGTGAGGCAGAGTCTTAACTTCCCGAGCCATCTCTCCAACCCCATACTTGTCCTTTTAAGGTCGATAAATCCCAGCTTTCTTTGATATAGTAAAAGTAATGTATCATTTGGAGTAATATGGAATGAAAGTTGTCTTGGTTCGATGACTTATTGTAATATCTTGAGAAAGTCATCCCCTGCGAGAAATAACTTAATCATAGGGTTTTCAGTGGTTGAGGTGATAATTAAGGAAGATAACACGTGTGAACTGTTTTCTCCAAAGGTCGACAGGAGTCAGCTCTCGGTGCATTTGAAATTTCTCCTTCTCTGCCAGTGCCCGACCTTCTGCTCCTTTTCTTAGCAAATAACTTCTTCCAGTTCGCCTTGCTTTTTTTTTTTAATGTCTTGGAGCCCAGGATTTGGAATAAGCACCTTATTCTGCCATTGACCAAACCCTGTGAATATGAACATTTTTGTTAAATAAATGTTTGATTTTCACATCTGTGAAGTAGGACTCATTATTTCTTGTGGCATCAGTGTGCCAATGTGTGTGTGTGTGTGTGTGTGTGTGTGTGTGTGTAGAAGCTATGAAAACATGTGGCCGAGTACTTAGCCCAGTACCTGGCTGTAATAAGTGTTCAGTGGATGGTGGGTACTGTCTTGTTTGCACAGTTAATATCTTGCAAATACATAAATTCCTCCCTCGGTATTTATGACGTGGACCTGTAATTTGTCAGTTTGCTGTGAACATTGCCACCCTAGTGTTCTAGAAGCACCTTGGTTCCTACTCCCTGTGTCATCTCCAGCTCTGGGAAGTACCAGCAGCCAGCCTGTTGCTCAACCGAGACTTTTTGGAGCCTCTATTTTCACCACTGTCACACCTTGGATTTCCACCTGGAATTTGCCCTTTTCTAACCAATAATGACTTAGGCGCGTGTCTTCTTCACTGGGTGTCCTCATTGGTTTCTTCCAACTTGCAGAGTTGGTCCAGAGTGGAACTCTCTTTGCTTTCCTGGTGATGGCGTGTGATGGTGGCTTCTGTCCCCTCCCCTGCTTCCGGCACTTCGCCCTGCACGCTAGCTCAGTGACAGCTCCTCAAGCAGCCCTTCATGGCTCTTCTGTCACTTCATCCCTTGCCCACTCGCCCACTGGCAGACATCCTTAAATGATCAGCATCGTCCCTTTCCCAAGCGCTCCCCTCCCCAAGTCCTCTAATTCTATTGCTGCCACTTGGTGTTGCTGGAATTTCCCTCATTTCTGCAGCTCAGCAGTAACTACTTCGTATCATAGCTGTAAGTTCTGACCTGGACATGGTGTCTGAAAGACAGCAGACTCCAGGAATGCTGGCTTGGCCTTTCAGGAAGCATGCGTCTGCTTGGGAAATGGCCCAGGTCATTCTCAGCTGCACACTGAGTTTGAGGCCAGCTAGAGCTATATGACATCCTGTCTCAATGACGGACTGTCAGACGGACTGACTGACTACCTACCTATCTAACTAACTAAATAACCAACTAACAAGCAAACAAAATGTTGGTTTGAATAAATGAATGCCTGGAGTGATAGAATCTTACAGGGCTGAATCTAACAAATTGAAATTCATTAATGGTAAATGTAGAAAAAAACTAGTTTTGCACCTACAAATATGGAAAGTTTGTGATTTAGCTGCATAATGTCTTAAAAATTCTTAGGGGTTTTAACAGCTCAGTGTGAGTCAACCATGTAGAGTAGTAATAAAGTGCGTGCGTGTGTGCGTGCGTGCGTGTGTGTGTGTGTGTGTGTGTGTGTGTGAAGAAGGAGGAAAATGTGAGATAGCATGAGTGAATAAGCTGAGAATCTGGTGTTATACTCTGGTTTAAGGGATCACAATTTTAGAAGGATTCAGGTCAGACAACAATTTTTTTGGTAATTACTTTGTTTTGAAGGGTTTTTAAAAAAAAAAATTCCAAAGATAGACAAACCATTACCTAGTGTGATCAAGAAGAACATGGGTGGAAACAAACATACAAGAGGAAAAATCAACATTGAAAAGATGGCCATAGAAATAGGTTAAAAAAATTGCAAACGCACGTGGGACTCTATGTAAACACGTTTAAAAACTTTGATGAAATAAATTATTTCTCTAGTAAAATAGATTGTTAAATAACATTTAAACAGACCCATTTCTTTTTTAATATTTTATTTGAGATACAGAAAAAGATGAGAGAGAGAAACAGAGAGAGAGCGAGAGAGAGAGAGAGAAACAGAAATAGAAAGACACAGAATATATATGCTATGGCTCACAGGTGGAGACCAGAGGACAGCACTTCTGTTCTCTCACTGAGTGGGCTTTCAGGGGATCGAACTTGGGTTGCCAGGTTTGTGAGCAGGGACCTTACCCCTGAGCTATCCTGCAAGCTTCAGACCCATTTCTATGGAAGACATAGATAACCTAACTAAAAAGCTATTCCTTGAGAGAAGAGCCAGGTTTCCTACAAATTATATTTATTATTACAAAGCATTGAAAATGAAGGGAAAGTTTCCAATGACTTCTATAAAGCCAATGGAATATTTGTAATATGTAATATGAAACAATATCTAAATATTATGGTGTCAGTATTTATAAATGCTCATGAAAAAGTCCAAAATATGAAGTACTGGAAATGTTATTACTAATTACAATTGTGACTATCTAGCATCCTAAAAACACAACTCATAGGTTGGAGAGATGGCTCCGGGGTAAAGGTGTTTGCCGCACAATCCTGATGCATTTGATTTCTGTATCCACATGAATGCAGGAGAGAACTGCCCCAGCAAGTTGTTCTCTGATGTTCTGTACATCATGTATAGTGTACATGCACACCCCAATAATACACGTGTACGTGATGATAATAATAAAGGTTAATAAAAACAAGCTTTGTGGCTAGGAGATTGCTGAGTAGGTGCTATTCAAGTCAGACAATCTGCGTTTGATCTTCAGAACCCATGTGCAGGTGGATGGAGAGAACCAATTGGAGAACCTCCACATGCATGCTGTTGCTAGCACATGCCTTCACACATGCACAATAAATACCCAATAATAATAATATCAATCAATAAAATAAAAAAAATCTTAAAAACACAATTCCTTATAATTAGTTAGGACTACCAAAAACACAATGGGAATTCATTATCAGGAAAACTGTGATATTGTATTATAAAGTAATCACAGAATTATCTCTTTTTAAAATTTATTTATTTATTTATTTATTTGTGTGTGTGTGTGTGTGTGTGTGTGTGTGTGTGCATCAGAAGGCACTCTGTGTTCCTGTGGAGGACCAAGGGTAACTTTAGGAATCATTCTAGATTGCTTCTGCCTCCTCCTTGCTCTGCTCTGGGATTTCCCAGGCTCTGCTGGCCAGGCCACTGCTGTTTCTCTGTTTCTGTCTGGTGTTTTTATCTGGGACTTGGGATCCAAACTCAGGACCTTCTGCTTTCGAGACAGTGTCTTAACCCCTGAGCCATCTCTCTAGGCCAGAATTATCTCAAAAATGTTTTTCTTGACAAAAAACACCTTTTGTCAAAATTTAACATTTATTCTTCATAAAAACACTCAAGGAAATAGGTTTTAGAACCCCACAGCTGTGCTCTCTGACTGTCTTACTTTCTTCTTTTCACCTTCCTGCTGAAAACTTATATTAAAATATCTTTTAATGAAAACCTAACTCCATTAATAAAAAAGAAAATAGGGCTTGACATTGTATTTTTTTCCTTGTTTTTTAAGGTATGTCTTTTGGTGTGTGTGTGTGTGTGTGTGTGTGTGTGTGTGTGTGTTCATATGTATGTGAATATACATGTGGAAGGTGCGTGCACATATGTGTATTTGCATGTGTGTGAATATGTGTGTGGTGGTGTACATGCACAAGTGTGAACCTAGATGTGGAAGCCTGAATCTCATACTGGGAATCATCCTTGATCTCTCTTCTCCCGTACTGTTTTCAGGATGGGGATTCCCAGAATCTGTCCCCAGAGCTGGAATTTTCAATGGTCTACCACCTGGAATCTGGGGATCTGAACTCTTGTCCTTTTGCTTTTACAAGTCCCCAGCTCAGGACCTCACATTTTCTTTTTTTTTTTTATTCAGCTGTGCGTGTGTGTGTGTGTGTGTGTGCATGTGTGTGTGTGTGTAGAACCACGGACGAATTCGAGAACCGCCATGGACCGCCTCCTTGTTTACTCTCCCCCGGGATTCACAGACTCCGCCCTACCAGGACCGGAAACGCAAGCCGCCCCTGCTTCCGCCTGGCGTCTATAGGTGGGGTCTAGGATCCGAACTCAGGACCTCCCGCCTGCAAGGCAGAGGCTTAACCCCTGAGCCACCTCTCCAGCCCCAGGACCTCACATTTTCTTAACATGAGCACACACCTTAGTACCAAAAGTAATAAGTTGTTTATCTGGGCAAGATTGCAACTGTTTTCTCTCTGTCTAGATGAAGGAGAAAGATGACCAATGTCTCAGTACTACTCAACATTGTACCATGAGCATTGAAGGGATGATTGAAGGGATGAAAGAAATTTATTAGGGACATAAGGCGTAGTAAAGAAGTAAAAGTCGGGCGATCTAGCCCCTCATGGCCCTCTAGTGCCATGAGTCCTTTTCCAGCTGCTTACTTCTCTTGGAGGCGATTTAGCTCCTCATGGCCCTCTAGTGCCATGACTCTGTTTCTTGTTCCTTGCTCCTCATGAATTCCATGCCTAGGCACTGTGAGTTCTCATGGGTTCCCTAGCCCCTCATGACACTCTAGTGCCATGAGCTCTGTTTTATTCTGCTTCTCATGGAGGTGCCCTAGCTCCTCATGACACTCCACGTCTGGAGTCCATGAGTTCCAACCTTCCTCTTTTCTAATAAACTCTACCTTAATTCTCAAAAAAAAAAAAGTAAAAGTCACTTTTGCAGAAAGTTGATAGTAATACTGAGAACTGACAGTAAAACTCAGTCAGTAGAAGGTAAGGCAATATGATGTAAAGTCAACATATTCAAATCCATTGAATGCATTTATACAGACTGTAACCAGCTAGAGAAAGTAATGCAGGAGAAAACCTTTTTCTTGCTGTAGAAGTAGTTATTTTTGAGAAGGGATCTCCCAGTGTGTCCAGGAAGGCCTCAAAATCATGACCTTCCTGTCCTAGTCAACAGGGATGATAGGAGTTCATTGTCACCCTGTAAGAAAACCTCATTTGAAATTGCCATGAGAAAAGATTAAACTCTTAGAAATGAACCTAACTAGCAATGTGTGAACTCTAGAGAAGGAAAACTTAAAAACATTCTCAAAAGACATTTACACAAATGGAAAGACACCCCCTTTTGTGGAATAATTTCAGTACCATAAAGATGTCAGTTCTCCCTAAGTTAATTGATAAATTTATGACAGTCCTAGTAAAATTCAGTGATTGTTTCCAGGAAATTAAATTGATTGATACTGAAGTTCCCCTGGAGATAAGCTGACAGGAATAATTAGGAAAAAGTAAGAAATTTTTCAGGGAAAGTGCAGGACTAGCTTTAGTCAATATTAGTATATACATCAGGTAAGGACTCTATGATAGATGATAGAGTGCTTGCGTGTCATGCACAAGACCCTGGGTTTGATATTCAACACTTCATAAACCAGACATGGTAGCACATACCTGTACTCTTAGCACCCTATAGGTAGAAGCAGGAAGATCAGAAGTTTAAAATCATGCTTGGCTAAATAATAAGTTTGAAGCCAGCCTAGGATACAGGAGACTCTGGCCCAAAAATATGCATCATAATATAAAAATATAAACATGTACAAAATAAAACAGATGTAAGTAAACCATAAATGCACTTGCAGGGCTGAGGCAGGAGATCCGAGTGTTTGAGGGCACTCTGAACTGCATTGGGAGACTTTGTCCCTACATTAAAAAAATGAAATAGACTGTAAGTAACTCATTTTGGTGTTGGTGTGTGGGTAGACCAGTGATAGAGAACAGAAAGTACAGAAATGGGCCTCCAGAACTTACAGAAATTTAGCATGTGATAAAAGTGGCATCAAATCACTGGGATAAAGAGGGACTCGTGTTTTTTAAATGCGTCCTGGAGCAAGTAGTTAGCCTTTTGGGAAAGGAGAAGTTGGATCAAAATCTCACATTATAAATAAGAAGAAACTCCAAATGGATCTAGGATCTAAATGTACAAAAGAAACTGTACAAGAACTAGAAAAAAAGTGCGTAAAATTTTCTTTCACCTCTTTTCTTAAACTTTATTTTTGAGAGAGAGAGAGAGTGTGTGTGTGTGTGTGTGTGTGTGTGTGTGTGTGTGTATCAGAGATCACTCTGTATCTTTGTGGAGGACCAAAGGTGACTCTGAGAATCATCCTGGATTGCTTTTTACCTTCTTTTTTCTTTGCTTTGGGATTTCCCAGGCTCTGCCCACCAGGGCTGGAAGTGCAGGTCTCTGCCCCTGGTTTAGCCTGGCATTTTTGTGTGGTATCTGGGATCCGAACTCAGGACCTTCTGCTTGGAAGCCAGAGTCTTAATCCCTGAGCCATCTCTCTAGTCCTCTTTTGCCTCTTAATTTAGACTTTCTCACATGACTCAAAATTTAGAGGCTTCATAAGTTGTCAGTGAATTTGATCATAAAGTGTTGCATTGTCTTTGTCTCACAAGCAAAGAAACCTGAGTTTGGAATCCCCAAATCCCATGTAAAAATACCCGGCCAATACATCAGTAACCTGTACTTCCAGCCCTGGAAGGCAGAACCTGGGAAATTCCAGAGTAAATCAGTAAGGTAGCAAGGAATCCAGAATGATTCCTGATGTCACCATTGGGTCTCCACAGGCATACATAATCAAGTGCTCTCTTGTATACACACACACACACACACACACACACACACACTCAAAAAAGATAAATTTGATATCTCTTATAAATCACATTTTTATTTTTTTTATTTTTGCTGTTTAGAGCCATGTATTTTTTAAAATAATTTTTGTTTCACTTAAAATTTTTTAATTAATTTATTCAATTGTGCATGCATGCGTGTGTGTATGTATGTGTGTGTGTGTGTAGAACCACAGGCGAATTTGGGAACTACCATGGACCGCCTCCACTTCCTCCTTGTTTACTCTGCCCCAGGATTCACAGGCTCCGCCCTACCAGGACCAGAAAGGCAGGCCGCCCCCGCTTTTGCCCGGTGTCTATATGTGGGGTCTAGGATCCGAACTCAGGACCTTCTGCCTGCAAAGCAGAGGCTTAACCCCTGAGCCACCTCTCCAGCCCCTAGAGCCATGTATTATAGTGTATATCTGCATTCCCAGCACTCAGGCATACACAAAATAAAGAAATAAAAATAAAAAGCTTAAAAAAATAAAAAAATTAAAAATGAACAATGTGCAGGCAGCTGAGGCAGGAGAATTGCCTGGAGATTTAGCAAGTACAGGGCTCTGAGTTTGGTTCCCAACACTGAAAAAAAATTAAAAAGTTGAATCTAGGGCAGAGAGACTAGGTGTCTGGCTGTATTAAAGCAAATTTGTCTTTCCTATTCAAACATAGCTTTTTATTTAACTGAAAAATGTAACTTAATTTGAAACAAACAAAGTATTGGTTTAAAAAGTTAAAAAGTTGGGGCTGGAGAGGTGGCTCAGGGGTTAAGCCTCCGCCTTGCAGGCGGAAGGTCCTGAGTTCGGATCCCAGATCCCACGTATAGACGCCAGGCGGAAGCGGGGGCGGCCTGCGCTTCTGGTCCTGGTAGGGCGGAGCCTGTGAATCCCGGGGCAGAAGGAGGTGGAGGCGCCCATGGTGGTTCTTGAATTCGTCCGTGGTTCTACACATACATAGACACACACACACAGACACACACACGCATATGCACACAGTTGAATAAATAATAAAACAAACAAAAAAAAAGTTAAAAAGTTTATGTAATTTGAGAAACACCATACTAATAATTGTTACAAAAAAGAAAAAAAATCAATGGATATTAAATATAAAATTGGAGGGAAAGGAAAGATGAGAAAGAGGAGCTTTTCATTATCCTAAGGTATCTTCCCATAAGATGTTTTTGTTTGTAAAGGAGAAAGAGCAGATAGGACTCTAAACAAGTGAACAGTGACCTCACCAATAAAGTAACATATTGGCATCATGTGCTATTTAAGATGGTGTACCACACCTGGAACTAGGCCACCCTAATCTCTCCCCATCCTGAAGCTCAGGAAAATTTGCAGAAGAGGGGGCGGTAAGATTGTAAGAGCACAAGGATGGGAGGAGCAATGATATGCAAGATACTCCACACAAGTTAGGGCCGAAGCAATCATATTTGGACTTTGCATGCCCTGCGCAATGTCCAACATACTATTGACCCCACAAAGTCTAGCATTTGCTAAAGGCACTAAGATCCTTGGAGGCAAGGGATTGACAGCCACAGTAGTGTTCCTATGCTTAATGGGAACACAGGAAAGAGTTCTGGGAAATGCCACTGGGTCCTTGCACCTCATCGGAGAAGAGGACCCAGAGGGGAGTTGGCATGCACATTAAAGGATGCTCCGGGGATGGGAGAGGGAGGTACTGGGGGATGGGAAGGGAAGGGGGAGGGGAGGGGGTACCAGGGGGTGGAGGTAGGGAAGGGACCGTTGTACCTGTTAAGTTTGTATGAGTGGAAATAAAAAAATATATATTAAAAAAAAGATGGAGTACCAAAGGTCTGAGGATGCAGTTGTTCAAGTACATGCATATATGCAGCTCTGGGTGATCCTCAGAGCCATTAAAACCAGGTGTAGTGACACCAGCGCTTGGGAAGTCGAGGCAGGAAGATCCGATGTAATTGGCTACTTACTAATGTCAACCTGGAACACATGGAATCCTGTCTTAAAAATGCATTTAGTGAAGTGGCAGAAGAACAATGCTTTTCTCAATGGTAGAACCACTGATAAATGATTCATGTTCTTGCAAGGGTTCAAGCATATGACATCAGAGACGATGTAGATGAAACTCAGTGGACCATTCATGCAAAAACAAATCAAAACAAAAACAATCCCCCCAAAAAAATGAAATAGGAGAGAGACTGGTAGGGAAGAAAAAGGGTTGCAATGGCAGGGGAGGGAAGACGGAACTGGGGATTAAGATGTGAAGCTACCAGAATTTCACTGTGTTCAAGTAGGGAACACTGAAAAAATAAGAAATAAAATGCACTGAGAAGATTACATTATCCTAGATAAAATGCACTCAAATGGATGCTGTTCTGCATATCAGATACAGAGGAAGTCCTTGAACAGGTACTGTACCCACTTTAAGGAAAAAAACTGGACGTGTAGCTTAGGATGACCTTGATTTTGCTGCCTGACTTCTCAAGATGCTCTGCCACATCCAGTTACATAATGCTGGGGATGAACCCAGGACCTTGCTGCCCCCCAAGCAAGCACTTACTAGCTGAACCATATCCCCAGCCCACAGCTGACTTCTCAAAATAAGCCAGACGTTGTTTCACAGTGAAATGATATGGAATTGGAAAACTAGAGGTTTTGAATGATCCCTTCACGTGAGTCAACACTGTGATCTGACAGGTAAGAAGGGAAGGAAAGCAAAGAGAGAAATCCTTGAATGAAGAAACCGCATGCATTCTTCACATCCAGAGTATTATGTTAAGTGTGAAAGGTCACGATTTCACAGAGATTCCTCAGCAGTGAGAATCCTCAAAAACCATTCTCTCTAAGGAATGGTTCATCTTAACTCACATCTCGGAAGATATCTGGAAGCTTCTGAGGAATATTGTTCTACTTGGGTCTTATCCTCAAAGTTCCGTGGATGATGGAGATTCTCAGACACTAATAACTTTTCAAACTTCCCCAAGACACCCCTGACAGATCACCAGCAAATTGAGTTCTTTCGTAAAGAGAACAAGAATGTTCAGCCAGGAAAATACTTAGTTTGGCTCTGTCAGAATTTGGGAGAGCTTGGGAAACTGAAGCCTAGGGAATTTAAGCTCCTGGAAAGATATCTGGTGTGTCTGGGACAAAGTCTGCTTTTGAGAAGTTCCTTTGCCATCTTCTTCTGCCACAACTAGGGATTGACTCCAGGCCTCGTGCATGCTCTATAAGTATGTTCAACCATTGAACTGCATCTCCAGCTCTTTCTTTGAGGTCTTGATGTGCAGCCCAGATGGGAGATCAGTGGGCTGGGTTAGTGCTTCCCACATTTAAATCATGAGGAGATCTTCTTAGAGTAGGGCTTCTGATTGGTGGGACTAGGGAGGTGCCAAGGGTCTGCTTAGGGTTCCCAAGTGGTGCCAATACTGTTGGTCTGGGAGCCATACTTTGAGAGAATAGCAGAGATTCACTTAGTGTAGATTATTGGATGCAGAGGGGGTGATTTAGCACTGAAGAGCATCCTGGGAGATTTAGTGGAGTCGCTTAAAGCTCAGAGATGCATTTATTTGGGTGTGCAAAGAATTTTGGCTTAGGAGTTAAAGCTGAACCCTGGATTCATGGATCACCATCTGTGGGTGACCTTGATCAAGTTATTTTATCTCATTTTGAGTCTCAGTTTCCAGTCACTAAAGACTACAAAATAACATCTCCTTGACAGAGTAACATTAGAGAAAATGTGTTGAAGAGCCACACGTAGCATGGCTTTAAGGACAGAATAGATGCTCAGAAAAACGGTGGCAATTATCATTTATACTGTAGAGGCCTCTTTTGGTAGAAGACCTAAGTGGTGGTTAATGTGCATAAAAAGTAGTCAGGAACCTCTAATCCGTTTTGTTCTGTGTGCCGTCTTCCAGCGTTTTCCTCTGCCAACCTGCAAGTGTCTCCTCTTTTCTTCCTTTTATTTCCTGCAAGCTTGTAAGGTGCAAGAGGGGGAACTTCGCAGAGGTTGACTTTGGGAGGTCTTTCTCTCTCACTCCCTATGAGCCCAGAGCTTGCCATTTTGCCTAGACTGGCTGGCAAGCAAGCCTGGGGATTTGCCCATCTTCTCTGGAGTTGCAGGTGTGCACTGACCACTGTGTCTCACTTTTTACCTAGGCGCCCTCAAGTTTGTGCACATGCATGCACTTTACCCAGCAAACCAACTCCCAGGGCCCTTTAGAAGCCTCTTAAAGGCATAAGATCTTTGTAGATCTACTTTATTTCCATTCTTTGACATTTTTATATATAAATGCAATGAATTTATGTAGTTTTCACTCCTTACTATCCAATCCCATTCCTTCCCCACTCCCCACTACATTCTTTTTCTTTTCAGTCTCCCTCCTATTTTCCCTTCTTTCCGCTCGTGTTGCCCAGTGGGTTTCATCTGGGACGCCTGCACTGGCAAGTGCCTGGGTGCTTGTGAGTACGTGGATGGCCTATTAGTGGGTAAATCATTTCTGAAAGTAGCCCCCTTCCCTTCTCTACCACCAACCCTCAATAGGCTCTAAGGGAAATACGGTGTCTCTTGAGATCGTCTCCCCATTCCATGGGGGAAATGTCGATAGACAAATATTGCACAGGTCTTTTGGAAGTAGATATTGATTGCTCCAGTGATTTCTTGGGTGCAGCAGCCCTGTGATGACCAGAGGCTACATATGGTCTGGCAGCACCCCTCAGACTCTTACATTCTTACCGTTCTCTCTTCCACAAGGTTCCTTGAGCCTTGAAATGCAGGTGTATGTGATTATGACATCCTGTTTAGAACTGAGCACTCCACACTCACTTGTTCTCCACACTTTGGCCAGAGAAATATTAAGCACCTTCCTGCATTAAACACTGTCCATTGCAAAAGGATGGTTCTTGGTCGGGTGCAGAGAGCTTTTCTGATCTGTGGGCATAACAATAAGTATACAGATGGCAGTTTGCAATCAAGTACTTATACTTGACCAAGTACTTATAGTTAAACCTTAGTAGTTTGTTTCCACCCCTGCACTCCAATTCTTGGGGCATCAGTTGGGTGTCATACTGTAGAGGAGTAAGAGGGCCAGGGAATGTTTGGTGGAAAAGGTAATAATTGTGTTGAAACTTGACAATCACCAGCAAGTAAGGAGGAGTGTGCAGTGATGTGATAACATGGAGCACTGTGGGAGATGCGTGTGGTTCATGTGGACTGAAGCATGGAAGGATGGGAAGGAGGGGGCTGAGCTTCGTGATCCCACTGCACAGCCAAAGCAGCGCCTCAGGCAGGACAGCCAAGGCCTAGGATGGGGGCAGCTGAGAAAATAGTATTTTTATCTTAAAGACCATGAACGAAGGATCTTAAACAAAAAATACCTGGAAAGTAAGTCAAGGGTGATAGTAGATTCAGAGAAATTGGGCTCGTGTGGGTACCATGTAGCTGTCATCCAGCATTGGGGAGGCAGAGTCAATAAGCTCACAGTAAGTTCAAGACTAGCGAGTTCCAGTCCAGTCAGAACTAGATAATGGTATCTCATCTCAAAACAAAGCAAAACAGACAAAAGATACAGGAGAGTTTACTAGGCATTTCATGACTTTGCACGTATGTTACAGACTGTATTATAGTCCAGGCTGGCTTGAAGTTGGCTGTGTAGCCGAGGATGATTTTTCTCATCCTCCTGCTTCTCCCTCTGGGATTACAGGCGTGCACCACTCTGCCCTATTAGTAATTTTTACCTAAGCCAAGTACTCAGCTCTCACTGTTACTGTTATTATTGTCCTTTCTGCTGGAAACTTTTTTCCTCTGCCTGGTTTGCCCCAGGCCATTACTCTGACTGTGGTAGGAACACCCCTGGAGGCATTAGATAGCTCAGCAGGTCCCTGGGAATGGGCATCTGACCCATGTTAGGCAGCCATGTCCATTTCGCAGTGAGTTGGGTAGCAAGAGGCCTTTTGAAATGGACAACATTTATTGGGTTTTCAAACTGAACTGCTGGGCTGAAGAGATGGCTCAGGGGTTAAGCCTATGCCTTTCAAGCAGAAGGACCTGAGTTTGGATTCTGGATTCCCACATAAAAACACAAGGAGGAAATGGGGATGGCCTGCACTTCTGACCCTAGAAGGCAGAGCCTGGGAAACTTCAGAGCAAAGCAAAAAGGAGGTAGAGCAATCCAGGTTGATCCCCGAAGTCACCCTTGGACCTCCACAGGCACACGCAGTACCCTCTGAGACACACACATGCACACATGTACTAACTGTGGGGACAGTGGAGAAGTTTCATAATCTTTCCAAACCTCATCCATAACACTGAGATAGTGTTGACTCCATGGTGCTTTTCTGAGAATCAAATTAGATGATGACGGTGCTGATAATAAGGACCAGTTAGTCAGCGCTCGTTGAGTGTCGGACTCTTTGTAAGGTACATTCATCTATTAATTGAATACGTTAAATAGAATACCAGACATCGGGCTGAAGATATGGCTCAGAGGTAGAGTGCTTTCCTGCTATGCACCAGGCCCTAGATTCAATCCCTAATAGCACAAAAACAAAACAAAACAGCATCAGACGTAGCATTCAGTTCATGGTAGGCACTCAATAAATATCAGATTCTTCCTCTCGCTTCCTCTTCATCACTGTGGTTCCTAAAGTTAGTCAGTAGCTGGCAGGATATTGCATTAGCTTTCTCTCCTAGTGACTATTTCCACAAATCAACAGAGAAACTAATGGAGAGTTAATGTAAGCCCAGGAAAGCAGCCAGTGAGTAAGTTCCAACATCCTTTGAAAAAGTTTCTGGAACTTGGAAATCAGCTATACTTTAGTCATATAATTTGACACAATTACTTCTTGAACTTAATGTTTGGGTTCTGGGTCTTTAGGCTGTTATAGAAACCAGGCAGAGCTGAATGAGGACATTGTTCATGTGCTATTAAGATACTAAGGTCCACCTTCTGACCAAAAAGAATAATCATCTGCACATAAGTCTGTTTAATGAAAAAAATGGAATAAGTCGTCTAAGGGTTGGAATGAGTTAGTTACACTTCCCAACCTAGAAGCCTAAAGTTTTCTGGTACTGCGGAACTGTAATCTCATAAATAAAAACGCCTCTTGTCTTTCTTTGCTCTTCTCTGTGTTGGTTTTATTTAACCAAATCCTCTTTGACAATATGAAACATAGATTAAAAGTAACTCAGTAACAGTCCTGGGATTTATGTGCTCAGGAGAGTAAATCTTGCATTGGCTGTAAAATGATTTCCCTTAAGTCTCATTCTGAAGAAAGCAGCCATGGAAGAGGCAGCTCTGAGCTCTGGCCATTGTTCATTTCTGGTTCCACAAGATCAATTTGCGTGAGTGTCACAGTCCTTTCTGCTGTAGCGTGTGAGGGATTGTGCCCAGAAAGCATGGTGGGTCGCCGGCAGCAGCAATTGTACCTGAAGACTAACAGGAGTCCTTGGTCCAGCCCTTACTGCTGTCAATGGAACACAGTTAAAAGAAAGAAAAGAGTCACACTTAGAGGAACATTGTTCTCCTTGTCTGTGTCAGCACTGTCACTCAAAAGATAGCTTATCCCTGGAGACAAGCACAAAACTACTGTATCTTAGAACATGCTGTGGATCTGACCATGATACCCTCTCTTCTTTGTTTCCTTAAAAACCCCCTTCTCTATCTTCCGAGTATAGATCGCCCACCATCCCACAACTTCCCGCGCTGTTTTGGAGGGGTCCAGGATTGGGGGTAAGATCAATACGGCATACGTCCCTTAATTTCCACCTTTTATTTTCCAGCAACAGCTGCAGGCCTACGTGGCCTGGGTGAATGCCCAGCTGAAGAAGCGGCCATCTGTGAAGCCCGTGAAGGACCTGCGGCAGGATCTCCGAGATGGGGTGATCCTGGCCTATCTCATCGAGATTGTTGGTCAGTTGGCCCTGAACTCTGACACTAGTGTAGACCAGAACCCGACCTTCTTTGTTCACTTTATGCCCTTCAAAGCAGGGTATTTCATCTTTAGAATATGTGATAACAGAAAGAGAAAATGCCTAAAATACTTGCCCAGAGTTAATTCACTTGTTTACTGATCCGGGATAATATTGGCCACTGTGTGCCAGTCACTGATTTGGGAACATGTTAACCCAGTCAGTGCTTCCAATCTTATTGGAAAGACTAAAAAGTGAAATAAGTTCTGTTAAGGTTCTTAGTGTTCTGATGAGATAAACACAAAGTACAGCACAAAGAAGGCACACCCTGCCCAGCCTTAGGGGTTCAGGAATGACTGAGCAGAAGAATTCTGATGTCTAAACTGAGGCCTACCAGAAGAGCTGGTGTGCATATGTAGAGATCAGCCACATAAAAAGAAGTATTGCCAGCAAAAGGACCCCCTCCCCTTTCTACGATACTAAGAGCCATATGCTTCATAAAAGGACTTTTTGAAACATCTTGATTCCTGGTGTCGGGGCTAGAGAGACGGCTCAGGGATTAAGACTCTGTCTCGAAAACAGATGGACCTGAATTTAGATCCAGGATTCCACACACTTCTCTCTCTGGAAAGTAGAACCTGGGAAATCCCAGAGCAAAGCAAAAAGGAGGTGGAAACAATCCAGGATGATTCCTAAAGTCATCCATGATCCATCACACACACACACACACACACACACACACACACACACACACACACACACACACACAAAAGAATTCTTGATGTCTTGCTTACAAGATATTTCTAGGATCTGATATCCATAGAAATTGCCCACATCTCTGTCATTTCTTTTGTTGAATGGTAGTTGTGGTAATGATTTGTTTGCCTACCTGAGTCTTCTATATAGACCAGGCATTATATCATATGATTTTTTTTCTTTCCACAACTCCTAACCAAAATAGATTCTCAAATATGTATTGTTATATTAGTCAGCTGACCTTGTTTAGAGTCTTCGAGAGATGCTGGACTTGCTGTTGGCAACAGAAAGTCTATCTGCAAATACCTCCTTGGGACAGCGTATTCAGAATGTTTGTTCGTTTCTCCATTTTCATGCATATGTGTGTGTGGAAGGTATACATGTGTGGTGTACATTTTCACATACGTACGTGTGTGTGTGTGTGTGTGTGTGTGTGTGTGTGTGTGTGTGTACAAAGTTGATCCAGGGAATCATCCTCAATAACTCTTCCACTTTATTTCTTAAAAGCTAAAATGTTTAGGGGCTGGAGAGGTGGCTCAGGGGTTAAGCGTCTGCCTTGCAGGCAGAAGTTCCTGAGTTCGGATCCTAGATCCCACGAATAGATGCCGGGCGGAAGTGGGGGCGGCCTGCCTTTCTGGTCCTGGTAGGGCGGAGCCTGTGAATCCTGGGGCAGAGTAAACAAGGAGGAGGTGGAGGCGTCCATCTTGGTTCCCAAATTCGTCCGTGGTTCTACACACACACACATACATACATACACACACACACGTGCACACATGCATACACGCACAATTGAATAAATAAAAAAATTTTTTAAATGCTAAAATGTTTAATCCAACCTAAAGTTTAACAATAGGGCTAGCCTGGCTCCTTGCTCAGAGGATTCCCAGTCTCCACCCTCCAAACTAAAATTATAAGTGACTGACTCATTAACCCAGCATTTTATGTAGGATCTGGAGGTCCAGACTCTAAACTCTAGTCCTCCTGCTTGTATAGCAAGTGCTTTACCTACTGAGCTATTTCTCCAGAGTTTTCATCTACAATGATGATAACAACACAGGAATTGCAGCTGCCGGATCAAACACAGCCAAGCCTACTACTTTGATGCACTTGTGAGTGGGTATGTGATTGGATGTGGTGCAGGTACGGGTTGAGCATCCTCTGTCTAAAACTTCTTCAGACACTGGATTTAAAAAAAAATAGGAATATTTGCTTGCCTAGAACTTAACTGTCGGTGATCAAACCTTACTAATCTAAAT
The DNA here is from genome assembly GCA_023101885.1 of Typhlomys cinereus. Classification (NCBI taxonomy): domain Eukaryota; kingdom Metazoa; phylum Chordata; class Mammalia; order Rodentia; family Platacanthomyidae; genus Typhlomys; species Typhlomys cinereus. The sequence continues at coordinate 2,305,901 of JALPQD010000138.1, read as the reverse complement.
ACCTGAAGTCTGAAACCTTCCCAGAGTGGAAATTTTTGAGTACTAGTTAGTATGAGGCTCAAAAATTTTCAGAGTTTGGAGTGTATTATGATTTCAAATATTTAGTTTCACAACTCATTGCTTTAATAAATACCAGACCCAAAATACATAGGGGAACAAGGGATTTTATTCAGCTCACAATTCCAGGTTGCAGTCCATCCAGCAAGAGGTCACTCCACAGCAGAAGCCAAGGGCACTGGCCACATCACATTCAAAGTCAAGAATCAGCCAAGGAGATTCCAACCATCATCGTTGTTTTGCTCAGAACATTTCTGAGGCCAAGCAATTTCACAAGGCCACTTAATTCTGAGCCTCTCAGAAGAGATGCAGGCTTTGATCTCCTTTATTGCCAAGTTTCATTTTAAATATTTATTTAAATAGATTATACATGGGCTAGTAGGAAATCTAGGTGGTACAAATTAAAGTCAAAGCCTCTTTTTCCCACTTATATTTCCCATCAGCTACCCATTCCCTTTTCATGAGTCAGTCAATGGTAATAGTTTCCTGCATTAATTTCCAAAGATCATATACATCTGGAAACAATATTAATAGGAATCTTTATTTTCCAAGACTTGAGTTTTTGATTTCTTTCTCCCCTCAGTGTGTGTGTGTGTGTGCGTGTGTGTATGTGCGTGTGTGTGTGTGCGTGTGTGTGTGTGCGTGTGTGTGTGTGTATGCACACAGTAAAAATTAAACTCTAAACTCTCCTTGAACATACCAAGCAAGTATTCTACAACTTATGACTGAGCGATGTCCCTGACTAAGCAACACATTCTATTGTAAGTTTTGCTATATAAAAATAACCTTAAAGTTTCTTCCCAGATTTCTGTGTTTAGCCTTCAACTTTTCCTTGACTTCTAGACATGAATATACAACTTCCTATTCAAAATGGCAACCTGAGTGTCTCGTTTGCAGCTAATCAGAATATTTGGTTTCCTTCCCACTACTGACCCCTTTATCCTCAGGTTCCTTCATCAACGAACCCATCACAGTGCAATTCACCCATGTGTTACACCACTTAGAAGTCATTCTTAAGTTGTTTTCTTTCCTCATGTAACGCATCTAGTTCTTCGTGTGAACTTTCTGCTTCATATTCAAAATACCTTCGCGGTATCTGACGTTTCACCAGTTCTTCTCTCGCTCTAACCCCAGCCGTCATTATCTCTCACCCTGTCTGTTTTTATTATCTTGCTGATTAATCTGTTTCTTCCCCACGTACTCTGTATCTACACACACTCCTAGAGTTGAAGAACACAGAGCAGAAGATGTTGCTCCCTTGTCCAAAAGTCTTCACTGGCTTCTCATTATCTTTAGAATGAAATTCAGGCTCTTCCTGGTGGTCCACAAATCCCTGAAGGAGCTGACTTTTCTCACTTCCCTGGCCCTTCCTGGATCTCGGCTCCTTGCAAACTCCATCTAGCCACATAGATTTTTTTTTAACAGAATATAGCCCAGGCTGGCCTCGATCTTGCTGTGTAGCTGAAGCTATCTTTGAGCTCCAGATCTTTCTGCCTCAGCCTCCCAAGTGCTGGGGTGACAGGCACGAGCCACATGTCTAGCTAGCTAGCCACATAGGTCTGGTTGCTTCTCAGATAGGCTGAGCTAATTTCCCCTGTGTTTCTCCAGTCTGGGATGCTTTCTCCTTAATCCTGAGCATCTACTATTCAGACTCTACGATACATGATCAGCAAGGCTGTGATCACTCCTTTTTCCCATAGCATTTGTCATTAGGTGAAATCATATTAAACACTGACTTGTTACCTTGATTATTATCTGCCATCTCTATAGAGATAAATGGTGAGGGACAGGACTTTATTAATTTGTGTGTGTGTGTGTGTGTGTGTGTGTGTGTGTGTGTGTGTGTATTCCAGGGCACCGTGTATGTCTATGGAGGCACAAGGTGACTTTGGAAATCATCCTGGATTGCTCTATCTCCTTTTCACTTTTGCTCTGGAGTTTCCCAGGCCCTGCCTTCCAGGGCCTGAAGTACAGAGGCCACCATTTTCTCCCTGGAGTTTTTACAGGTGATTTGGGATCTGAACTCACATCCTTGTGCTTGCAGGGCAGAGGCTTAACCTCTGAGCCATTTCTCCAGCCCTAAAAAGGATATTTGCTATCTTTACTTCACTGCTTTCTATGGTGCCCAGAATAGTGCCTGGCACTCATTGGGTGATCTGTGAATATTGTTGAATGTAGATGTGTTAATTTCAGTTGATTGCGGGTTTAGATTTGTAAAAATCAAAGGCACTCAAAAAGTCTTTTCATTTCCCTCTTCTTCACTCAACATGTACACACCAGATCGGGTCTTGTATATTTATGTAAATAAACTTTAGTTTATTCAATATTCCCCTCCCTTGGGTTAGCTGCTATGAAACCTTTGTAATATTCTTCCCTGTGACGTGATGCGTTTTCTGTTTCCATCTCCTAACAGCAGGAGAAAGGTTGAGTGGAGTACAGTTGAGTCCCAGTAACCAACAGGAGATGAAGAGTAATGTGGAGAAAGTGCTACAGTTTGTGGCTTCCAAGAAGATTCGCATGCACCAGACTTCAGCTAAAGGTTAGTGCCTCAGGCCACTTTTGGGGAGGGGGATACACTCAGCTTCACCGGTGCTGACCAATGTGAGAAACTGCGTGGGCCATGGAGCCAGGGGCTCCAGGTAGATGGGAGTGGGATTATCCCCACAGCTGGCCATGTATCACTTTGCTGTAAAGACAGCTGTCCTCTTGAGTGCTTCAGAACCTGGTTGGAGAGAGAAGTTCTGCATTCATTTTCATTGCCTGACTGTGTGGGAAATTAATGGTAGGAGAATAAGAGATAATTTTATAATGTCTCATTTAAGTTATCAAAGACGAAGATGGATTACACTTTTCAAGTTCCTTTGGGTTTTATGATCAAATCATCAGGCAAAAAAAAAAAGAAGTACTACAAAAATTCTCCCTTTCAGCTGAGTGCAGTGGCACATGCCTATAATCCCAGGTTTATATTTCAAACCTTCATCACGTAGGCTTTTCACACATCCAATTTTCTTGGAGGAGATATGTTTATTTTGTTCTGTTTTTGAGACAGGGTCTCATGTAGCCCAGGCTGACCTTGAAATTATTATGTTGCCGTGATGACCTTGAACTACTGATGCTATTGCTTCAAGATCCTGAGAGCTAACATTCCAGACAGGGACTTCACTCAGTTTTATGTGGAGTTGAGGATTTAGCTCAGGGCTTCATGTATGCTAGGCAAACACTACTAGCTGATGCACATCTCTGACTCTCTCTCTCTCTCTCTCTCTCTCTCTCTCTCTCTCTCTCTCTCTCTCTCTCTCTCTCTCAGGTCTCACCATGTAGTCCTGTCTTATCTGGAACTCACTATGATCCCAGGCTGTCCTAAAATTAGTGGCGAACCTCCTGCGTCTGCCTTTGAGTTCTGGGATTATAGGCATGTGCCACTGCACTCAGCTGAAAGGGAGAATTTTTGTAGTACTTCTTTTTTTTTTTTTTTTGCCTGTGAGAACATCCCAGGATGAGGAGGGGGTGGGTGGGGCCTCTGTGCTCTATGCAGAGGCCATAGTGCGGTGACACAACTCAGGTACATTTGCCCAGGCTGCAAAGAAGGCACCATGCGGGTGTCCTTAGAAAACAGGCTTCTAGTCCTCTGGCTCTTTTTCTAGAACTGACTAAATCTGGTTCCGTTTCAGCCTCAGCTTCTGGGTCTGTTGCCTGTGGCTTTGATGGAATGAGGGCGGAGGCGAGGGCTTTCATGTTTTCTGTTGACTGATTGGGGCTTTGCTACCCGCATGTTGAGGTTATTCAGGTGAGCAAATACTGACCGCGTGAGCATCCTGTAGGAGGGATCAGACAGTCCTTTCCCGTGCTTTGTACATTTGAAAAGCTATGAGGCCAAACAAGTGGATCATACCATTTTCTTGCATTAACTTTTATCAGATCTTTTACATTATGTGTGTGGTTTTCCTCCCTCCCTCCCTCCCTCCCTCCCTCCCTCTTCCCTCTCTCTCTCTTCCTTCCTTCCTTCATTCCTTCCTGTGTGTATGCCTGCTTTCCTTCTTTTTTCTAGGGCAGAATTCAGAGTGCTGTGTTATCTTTGATCTGATCCCCATGTGGAGTGGGCTTGGGGATCTGGCCCAGTAAAGTGGGCTATTTTGAGGGAATGCTGCCATTCAGGAACTCATTGTCTTTTACCTGGAGAAGCTCAGCAATTTTCTAATTAGTCCTGCTGCATTTAAAAAAAATTTCCCCTTCTGCTTTCCACCCTGTAGCCAGAAGTAATAGCGCATGTGATGGTGTGCTTGCCGTGCATCTGAGAGCCCTTTAGATAAAATTCAGTCTTTTCTCTAGATTACCAGATCCCCTGTGACTGGCCTGTGACTCCTCCCCCTGCCTTAGGTTTCCCTTCTCCCCTGGGCTCTGGCTAGGCTGAACTTCTTTTACTTTTTCCACCACAACACTAGACCATGGACATATATTGCATTACTTAAAAGCTTTCAAAAACACAATCCAAACAGAAAGAAATGGAATCAATTTGAATACTATATTTCATCTAACTAGTCCAACATATCCACAATATTATTTACTTTACCATGAAATCAGTGCAAAAAAGTGAGACATTTTTGCATTCTATTTTTATGCTGTCTGAGGTAGTTTACCTTTGTGTATGTGTGTGTGCGTGGGCATGTGCGTGTGTGTGTGTGTGTGTGTGTGTGTGTGTGTGTGTGTGTTGTACTTACCTAACAATATAGATCTATACCTATAGCACATTTCAATTCAAATTTTTTAAATTGTTTTTATTATTTATTCAACTTGTGTGTATGCATGTGTGCGTGTGTGTGTATGTATGTATGTATGTAAGTGTAGAACCACGGGCGAATTCGGGAACTACCATGGACGCCTCCACCTCCTCCTTGTTTACTCTGCCCCGGGATTCACAGGCACCGCCCTACCAGGACCAGAAACGCAGGCCGCTCCCCCCCCCTTGTCACCTCTCAGCTAATGAAACACTGGTCTTTGATCCAATCTCAGTTGATGACTCACTTCTCTAGGAATACATCCTTGAGTCCTCTCTGACATCCCTACATGAGTTCCAAAAGACCTCTGCACCTCTCTTATCCACCCATTCATTATCTTACTTTACTGTCGTTGCTTTTCAACCTTCAATGTCCCTTGTTGAATGTGGCTTTATGAGAACATCGGTTTCGCCCTCCTTGTTAGCCTGTAATACTGGCAACTGAAGACCTATGTAGGCCTTAAATGGATGAGTCCACCGCCTCTGTCTTCCTCTTGTCATGATCTCTCGGTCTAATTGTCCTTCAGATATTGTGGAAGGAAATCTGAAGTCCATCATGAGGTTGGTGCTTGCCTTGGCAGCTCATTTTAAACCCGGCTCTAGCAGAACAGTGAGCCAAGGACGAGACCCCAGAGCCCCTGTTCAGAGTCACCAACCACACTGTGCTACCGCTGTGGCGCAAGGAGCCGCTGCTGCCCTGGCTGATGTGTGCCACGACATGTCACGGTCAGGACGGGATGTCTTCCGCTACAGACAGAGGTAAGATTAGAAGTCCAAAGGTAGCCCCTCTCTCTGCCATTTCTTCTCTAGGACAATAGTATAGTAGATGGATAGATGAACGCACAGTCCCACCCTGCAGAAGAGAGTACAGAATGGAGGTCTTATAGGATATTTCTAATAAGAAAGGCACTCTGTGTGTGTGTGTGTGTGTGTGTGTGTGTGTGTGTGTGTGTGTGTGTGTGCGTGCGTTACTAAATACTGAACCTGGGGTCTCATGCATGTTAGGTAAGAGTTCTACCTGTAATTCTGGGGGTTTTTAATATTTTTTTATTTGTGAGAGAGAGAGAGAGAGAGAGAGAGAGAGAGAGAGAGAGAGAGAGCCATGGTGCATGGGTAGAGATTAGAGAATAACTTTCTACCATGTGGGCTTTTGAGAATTGAACTCAGGTCCTCTAGTTTTGCAAACATGTGCCTTATCCACTGAGCTATCTTGCTAGCGGTCTTCTTTCTTCTTGAGATAATGTATCTCTAACTTGCCCAGGTTAGCCTTGAATTCATTCTGTAGCCCAGGTAGATCTTTTATTTATGGATTGATTGATTGATTGATTAATTGGTTGATTGTGGATGTATAGGTGCCAGGGTGTGTGTGGGGGGGTGGACAAGAAAACTGTGGATGCCTTTGGTGACTTCTGGAATCATCCTGGTTTGCTATACCTCCTTATTGCTTCTCTCTGAAATGTCCCAGGCTCTGCCTGCTAGGGCCGGAAGTTTTGGTCACTGTCATTTCCATTGGTGTTTTTATATGGAATCGGAGATCTGAACTCAGATCCTTCTGCTTTCGAGGCAGAAGCAAAGGCTTAACCCTGAAACATCTCTCCACCTATCCCCCCAGGCAGGTCTTAAACTTTCGATTCTCCTGTCTTAGCTTCCCGAGTAGCTGGAATTGCAGACCTGCATCACTGGGCCAGGCTAAACTCTTTCTTTTGAGATGCTTATTTTGGAGCTAACAGAATGTAAGGAGCCATGTGTGTAAACTTGCTTTGGTGCCCAAAATTTAAATATATGCAGTTGGCACTGTGCATTTTCTTCACTGGGCGATATGTAGTCCAGCTGGGGGGAGGCCGTACCCTGGACTGTATCCAGAAGGCCGAGCTGTCCTGGAGAGTCATGGCAGGAAATGCTTTGGGAATTATATAGCTGCCAAGGGCATGATCTCGAGCTGTTGAGGAGATTGGTAAAATCACTTGCTTTCATTTCTGCCTTTCCTACCAAGGTTTTAGATGCCTTTGTATGTGTGTGTGGGGGGTGCTTTATTTACCTTCTTCTAAGTGTGTGCATGTGTGTATGTGTGTGTACATGTGTAGTACACGTGTTTTGAGCTCAGAGCTCTCTGTGTAGCCTAGGCTGGTCTCACACTCATGATCTTCCCGCTCTGCCTCCTGTGTGCTAGAATTACTTGTGTGGCCTCCATTCAGTTTCTTACCTGCAGTGCATACTGAGCGAGCAGCAGGGCATCGGTCCTTACAGGGCTGATCCCAACTGCAGGACTAACACTGTCTCCTTTGCTCTGGTGCCCTCTGCCCTTAGGAATAGCAGCATGGACGAGGAGATCGAGAATCCATACTGGAGTGTGCGGGCGCTGGTGCAACAGTATGAAGGGCAGCAAAGATCCCCGTCCGAGTCCAGCTGCTCCAGGTAATTGTGGCCTCACATTCTTTACAAGATTATAAGGACAGTCCTGGCAGAAAGCTAAATTTTTCGAGCTTCTAAACGTCAAATAGAAAGTCAACAAGCAATAAGATACCTATGGGGCTGGGGTGTGCTTCGGGTCCGTGGTAGAGTGCCTGCCATACCAGAGGTCCTGGGATTCAATCCCTAGTCCTAAAAAGAGGAGGGGGGAGCATCTGACCCTCCTTGCTTTCTTGGTTATCTATGGCAGCTCTTCGGCCTGTTGGTCTGAGTCACAGCAGAGAGAGCAGGGTGCTGGTGAATTTCTCACATGTGAAGCTGCAGTGCCTGGTGGCAATGCTAGCTGTGACCGCACGGGGGCCTGCCTAAGGCCTGCAGAGCCAAGCCCCATGACTCTGACATTTGTGTTATCAGCTGAGCATGTTTGTGACAGCCTGTCCCATGCCACCATCCTGGAGCCTGCGTGCCACTCTTCAGTCACAGGCAGAAGACTGGAGAAAGCTCCAGGGAGAGAGAGGGCTAAAGAACCTCCTGCCATTTTCCTGGTCCCGTGTCCACTGACTGGGCTGGGAATGGGGCACATTAGTATGCATCTGAGTGGGCCAAGAGTGTTTGTGACGTCAGTCGAGAGGCCGTCTACTCCTTTTAGAGCCAAGTGCAAAGACCGGAACAGGACACTCTGCTCTAATAAAAGCCTGATCAGTGCCAAGTCTAGTGGCAGAAAAAAGGTTACTTTCCTGGCTCCTGGAAATTACCTCCTATACACACTTCCAGATCACACGAGCTTACTTCTAACTGGGTTTTGTTGCTGAATCATGATTATAATCTAATGATTTTTCCTATTGGACTAGCACTCAGCCTAGCTCCGGAGGGTGAGATGCCTTCTGTGTATTTGATTTGCCTCTGTGTTCTTCCTCCTGTTTCTTTTCCTCATAAAACCCTCACCCTATTTTGACAGACCATTTCCTAACTTATTGAGATCCTCTGGAACTTTTTCCAGCCTCTTAATATACTGGTAACCTCACTCAATTTTTAACATTTCTAGATGTGCATTTAGATGTTTCTAAAATGCATATAATATAAAATTAACCCTTGCACATTTTAAAGTATTCAATTCGGTGTCATCTAGTATGTTTATAATGTTGTATAAATATTATCGCTATCCAGTTGGAAGATACCTTGCTCAGCTCCAAAGGAAACACATACCCATTGAGCAGTAGGTGTGCTTTTAATGAGCAGCTAAACCATGGCTTCTGTGCTCAGGGTGATACTTGGACTATCACTTGGTGCAGAATCAAAAGCAGTTCTGTTGTATAATGAGATTTATTGCTTCCTGCATGTCTGCTTGGCCTTTTCCTCTGCTGAGCCTGATAGCATCTGTGTTTCCGAGTCAGAAAGAGAGGGGAAGAAAAGTCTGGGGCTCCTGCGAGCATCTGCTTCTTTCTTCAAGCAGGAGGACTCAGATTGGGGCTGGAACTGTGAGTCTGGGGGATGAGGGACCCACTGAAAACTGCGTTGGGCTCATGGCAACAGTTTCCTAGGAGACAGGTCAGAGGGGAAGAGCTTGCCATTCCCTCCCTGTCTGTTTTCCTCCCCTTCCTTCTCTTTGGGACGCTTGGTCCACACTTCCTGCGTGTTCTTTATTGCGCCTCCCCCCTCCCAGGGAAGGAGGTGGTTTCTCACAGTTACCCCAGAATCACCAGATTCTGGCACCTACCCACTTCCCCCACTCTGGTAGGAGCCGGACTAATGGCCCCGTGACACCTGTAGGACCTCGGAATCCCGAGAATGTCGCCACTCTGTGTGGAGTGGCTCAGAAGACCAGAAAGATAGCCCTTAGTGTCGCAATGCTTTTTCCTCGCAGCTGCCCAGGGCGCCCTGACAAGCTCTATCCGCCTGTTGCTCCCTAAACCTCGGGCCAGCCTTTTGCTGTATCCAAGCGAAATGATTCTTCACTGGGAAGGGGTAGGGGAGAAAGGAACACACAAAACGCCAACGGGGTGAGGGGTGAGAGGAGGTGGGCGTTCTGCGGGTTTGCTGGAGCGAGCTCCTGTCTCCATCCTGCAGCTTCTCTCCCCCCGCCCCCCTCGAGCTAGGCTGAGCTCCCGGAGGGTCAGAGAGACCTCGAACCCGCGTGTTCACGGAGGGAGGGGTCAGAGTGGGGCAGCAACGTCTTCCGCGCAGTGCTGCTCGGTACCGGGACCCCCCCCCCCTCCGCGCCCAGCCTCCTCGTGATTCCGCCGCCCCTCCCCCGCCCCTCCCGGGGCTCCCAGCACCCCCACCCGGACCGGACCCCGCCCCTGGCCCCTGGCTCCGGCGGGCACTCCTGCGTCTCTGCTCAGAGCGGTCCGCGGAAGCTTGGGTCGCAGCCCAGCGCTGGCTGGCCGGGGCGTGTGACAGCCTGGGAAGGGAGGGACGCGGGGAGGGGGCGAGCAGGGAGGGACCCGGGAGGCGGCGCCGAGCGCACGCTCGCCACCACCGGGACGCTCGGCTCCTCCGAAGCCTCCGGGAGCCTCTCTCTCCCCCGGAGATGGGTTGAGATGACTCCGCCCGGAGCGATGCCCGGAGCGGCGCGGCTGCGGGGACAGAGATGCAGCTGCCAGGCACCGGCCGCCTGCGGTGGGAGACGGCCTCCTCCCAGACCCCGCTGCCGCAGCGCCTGAGCTGCCGGGACCGCGCGCTTCACACCGCGGAGCACCCAGTCTCCGGGGCTACGACCCCCTACCTCTGCCTTTGCTGTTTCTCCAGGGCGATCTGGGCTGACTGCTCCGCTGGTTGTCTTGTTGCTGGAGTCGTTCTTTGAGCCCCAGCTCTGGCAGGGGGTGGGGGGACATGCCTGAATTTAGGAACGATTTGTGTCTCAGCCTTCCACTTCACCCCGGGAAGATTTGCTGAAGCCGGAGCCAGGAGGGGACCATGGGAGGGACCCAAGTCAAATGGTGAGCTGAAGCCACTTGGGCTGTAGAGATGGGGACCTTGGAGTGGCGGGGAGAGCAAGACTAGGATCGTAGGATGTTGTTGGCCGGGGACCAAAAGGAGGAGAGTGGGGGCGCTGTACGGAAAGGACTGGCTGTTGGTTTGGGATTAGCACTATGAAATGGGGTGATTTTAGGAATGTGGAGCCGGCTCTAGGAGACCCTGTGTCTCAGCTAAGGGTGAGCGCACTTCCGCAGTAGGACTGGTTTGGTTTTTTTGTTTTTTGTTTTTTGTTTTTTTTTTCTGACTACTATCCAGTTGGGGAAAAAATAATGGATGTAAATCTAATTTGGGAAGTATCTTTACTGGGGGGATTGCTTGCATGTTAAATTAACGTTGGGGTGCTATTAGACCGATGGAGATTAAGAAATGAATGGATGGAAGCTGATGTGTCGTTCTCTGAACTCAGGATTGTAAAGGCAAGCAGGGAGAGGACTTTTAAGCTAATTAAGAAGGAGTCAAATGTTAAAATTAATTAGTATGAAGATACTTCTTTTCCCTGACTGGAGGCCAGATTCCTTCCTCACCAAGATTTTTGGGGAGCTGCCTGCCACCCCTTCTGGCCTGCACCTTGGGATTTTCCTACTCCGAGGTCCTTGATCTTTTGACTTGGTCGTGTAGTTTCCTGGTCTTACCTCAGTGGCCTTATCCTGCAACCTCGTTTCAAGAGAGAGAAATGTTGTTTTCTTTCGGCTGCTCTGACACTCCCCCTGTGGGGCTGGGTATGCAGACGTCCGCCTCCTTCCGCCCTTATATGGGAGGCCGCTCACTCTGTGTGTGTGTGTGTGTGTGTGTGTGTGTGTATGTGTGTGTGTGTGTGTGTGTTGGGGGGTGCAACTGAGCATGCGTCTGTGCTTTTGGGAAAGCGGGTTTTCCAGCATCCTAGATTCCCACGACACCCTCCCTCCCTTTTGTCTCGCACATCTCTCCAGCATCCTGAAAACAGGCAGTGAACATGTCATCATAGCACCTTGTGCAGGCTCCTCAAATGGGAACGGCGGGCTTGGCTTCTTTCAGCACCTGGATTTCGGTTTCTGGAACTGGCAAATGCTGGGGTCGTAGCTGTCTGTCAATCTGTTCTTATGAATCGCGTAGTCTCTTTAGACAGCTTGCCCAGCAGTGAATTCATGTTGCTCTGGAAGTCATTTGACTTAAATGGTGAAAGGCAGATAAGAGATTTCTAGAAAGCACTGTGGCATTTCTGAATACTACTTGTCACAGCTCCTCACTTCTGGTACCTATTTGAACTGGCTGCCTACAGATACCGTAAATCAGCAGACTTTGATGTGAAGTGCCATAAAGCTTTAATTTCTTTGCTAGAGTTCCAGGAAGGAAGTGAACACAGTGCACATTGAGGTACTGCCTACCAGTGCTATGCAACCATGGGCACCGAGGAAGAGGGACATGGGTCCAAGACATGGGTCCATCACTTTGAAATCTGGCTACTTCCACTGTGCTTGCCTCTGGTTTGCCACTGGTTTTCTGGAAAGATGAAATGTTACCTCCTGGTCGTTGTCGTGAGGCTTAGCTTGAGAGACTTCAGGGGGCACATTAAGTGGGTCAGTGAATCCTAGATACTTTCACTGTTGTCTGGGTGATGGATTTGGAAAGAATTCCTGAGAGGGGGCTGAGCCTGCAAACTCCACAGCCCTGAGAGTGTTTCAGTGCTAATGTTCTCAAGGTGCAGCACGGAGAGAAATGGCTTCAGCCTCCTCCACCCTCCTCAGACGGCCACATCAGTTCCCCACTCCCATCTGGTCATGTCCAGGTGCAGATTTAAAATCACTTTCCTGGAAATCTGAACAATACCATCCCTAGACTGGTAGTGACGTCAGAACATGGAAATTGTTAAAAGGTGTCATGTAAAAAAAATACCATGGCAAAGACACGAATAACTCTGATTAGAGTAAATTAAGACAGTTTTGCTGCCCCAGCAGGTTTTTCTCCTTTGGGCCTATGACTCGTATCATCTTCAGCTGTTGATAAATGACTGTATCTCTGCTCAGCCTGGCATTGTATGCCATCCAGTTTCTTTCTTGTGTGTGTGTGTGTGTGTGTGTGTGTGTGTGTGTGTGCGCGCGCGTACCTCTGAAGGTCCAAGGTGATCTTGGGAATCACCCTGGATTGCTTCTACCTCCTATTTGCTTCGCTCTGGAGTTTCCCAGACTCTGCTTCTAGGACTACAAGTAGAGACCTCAGCCATTTCTGCCCGGTGTTTTTATGTGGGATTTGAGATCTGAACTCAGGAGCTTCAATTGCAAGGCAGAATCTGAACCATTTCTCTAGCTCCCTCCATCAGTTTCTACTCCTAAACTGTTGGGGTTGCTTGTGAGAGATCAGTACAGTGAAAATATGATTTGCTTCCACCTTATAAACTACCCTCACCCTCTGAACATGGACCTAGGAAGGGATTGGTAGTAGTGAACAGCACAACTTATACTTTTGTTACTTTTATTGAGAAATAAAATGAAAGAGAGAGACAGAGAGAGAGAGGAGACCATGGCATACATGTCTCAGGGATGAGGTTTTGTTGATGTTGTTACTGTTTGTGTGTGTGTGTGTGTGTGTGTGTGTGTGTGTAGGTGGGCATGTGTGCAAGAAGGCACTCTAGTGTGTGTGCCTCTGGAGACCCAAGGGCGACTTCCAGAATTATCCTGGATTACTTTATCACCTTATCGCTCTGGGGTTTCTCAGACTCTGCCTTCCAGGGCTGGAATTGCACGACACTGCCATTTCTAGCCAGCTTTTTATATGTGATCTGGGATCCAAACTCAAGTCCTTTTGCTTTTGAGGCATAGGCTTTTATTCCTTAGCCATCTTCACAGCCGGGGTGAACTTCGGAAAGTTGGTTCTCTCTTGGGACTGCCCACAGGTTGCCAGGTTTGATGCAGGTCCTTTTATGCTCTAAGCTATCTGACCAGCCTAACAAGAGTTTTTAAATGATAGATTGCCTATCCTGGTAATTCTCTTTCAGTTATGCATAGTGGTATCCTTGTTCTGAAAAGACTTCATAGGTCTGGGCTATTTACTTTTTTTTTTTATTCAATTATGCGTGTGTGCTCATGTGTGTATGTATGTGTGTATGTAGAATCATGGGCGAATTCGGGAACCACCATGGTCCACCTCCACCTCCTCCCTGTTTACTCTGCCCCGGGATTCACAGGCTCCGCCTTACCAGGACCAGAAATGCAGGCCGCCCCCGCTTCCGCCCTATACTTGTCTGTCTATATGTGGGGTCTAGGATCAAACTCAGGACCTTCCGCCTGCAAGGCAGAGGCTTAACCCCTGAGCAACCTCTCCTTATTTCATTCCGCAGACACTCATTCATACTGTGGACAGGCACTCACCAAGATGAATAAGTTGAGTTCCAAATACCTGTTTATCAAGAATTGTTTCTCTTCCTTTTTCTTTGATTACAGCCTGACGTCACCCAGTCCAATCCACAGCGCCAAGAGTGAATCCATTATAACCCAGTCAGAGGAGAAGGCAGATTTAGGAATTAATCCCTCTGAAGGAACAGAGAACAAAACAGGTACTGTCTCTCCACCTGCCTGGGTTCATTCAAATGAAGAACCTCAACCTGAAGACTTAGGAGGTCCTGACTTGTTCCCCTCGGTGTTCTGTGTGAGCTGGGCCAGGGCCATTTCCTCTACATGCTCTTTGCATGCTGGGTCAGGGTCAGCTCTAGAAGGCTCCAGTGTCATCGAACCAATTAACGTGGTCATCCTCTTACAGAATGTCCTGTCTGCTGGCAAGCTGTAAAGCCCTTGCAGCCACAAGGGTAACTCTCCCCTAGCTGGCTGCTGTGAGTTAGGAAGTGACAGTTGGAAGGAAGCCTTACTCAAGCCTGTAGTTTTCATGGTTCCCCATTATGTATGAATAATCTTGGTACTTTCCTCATTTAAATTGAGTAGCTATCCAGTGTAAGTCAAGATGTCCGTGAGAACATTTAGGAGAAGGTCTGCGTCAGTGTTTGACATGAGGGAATGCCTAGAGTTGCTCTTGTTTAGACTTCTGAGTCTCTGTCATTCCCTTCTCCCCCACATCCCTACCCCCATGCCTAAACACTGAGTGAGTTGTGGAGAAGGAGGAAGGAGAGCACAAGAATCACACTGAACTCATCCATAAGGGTGGTTGGTAGTGAAGCTGAGCCCTTCAGAAGAAAACTTAGATTTCACTCCTTCCTTACTTGGTGTCCCCCTCTCCTCAAAGGTGTTTCCTGTCTCCTGGCATCAGTACCAAAGAGCTCGTAAGAGCCGGCCTGAGTGGTATAAATCTGTAATCCTAGCACTCAGGAGGTGGAGGTAGGAGGGTTGCAGCACAGGTTCAATGACAACCTTGGCTACTTAACGAGTTCAGGCTACCCTGGACTACACATTGAGACCCTGTCTCAAGAAAGAAAGAAAAGAAGCCAGTCTTGCTTCTAGAACTTAAGGGAAGGAAAGGAGAATATTTACTTAGTACTGGCCTTGGGACAGATCCCACTAAACCCTGAACATGTTACCTCTTCTAATCTTTATCACAACCCGGAGGAATTACTACACTCCTCCTACAAATAAAGAAACTTACTTGAAGACCTTATGTAGTTCATATTCCTAATGTGTTTTAAATGCTGGTGTTTATAATTAGAATAAAATGGAACAGGACACAGTTACAAAAAGATCTTATCATTGAGAAAAATTACACCTAGGAGTAAAATGAACAGGATTTTAAAGCTATTTATTTATTTATGTTCATGTGCATGTGGGGCTGCATGTCTGTGCGTATGCATGCTTACTTGTATCGGTGCATGTGAGTGCAAGTGCCTATACCGTGTGTGCATGTGTGTGGAAGCCTGCGGCTGATACTCATAACTTCTTGAAAACTCTTCTACTTTATTCTGTTTGAGACAGAACGAACCCAGAGCTCACTGATAGGACTAGTCTGGCTAGCCAGCTTACTCACAAGATTCCTAATTTTTGCTTTCCAAGACTGGAATTACAGATGGGCTGTTACACCCACCCAGCATTTTATGTGGAATCTGGGGATCTGAACTCTGGCCCTTTTGCTTATGCAGCAAGCACTTTAACCACTAAACCATGTCCAGACCCTATTAAACAGTTTTTAAAGTGAGTTTGCTAGTTTTGCTTGTATATGACTCACATGACGACCTATGCGAAATGGTTCCGTTATGACTCAGAAGACTCAAAAGGCAGGGGTTGAATCAGGGTCTCCATCTAAACCTCCGGTGTAACCAACAGGAATCTTGTTTCCACTGCACTGGACTGTTCTTTTTCTTTATACCAGACAAAATGGGGCTCTGGAAATACCAGTTCCAGAGAATTAAGGGTAAAATTCTGTGTCCCATACCAAGATTGCTGTAGCCGTAGTCCAGCAACTCCCTAAGGACTCCACAGAAAGGCCTGTCCTAGCAGTGAGCAGTGAGTGGGGCCCTGAGCCCGGAGCTCCAGTTAGCAGCCAGTTCTTTATGCCTCACAACCCCACCTGGTGGAGGGACCGTCCAGTTTGTCGAGAAGACAGATGCAGAAAGCAGGTGACCTGAACCTGCGTGGAACCATTGCACCCTGCGATAGCTCTGGAGCTCTCGACGAGGAAATCACTCTTCTCCACCATGGACTCTGCTCCCTCCCTTCATTTTGCAGACGCAACAGACTCCCCGTTATCCCGAGACTGGAGGCCCGGGAGTCCCAGAACCTATCTGGAGACCTCATGGGAAGAACAGCTGTTGGAGCAACAAGAACATTTAGAGAAAGAAATGGAGGAAGCAAAGAAAATGATATCAGGACTGCAGGTAGCTCTTTCCCTTGGGGTTTGGTCTCTGTGCTCTCGGGATGGTTGTCTTTAAGTTACCTGTGTCCATTGAAAAAAAAGAAATCTTGATTTTACCTTGTACGAGAAGTACACAAAGAGCGAAAATTCCTTGCTTGGATTTGAAGTGGGTTTTGTGGACTCCTGTTTACAGCACAGCTGTTAGTATTTCTGCTCACTCGGCTCTTGCCCTAACAAACCTTAACTGTGCTACCTAGGTGAGTTTCTCTCTTCTGTGCCCTGCAGACCTGCCGTTGCAGCAAAGAATGGCACAGCGCATGGGCAGGCATTCTCTGCCAGGAATGCTCTAGCAGGAAGGTGCCTCCAGCTTTCGGTTTGAGTATATCTAAGGGATTTGGCTCCCTCCTAGCATATTTGCAAATGCGTGCCAAGGAGGAATGATGTGGTAGAAGAGGTTTTCCTTGGGCAACTAAGCCCTACAGTCGTTCTTACACCTTTGGTATCAGCTCAGCATATCTCCCCCAAGAGAATGGCTGACCCACTTGACACAGTGCCCACCCCTCATGACCCCCTCCACCCTCCTGTCCTTGTGCCACTATCTCTGTTCGGGGACATCCTGGTAGTGTGCTGATGACTCTAATTGCCTAGGCATATTCCTTTCTGTTCATGCCGGGGACTGCGCTGCTGCTGAGTTGTGAAATATTTATGGACACGTAAACAAAGCCCACATTATGCGTGTGGCCCTGGCAGCCTGCAGGCGATGAAGGGCGTGCTCCAGCCAGCCAGCCACAGGGTGGGGACACAAAGGGTTCCCAAAGGAAGAAAAAAAGGGATTGGTGCTACAGTTTAAAAAAAAAAAAAAACTTTGCATAATGTATGCCCCAGGAAGGACACCCACTGAAAGAATGTTTACTGCTTACACACACATAGGCAAGAAAGTTCCTGGTGTCTGCTCTTTTGCTTTCTATTTTTAACAAGTCCTTTTATATTCCCGCCCACCGTTCCATGTAGGAATGTCTTAATGTTTTTCTTTTGCTTTAATAAGAAATATTCCATAAATTTAGGACTATACCCAACCTGCCCCCTCAGGGTAATTTGCATTATGTGTACAAGGCATGGATATCTATCCATTGGCTCTCAGTTTGGTTTGTGTTTCTTAGTCTGGAAGAAATTCAATGACTGATAAAACAGAAAAGGGAGATTTGACAGACTGAAAATCAGCATCTTAATATTCGCTGCAAACAGAAGCCTTGATTCCCAGCCACACAATCACAGTGAGAATTCAGTTCCATTGGAGAGCACAAAAGAGCTCACAGAATCCACTAGGCTTCTTAACTCTTTCAGTGATGAACAAGTTACATGCTAAGCCATGTCCAGGATTTGTGACTTCCTAGTATACCTTCCTTAAAAGTCCATTGAACAAATTTGCCACTGGGTTGCTATGTTCGTATTGACTCCTCCCATAGTTCCCTGCATCCCTGTGGTCCCCAGTACATGCCTCTACTTCTCTCCATGACTCCTCCATGGAAGTTCTATACATGTATTTGCTTTTCTAAGATGTTTATCATTTAGTGTTCAGTAGATGAACCTTCCCTGGATTTAAAGCATTCTTTATCAGCATAGATGAGGAATTTGGGTAGTATTTATTAAGATGAGATTTAACTTGTGAAGTAGTCTTTCAAATTGAGACAGAAGTGTGACATAAAATAGAGACAGATTTTTCAATCCTTTATTGAGCTGTCTTCATAATACTTATCTGAGCAAGCAGTAAAATACATGGATAGATAGTGGCTGCTTTGAATACAAGATTACAAAATATTGTATGAACACATTGTCAGGTTTTAGAGTTTGGGGAGAAGCAGTGTACATGGAAACTTACAGCTGGAGTTGCCGGGTAAATCTGCTTGTCTTTTCTGCTCAGTAATTCTGCGATGAAAAGGGGCTGGAGTTGCAATGAATAAGGCCATCTCTGCAAAGATGTTTTCCTTTCTCCATCCAGGTCACTTCAGGAAGTAAAAATGCAGCAGTATTAAAGCACACAAACAAAAAGCAAACAGTCCCAAGTCAGTGCTTTCAGTGGATTTCAAACAATCCATTATAATACACTTCTCTAAACCAGCATAAGCCACACTGTTTTTAGATCCCTTTCCAGCTGGTAGAATTGAGTTTGAGCAGTTTCGCTTTTGAAATGCGTTCGGACAGTTCTCTGAAGGGAAGGTTTGCTTTTAGATTTTCTTCTTGGGCTAAGCAGCTTTGGAGCAAAGGATTTGTGTGTGTGCAGAGTGAAGAACAGAGACCACCAGCAATGGCCTCATGGAAAGAGTTAGGACCAGGGGAGCCACTGGAAGTAAATACTAGGCATGTTTCTGGAGGATGCCAGGGAGTGATTTCAATTTGGGGCATACTCACCAAGACCAGCTCTGCATTGAGTCATCTGGCAGGGCTTAAGTTTTCCTGTCTTTGTGGTTTGTCCAGGCCTTACTGCTCAATGGATCCTTACCTGAAGATGAACAAGAGAGACCTTTGGCCCTCTGTGAACCAGGAGTCAATCCCGAGGAACAGTTGGTGAGCTCCATGTTTGTGTGTTTGGCCCACTTTTACATAGGTTCCTGGCATTGAACTCAGTTGTTTAGGTTTGCACTGCAAACATACTTACTTACCTGCTGAACTATCTTGCCAGTCCAGGTTTTTTTTTTGATTCTTGATTCCTCTTTTAACCTCTTCTAGTTTATTTTCAGTAAAATGGTAGGAATAAGTTAGGGGCAGATTTCATTGTTTGCCCTGTGCGTGAGACTTTCCATCAGTCCCTCCCTGGCTTCATGCTATGACTCGTTTATTGCTCCAACTTCATCTCTTCCCATTTCCTTTCCCCTCACTCCATTGCTTGCTCCCGACACACACATACCTATTTCCTCTGAGCCGTATCCATATGTTTTTACGTGATGCACTTTGGGCATATGCTTCTGCCAAAGGACAGGAACCGTGCTCTGCTGTTTGTGTTGTAGTACAGAGCTGGTCTCAGTAGGACTCAGTAAGTGGTTTGTGAATGAAGGCACCGTGAACTTGACAGCACGGGTGTAGAACTGTCTCTTTTTGTCTTACATTCAGATTATAATCCAGAGTCGTCTGGATCAGAGTATGGAGGAGAATCAAGACCTAAAGGTAGAAGAGAATGCATATATCTTTCCTTTGAAAATAATTATGGGAATGTTGTACTCAGATTTTGGGTAATTCTGAGAAGGGAAAAAATGCAATAAAAAAAGGTTAGCTCTGTATGTATTTGTTTTATAAAGGTGACACCTTTTAATCTTAATATTAGTAATAGTTATACATGTCATTATTGATGCATCTTTTTATGCTTGAAGTGTTTCTTCTTGAAGGTTTCTTTTGAAATTAAGAGAAAAAAATGGGATCTAATATCAGCATGGCCTATTTCTAATGACTGTTTTAGTCTTATATTTTGCTGTAATAAATATGTGACCCAAACAGTGTAGGAAAGCAAGGGGTTTTATCTATTACGGCATGCAAATTACCATTAGGGACCAGGGGAACAGGAAGATCTGAGAGAGGGGCATGTATTCTATCTTGCCAGTCTGCCAATTGATTCTCTCTCCATCTTACCATCTGCCCAGGGAATTGTACCACCCACTACGGGCTGGATCTTCCCATATCAATTAGATAATCTCCTTCAGACTTGCTAATAGCAAGTCTTAGCTAAATAATACTTTGTAAGTATGTATGCCTAAAGCTAAAGGCTCATTCTCAACTGCCAGGTCAATGCTTAAAATTAATTACTGTAATGAATATATCTTAGAATTCTTTAGGTCATCCTTTTCTTTTTGAATTTTACATTGGTGTTGGAAATGTAGTTTATTGGTAGAATATTTGTTGAACATGTATCAGGATTCTTAGTTCAATCACCAGTAAGATAAGAAAATAAAAAAACAGGGGCTGGAGAGGTGGTTCAGGGGTTAAGCCTCCACCTTCCAGGCGGAAGGTCCTGAGTTCGGATCCCAGATCCCACGTATACACGCCAGGCAGAAGCGGGGGCGGCCTGCGCTTCTGGTCCTGGTAGGGCAGAGCCTGTGAATCCCGGGACAGAAGGAGGTGGAGGCGGTCCATGGTGGTTCGCGAATTCATCCGTGGTTCTACACATACACAGACACACACACACACACACAGACACACACACACACACACACACACACACACACATGCGCACAGTTGAATAAATAATAATAATAATAAAAAATAAAAAAAAAACAAAAAATGAGTTGTAGGTTTATGACTAAAGCCATTACCTTCTTCCCAAAACATACATAGGTACATGCATACAAACTTAGATGTGAAACTTTGATCCACCCCATCTGTTAGAGTCCAGAGTAATAGTCCCAGTTTGGATATGTAAAGTTTAAATTGTTTATATGATACAGTAAAAAGAGAATAGAGTCTAGTTATGGGCATTGCCTCTTTAGCATCTCTTTTTTAGTTCATCTCTTTAAATGGAAATTGAATTACTCAGTTTTTTTTATTATGAAACCAAATGTGTTTTTGTTTGGTCCACAAAGAACAATAGTCCCAATCTGCAAAGAACAATAGCTCTTGGAGAGTGAGAAGTATCCTAACCCTTTGCTGAACCTTAAATAAAACTGAGATATTATAACATTGGGGGTTAGTGCATCATGCATTTCATCCATGAAGAGTTAGATGAGTCGATTGAGTTTTGCTGTTTGAGAGCACTGTGGCCTGTCAAGGGCCTGTGGGGCTGGATCAGGTATCTTCTTTCTTGGAAAGACGTTTTTAACCTGAGCAACTCAGAGGGGCTGCCACAGAGAACAGGTCTTGTTCTTGTTTCGGGGCCACCCTTTACGGCTTGCTGAACCACGTCTGCTCTAGGCTTCTGCAGAGGGTTAATCTTTCATGGAATGGCCAACTGGGTTTTGTCTTCTTGCTGACAGAATGAGGTAATGCTTATGAAACAACAACCCACATGCCACCATCTGATCTCACTATATTTGGTTTTGCAGAAAGAGCTGCTGAAATGCAAACAAGAAGCCAGAAACTTGCAGGGGATAAAGGTAAAAAAAAAAAAAAAAAAAAAGGAAGACATTGATTCTATAAATAAAGTCTCTGTGAGGTGAAGTCCTCTGCTGGTGAGTGGTGAGAACTCTGGGACTGTGGAGATTTGTTAGAGTTCTCTTAGGCTCAGCAGTGGGAAGTGAGATGCTGGTGAGTGCTTTGTTCTGCTGAGGTTTGTGACTGGCTGCTAGGGCTCAGTGCTGCCACTTTCCTCTCTGCTACCTTGGTTGTCTCTGTTCCCAAAACAATCTCAAAAGATGGCCCCTTTTTAGAAAATAAACGAACACAACGTAGCCTTGGAATGGTTCACACTGTTCAGATGACTGAAGGACAGGAAAGGACAGACCATGAATGTCTGACTCCCACGCCTGCCCCCTCTCCTGTGCTCTATTTTTTTTTCCTGGAAGGAACTTGCCAGTTATTAAATGTTCATCACTTCCCTCTATGTTTTTAACCAAATAGTGTTATACTATAAATGTAGTTTGACAGCTTGCTTTTTCCACTTAACAATGTGTTTTGCAGATTATTCTACTTCAGCAGAGACCTTTTTAAGTCTTTAGCTGCATAATAGTGTGTGTGTATGATAATGTATTTAATCATTCTTCTATAGATGGTGTTTTAGGTTACCTCCATTTTTTAAATATTTTAATTTTTGAGAGAGGAAAAAGGGGGAGGGGGTTGCACACATGCATGCCATAGTGCATGGGTGGAGGTCAGAAGACAATGACTTTCCTTCCACCATGTGGGCTTCCAGGAATCAATCTCCAGTCACCAGGTTTGCAAGCATTCACATGACCTGCGGAGCTACCTCACCATTCCAGTTAGTTCCTTTGCTTTTATCTATTTTGCAGCTCAAACATTGACCTAGCTAGTATGTTATTTCACCTGAGTGGGATGGTGTCGGCTGAATATTCTTTTTTAAACCACTGCATTTCCCTCTTTCTTGTATACACACTGATGAATTAGTCTAGACTCTAACTCAGTAGCATTTTCCAAAGTATATTCAGTAGTCTTAGTGCTTTGAAGTATTAAAAAGAAGAAGAAGAAAAAAAAAAAGAAATGTGCTCTTGGGTTAAAATTAAGTTTACTTGAGAAATGTCCCATTGATCTTGAAGATTGACTGTGAAGACTAACATGTCACAGGATCTGAGAGGGCCTGTCATAAAGCAATTGACCAAACTGTTTAGAATTACTAAATATAGAAGTGCTTTACTTCCATGTAACTCATTAACGTCCCACGAAGTGCACTTTGGACATGGGACATGTTAGACTGCCTTTGCTGTTTTGTCCTGGCAGACAGAAGAATTAAAAATGAGTCCCTCGATTGTGGTATGCAGCATTTTGGAGGTAGGTGAGTCATTAGTCTGGGATCCATCTACGTTGTGTATCGACACCCCATCACAAACATATAAAAGCAGACTGTTGCCTCTCCAGAGCCTGCCCCCTTTCCCTGTGATCTATAAAGAGAAAACATGACCTGGTGCTCTATAGTCCCTACGGTTGGATGAATGGCTGCTAGAATATTAGCCCACCTTTGTAAGTATGGTGGGATCTGCAGGGGTCTAAACCGAGGGAAAGCTAGTAGAATCTTAAGGAACTGAGAAAAGAGTCATTGGTTAAAGAATAGTTCTCAGCAGTAGAAATATAATCCCAGAGCTGGGCTAGGCCCTGGAAGCCAGTGGGAGCAGCACAGAAATGAGACTCTGGAAATGAGTGGGAGCAGAATGGCAACCCCTCTAGGAAATGAGGACCAGGAGGGAGATCAGAGAAAAAGAGCTAAGTCAGATGGTGTGTTTATTTATAAAATACATTTGGGGGCTGGAGAGATGGGTCAGGAATTAAAGTCTCTGTGGGCTGGAGAGATGGCTCAAGGGTTAAGGTTCCATCTCACAAGCAGAAGGTCCTGAGTTTGGATCCCAGGTCCCACGTAAAAAATGCCAGGTGGAATTAACCTCCACCTGCACTTCTGGCCCTGGTGGGAGGAGCCTGGGAAATCCCAGTGTAAAGCAAGAGGGAGGTAGAAGCAATCCAGGATGATTCCCAAAGTCACCCCTGGTCCTCCACAGGGACACACACACACACACACACTAAATAAATGAACGAGTAAATGAATAGAATAAAAATAAAGTTTTTTTTAAAGCCTCTGATTCCCTTGCAAGCAGAGGTCATGAGTTCGGAACCCTGATCCTATGTAAAAAATGCCAGGTGAAAATGGTGGCAACCTGTAATTCTGGCCTTAGTGGGAAGAGCTTGGGGAACCCCAGAGCAAAGCAAACAGGAGGCAGAGCAATCCAGGATGATTTCTGAAGTCACCCTTGGGCTTCCATGGGTAATCAAAAAAATGCCATCCTTTGTGCACACACAAACACATAAATAAATAAGTAAAAATAAATAATATGTTGTATTTGTTAGAAAGAGAGAAAGCACATGTATGCATGGTGCATGGGTGGAAGTTAAAGGACAACTTTGAAAAGTCTATCTTTGCCTCTGCCATGTGGGCTTCCAGGGATCAAGCAGATTACCAGACTTATGAACAGGCACCTTGTCCTGCTGAGCTATCTCCCCAACCACAAAAGGAGTATTAATATGCCATGATTTAGATGAGAAAGCCAGGCATTGGAGGAGGAATCAGTCATTGCCCAAGCTCAGTAGAAAATAGATTTGTGATTTGAATATAAGTCTGTCAGATCCTAAAAGCCAGTCTTGCTCACTCATTGTCTGATTATACTGTGCTGTCAAGAATGTGTGCATAATACTCAGGAAGTGGAGGACAAAGCCGACTTTGCCCCACTTAGTATGACAATGGGCAAGATTTTTCCTTTAGGTATAGTTATTGTCTTGGAAGAGGACAGAAGAATCTCTTACTCAGGTCTTTGTGGTAAGATTCTCACATTTCTCTTGTCTTCCAGTTTGCCACAGCCAGTGCTGGATACATAACGCAGGGCTTAGTAAGTAATGAGGACTGGTTGGTTGATGAATCAAGACCATAATAGTGAGTGTGTTTTTCCCCCAGGATGCCTTGCAGCAGAGATTGACTCAGCAGGACACATCTGTTCTTCAGCTCAAACAGGAGCTCCTGAGGGCAAATATGGACAAAGATGAGCTGCATAATCAGAATGTGAGCTAAATGCATGAACCTTGACTTCAGCTAACACTTTTAGCCAAAGAGGATACTACATGAGGTTTCTCTCTGGTCTTGCTTTTGGGTGCCCGCCTCTTGTGTCTTCAGTTCATGGATGAAAGTTTGTAGCACATTAGCCAGAAGATCCTTAGCTCTTTCTTTAGCTCTGGAGACACAGACCAAATTGTGGTTCTGCTGCCTGATTATCTCACTAAAGATGCTGAGAGCAACTGTACTTTTGTTTAATCATAACACATTTCTGTGTGCAATGTCCTCTCTGCACACTGTAAACATCTCTTAATTCTGGTTACCACAAGGTTTCCATGAGGGATGGTATACAATGTGATCATGCCAACAATTTCTTTTCCTTCCTTCCTTCCTTCCTTCCTTCCTTCCTTCCTTCCTTCCTTCCTTCCTTCCTTCCTTCCTTCCTTCCTTCCTTCCTTCCTTCCTTCCTTCCTTTTCCTCCTTCCCTCCCTCCCTCCCTTCTTTCCTTCCTTTCTTATGTGTGTGTCTGTATGCATCTGAGTGTATTAAAGGATACTGTATGTGCCTGTGGGAATCATCCTGGATTATTCTCCTTTTTGCTTTGCTCTGGGGTCTCTCAGGCTTTGCTTTCCACCACCATTTACACATGGAATCTAGGATCTGAACTCATGTTCTTCTGCTTGCAAGACAGAGGCTTAACCCCTGGGTCTTCTCTCCAACCCCAACAAATCCTTTCTTATCTCTGCAGGTGGATCTGCAGAGGAAGCTAGACGAGAGGAACCGACTCTTAGGAGAATACAAAGTAAGAGTGAATGTTGGTTTGGAAGTGAATTCCATCTAAGCCTTCGTGAATAGCTCATTCTTGCTATTGCTCAGAGAAGACTTGCACATTCGACTCTCGTCTTTGCTTTCTGGAAAAAAATTTTTTCCTATGTCGTTTGATTCGTTAGCCCTGAAGAGAAGTTAGAGAAAGGAATGTAGAGCTAAGAGTCTGGAAACTTCAGTCTTAGGCTTACCTTTAGCTCCATAATGAGAATGTCACACAGTGGTCCCTCTTTACCCTTTGAAGACTCTTTTTGCTGTATAGTGTGTATAGTCTTCCCAGTAAGTGTGAAGCAAGCCCAGTTCTTTTTGTGGTGGGAGCTGCATTGCCAAATGTGAACTGTTCGTTTGGAGCTGGTTTGGTTAAAGCTTCTGAAAGCTCATCTCTGTTGCAGAAAGAGCTGGGGCAGAAAGATCGTCTCCTTCAGCAGCACCAGGCCAAGTTGGAAGAAACACTTCGGAAGCTCTCAGATGCCAGTTACCAGCAGGTCAGGATGCAGCCAGCCACCGACATTTCATCTGCCCTTTTGACCTGCAGGAGACTCTTTTCTGATCCTGCCTTTGCTTTGCAGGTGGATCTGGAACGGGAGCTAGAACACAAAGATGTCCTTTTGTCACACTGCATGAAAAGAGAGGTGGACGAGGTAACCTGGGACCTTGGGTTCTCTCTGTCACAGGCCAGCCAGGGAGATTCTGTTTCCACCTAAGCCTGAAGGACCAGTTTGTTAGGAGGCAGATAGTAAGGAAGTGAGCGCATGCCATGCTGGGGGTGTCATGCCAGCTTGCCTACCAGGCAGGCTCCAGGTTCTGGGTTCAGACTCCGTCACAGAGGACAGGGCAGGGAAGGGGGTAAAAAGAAATCCTTAATTTGTCAGCCTAAAAATGAGGCTCATTTGGGGCTGGCGAGATGGCTCAGAGATAAAGCAGCCTGTGTGCAAACTTGGTGATCTGAGTTTGATCCCTGGAGCCCACATGGTGGAAGAAAAGAATGGATTTCCAGAAGTTTTTGTCTAACCTGCACATGCATATCATGGCATGTTCTCTCTCTCTCTCTTCAATAATTAAATATAAAAATGTTAAGAATTCTCATGAATAGCTACAACTGCATGAACAGCTGAATAGTCTTATTAGATCCCTACCACGGAGTCAGATTCAAGATACATTTATTATTAGTACTTTAGAAATATTTTTAAATTGATTTACTTCAGAGAAGGCGGGGTGGGGGGGCAAAGATGCATGCGTGCGTGTCATGGTGTGTGGGTGGAGGTCAGAGGACAACTCTTGGTGGTTCGTTCTTGGTCTAAATTCAGGTTGCCAAGTTCGCAGGCAGGAGCTTTACCCACTAAGCTATCTTGCCAGCCCTATTCTTACACTTTTAACTCCGAGGAAAGATGGCTGGAGTGGCATTCGGTGACCCTCCCAGTGCCTGAAGTTTCCATGTCATTCGGTCTACATTCACAGTGTCCACTAACTGTCAGCTGCAGCTTCGATGCAAGCAGCGAATAAAGGGAAACCATGTCTGAACACGTGAAATAAACTTTGATATAAGTGCATAGTAAGTGGGAAGGTGGCAGATGGAAAGCAGAGTGGGCATGTGGGTTTGGAATTCTCCCGTTGACAAGCATCATTTCTTTTTGCTGCTCTAGGTGACCAACTACAACAATCACAACTCTCAAAGCAATGGCTTCCTCTTTCCAGCGGCAGGGAAAGGAGCTGCTTCCGTCACCCCCAGAGGGGTAGGTTCCTGAGAATGCAGAACAGGCCTTCAGGACCAGTGAGATAGCTTAATGAGCAAGGTGACTTCTTGCAAACCCGGAGACCTGAGTTCAATCCCTGGAAGCCCATGTGTTAGAAAAGAAAGAACTGATGTTTGAGAGTTGCTTGCTGACCCTCTATTTATATGCTGTGGCATGTGTGTCCCTTTGTCCTCTCTCTCTCTCCTCTGTCACACACATACACACTGTAAAATAAATAATTTAAAAATTAACAAAAGTATCTTTAAAAAAAGAACAGGCCTGCTATTTCTGGCTGAAATAACAGTATCCCAGCCATTGCACAATGGACTTAGCTTTTCATATCTAGGCATTAGGTTCTTGATAGTTGTGCAAAGATATAGGCAGCGATTTGCCAAAATTAAGAATCAATTACTAGGAAAACTGGTGAGGAGGAAAATTTTCCTCTACAAAATTATAAGATCTATTCTGGGGACCCCTCATGTTCTTTAGCTCAGTGGCTAGGATATGGCTAGTAACATGGCAGTGCCATGCCACCAGCACCCTGTATCTGCCCACAGACCAGTGACCTTCAGCTTGTCCGAGATGCCCTCCGCAGCCTGCGCAACAGCTTCAGTGGCCACGACCCTCAACACCACACCATTGACAGCCTAGAACAGGGCATCTCCAGCCTCATGGAGCGCCTGCATGTCATGGAGACGCAGAAGAAGCAAGAGAGGAAGGTAATGCCGTCGTGTCTGCTCCTCGGTGACGAGTTTCCATTAAAAGACCCAAAGCCAGGGCTGGAGAGATGGCTGGGGTGGGGGTGGGGGGCTCTGCCTCACAAGCAGAAGGACCTGAGTTGGAATTTCAGACCCCATATTAAAAGGTCAGGTGAAAATAGCAGTGATATGCACTTCTGGTGCTAGGAGGAGGAGCCTGGGAAAGCCCAGAGCAAAGCAAGCGGGAGGTAGAGCATTCCAGGATGATTCTCTAAGTCACCCTAGGGTCTCTACAAGCACACACAGTGCCTCTGATACACACACACACACACACACACACACACACACACACACACACGACCCAAAACCCCGCGCCGCACGTTATGTTGGTTTTTTGTTTGGTTTCCATCTCACTGAGACTGACTGTTCTTCATGGCGTGACAATGCAGGAAGGAATTCGTGGCCACTTGCTCTCTGCAGCTGGGTAGCTGTGTAAGGAATTGTGGTTCTTAACCCCACTGGGTCTTGACTGTTCATTCCTTTCCTTCTGCAGCTTGGCCTTAGATGAGACAATATATGGAAAGTACGTTGGAACTGGAAAGTCTTTTTCATATTCTTTTTTAAATTTTTTATTTATTTTTATGTGGTGTGTGTATGTATGTGTGTATGTGTGTGTGTGTATCAGACAGCATTGTGTGTTCTTGTGGAGTACCAAGGGTGACTTCGAGAATCATTTTGGATTGCTTCTACTTCCTTTTTATTTGCTCTGGGATTTCCCCAGACTCTGTCCACCAGGGTCAAAAGTGCAGACCACCACTGTTTCTGCCTGTTCTTTTTTGCATAGGACCTGGGATCAAACTCAAGTCCTTCTGCTTGTGAGGCAGAGTCTTAACCCATGAGCCATCTCTTCAGTCCTAGAAAGCCTTTAATAAAGTTACATGACTGTTACTAAGATAAATGTATAGAGTTTTATGTTGTAGAAAGAGTGGTAGAAAA
This sequence comes from Typhlomys cinereus, assembly GCA_023101885.1. NCBI lineage: Eukaryota > Metazoa > Chordata > Mammalia > Rodentia > Platacanthomyidae > Typhlomys > Typhlomys cinereus. The sequence goes on along the minus strand of JALPQD010000138.1, from coordinate 2,277,476 downwards.
GCAGATATTTTAGGTTTTCATTTATGGTTTAAATTTCTTGGTTTGAATCCTCTGTTGAACATAAATAACTCTTAGGACTTGTACAACTCTCCAGGTTCGGGGCAAGTCACCCAGAACTCAAGCAAGCAGTGAATACCGGGAATCCTGGCCCCCTAATTCAAGTAAGTACTGACTATCATCAAGTAAAGGGGTCTCACATATTAGACCAGAAACTGGGTTATTTTCACGCCGCTGATATCTGGAAATTAGAATACTCTTTGGAGTGTTTCACACGTAGGACATTTCCCCCTTGGGATGACTAGAGCTGGGTTAGTTCTAGAACTGCAAGAGCTTATGCCATCAACACCATCCTCAACCCAAGTGCCAGTTAGCACATGCACGATGCTGCTGACTCAGGCTGAAATGTTGGGAAAATATGTAAGTTCAAAACATGTGTGTGACCAAAAGCACAGTAGACACAGAAACAAATCATCCTAGTCCCAGTGTGCACACACACGCGTGCGCGCGCACATACACACACACACACACACACACACACACACACACACACACACTCACTCCACAGTGCAGAAAGAGCTGACTGGAATGGAGCTGACTGGCAAGCCAGAAGGTATCCTTTGGGTCTTGCCTCTCTCAACTTCTGTGAATAAGTTGTAGCCAGTTCCTTTGATCCCTGCTGATAACTCTCCTGCTATAAGGAACTGTCTCCTAAAGCTGAAAGCTGGAATAAAAAAATGCTCTTTAAAACAATTCCACTTTTCTTAGACAGAGGAAGTTTTATTTCTTTGAGGATCTTTCTTAAAACAGAATGTCCAAGTTGTCAGTTTAAGTCCTACATATACTTGCACCATCTAGTGGCCATGGTTGGAAAGCGGTGTTTCAGCAAACTTGTCGGTGCATTCCATTTCCGTTTGATCCAGGATCTTAGGAGTCTACCCTATTGGCAATTTTTACTTTCTGATTGCATTTAAGTTTTAGTTTAATAACATCTAAATTTTCTTACTTTTTTATCCCAATCAATCTAAAAGCCTTTAAGCAACTTATGCGAAGATCAAATACTGACTAGAGACAGTTTTCTATGATGTGCATATGTTTTTATAAAAGCTGGGTGTGATAGCAAATTCCTGTAATCTCAGCACTCAAGTAGCAGAGACAGAGGGATTACAAATTCAAGACAAGCCTGGGATACCGAGGGAGTTCTAGGGTTGCCTGGGCTCCCTAGATAAACTCCCATTTTCTAAATAAATATACAGACACTTAAAAAACAACAACAGGCTTCAGCCTTGTATGGTGGATGGTGGTGTACACTTTAATCCTAGTGCTTGCTAATACTCAGCTACTCATTTGCCGTTCTTTCCCTTCACTAACAGTTGACTTTCTTGTCTAATCAAGTGGTTACATTTCAAACCTTGTCTGCCAAAGTCTTTTAAAAAGCATTTAATATTCCTGAACAGTCTCCTATATCTATTCCTCTCCTGTGGTTTCAATGCCAGCCAGTGACGTATTTGGTAACTTTCGAGTATCTCTTAAGTGCCAACAGTGTTAGACTGAGATGTAGAAATACATCAGGTAGACGTGGTACTGGCTCTCAGTGGACCTGCAGTCTATTGAGCTAGATTCTCCAATTTTCTCTTTAGTGCTTTGATGTTAATTTTGAATTCCTTTTTTAACTCCTCTCTTTAAAAAAACTTTATATTGATATTTGTGTGTGTGATATTTGTATCTGTGTGTGATGTGTGTATGTATGCATGCTCACATTGTGAAGGTCAGAAGATAATTTTTTGGAGTCTCTTCTGTCCTTCCAACTTTATGTGTATCCTGGGGATCAAACTAAGGTCATGAGGCTTGTGTGGCAAGCACCTTTATCCACTAAGCCATCCTACTTCTTCTTTACCCTTGAGTATTGTATGTCCTGGGATTCCATTTTAGACTCAGACCTTCTCCTAATCCTTCCATCTTTGTGGTTTTGGGTAGTCTTATATGTGGATTACTTTTAACCTTTGTTTCTAACCCCGGCACTTTTTGAATGCCAACGTGGTATCTCTTTGTAAGCACAAAGGCACTTTCAAATTCATGTCTTAAACTGAATGCAATACACATCAGAATTAGAAAAATAGAGACTATCAAATCAGACAGATCTAAAATACAATCTTGGCCTTGCTGTTGTATAGTGTATGGCTGTAGACTATTAATTAACAGCACTGATTCCAAGTTTCTTTGTTTACAAAATGGAGATTGTTTTGAAGGAGTTGAGTGTTAAATAAGACATCACATGAAAGTCATCTGGAAAATATGGGGGCAGATGAGAAATGTAGAGCAAGCAGTAATAGTTCCAAAATTCCTCTTTTTCATTCCCCTTTGGCTGTGCCCCTTCTCTATTCACCCCCAACTACATTTCTTTTTTTTAATACATTTTTTATTATTACCGCTCATACAAACTTAATAGGTAGACCAGTTCCCTCCCTCCCTCCTCCTCCCCCCGAACCCCGTACTCCCCCTCTCCATCCCCCAGTGCCTCCCCCCAATTCCCAGAGAGTCCTTTATTGTGTATGCCTAACTCTCCTCTGGGTCCTTCTCTCCGATGATGTACAAGGACCCAGTAGCATTTCCCTGAACCCTTTCCTGTGTTCCCCTTAAGCATAGGAACACTACTGTGGCTGTCAATCCCTTGCCTCCAAGGATCTTGGTGCCTTTAGCTGATGCTAGACTTTGTGAGTCAATAGTGTGTTGGACATTGCGCAGGGCATGCAATATCCAATTATGATTGCTTCGGCCCTAACTAGTGTGGAGAATCTTGCAAATCATTGCTCCTCCCATCCTTTTGCTCTTACAGTCTTACCGCCCCCTCTTCCGCAAATGTCCCTGAGCTTCAGGATGGGGAGAGATTAGGCTGGCCTAGTTCTATGTGGTTGATATAGAGTCTCTGAAGTTCTGGATTGTGGTTTGTTGATTTTCTTTTGCAGTTTTACTGCTCCTGCAATGCCCTTCACTCCATCCTGCTGGGCACTGTATGTCACCCCCTGGCCAGAGACAAAAAGCTGTTAAACTGGAGTCTTCTTATAAGAGCACATTCAAGGATAGATGTAATAAAAGTAGGAAACCTCAGAGAGGGAGGTATCAATCACCCATTTGCAAAATGATTACTTTTTATCTGCCAGACTATATGCCCTCCCCTTCTGGTGAGATCATACCCCCTCAGTTGAAAATGATCAGGAACGAACGTCTGTGAACTTAACCAGGTGTCACAGTACTTACTTGCATTCCTTGATGGAGGCCTATTTTCTCTGCTGTAACATGGTCCCCTCTCTCCTTGTGTCTGGTGTGGCCCTCCAACCCCATCCCTCCTGTTCATAATCCTTGCAATTACTGTAGGTTTACCTTTGAGTGTCTCAATGTGGGCTGGGTGAGTTTGGTACTAGGAGCCACCTATTAGGGAGTACATATGGCCCTTACTTTTCTGGGTTTGGGATACTTCACTTAATATAATTATTTCTAATGACATCCATTTCCCAGCAAATTCCAGTAATTCATCATTTTTGATGGCTGAGTAGTACTCCATTGTATAGATGTACCAAAATTTCCTTATCCACTCGTCAACTGTTGGACATTTGGGTTGATTCCATGACTTTGCTATTGTAAACAGTGCTGCTATGAACATGGTCGTGCTTGTGCTATCGAGGTGAACCTCTGCTGCATGGGGGGTTATTCTCAAAGTGGGATAGCAAGGTCATATGGCATTTCAATCTTTAATTTCTTTAAGAATCTCCAGACGGCTCGCCAGAGTGGCTGTATGAGCCTGCATTCCCACCAGCAATGTAGGAGAGTTCCTCTCTCTCCACATCCTCTCCAGCATTTGTAGTTGTTTGTATTGTGGATTTTTGCCATTCTGACCCGGGTGAGATGATATCTCAGGGAAGTTTTGATTTGCATTTCCCTGATGGCTAAGGAAGTGGAGCATTTTTTAAAATACTTGTTAGACATTTTAATGTCATCCCTGGTAAAATTTCTTTTAAGTTCCAGGGCCCATTTTTTAATTGGGCCATTGTTTTCCTTGGAGTTTAGTTTTCTAAGTTCTTTGTGCACTCTAGACAGTAGAGCTCTATCAGATAATGTGGTTAGTGAAGATTTTCTCCCATTCTGTGGGTTGCCTTTGAGCTCATGTTACAATCTCTTTATCTAAACAGAAGCTCTTTAATTTCATAAGGTCCCAACTGTTCAGAGTTGGTAGCAGTGACTGTGCCATTGGATGTCTGTTTAGGAAATGTTGGCCTAGCCCAATCAGCTCGAGGGAGTTCCCTATCCGTTCATCTATGGTTTTTATAGTCTCTGGCCTTATATCAAGGTCCTTGATCCATTTGGAATTAAGTCTTGTACATGGTAACAAGTACAGGTCCAGCTTTAATCTTCTGCATGTGGAGATCCAGTTTTGCCAGCACCATTTGTTGAAGATGCTGTTCTTTTTCCATTGGATTCTTTGGGCCCCTTTGTCAAAGATCAAATGGCTGTATTTTTGTGGGCTTATATCTGGGTCTTCAACCCTTATCCATTGATCTGTGTGTCTATTTTGGAGCCAGTACCAGGCTGTTTTTATAACTATGGATTTGTAGTATAGACTAAGGTTTGGTATGGTGATACCTCCAGCAGTGTTATTGATACTCAGGATTGTCTTTGCTATCCTGGGTCTTTTGTGCCTCCATATGAATTTTGAGATTGTTTGGTCAACTTCTTTGAAGAATTGCTTTGGGATTTTAATTGGTATAGCATTGAATTTGTATATTGCCTTTGGTAGGATAGTCATTTTTACAATGTTGATTCTGCCAATCCAGGAACATACATGGGAGGTCTTTCCACTTTCTTTCTTTAGGGTTTTAAAGTTTTCATTGTAAAGGTCTTTTATCTTCTTGGTTAGGTTTATACCAAGGTATTTCTTTTTTTTAGGGGCTATAGTAAATGGGATTGTTTCTCTCAAGGCTTTTTCACTTCTTTCATTCTGGGCATATAGGAAGGCCTCTGATTTTTGTACATTTATTTTGTATCCTGCCACCCTGCTAAACTTCTCAATTAGTTCCAGGAGCTTCCTGGTGGAGTTTTTGGGATCCCTCAGTTATAAGATCATGTCATCTGCAAATAGGGATAGCTTGACTTCTTCCTTGCCGATTTGAATCCCTCTTATGTCCCTTTCTTGTCTTATGGCTTCAGCTAAGACTTCAAGTACAATATTGAATAGAAGTGGTGAGAGTGGACAGCCTTGTCTAGTTCCTGATCAAAGTGGGAATGCTTCCAATTGTTCCTCATTGAGCATAATCCTTGCTGTGGGCTTGTTGTATACAGCTTTTATTATATTGATAAAGGTTCCTTCCATTCCTATTGTCTCTAGTGTTTTGATCATAAAAGGCTGTTGGATCTTGTCAAAGGCTTTTTCTGCATCTATTGAGAGTATCATGTGGTCTTGGACTTTGGACTGGTTTATATGATGAATTACATTTATTGATTTGCAACCTTGTGTGCTGGGGATGAAGCCTACTTGGTCCCTGTGAATGATCTTTTTGATATGTTTTTGAATCCGATTTGCTAAGATTTTGTTGAGAATCTTTGCGTCTGTGTTCATCAGGGAGATCGGCCTATAGTTTTCTTTTTAAGTGAATCTTTATTAGGTTTTGGGATTAAAACGATATTAGCTTCATAGAAGGAATTTGGTAGTGTTCCTTCCTTTGCTATTTGATGGAACAGTTTAAGGAGTATTGGTGTTATTAACTCCCTAAATGTCTGGTAGAACTCTGTGCTGAATCCATCTGGTCCAGGACATTTTTTGGTGCGAAGATTCGAGATTACTTCTTCAATTTCCTTATATGTTATAGGACTATTTAAATAATTCACAACTTCCTGATTCAATTTAGGTAGGTTGTGTTTACTTAGAAATTCATCCATCTCTTTTGTGTTGTCAAACTTCACAGAGTATAAGTTTTTGAAATATGATGTTATAATTCTCTGGATTTCTTGGGTATCAGTAGTGATAACTCCATGTTCATTTCTAGTTTTGTTAATTTGGGTTTTCTCTCTCTTGCTTTTGGTTAATTTAGCTAGGGGTGTATCAATCTTATTGATTTTTTCGAAGAACCAGCTTTTTGACTGGTTGATTTTTCCCTATTGTTTTCTTAGTCTCGATTTCAGATATTTCTCCCCTTATTTTGCTAATCTCCTCTCTTCTACTTTTGGGATCAGATCGCTCAAGTTTCTCTAAAGCCTTAAGCTGCATCGTTAAGTTGTTTATTTCTGATGTTTCCATTTTTTTGATGTAGGCATTAAGAGCTATGAACTTACCTCTTAAGACAGCTTTCATTGTGTCCCAGAGATTTTGGTAAGTTGTATTTTCATTATCGTTCACTTTCAAGAAATCTTGAATTTCCTTTTTAATTTCTTCCTGAATCCAGTTCTCATTCAGCATCATATTGTTAAGTTTCCAGGAGTTAGTGTATTTTCTCTTGTTTGTTGTGTTGTGGATGTCCAGCTTTAGGCCGTGGTGGTCTGATAGGGCACAGGTTAGAATTTCAACTTTTTTGTATATGTGTAGATTCATTTTGTGGCCCAATGTGTGATCCATTTTGGAGAAAGTTCCGTGTGCTGCTGAGAAAAATGTGTATTCTTTGGTTCGTGGGTGAAAAGTTCGATAGAGATCTGTAAGGTCCATTTCTTTAAGGGTTTGATTAAATTCCCAAGTGTCTCTGTTAAGCTTTTGACCTGTTGATCTATCCCATGTTGAGAGGGCAGTGTTGAAGTCCCCAAGAATTATCGTTTGGGGGTTGATTTCTTGCTTTAGACGCTGTAGGGTTTTCTTAATGAATGTGGAGGGGCCCGTATTGGGTGCATATATGTTCAGTATTGTGAAGTCTTCCTCCAACCACATTTCTTGAACTTGCCTTTTGTCCTTTACTCTTAAAGGAAGGTAAACATGTCATTTAAAAGCAATACAAGAAATGAATGGAATAAAATTGAAACTTCAGATAAAACCTATATACCTATGGTCATTTGGCTTGAGACAAGGTATTAGCCATGTGACATGGGATTCCACCTCTGCCAATGTACAGACACTAACTCAGAATAAATCTGCATTATGTGTAAAAATTAAATATTTAAGACTCTCAGAATAGGAGCAATATTCACGCTTTTGGATTTGGCAGTGGATTCTTGGACATAATTAAAAGCACAAGCATCTAAGAAAACTAGAATAACTGGACTTCATAAAAATGGAAAACTTGGGGCTGGAGAGGTGGCTCAGGGGTTAAGCCTCTGCCTTGAAGGCAGAAGGTCCTGAGTTCGGATCCTAGACCCCATGTATAGATGCTAGGTGGAAGCGGGGCGGCCTGCATTTCTGGTCCTGGTAGGGCGGAGCCTGTGAATCCCGGAGCAGAGTAAACAAGGAGGAGGTGGAGGTGGTCCATGGTGGTTCCCGAATTCGTCTGTGGTTCTACACACACACACACACATACGTGTACACACATACATACACACACATACATACACACATGCACACACGCACAATTGAATAAATAATTTTTTAAAAATGGAAAACTTGGACCATTGGATGGCTCTGTGGATAAAGGCACATGCCTAGCAAGCCTGAGTTCCATCCTCAAAGCCCTTGAAAAAGCAGACCGAGAGAACTGATTCCTGATAGTGGTTCTCTGATATAAATATACACACAAACACACACACACATACACACACACACGCATGCACACATGATAAATAACTCAATGTAAAAAAGTGAAATGAAGGCAAATGTTGGAACATGGATGCGCGTAGAGCATATCATGCTGAATACAAGATGCTGACGTGAACGAGCGCACACTGGGTGCATTTATATGAAATGTTCAGTGCAGGCAAGTGAACACAGACAAAAAAGAATAGGGTACCGGTGTCAGATTAGGAGGGAGGGACAAATGGGGAATGACCACTTTGCAGGGTACAGGTTCCCTTTCCTGATAATGACAGCTTTCTGAAATTAATAATAGCAATTGCACTAAATGCCACTGAATAAGATATTCTTTTATTTTTAAATATTTGGCTCAGTTCTTTGAGAGAGGAAAGAAGGAAGGGAAAGAGGGAGTGAGGGAGAGAGGAGTACACATACATGCTGTGGTGCATGGGGGGGTGAGTAGAAAGTTGTTTTTTTCCTACCATTTGGGCTTCTGGGAATTGAACTCGGTTCACCAAGTTTGCAAACAGGCAGGTCACCCACTTAGCCATCTTGCCAGGCCCAAATAGGACATTTTATTTTGTTTAAACTTTTTATTTGTTTGTTTATTTGTGTGTGTGTGTGTGTGTGTGTGTGTGTGTGTGTGTGTGTGTGTGTGTGACTGTGTGAGAAGAAGGCACTATGTGTCTCTGGAGGACTAAGGATAAGTGTGAGAATCATCCTAGACTGCTTCTGTCTCCTTTTGCTTCACTCTTCGAATAGGACATTTAAAAATGCTTTAGATGGAGAATTTTGTCATGTGAATTCTACCTGTATTTTTAAGAAGTAAGTTAAAAAAAAAAAGGAATACAGTTCTAGCTTCTGCCTTGGGTATGGAAAGTTGGAAAGAACCATTTGTACTAACTTCCAAGAAAAGGTTTGATAACCTTAAAAGAAAATCACAACTTTCTGAACCCTTCAAAGAAGGGGCATTAAGTGGCCTAGAATACAGGTGCTTGGAGGGGGGCAGAGGCTGCAGGCCTGCCTCACTTCCCAGGCAGGAGGATGATAGCGCACTGTACAAGCCGATGACTTAGTTAAGATGCTAGCAGGGTTGCTCCGGTAAGCAGAATGCACAGAGCCTCTGGAAACCACAGAAATGCGGTTTACGCCCACTTGCAGACACTTTTCCTGGTGGGGTGATGGAGTGGTTGTGGGGACTGTCTTTCCATGCAGGTCCAGGCGAGGGCAGCACTCCACTGCAGAAGCGCCCAGGTCCCCTTGGGCCATGGACTGAGGAGACTGCAGTAAATCTTGTTTCTCTCTGCTCAGCTCCAGGCAAAGGTCAGGACCCATCCCAGTTGAGGGAAAGGCTAGGTAAACAGAACTGTCCCCCGCTGAGGCAGGGACAAGGATGGGAGAAGCAGAAGCACTGAAAACCAGCTTTCAGGACTAGGTATGAATCTGTCGGGTCTCGTCTGTCCATAGCAGATGGGCAAGCACTGTGTGATAAGCCACAGCAGTTGCTTCTGAGAGCAGGGCAGATACCCAGTGGGACTGGCAGAGGCCCAGACACACAGCCAAGTGTGTAGGGAAGGATCTCCAGGAAATCAGCTGTTCCCAGACACAAAGCTAGAGGAATGTAAGGTAGGAGAGCGTCAGGGAACTGTAAACAAAAGTCCAAATCCCAGAGCAACCAGATGGTTTAGCAGGCAGAGCGGGCAGCCTGCGTTCAGTCCCCAGAAAGCCCACAGGGTGGACAGAGAGACTAGTTTCCGGAGGTTGTCCTTTGATTCCATTCTTTTATTATTTATTTGTTTGTTTGTTTGTTTGTTTAGTGTTTATGTGTGTGCGTGTGTGTGTGTGTGTGTGTGTGTGTGTGTGTGTGTGTGTGTGTGTGTATATCATAGTGTGTATCATAGGGCACTGTGTATCTAGCTAAAGGACCAAGAGTGACTTTGGGTATCATCCTGGATTACTCCTACTTCCTTTTTGCATCTCTTCGGGATTTCCCAAGCTCTGCCCATTAGGGTCGGAAATGCAGGCCACTGCCATTTCCTCCTGGTGTTTTTATATGGGATCTAGGATCTGAACTCAGGTCCTTCTGCTTGCTAGGCAGGGTCTGAACCCCTGAGCCATCTCTCCAGCCCGATGCCACTGTTGCACTCTGGCGTACATGTAGTGTGCTTTCCTCTCTCTCAAACAAATACATAAATAATAAGGAAAAGAAGTCATGATCTCCAGCTTGTCGTCTCCTTCACAGCCATCTCTACCCATGTGCTGGCAGAACAAGTTATACCACATCTAGACATATTTGCATCCCTATCTATCCTATCTCTTACTTGTCTTTGTTTTTCTTTGTGACAGAGTCCTAACTGTATAAACCAACTGGCCTCAAACTCATGATCCTCCTGCCTTAAGCTTTCTGAGGTTGTCAGATTATATAGCATATGATGTCTGGCATTCAGTAAGGGAAAAAAAATACAAAAGCAGGGGGGGGAAAAGCCACTGTCAAGAATCACATCATGGGGGCTAGAGAGGTGGCTCAGGGCTTATACCTCTGCCTTGCAGGCGGAAGGTCCTGAGTTCGGATCCTAGACCCTATGTATAGACGCCGGGTGGAAGCGGGGGGGGGGGGGGGGGGGGACACTGCGTTTCTGGTCCTGGTAGGACGGAGCCTGTGAATCCCCAGGCAGAGTAAACAAGGAGAAGGTGGAGGTGTCCATGGTGGTTCTGGAATTCGTCCGTGGTTCTACACACACATACATACACACACACGCGCACACATGCATACACGCACAATTGAATAATAATAAAAAAAAGAATCACATCATCTATGAACAGAGCCAAACTCAGGCATGACAAAAATGTGAAACCACAAGACCAGGAATTTAAAGTAATTTTGATCGGTGTGATAAGTGTTATAAAGAATATGTTGCTATCACACATGTGCAGATGAGGGATTTTAGTTATGAGATAGAAATGATAAGGAACAAGATAGAAAGAACCCGAATAAAAATATAGATCAAGAAGACTGCCTCCATCACATGCCTAAGTGGATTCGACACAGCCAAGGAAAGAATCAGCAAACTTGAAGATAATGTATTCAATATGAACAAAATTTCAACACACCGGTGGAAGACAATATCAGACTGAAATAGGTGCAACTGGAATCACTGAAGGAGAAGAATGAAAACAGGACAGAAACAATGACTGAGTGGCCAACCTGAGGCCTGGAGGCACACACCGTGATCCCACCATGTGGTAGAGGAAGGCAGGAAGATGGCAGTTTTAGGTCCAGCAAGACCCTGTCTCAGAAAAGCAATGTAATTTTTTTTCTTGAAGACCTAACGGCCAGCAATTTTTTCCCCCCAAACAGCCAAAGATGTTAAGCTACATATGCAAGAAAACATGAAGAAGGATGGATAAGGGCTGGCAAGATGGCTTGGCAGGTAAAAATGCATTTGCTGCCAAGCCCCGTGATCTGAACTCTATCCCCAGAATCTACATAAGGGAAAGAGACATGGAGGAAGGAGAAAATCACTTCCTACAAGTTGTCCTGTGATCTCAACATGTGCGCGCGCGCACACACACACACACACACACACACACACACACACACAGTTAATTGCTGAAAATCAACGGGAGAACGTTAGAGAACAGTGGGAGAGAACATTACATTCTGTTTCTTGCTCTTCAGCTAGGGGCAAGCCATATGATTCTAAAGGCTTTTCAAATTCATTCCATCGTGTGCCCGTGAACCCGGCACTTGCACTGCCAGAGACAGGAGGCTCAGAGTGAAACCTTGCAAACAAAAATCTATTCCTTTTCTAGCTCTAGGTTCCCACCTTGCCCTTTTCCTTTCTCAGTTTGACTGTCTCTTAATTGGCTCCCAGGCTTCCAGAGTTTCACCCATCCCGTCTGAATGTCCTTTACTTTGCCATTAGACTAACCTTTCTAAAATCCAGTCTACTCATACCACTTTCCAGTGTCTCTTTATAGCTCAAGACAGATGCCTTGAAGTGTTAATCCATCCTCCAAAGTCCTCTGTAATGTTGCTGCTGGCTCTTCATTACCCCAGAACTGTATTTCTTACTCTTCCAGCCTCATTAATTGACAGTTTTCCACCAACACGATCCCATTTCTCGCCTCTTGGATGTGTCCTACTTAGCATGTGCATCCCAACTTCCTGATCTTAAATTTTCTTTGTTTTTCTTCTTGCTCCCTAGGCTTATGATCCTCAGATTCCATAGTGATTACTGACTTGATACCACACCCGGCTAATTTTGCCGTATTTAAAGGCACATTCTAAAGGATTCTCCAACTGACTTTTCTCAGGTGGAATTGATCTCTCCATCTTTAGCCTTTCCATAAACTTTGTGCAAATCTAATTTTAGTGTATTGTAGGAATTTCCAGTTAAGCCTATTATCCAAGTGGTGTCAAATACCACACATACAATTTTTATAGTCTCATATCTAGCACATACTAGATGCTGGATGTTTATTGAACCTGTGAATCAGTGAATTGATTATATGACCCAGTGCCAACAGTGACTTATTTATTCAACAACTACTCTGTGTTCATAGAAAAGAAAATCATATGATGTATGTTATGAAGAAAAATGTAAATTGAGTGAATGTGGTTGCTGTGGAAAGACAGTAAACTGTTTTGTCTTCCCTGGTCATCTCTCAAAGTCCCCTTTACTTTAAACCTTCCCAGAGGCTGTTCTGTGAGAGGCAGATTGATGGTAGTGGATGCCTAGAAGTTGAGAAAACATAGAGGTTTTAACATGAATGTAATTTAGCTTTTGGCCCTTTTACTGAAAGTTTGTAAGTGGTTACTTCTATTTTCTTAAAATTGTAAGTACTTATTAATTGCCTTCTTCCAAAGTATCTTTGTTTCTCTGTTTTCATGTGTGTAGATGTATGGAGTACATGCATATGTGTTTACATGTGTGTTGGCACATGTGTGTGTGGGTGTACAGATATGAGTCTACATAAATGTAGATACAGGATGGTGATATTGAGAAGGAATCATCCTCTAATCACTCCTCCGCGTTGTTTTCAGACGGGGTCTCTAATTAAACCCAGAGCCTGCCTCCGGTTTGCTCTGGAGAATTAAGGTGAACTGCCCTATCTATCTGGCATTTTATGTGGGATCCGGGGATCTGCATTGCCATCCTTTTAAACACTTCACATACCTTTTTAAAGATTAGAGACAGGGCGAAGAGATGCCTCAGTGGTTAAGCCTCTGCCTCAAAAGGAGAAAGTCTTGAGTTCAGATCCCAGATCCCATGCAAAAAATGCCAAGTGGAAATGATGAGGGCCAGTATTTCAGGCCCCGAAAGGCAGAGAAACTCCAGAACAAAGGAAAGAGGAGGTAGAATAGTCTAGAGTGATTCCCGAAATTACCCTTGGACCTTCACAATGCCCTCTGGTTCACAGATACACAAACCACACACACACACATACACACACACATACACACACACACACACACACACACACACACACACACACACACACACAAAATAAATAAATAAAATATTTTTTAAAAAAATAAAGGCTAGTGACAAAAATCTGAGTTAAAGAGCACAGGGCCAGCACATAGAGATCCTGTGTAGCCAGGAGTTGGGGCAGGTCTGTGCCTTGTAGACTGAAAGGACAGGTCACAGGAGATGGACTTTGCTCCGTGACTCACTCCTTGCTCTTTCATGCATGATTCATGTGAACATTATCTACTTTTAATTCCAGAGTACAAACACAGGCAGTGTGTGGGTCCCCTCTCTCCTGAAATTTGGCAGACAAGAGTGTCTGTCCTCTTGAACTTGAGCCTAGTGCTATCAGATGGGACACACGTTCCCTGCCAGAACTCTCGGGAATGACTGAGAAGCGATAGCCTCCAGAGGATGTCCATGCTCAAGGCACCTCGTGGTCCTAGTGGTGACCTGCCACGGATCATGCCCTGTGGTCATGGTGCCTGGCCAGGCCAAGAGCTGGGCCGTGACCTCTGGCAGCTTCACTCTCCTGAGACATTTTGAGTAATGGGCAAGGAGGGGCGGTGTGGATCCAATGGAAAGTTCTAACCAGAGACTTTGATTGCAGAATTGCCCCATTCCCAGAGTTCTCCGGCTATCAGCAGCGCCTGCACTAAAGTGCTCTATTTCACTGACCGGTCGCTCACGCCCTTCATGGTCAATATACCAAAGAGGTGAGAGGATCCTTGTTGTGCTTCGAGAAAGGAAAGGAAAACAGAACCCTGGAGCTGTGGGCAGGGGCTCGAGACACAGCTTGTGTAGAGAAGAGCCCAGGAGAAGGAGAGTTAGTTCCAGCCCTGCCAGCCGCAGTGGCGTTGTAAGGACATGACACTCCTCTGCCGGACAAGAGTGAGAACTGTATTTCTTGTCCTGTTACTAGGAAGATGTGCTCCAAGTATGGACAAACTGCTTCTCCTCCTCCTCTTCCTCCTCCTCCTCTTTCTTCTTTTCCTCCTCCTCTTCCTCCTCCTCTTTCTTCTTCTCCTCCTCCTCCTCTTTCTTTTCCTCCTCCTCCTCCTTCTCTTTCTCCTTCTCTTCTTCCTCCTCCTCCTCCTCCTCCTCTTTCTTCTCCTCCTTTTCCTTCCTTTCTCTTCCTCGTCTTTTTTTTTTTTTTTGAGTGTCTCATGTAGCCCATGGTGACCTTGAATTTGGCTGTGTACCTGGGAATGTCCTTTCACTTCTGATCATGCTGCCTACACACCTCCCAGTGCTGGGATTACCACATGCACCACCCCCACCCAGTTTATGGGCTCACGCAGTACCAGGCAAGCACTCTACCAGCTGATCTACATCCCCAGTGGTGTTCATAGTGGCCCTTTCTGGCAGCCATGGCCCGTAGACTGGGCACCTGGGCACTTCGTCTTGTTGCTTTGGGATGACACCACCCATCCCTACAAGAACCTTCCAAAAACTCAGTTCACTCTATTTCTCCTAATGAAATACAGACCACTGAAAGGGACCAGGGATATAACTCAGTGGTAGAATGCTTATCTAGCATTTCTTAAGGCCCCAGTTTGGTCTCCAAACAAACATACAAACAAACAAACTCTGGAACCAACTACTGAGAGAGATTCTAGAGTTTTTCTTTCCTAGAGGGTGTTCTTTTTTGGTCTGGTTACAAGCCTGCTTCTTTAACAGAGAAGGATAAAGACAGTAGTGTCTTAAGTTGGGGCTGGATGATACAGGTGAGACAGAAGTATTTTAAGGTCTGGGCTACATAACAAGTTCAAGGCTAGCTTCAGATACATAGTAAGACCCTGTCTCTAAAAAAGAAAAAAAAATGTAAGGAAATGAAAGAAAAAGGAAGGAAAAGAAAGAGAGAGAGAGAAAGAAAGAGAAAGAAAGAAAGAAAGAAAAGAAAGAGAAAGAAGAAAGAAAGAAAGAAAGAAAGAAAGAAAGAAAGAAAGAAAGAAAGAAAGAAAGAAAGAAAGAAAGAAAGAAAAGATTGCTAATTTACTTTTACCAGCTATAATAGGAATATTGTAGCAAGGAAGGAACTAAGAAATCGAAATATTTGTTCGACAAATATTTGTTGCTCAATAGATCTTATTTTGGATCCCTTACTTTCAGTGAAAAACAGCAAAAGGTGATTTGCCTTTTCCTAAAGCAATAGCGCATGTTCCCAGATCACCTGATGCATGATGACCGCCTGTGTTCGTTCCTAATGGTGATCGGTTGCTCAGCCTATGCTAGTTTCGAATTCTCTTGGTTATCGGGTCAGTAACCTCATAAAGCCAGGCTATTTCTGTCTGTCAACTTTGGCAGCGGCCCGGGTTTAAAGCTAACACATTATCTTTCCGACCTACTGACTGATGGTCTGTCTGGCGTTCTCTTCTTTTGCTAGGCTGGGGGAGGTGACCCTGAAGGATTTCAAAGCAGCTATTGATCGGGAAGGGAATCACCGGTACCACTTCAAAGCGCTGGATCCCGAGTTTGGCACTGTCAAAGAAGAGGTACAGATGTGTGGGGGTTTGGGGAGGATCACTGGCTTTTCCCAGATGTGATACCTCCTGTCCAAGAACTAATGTTCAGAATGTTCCCTGGAAGAGCTCAGGAATCCTGGGCGTCTTAGACCATCTGATGACTTTAAAGTACAACATCATAGAATGCGCCCAGATGTGAACAATTTCTTTGGTTCAAGGACTTAATCATCTCCATAAGAATTTGTATAAAATTTTTATTTTGAAAAGAAAAGTTGTGTTAGGGTAAAAAGATGAAAACTAAGACAAGAGGGCAGGGAGGTAGCTGAGTGACAGGACACTTGCTAATATTATTACTATTACCAACCAAAAAAAGACAATAGATTGCCTTTTCTATCTGTATTCAATGCCTTGAAATTTTCTTGCTTTAATAGAATAAAATAGCTTAAAGGCAGGAACATACAGACCATATAAAGTGTAGAGGGAATCTCTCATAATAAAAGCCAAGGAATGCTTTATTTCTCATTCCTTGAGTATTTTCTTAGCTTATGCTTCTTATGGTCCATTTCCCAAATATAACCTTTTGGGGTGAGGAAGAAATTTTGGAGTCTGAAAGTTTTTTCATTGTGCTTATAATACAAAAAGAAATGAGAAAACTAACATTTTATTTTGTAAAGATTTCTACACTGAATTTTTGTTTCCAATTTAATGTGTATGTGTATATGGAATATTCGAATGTGTGCATGTGTTGGGGGGTATATGTGCACATGAGTGTATGAGCATGTGTAGGCCCAAGTGTGATACCAGGAGTCATACTGTTGCAGTCAGCCTGCATGGTTGCTGATAAATGACCATCAAATGGCTTAAGAGAACAAGGGTTTTATTTTCTTACTGATAGTCCAGTTATAGTCTGTCCAGCTTGACACTCCAGAGAACATGCACCAACACCAGAGCCAAGGAAACTGGATACACCATCTCTATGTAATGGCTGAAAAAGGGAAGACCCTTACTTGCCAGACCAGCATGTCTGGCCAAGTATACACAAGGATGCTAACTTCCTCAAACTGGCTCTCAGTATTTTATTTATCTGTTCAGGACCTAATCCCATCCACCATGGGCTGGGCCTTCCCCATCAGCTAGACAATCTCCTGCAGGTTTGCTGTGGGCTTCACTCAACCATTAATTCTCTACAAATGTGCCCAGAGCTTACACCCTCAACTGTCAAGTCGACACCTGTGCCCAACAAGTCGACACCTGTGCCCAACCATGACACATATTAATCGCTCTCCCACTTTCTGGTTTTGAGGTTGGGTCTCTAATTAAACCCAGAGCTCACCAAAAGGCCCAGTCTGGCTACTCAGCTTGCTCTGAGGATTCCCAGGCTCTCCCTTCTAGGGCTGGAATTACAGGCAGACTACCAAACCCACCTGGTGTTTTTCATGGGGTCTGGTGATCTGAACTCAGTCCTTTTAGCTTGTGTGGCAAGTGCACTGAGCCATTTCTCAAGCCCCACACAAGATGTTTTAATAACTCTGTTGTTGAAGGGCTTAGGAAATGAATGGAATGGAAGAATGAAAAGAACGGCATCTGAGAGCCTGGTCTCTTTTCTAACCCTTTCTTTATAGTGTCTGGCACCTAAGGGATCTTCTTTCTTCATCTTTAAATATATTCTCTATTGCTTTCTCCTAAGAAGTCTACAGTACTCTGTGTGTGTGTGTGTGTGTGTGTGTGTGTGTGTGTGTGTGTGTGCAGAAGGGGGAACTCTGTGTGCCTGTGAGGTTCAAAGATGACTTCGGGAATCATCCTGGATTGTTCTGTATCCTTATTGCTTTGCCCTAGGATTTCCCAGGGTCGGCCTTCCGGGGCCAGCAGTGCAGGACAGCACCACTTCAGCTTGGTGCTTTTAGGTGGGATGTGGGATCTGAGCTCAGGAGGCAAAAGCTCGATCTTCTCATCCCTAAGCCATCTCATCTCTCCAGCACTCCCATAGTACTTTGTAACTTATTCTTATGACTCTCTATGAGAAACGAGTATTGAAGCGTTTTTGCCATCTCAACAAATTAGGACTAAGAAAAAATTATAAAATACCATTTGCAACTTTAACAGTGGACTCGAAGAGACATAAGCAATGAATCCTTTTACAGTTTCTTTTTGTGTAACATTACTTAATCATTGAATACTTGTGTGCATACTCCTATGCATGTGCACATGCACAACAGCACATCTGTGATGGTTAGAGGACTTCCTTCTACCACATGGTTTCCAGGGTGGAACTCTGGTCTTCAGGTTTACCTGAAGCCATCTCACAGTCCACTTTTTAAAAGTGTGTGTGTGTGTGTATCAGAGGGTGCTGAATATCCCTGTGGAGGACCAAGGGTGACTTCGGGAATCATCCTGGACTGCTTCTACCTCCTCCTGGCTTGCCTCTGGCATTTCTCAGGCTCCACCCACCAGGGCAGGAAGTGCAGGCCACCACTATTTCTGCCTGGTGTTTTTTATGTGGGACCTGAAATCTGAACTCAGAACCTTTTGCTTGAAGATCCCCCTTCTGCTCCGGACCTCACTTTTTTTTATCCTTGAATCTTGAGGTGTTAGTTTTATCAACTGCAGTTGCTTAAATGACATTCCCTCTCTTTCTCTTCCTTTTCCTTTTCCTTCCTTCCTTCTTTCTTTTCTTTCTTTCTTTCTTTCCTTCTCTTTCTTTCTTCTCTTTCTTTCTTTCTTTCTTTCTCTCTTTCTTTCTTTCTCTTTCTTTCTCTCTTTCTTTCTCTCTTTCTTTCTCTCTTTCTTTCTTCTTTCTTTCTTTCTTTCTTTCTTCTCTTTCTTTCTTTCTTTCTTTCTTTCTCTTTCTCTTTCTCTCTCTCTCTCTTTCTCGCTCTTTCTCTCCTTTTTTCTTTTTTAGATAAATAACCCAGGCTATCCTGTAACTCACTGTGTAGCCCAGGTTGGCCTGCAAATCATTGCAACTTTCCTCCCTCGGACTCCTGCATGCTGGAGTTACAGTGTACACCGCATGCCAGCTGATGATTCCATTGTGGCTTTTGTTGTTTACTTAGGTGTTCCATGACGATGATGCAATCCCGGGATGGGAAGGGAAAATCGTAGCCTGGGTGGAAGAAGACCTTGGAGAGAATTAATGCCGAGTACTAGAACCTGGCACACCATGGCTGCCTCTCAGGAAGGAAGACTGAAACAGAGCACGCGTCTAAGCCTCTAACCCATGCTGCCAAACAGAAGCTTCAAGGGCGATGGTCGCGTGCCACTCCTATTTCTGTGCCTGGTACATCTGGGATTTCAGATCCCTGCCCAAGGGTCCTGTGGGTTCACCTGGAGGTCATGGTCCGTGGGAATGATGTTTTTCTCTACTCTGAGGACACCAAACCGAAGGCCTTAACCATCAGGGATGGATGATCCGCGCCTATAGGGGCGTGGCTGCTCCGATCCAGGACCTGTGATTGGAAGCTTAGCCCCTCTCTGTCACACCGCTGCTTTCCTCAGCCTCTGTGGATGTGGATGCAGCGACCAGAGTGCCAGCTTTGCGGGCACCGACGTGGCCAAGGTGCCACCTTGTCTGCCTCTGCAGGTCCTGCAAGCCAGGAGTGACTCACGAGGTGGCCCCTCGCTTACCTACTGAACTGGACACGGATGGTGCTGACTCGTTGATTAGATGGAAAAGAAAAAAAAAAAAAAAAAGGGCTTGCCCATTCTGTGCTATCCTGTGCTAAAACCCTAACCAGGACCAGAGGCGGCCGCTCTGGTCCTCGCTGGCTCTGGAGCGTGCCCTCTGCCCTCTGCCCATGTAGGGCGTACTTCCTGTACTGCTGGCTTTCTCTGGGGACTCTTTTGTCTTAGAGCCATTTATTTTTCTTCAACCGGATGAAGTTGGTATTTGAAAGAACTAAGGAGCGAAGAGACTCTTTCAGCATCCAGGCAGGAATGGAAAGGTGCTGCTACCCCCATCTTCTTGATCTCACAACCTTCTCGAACTCCTGAGAAGGAGACAGACCATTCCTTTCAACGTTTCTTTGTGATTTCTGAGTACCGAGCATGACTGCCCCTCATTTCAAGGCTGGTTATTTTCTGCTGCGTATTTATAGTCTAGGCTGCTCCTTTACGGCATAATAGAGCCCATGGGCATGATGAAGCATGAGTTGTGAATGGCAGGGTTGATTCCAGGTGAAGAAACCTGAACCCATTTTCTCATGTGCAGCATTGTCAAGTGTAGAAGCTAACCCGTCCCACCTCCAGAGGATACCCAGGAACTTGGGTTTTTCTCTTTCACCCACATGGCACCACCCACTCTTCAGCCACTTATTATTTATTTATATATTTCCCAAAGCAGTCTGTGACCGCCAATGTACACTGCCAAACTAAAGGGTGGGGCAGGTCAGTCCTGGGTTCTTGATCTGCCCGTTTCCGTTCATCCTCCATTTCTAGCCATTTAAACAGACTACTCTTTGGAACTCTGAGATAACATTTTATTGTTTTGTACAGACATGTCTTTAAAAAAAACTAGTTCGCTTTTGGAGAATTTTTTCATACTCATTTGCTTTTGTCTGAGAACCATGTCTATTTTTATAACTCAAGTATGACTTCTGTATACTCTCATCTTATGTGCACTGTGTCCATTTTCTAGAGAACCCAGTAGCTTTTATACAGTCTCTTCTTACCACCTCTTTGTGGTTTCAGAACAAGCTTTATTTTATTACAAGTATATTAATGGCAACTAATTCCTGTCCAGTTCTACCTGCTGATTTTGTGATGGACATAGTTAATGTCTAATTAGCAGTTCTTCTAAAAGACAGATGAAATTCAGACCTAATGCCTTTCATATACGTTTTCCTGGTCTTCTATCGAAGAATGGTTTTGTTTTTTTTTTTTTCAACCAAATATAACTGGAACGTTTGGGAAAGTCAGCCATAAGAAAAAATAACTCATTGTTAAAGCCAACAGAATAAAACCATATGTATTTTGTTTTGTTTTGTTTTCCCTAAGAAGTCTAGAGAAAAAGTCCTGTCAGCAGTTTCTCCGTGCATGAATTTTAGTGTTTTGCTATTTGACAGCATGAGCATTATCAGGCCAAAATTCATTCTTGTAGTTCCAGTACGATTTATCTTGAATGTCTGTCTCTTAAATCAGTTTTTAACTTGTCAGTTTTCTTTCAGCGAACAGTCCTACCATTATGTGAAGTTTAACTTTTCAGAGAAAATTAAATCAGAGAAAAAACTTCGAAGTCCTCTTCTGTGTTTTTATCTTGATCTTTCTCTCTTTCTATTTCTTTTCCTTCCTTCCTTCTTCTCTTCCTTCTTTCCTTCCTTTCTTCCTTCTTTTCTTCCTTTTTTCTTCCTTCCAGCCTCTCTCTCTCTCTCTCTCTCTCTCTCTCTCTCTCTCTCTCTCTCTCTCTCTGGAAAAGAAGCTATATGACCCTTCATGCCTGCATGACAAGCAATGGTTCAGGATCTTCAGGGGAGACTGCAGTTCTGTGGGCTCATGTACTGTGGTGACGGGACTCAGCCTCTCTCCTGGAGGTCAAGACTTCAACAGTTCTTATACAAATCATGTTGGTGACCCTTGGTTCTGAAATGGGAGCCTTTGGGCAGGGGTAAGCATCACCATCATTCATTCTGCTTTGCACTGTCTCACTTTGGCTGTGCCATAATGCCCTTGTCCCCTGGTGGCCCTGGGGTGGGGTACTCCATCCTGCCACTGCTGAAGTTCTACCTTCAGATATTTAGTGTTCAGAAAATCACCTCTAACTCATGTAACAAAAACAAATGACTTCTTGTAAGCGCTAGTTTAGTCAAGAGTTTAATTTTTTAAAAAAGTCATTGAAAACTGGAGTATTCTCTTCCCAATTCTCTAGATTAGCTGCAATCAGAATACATTACAATTTGTACCTAAAGAATCTGTTTGGCACATGTCCATGATCCCAGCATCAGGAAGGCAGAGGTAGAAGGATCACACATATAAGACTAATCTGAGCTTCACAGTGAGATTCAGTCTGGGAAGGAGCAAGAAGTATGGGTTAGGGCTGGCAAGATGGCTCAGCAAGTAAAGGCACTTGCCATCAAGACTGATGACTTGAGTTCAATCCCTGGGATCTGCCTGAAGGAGCGAAACAACTTCCACAAGTTGTCCTCTGATCTCCACACACACACACACACACACACACACAATTTTTTTAAAGAAGAATGGGCTAAACATGTTAATGGAAATATTACCTTCTGTCTAACTTTTTAGCTGTTTTTACCAGGATTAGTAAGTTAGGAAAATATCTTCCTGTTATTCATCCAATTCAAGAAGATTTAAAAACATTTCAGTTATCATTAAAATTTTCATTTTTCCCCCAAGACAAGCACTATGATTATACACTCCTAGTATTTTGGATTTATCAAGAAGTATAACTTGACTTGAATACATATACATTTACATATATTATATATTAAATATAATTAAATATATTAAAGTTATATTTTCTTAGAAACAGGCATTTTCAGCCATTGCCTTCAGAGGTTATCCTACCTATTTTGTTTAACAGTATGTTCACTCACAAAGGCTATGTTGAAGGAAGTTGTAGCCAGTTTTAACTAACTACATGTACCAGGATCGTGAATAAGTTGAACATGCACACACAAATTATGAATAAAATGGAGCTTGCAATCTAAAATCCAGTTAATCTTTTACGTTTCCTAACTGAGGTGAATTGGTAAAGCCATTTACAGTTCGTGAAGGTAAACTGCCTCAAGTGATCTCCTTAGCAACATGTTGACACATGAAGGGAGTGTGGTGATAAGGATTGCTTTATTGCTGCAGAAACACACTGTTGGTATTTCTAATAGAAGCCCAGGATAATTGCCATAAAAATATTAGCTAAATGTGCATCTCTTTGGAAGTCATGCGTAATGGAACAAGTAAAGAGCTGAGAGTTTTGAGAAGTCTACCAGGCAAATGCAATGCAAACCTTAACCCAGCTCAGGAGTGTTTTCTTCTGAATGCTGGAGACTGAACCTGGACGGTGTGCATGCTAACCCCACGTACCCTCAAAACAGAAGCTAGTATTTCTTTACTCAATCAATTTTTAAACATATTTAGTTACAGAAAGAGAAGAGAAGGCAAAATGTGTGCACCATGGCACAGGGCTGGGGATCAGAGGATAACTTTTGAAAGTTCTTTCCTTCCACCATGTGGACTTCCAGGGACTGAACTCAGGTCCCCAGGTTTGCAGGCAGGCACCTGAGCTATCACGCGGGCCCCACTCATTTGTCTTTGAGATGGGGTCTCACTGTGTTTTCCAAACTGATGAGTTCAAATGATTGATCCTCTTGTTTCAGCCTCTGGAGTAGCCAGGAACACAGGCTTGCATCACCCTCCCAGAACAGAAATGCCTACAGAGTTTAAATCTCTGCCTCTCAAGCAGAAGGACCCGAGTTCAGATCCCAGATCCCACGTAAAAATGCCAGGCCAGGCATTAATGGAGGTGGCTCCATTTCCTGCCCCAGTGAGAGGAGCATGGGAAATCTCAGAGAGAGGTTAAAAAAGGAAATAGAGTATTCAGGATGATTTCCCATTGTCACTCTTGGGCCTCCAGGACACACAGTTCCTTCTGATAGATGCACACAAACACACAAAGAGGAAAAAAAAATAGTGAAGGCTGCCTCCCAAGTAGATTTTATTTTAACATTAAGATTTAAATGTCTGTCTGAATCTTTACCTTGCCTGCTTTCATTAACTTAGCTTCTGATTACTTTCAACTATTAATCGGTTATCTCACCATTTTGTTAGTTAAATTTTTACAAAACTCAAAATGTTTCCACAGCAATTTCTCTTTCCATCTACCCACAGTGAACACTATTCACTTCAAACCTTTGAAGCTTGCTTTACCGTGATTACCTCTGCAATCTGTTTAGGGAATGTCAGATTTGTTCTCTTAGAACTGATCTGACAAACATTAGAATTTCTTGCCTACTGGTGGGATTAGCTCACCAGGCCTGGACCACTTGAGCTGAGCCTTCCTATAATTTATCTACACTTTTTCAAATGAACATTCAAACTGCATGTACTGCTCTTTAAACAATGCAAGCAAGCTTTCTCAGGAAAGCAGCAGAACTTGAGCTCACCTTGAAAACTTTACAACGAAGGCTAATTCACATCCAGTTGTCAAGTCAAATGCAATAGAAAATGGAAGTATGCAGATATTTTACCCAATTCTAAGTACCTTTCTGCCTGGTGGTTAAAGGACAGATCATCTCACTTCTGGTAATGATTATATTGCTGTTCCCAATTGCTGTCTTATATAACTGCTGTTCTGTGCTTATTTCAAGTATTTTTTTCACTTATTTTGAATTTCACACATCTTAATTCTGTTACTTATATATTTTGTTAAGATGTGACTGCTCAGATTTTCCAATTTCAATAAGTATGGAATGCCACCTCCTGGCTGGCTGGTTTAATTTTCCAAATTACTTAGAGCAAAGTTTAATACATTTTTCTTTTCCTTTTTTTTTTTGTGTTTGTTGAGACAGGGTTTCACTGTGATCCAAGCTGGCCTCAAATTTGGGGCAATCACCTTTGTTTTTCCTTTCATATGTATGTGTATGGGGATGCGTGCATGAATGTGTTTACATGTGGGTGGGTATCATGTGTGTGTTGCATGTGGTTGGGTTTATGTGTATGCTGGGGCATATGTGCATGACTGTACTTGCGAATGTATGCCAATCTCCACAGCCCCTGCCTCTGCTTTTAGAGTGCTGTTATTACAGGCATGAGCCACCACATCCGGCTTTGAACATTTTTTTTGAATGTTGGTTTATAAAACTGTGCTTTAGACAGGGTCTATATAGAGAGTTTGGGCTACCTTCAAACTGAAAAGGGGATATCAGGATTACAGCCATACATCACCATTGCCTGCCTTTTGGCTTTCTTCTTTCTCCAATTTCTTCTTGTGTTCTTGGTGTTCTCTCGCCATCTGTACCCTGTAGACTTGGTGACTAATGTCCTAATCAGCTCAAGAATGATGAGATTTTCTAATTACTTAAGTAATTAACAAAGAAGTCGCGTATTCAACATTATTATTGCTACACAGTGTGGCAAGGCAATACTTTTATTACCATACTAACTTGGGTGCTTGACAGACTATGATTCCTGAGCTGGCTGACAGATTAGTGTGGGTGTGAAACAGGGCCATGAGTTACATAAAGACTGTATGACTGCACTGGTTACTCTTTGTTGCTGTGAGACACCACTCAAAGTTAAGTAACTTAAGGGAGATTTATTCAGCATATGGTTCCAGAGGAGAAATAGTCCGTTATGGTACAAAAGGCACAGCTGGCTGGAAAAAGCTGAAGGTTGTCTGAGTGGCATCCATCAAGGAGACTGAGAGCTGCAAAACTGCTCAATGTAAACAGCAGACCTCTCCTGGAAGTAGGGTGGGGCTAACCAACCTGAAGGCCCTTCTCTTAAAGGTGCCACAACCTTCCCAAACAACTAAAGATTCAAACATATGAGCCTGTGGGGGACAGCTCACATGCCAAACCAGGATAATGACCTGTACACCATACAAAGATGATCCCATTGCAGGTTCAGTGATACCACAGTCATTGTAGTTTGTGTTAAGTGACAGGTATTTGGTACTTTCTTCCTTAACTCCCCTGAGAAATTTTTACATGATTTCCAGATTTAGAGGTATATAAACAAAACATGAGTAATAAGTCAAAAGAAATTCCTTTTAAAATAATGCTTTTGGGGGGGAGCTGGAGAGATGTCTCGGCAGGTAAAGGCACCTGCTGCCATGTCTGAACACCTGATTTTAATCCCCAAAATGCAAATGGTGGAAGGACAGAACTGATTCCTACAAGCTGTCCTCTGATCTTTACATGTGTGCCAGGGCGTGAATCCCCCCCCCCCGTACATACACAAAATATTCAAATAGATGTAAAACAATTATTTAGTATACACTTTACAAATTTGTATATAGCAAGATAAATGTGCTTTATTTCTCATAAAAAATTAAGTCTTGGCTGAATACACCATACTGCAGTACACAGAACATGTTTTCAGAGCTGATCAATACTTCTATTTATGATTGTCAATACTGAGAATGCTGCTTCATATAGATCCACAGGACAAAATGCAGATTTTTAGGCCATTTTGGAAATTGTTGGAAATTCTATGCTATTCTTTCCTATCAGTCAACACTCACTGGACCATTTTCTATGAAACTCAAATCAGCTGCTCAAACAACTTTCTAAATGTTCCACTTGGGGGGGGGCATGTATGTGCATATCATGGTACACAGATGGAGGTCAGAGAATAACTTTCGGAAGTTTTCTCCTTCACCACAGGAATCAAACTTAGGTTACCAGGTTTGCAAACAGCTATCACACTGGCCCCCAAACAATATTTTTTTAATTCAAACATTCTAACATAATACAGTTTAAAGATGTTAGTTTGGTGTTTAAATGCTAAGGACTGGCTATAGAAAAACATTGAAAAGTCTTCATTTTGGGGGGCTGGGAAGATGCCTCAGCAGCTAAGAGTATTTGCTGGGTAACATGAGGACTTAGTGGACTCCCCAGCATCCATGTATAAAGTCTGTAACCCTAGCACTGAGGGGTGGAGACAGGAGGGTTGCCCCGGCTGGCTGGCTGCCAATCTAGCTCCAGGTCCAGGATCTCTTCCTGTCTCAAGGGAATAAGGTGGGACACCCAGGCATACACACACACACACACACACACACACAAATAAGTTTTAAAAAGTGAGTGGAAAGTCTTTGTTTTCTATAGTTAAACCACTATGTTTTTATGAGAGCAGAAGACCTTGCTATAAGTCTTGCTGTAGGTAGTGAAAGGCAATGCAATTCATCACACACACAAACACCAGCTAAGTGAGATGTTTCCAATAGTGTCGCTGACCTTGTGTGACATGAGGGAACGCCAGCGTAAAGTGCAGAACCAAGAATGCAGTTAAGTTGTGGGTTGGAACATAGACAAGCTTGGCTAGAAATACATGGATTCAGTGTTCTTGATTCTGAATTAACTCTTGGTAGTTGTTTAGGTGTAGAAAGAATAGGCTTAGAGCTCCTTGGGCATAGAAAGGCTCTGAGAAGTACTTCAGGTGATCAGATTTACTTTTTAAAATAATTTGCTTATGAAACACACACACACACACACACACACACACACACACACACACACACACACGACACATATATGCATGACAAAGTGGATGGAAATCGTTATCTCCTTCCACCTGTGGGCTTCAAAGGATAAAACTCAGGTCTGGCTAGGTTTAGTTAGCAGGTGTCTTACCCACAAACTATCTAATTGGTCCCATCAGGTTTTTTAATAATGCTGTGACTCAGCAGAGACACTGAGATATATCCAACAGCAACCCACAGAACAAAGGAAATTCCTTGTATCTATCCACGTTAGAGGGGAGTGGGGTTTGAGCTCAGAGCCGGACTCTCAGTTAGTGACGGTTCCAGACGAGATATAAAATGACAATCTAGAAAACTAATCCCAGTGTCCTCCCTCGCCTTGGGGCTGCTACAGGTTGGACGTATCTAGTTTAGGGAAGGTACTAGACATTTTATAAGGCTGATGATCCTCTGCTGTGTTCAGAAGCCAATTTTATTGCGACCCCTCTCAGGTTCAGGGACTCCAGTTTATGACGAACAGCTGCAGGATACTCACACAACCACAGGATAGTAGAACCGCACATTTCTCATGGCTACATCAAACCTTTTCCTTATTGAGGAAGGTTCTGTGCTTAGGGGTAACGGTAATGTCTTTGCAAACTTGTATCATTACAAAGTAATACACTCAATCTTACCATAGTACGTCTAAATGTGCTTCCTTCCACTTGGCTGCCCTTCATTCCATTTGGTTGGAAAACCTGCTCTCTGCAAGTCAGCAGCAGCCCAGCAGCCCAGCAGCCCAGAGCGGTCAACCTGGACCTATTCAGATCGCCGGGGGTGGGGGAAGGGCAGTGTGAGGGGGGGCGGTTCTTGGCTCCTTTTTTCTAGGGTGCTCCCCAAGACCTCACCCTTTGGCCAGGGGCTCAGGGTTATAGTCTCCTGGTCTGATTTCCCTTTTTTCCCCCCCGTAAACCACTAGCAAGATTACTTCCCGGCGGCCGTTCGCATCGCTCAGCGCGGAGCCAGCGCGGCGCTGCCGTCTTTTCAGGCCGCCGCCGCCGCAGCCCTGGGGCGGACCGATCGGCTGATCGCAGGAGGAGGAAGACGAGGAGGAGGAAGGAGAGCAGGGGAGGAGGGGCGCAGCGGATGCGCGCTCCGGATCCAGGCGGCCGGCGGGAGCCCGCGGAGCCTGTTTTACGACAGCGCGCGACTTTGCGGAGCGGCTGACGGCAGAGCCGCGCCGCCGCCGGAGAGGTCACTGCGGAGACGGCCGGAGCCGCCGCGGGGTGGGGGTCGGTGGCACGATGTGGCGCGTCTGTGCACGGCGGGCCCAGAGCGCGGCCCCCGGATTCGGGGCTCGGTGGACGGCCTGGCGGGAGGGCGGCGGGGTCCCCGGCGGCCACCCGCGCCCCGGCCCCGCCGCGGCTCGCGGCGGCAGCGCGACCCCTCGGTATGGCGGAGTCCGGTCGCTGTGCCGCTGGAGCCCGGGCTCGGGCGCCGCTCCGCGGAACCGCTTCTTGCGGCAGCTCTTGGCGTCCCCCGGCCGCCGCTGTTACAGCCTGCCGCCGCATCAGAAGGTGAGTCCTTGGCCCGGGACCCCCACTTGCCCTTCAGGGGTCGGGATCCTCCTTGAGAGGCTTGGGCGAGCCAACTCCCTCCCCGGGGTCTGGCCGCTGCTCCTGGCGCGAGCCGAGCTCCGGTGCAGCTCCCGAGCTCCCCACCCTTGCGGAGGTCCATTGAAAGTCAAGAGCTCCGAGCCCGGGGCTGTGTGCCAAAGGTCTGCGGGGTTCGGGAGCCTTTTCCTTGCCGCAGGACTGGCGTAAGAACTCTGCTACTGGAAGTCACGAACTTCTGGGGACGGAGAAGAGATACGAACTCTTTTGAAGTCCCCAGGCCTAGTGTTAAATGGGATCCAGTAAATTGCATAAATGAAACTCTAAACCCCGTTTAATAAATGCCTGTTTCTTTTTCTCCCTTCTAGGTTCCATTGCCTTCCCTTTCCCCCACCATGCAGGCGGGCACCATAGCCCGATGGGAAAAAAAAGAAGGGGAAAAAATCAATGAGGGCGATCTAATTGCAGAGGTAAGTCGGAAATATATGCAGATGATTCCAAGGCCTGGCCTTGCTGGGTAGAGTGAGCCTTAGCGCCCTGATGGGTAGTTCATTACCCACAGCACGATAGTACAGATAGTACAGTCAGTCCGCAGTGAGCCAGACTGACTTTTCCCTAAAATGCTTCTCTGTCAAATCTGTTCCTTAGTTCCACGTGACTTTGGGCTGCATGTTGTAGTCCAAACCTAAGTGGCTGCTTTCTCTTAAAAGGTGGAAACTGACAAAGCCACCGTGGGCTTTGAGAGCTTGGAGGAGTGCTATATGGCAAAGATACTTGTTGCTGAAGGTACCAGAGATGTTCCCGTGGGCGCCATCATCTGTATCACAGTTGGAAAGTGAGTAGGACCTTGGTACTTGGTGGCCATTCAGAGCTTCTGACAAGGATTTTAAAGTCAAGGAAGAGAAATTGGGAGTTAAAGATGTTTAAAGCCATCTGGGGGAGCTGAATTTGCTCTGTGAACTCGATCTTAAGTGGTGTTCTCTTTCCTCAGGCCGGAGGATGTTGAGGCCTTTAAAAACTATACACTAGATGCAGCAGCTGCAACTGCCCCCCCACCAGCTCCAGCACCAACTCCGGCTGCTGCTGCTGTGCCATCTGCACCTTCTGCAAGTGCTCCTGGTAGCTCATACCCTACACACATGCAGGTGAGACTCAGCTTCTGCGTGTCTGCTCTGGAGGATGTTTTTATAGATGCTGTTCCATCGGAAACTCATGAACTGCATTAAGTTTTTGCCATTTGGACTCATGTAAAGGTTTAGCCATGAAGGTTGACAACTTTTTCTCCTAGTTGTTAGTTCCAAGGGCATCCCGAGGGTTCCTTTAACCTTTCTCAGCCTCAGCGCAGCACACAGGTTTGTGTTTGGCATTTTTAATTCAAGAGCTTATGTTGCAGATTTTTGTTAAAAACTTCTGTTGTTTTTACGTTTGTGCATGTGTCTGTTTATGCATGTGTCTGTTTATGCATGTGACTTCAGGAATTACCCAAGATTGCTTCTACCTTGTATTTGTTTCGCTCTGGAGTTTCCCAGGCTCTGCCTTCCAGGACTGGAAGTACAGGCTACCGCCATTACTTCTTGTCTTCCTAGCATTTTTTACGTGGGACCTGGATTCCTAACTCAGAATCTTCTGCTTTCGAGCCATCTCTCGAAACCGTGAGCCATCTCTCTGACCCCCATATGTTACAGATTTTGAGTGTTTACTCTTTTTTCTTCTGTAGAGGTAGAGTTTATACAGGTACCATCTGTTGAATGAAGGTTCTCAGTCAGGGTTTTCCTGCGGCCTAAGTATATATGGTGGTCTATTTTATGAGAGGTTAAATATTCCAGTAATATTCATAAATGAGAAAAGCGACAAGAATAAATAGGCTGCTGAGATGGCTCTGTGAGTAAAGGTTCTTGCCATAAATATTGATAGCTGGGCTGGAAAGATGGCTCAGGGGTTAAGACTCTGCCTCACAAGCAGAAGGTCTTGAGTTTGGATTCCAGGTCCCACATAAAAAATGTCACGTGGAAGGCTGTGGCCTGCATTTCAGGCCTGGTGCACAGAGCCAGGGAAATCCCAGAACAAAGCAAAAAGGAAGTAGAAGCAATCCAGGATGATTCCCAAAGTCACCCTTGGCCCTCCACAGGAGCATACAGTGCCCTCTGATACACACACAAATAAATAAATATTGATAGCCTTAGTTTGATTTCTAGAACCCACATGGTGGAAGGGGAAAACCAACTCCCTGATGTTGTCCTCTGACCTCCACATGTGTACTGTGGCACATGTACCTCTCCTCCCATACACACAATAAATAAATGTAAAAAAAATTTAAAAATTTGTGAAATAGACTACCATTGTAACAAAGCTGGAGGCCACACATGTAATCAATCACCATCCATTCTGTTGTTCAAGTCAGTTTCTAGGTAATTAAATGAGTCTGTTACATATTAGGATTTTAACATGTGCTTATGAAATTGGAAGCAGAAAAAAAGCTAGCCATCCTTTTTCTTGTGTTTGTATGTCAGTGTGTGTATGTGCATGCGTGTGCACGTGTGTGGGTGTACGTTTCTTCATGTGCCTTTGAGGGCCAGAGGTTGCTACAATTATCTTCCTCAATCATTCTTTACTCTTTTTGAGACTGGGTCTCTTGCTAAACCTGGAACTTACCAGCTTGGTTAGACTGGCTCTTCAGTGAGCACCAGGGATCTGTATATCTCTGTCTCTCTAGCTCTGGGATCACTGGGGTATGCCTGTATGTCTGGCTTTTATGTGAGTGCTTGGGATCCTGACTCAGGTCTGCAAACTTGCACAACAGACATTTTACCCACTGAACCATCTCCCCAAATCTCTATGTATTTTTTCTAAAGGATTAAGTTTTGAATTTCTCTTAACATTATTTGTAGAAAATTTTGGATGGTGATCATTTTCTTTGGAAATAATGTTCTAATTCATGATCTGTTGATAGCAATCACGTATGATGAAATTTTGCCTTGTCTTTAGTTTTCATGATTATTTCATCTAGTTCATCAAGTTCTATTTTATTACATAAGACTCATTTCTTCATTTTTATATTGTGCTCAGTATGTATTAGGGTTGTACCTTAATTAGCATAAAATAATAAGCATATATTCATATATGTCTTCATATGTGTAAATATTGTTCACCATACTAATACTTATAAAGCAGAAGAAAGTGGCAAATTGAGCAAAGAAAATGTTTTTGAAATAATTTTCTTAGTCTTATTTTATTTTTCCCCTACTTCAAGACCTTTTTCCCATTTTTTTGGATATGTATGCATTCATGTGTATTTGCATGCTCACATGTATGCAGGCATGTGTGTGTGCATGTGCATGAGGAGGCCTGTGGTCAATCTTAGGAGTCATCTTCAGTGGCTCTTCCATTTTATTCTGTGCTAGAGGGTCTCATCAAGTCCAGGGCTCATGGGGCTAGTCAGGCCAACTTGCTGAGACTGGAATTGTAGGCGGGCTATCATACCCCCCTAGGGTCTGAATACTGGCAAGCGCTTGAACTTGTGAGTCGTCTCCTGAGTCCTCAGGAGACACTTTAAAAATACTTACTTACTGGAGAGAGAATTTAGCATGTGTGCATTGGTGCACCCCGTGGAGTTCAGAGGACAACTCATACACATTGGTTCTCTCCTTCCACCTTGTAGATTCCAGGTCTACACTTGGGACCCTTCACCCGTGAACTCTCTCATCAGCCATGGAGGACATTTTTGATTGAAATTATACTCGCTTAGCATAAGACTGTTGCTAAATGGAAACAAAAGACTATGAAGATGGATAATAAAACCCATAATATCTGAATAACGATCCAAAATCAGTGGATACACAGTCATATAAATAGCAAAGCAAGTTTTAATTTAGATCAGCCAGTTTGCTACTTTGATTTAGTTCTGATGGAAATGAATAATATATAAAGGAGCTTGGGGTACTGAGAGTATACCTTGGTGGTAGACCACTACTCAGCATTAATGAAATATGGGCTCAAGTTTTCTTTAAAAAAATTAAGTTTACAAAAAAAGGTCTTTAAGCTTAGCACTAAAACGTGATTTTGAAATATATATTGTTGAACAACTAAATTGAATTACTAATAGCATTTCTTCATTTTTTTTTGTATAGTGAGAACATGTAAAATCCTTTCTTTTAGCAATTTTGAGAAACACAAATTTTATAGTCCACAAAAAACAGTGTGCAAATTCTGTCCCTCTGCCTCACACCACCAGTGCTGGGGATCGAACCATGGATGCTCTGCCACAGAGCTTTGTGCTCAGTTCTGAAAAAAAATTTTTTTTGTTGTTTATTAGGAGATGGGGGAGAATGAATATGCATGCCATGGCACATAGAAGGCAGAGGACAGCTCTCAGGAGTCAGTCCTTTCTTGCCATGTGGGCTTTTGGGGATTAAACTCAGGTCTCCAGGTTTGTGAGCAGTCACCTACTCACTGAACTATCTGCCTAAGAATAATTCTTAATAGTTTTTCTAAAAAAAAATCTTGTGTCTAAGTGGTTTGGAATAAATGGTTTTCTACAAGTGACAAGATAAACAGATGCTAAGAGCAGAGCACAGCTGGCCTGGTTTTTAACTTTGGAATGTGAGTCAAAGTGACGGGTCATCTGAAGGACGAGTTAATTACCAGAAGCTACTGAGGCACAGAGCTTCACTGTGGGGGACACTTGGCTTGTTTGTCATGATTTTATTTTTGAGAAAGGTGTCGCTCTGGAGCCCAGGTTAGCCTCAAACTCATGATCATGCTTCTGCCTCTTGCCTGGAGGGATTCCAGATGTTGCCACCATACCTGGCTGCAACTACCAGTCCATGGACCCGTAGCGCTTGCCTGAATGCTTTCTTGTGCAATGTTTCCCAGCATTACACATTATATGTGTGTGTGTGTTTCTACAGGTGCTTCTTCCTGCCCTCTCTCCCACCATGACCATGGGCACGGTTCAGAGATGGGAAAAAAAAGTGGGCGAAAAGCTCAGTGAAGGAGACCTACTGGCAGAAATAGAGACTGACAAGGCCACTATAGGTGAGATTTCTTCAGCTCTTAATGGCTGACCCTGAGTTTTCCAATGAGGTAGAAAATTGTTATTCTTCCCCACACTGAATGAATGATAGTATGAGCATATTAAGTATACTGCTGGGATCAACTTCCTGGGGCAAGGTATTTTATAATACAGTGTGTGCAGTCAGATTGACAGTTCCATACCACACCCACTGGGTCACACAATATAGAAGCTCAGGGTACTCTTAGAACAGAGATTGCTTCATGGCCATATTTTTATGTTGCTGGAATCTGTACCTGAACTGCCATTGTCTAAACTAAGCAAAGGAAGCTTCCAAGGTAGGAAAATACTAAAGAACTTAGCAGGACTTTGAGGGAAATTTGAACTTAGGATTTAGATGGTTTTCATCCATTGAAATTTTGATTTATGTTCAAAAACAAAACCCATCGACTGTACCGCACGTTCGTTTATTTGAGATAGGATTTATAGCTGTTTCTGAGTGTTATGAATTTCTGGCTACTGCCCCATGCTCACTACTAACCACAGCCATCCACTGATGGATGCAGCAGGGACGTTAGGCATCTGGGGCAGAGTGTTGGTCAAACCCATGATTCCTCCGTGGCATTCTGGGGCATGTGGGAATCAAAGAGGGGACCCCTACAGCCCCTGCACTCCTAGTTTTATCTTTTTGCATGTTAGACTTCCTTATAGTTTCTAAATTTAACTGTAGTATTTCCGAGACTAGGCTAGTCTTCAGGCTGCAATCCTGCTGTCTCTTCACTAGTACTGGGGTTACAGGCTTCACTATTACAGGCTTTATTAGAAGAAAAGCTTCTTTTTCTTAATAAAGTAAGACTTGGGAAACAATAGGTGTATTTTTGGTTCACTTGAATACCCGTGACACTGTAGACTCTGGTCATGAGAGAAATAAACACCACCTTGGTGAAACTGTTTAAGCTCTGGAGGCCTGGGGCCTTTTCCTTTTCAACAGTCTTTTACTTGGTGTTTTTCTCAATTGGGAAATAGAAGGGTTCCACACAGTGTTCATCAAGGAAGGCAGAACTTCAGAAAGCAGAAATCTAAAACTCGCCCTCCCCAGTAGCTTTTCCTTGTACTTATTATTATGCAGCCTTGTGTAAAGTCTAGACTGGTTGTGCACTCAGTGTTACCCAGGTTGAAGTTCAACTCATTCCTGCTCCAGACTCTGAATGCTGGGATTACAGGTGTGCACCATTTGCCTTTCATTTTACTTTGCAACTCCACATGTTTGAGATTTTATAAGAAAGGTAGTAGTTGAATAAAATATGAATTGTCAACACCATAGAAATCCCAGCAGTTCTGTATTTTTCCACATCTAAATATTTGGTATAGAACCAAATATCACCTCTTTGAAAGGTTCCGTGAATGATCTTAGGAATGAAATCCCATATCATTATCCATTTGCCAACTCCCTTAATTTGACTTCTATATGACTGTGATCTTTAGCAACAAAGCTGATAACATTTTAGAGTCATAATCTTATATTCTGAGATTAGGTAAATTTGCAAAGCCGCACGTGGCGATGTTTTCAAAACTAACCACTGTCTATAATCTCTAGTTTTATTTGACAGGCCGTTATCTCTCAGTATCCACAAAGGATTGACTCTGGAAAAATAGCCTATATATACTTGGTAGATAAAATTTTTTGAAAAGTTTTTAGTCCCCTAATTGGAGGGCCAAGTGAATTTTTGTTTAGTTTGTGCCAGGTACTTTTTCAAAGTTATTGAAAAGATTAATTCATTTAAATTTATAATACTTATGTGAAGTAGGTATAGCTGTTCCTTGGTGTCTGCAGATGGGAGATTAATCGATACAAAGATAAAAGTGTGCAAATACTTGAGTTCTTTGTATAAATTGGCATATTATTTTTTGAAGGGCAGGAGCACTGGGCTTGAACCCAGGGCCTTGTGTATGCAAAGTAAGACCTCTACCACTAAGTCACATGTCACCTCTTCTAAATACACTTTGAGTTATGTCTAAGTTGCTTACAATGCCTAATAAAGACCAAATGCTATGTGAGAGGTTTTATGCTGCATTGTTAGGAAGTAATGACAAGAGTAGAGTCTATACATGTTGAGTATACATGCAGTCATCATAGGCCTAAGTACATAGTCCATGTCACCGACAATGCCCAGAAATAGGGAACCTGTAGGCAGAGGCTGACTGTGCAGTTAGTATCTCCATTATGACCTGTTTGAATGAGAAGAGTCTGTTACCTGAAACTTGGTGATATTCTAGGAAGAGTAGTCTGTTAAGTCCCAAGGTGTTCTTTTCTTTTTGTTTAAGGTTTCGAAGTACAAGAAGAAGGTTATCTGGCGAAAATCCTGGTCCCAGAGGGCACAAGAGATGTTCCTCTAGGAACCCCTCTTTGCATCATTGTAGAAAAGGAGGCAGATATAGCAGCATTTGCAGACTATAGACCGACAGGAATAACTGATTTAAAGCCACCAGCACCACCGCCTGTTTCACCCCCGGTAAGGATGTCTGAGAAGGGACAGTTAACCCCCTACATCTCTATGTGTAGGGATCTGAGCAGAGATGTGCTGGGCTCCGTCAGTGCCTCACGATGGTGGCATGAGGAAAATGATGCTAATGTCTGTGGAAGCCTGTGGGTGTGCAGCACATCGGCTCAAGGTCTTTCTTTCCTTTTCCCTGTGCCCCTTGAGTCCTGCTAACACAGCGGAGGAGTGTGTCTTTCTGCTTTGTGTGGAAATAACACACTATGAATGGTTAGGGTTTCATTCCCTGTTTTCTGTTGTTTTATTAAATATTCATTGTCATTTTCAATCCTGGAATTTATGTATTGTAACTATCAGTCATATTTGCAGGACATTGGAACCTTGATATAGCAAGGCTTGTATCTCCATCTACTGTTGGCTATATGTGTATACCTGTACCTAACACCAGCCTGGTTAATTCTAAGTATAGATAACATGTGTAAGGAGGAACCTGCAGGTAGTGGAGCCATGTGAACTCCTGTCAGAGGAGACTTGATTTCTCACTGCCTTGCATTTGGAGGGAACCTGGCAAGTCCGAGTGTTGCTGTTGCCTGATAAGCTTTTCAACATGGAATCTTGTCGCATAATCTTACATTCTGAAATTAGATTAAATAAAGATAAAAACCATGGTGGTGATATATGCTCAGGATAAAGAAGCTGCAAAAGACAGGCTGCCTAGAGGCTCAGTGCGTAAAGGCGCCTGCGTGCAGACTTAGCTATCTGAATTATATCTCCAGGGCCTACATGGCGGAAGGAAAGTTTTTCTTTGACCTCTACACATGTACTGTGGCATGCATGTACCTACTTTCTTTCTCTCCCACATAAAATGATATATAAGATACTCTATACTAGTTAGGGCTGAAGCAATCATAATTGGACTTTGCATGCCCTGCGCATTGTCCAACCCACTGTGGACCTCACAAAGTCTAGCATCTGCTAAAGGCACCAGAGCCTTGGAGGTAAAGGATTGGCAGCCACAGCAGTGTTCCTATACCTAAGGGGAACACGGGAAAGGGTTCA
Organism: Typhlomys cinereus; assembly: GCA_023101885.1. Lineage (NCBI taxonomy): Eukaryota > Metazoa > Chordata > Mammalia > Rodentia > Platacanthomyidae > Typhlomys > Typhlomys cinereus. The sequence continues at coordinate 2,240,529 of JALPQD010000138.1, read as the reverse complement.
GGGAAAGGCCACTGGGTCCTTGTACGTCATCGGAGAGGAGGGCCCAGAGGAGAGTCAGGCATGCAAAAGAAAGGACTCTGGGAATTGGGGTGGGAAGCACTGGGGGATGGGGAGGGAGAGGGGTGGGGAGGGGGAGCAGGGGGTACGGGGGGAGGAGGAGGAAGGGAGGGAACTGGTGTACCTAATAAGTTTGTATGAGCTGAAATAAAAAAAAAAAAAAAAAACTTGTGAAAATGAGAAAAGGAGAAAAAAGTTAATTGACTTTGTTCTGACTTTGACAGAAAGTATTATTCTTGCTGTTAATATTGCTATATTAAGCAGGAGAAAAGTACATCACTGAAAAAAGACGAACATTATTTGACTAAAAAGGTTTTTTTTTAAAAATTTTTTGTTATTATTATTTATTCAACTGTGTGCATGTGCGTGTGTATATGCGCGTGCGCGTGTGTGTCTGTGTCTGTGTGTGTGTGTGTGTGTGTGTCTGAGTATGTGTAGAACCACGGACGAATTCGCAAACCACCATGGATGCCTCCACCTCCTTCTGCCCTGGGATTCACAGGCTCCGCCCTACCAGGACCAGAAGCGCAGGCCGCCCCCGCTATACGTGGGATCTGGGATTCGAACTCAGGACCTTCCGCTTGCAAGGCGGAGGCTTAACCCCTGAGCCACCTCTCCAGCCCGACTAAAAAGGTTTTTATTAAATAAGTCAAGCTCTTAATCTTTCAGATTATCTTTTTTTTTTAATTTTTTTATTATTATTATTATTATTTATTCAACTGTGTGTATGTGCGCGCGCGTGTGTCTGTGTGTGTGTCTGTGTATGTGTAGAACCATGGACGCATTTGTGAACCACCATGGACGCCTCCACCTCCTTCTGCCCTGGGATTCACAGGCTCCGCCCTACCAGGACCAGAAGCGCAGGCCGCCCCTGCTTCCGTCTGGCGTCTATACGTGGGATCTGGGATCCAAACTCGGGACCTTCCGCCTGCAAGGCGGAGGCTTAACTCCTGAGCCACCTCTCCAGCCCCTCAGATTATCTTGTGAGTTAATAACTTGTAACTTTTTCAAAGGTGGCCGCTGTTCCTCCAACTCCCCAGCCTTTAGCTCCTACACCGCCAGTCACTCCTGCTGGACCAAAGGGAAGGATATTTGTCAGTCCTCTTGCAAGGAAGTTGGCAGCAGAGAAAGGAATTGACCTTTCACAGGTTAAGGGTAAGTCTTTTCCTAGATTGGGGGTTATCAACTTAAGATGTAACTGAATTTTGTGTTAAGACCAGCATTTGTAGCTGTGAGGGAGCAAGCTGTTGTAGCTGTTGTCTCCAAGATCAGGGCAACTGTTATTGTGCTTTATTTTATCTGCCTTGGGTCTTCCTAGAGAATTTAGGTCCTTTTTAAAATTTTGCTGTATTCATGGGTGCTATCTACATCTATGGGAAAAGATGGACGCATAGCTTCACACTCACCCTCTGCAGGGCAAGATGGACGCATAGCTCCACACTCACCCTCTGCAGGGCAAGATGGACGCATAGCTCCACACTCACCCTCTGCAGGGCAAGATGGACGCATAGCTCCACACTCACCCTCTGCAGGGCAAGATGGACGCATAGCTCCACACTCACCCTCTGCAGCCTGAGGGGTTCCTCCATCTTTATGCCCTTCTACTTGGGCAAGTCCAGGTTTTGTGGCCTCTGTGCAGACAAGAATTCAGTACTAGCCAGTATAAGGTTGGGGTTTTATTCACAAAAGGAATAAAAACCCAGTTGCATGGGTGTGGTTTCTCAAAGATGATCTTGATTTATTAACAGATATTTTTAGTTAATACAGCTTTTAAGCATGGGGTTGAAGAGAAGGTGATGTTTAAGAAAAGACTGAGACATACCAAGTGTGGGTATGACTTCAAGGAAGAATCACAAAGTGTGTTAACATTTAGCCATAGATAACATGTTGGTGGCTCTCAAGAGACATCTCAAAAGGTTTCTAAGAAACATTTTTTTTTCTCCATTCTCCATGAGAAGGATTATAGAGGCCCCAGGGTGCTGTGGATGGGATTATAATCTTATAAAGTAAAACCAGAAGCCACCAGGGTTGCACTAGGGTTTTTGTACATGTCGTCCACTGTGAATAGATTTCTGGTGGGATTTCTAGGAATAGATGGTGTATAGGTGGCAGGGGAAATGTCCTAATGAAATGTTCCTTGTATGGACCACAGGGCAAAGGTCTCCTTTTCCTTCTCATGTCCCCACAATTTGCCTGGTCTTTCTGTCACTTAATTGTTGGTCAGAGTATATAGTTGGTTCAGTAAAGTTGGGTTGGGACTTCATTGTAGTGAGAAATCTCTGTTAGTGCTAGGTTGGCCAGATGTAGCAATAAGCAGGATAAAACAAAACACGAAGGTGGTTTGAAATGATGTACAGTGATAAAATTCACATAAAACTGATGTAAAGAAGTGGGAGCATAACCAAGTGTAAAGTGCTTGCTTCGCAATCACAGGACGCTGGGTTTAGTGCCCAGAAACACAGAAAAGGAAGAAAAGCTCACAAGGACAAGCAGAAAGGCTTTTTCCTTTCCCTGCAGAAAGAACACAGCTAGTGACAAGAATAGGGGAGCTGGAATCTTGGCTTTATTGTTTCCTTAATATCTTTGGATGAATTTCTAATTAGCTCATAATGTCCATTTTTTTTGGTTAACATTCCGTCATGTATATGTCTAACCTGTTTTTTCTATCTAACTAGGTCTATCTATCTATCGGGTAAGATAATGGTATAGTTCTTATAGAGTTGTGAGAATTAAGTGAGCTATAAAAGTGAAGCTCTTAGAATAGTGTTCAGCAAACAGTGCTCACTCACAGAATGCTGGTTGCATTGTTGATATTATTGCCTGGTGCCTAATCTTCTTGAAACAAACTTAAGCTAAACTTTTAATGCAACTTTCATTTGAGACAGGAGGGGAACTACTGCCCTTGGAGCCTAGTTTAACTAGCAGTGTGGTGTCACCAAGCTTACCTTTTAAGAGTTATTGTCAATTGTAAAGGTCTTCCTTCTAGCTTTCTTTACCTCTGAAAGCCTGGCTTATTTAATTTTTTCATTATGGGAATTAAGTGTAGAGTCTCATGAACACTAGACAAGCATTGTGATGCTCATATCTCTTTTCAGCCTTCTGCTTGCTTTTTGAGACAGAGTCTCGTGAAGTTGTCCAAGTATTGAACTTGTAATCTTCTATCCTTAGCCAGGTGGCTGGGATAAGAGGTCTATGCTACCAGGCCTGCTCTAAATATTGTTTTCTTCCCTGCACCTCTGCTTTCTCTACCTTGGTGGTCTCCCATCTAAAGGAAAATATGATTATTTCCCAAATTGTTTAGTCACCTGCCGACAAGCTAACCCTTTCATTTAAGTTAAAGTTAAGCCAATTGCAAGGCACAATATCACCAATGTTTATAATCTTCTAAGACCTCTTTTTTTTCTATCTTCTGTTATTTCACTGGTATGTTGTCATCCATTATGTGTTTGTGATTAGAATAAGAGACAGAAATGTGAGAAATTTTTAAAGATAGGAGGGAGTGGGCTAATAGCTATACCTGAAGAATTTAGACAAGTAAAGGGTAATTTATTGCACAGTTAGCTATACTGATTATTTTACCAAAAGGTAAGTTGAAGAAAAAAAATTGCATTTTTCTACCATAGCAGGCAGAACTACTTATTGATACAGTAGAGAAGAGTCCAGTTTTAGTTACTTAATGTAGCCAACAGTAAAGAATTCAACAAGAAGCATGACACAAGAGTTGAGCATGTGCTCAAGAGCTGGACACTTGCATCTAAATGTCAGCCCTGCCTTCTGCTAGCAATGTGACCTTTTCTGTCTCCATGACTTGTGTGTAAAAATAATACTTAGTAAGTTGTGAAGATTAATAAGTCCACAGTAACTTGCACAGAAAAAGCATGTTAGCTCTCATGGCAGTAAATTTTTATTAGTAAAGAAGTGACTTAAGAGCTAAAATGAAATGCACTGATTGAGTGGCCTGGACACACAATCATGGCTACTTTTAGGCAGGTGGTTAACGAAGACCTTTCTGGTGAGGTGACATGTGAGCTGAGCTGCAAGGTGAGCCAGCCACATGAAGAACTGGTGACCTCAGCGGCAACCTGTCTGCAGTGGCTCAGAGTTTGCCATGTCTGAGGTGTGCTGGGGCATGGAGGACAGACAGGAGGCGGTGCCCGCAGTCCTGGCTAGTCAGGAGAGAGAAGCAGAAGCATGGGTTCCCTGCTGGCCTGAGTCACTTGCCGAGGCCCTCTCTGGATGGAGAGGAGTGCGGGGGAGACGGCATAACAGCCGTAGCCATGGGAGAGCACTTGCCCAGCATGTATAGGCCCTGAGTTTGACCCCAACCCAAGCACTGCAAGAAGAAAGAGAACATTAAGAAACCTACAGACTTTGAATAATAAAGAATTGGAAAAAGAAGTAAAATGCAGGCATTTGTGTTGCTGTGAGTACATGAAATAAAAGCTGCCATCATTTTCCTGAGCTCAGGAGGGTGACGTGGGCAAAGGTGGTGAAAAGACATGAAAAGAAACACACAACTTTGAGATTCATTTTTTACTTAGAATCCAAAGCAAGGGGATTACAAGTGTGTGTCGCCATACCTGGCTAGGAGGTTTTTGTTTTTGTTTGTTTTTTAACTTACTCTGGAGTTTCCCAGGCTCCACTTTCCAGGGCCAGAAGTGCAGGCCACCACAATTTTTGTCCAGCATTTTTATGTCAGATCCAGGATCTGAATTCAGGTCCTTCTGCTTTTGAGGCAGGGGCTTACCCTTGAGCTATCTCTCTAGCTCAGGGGACTAGGGTTTTTTAAAAGTGAGGATCATTTAGAATTGGCTAGGTGTAGAAAGGATACTGTTTATATTCCCACCCTGAGGGCATGGAGAAGGAGAGGGAGAAGGAGGAGGAGGAGGAGGAGGGAGAGAGAAAGAAAGAAAGACTTTCCAAACCTCTCCTTTTTGGAAGAACCAAGGGAGAAAGTCAGAGAGGTAATTAACTTGACAACTTAGACCAAAATGTAATCATTCAGAAACTATATTGAAACCTAAGTTCTGATGTCCGTGCCTGGATTGGTCTCAGAGCTTCCCCTATAATGTTTTATATTTCTTCGGTGCAAAGCAGTTTTCGCCTCATTAGCTCATGTTGTCTTTAAAAGATAGCTTTAAGCAAGGGTCTAGGTTTGTACTGACTTCACCTTGCAGGCAGATAGGTGACCATAGACTCTGCCCACTTCCTTTGACAAGAACTCTACGTATTTTACTGCTGATCCATTGTTCTCCTTCTATATTACCATTGCTTTTTGGTTACCTGGTATACTTTTTAAGGGAATCAACAAAAAGGATCAAAGGATTCAACTTAGAAAATTTCTTGTTTTGGATGGTTGAAACATTAAATAGGGCAGGTAATGCTACAAGGTGTGGACCAGAGGCTCCGCTTTGGTTGTAAGAGGGAAGCTCTGATTTCTGTCTTTCCACAAGGAAAGGAATCTAATAGAGGTACTGCCACCTCTGTTCTAGAGCTCGTGGTGAGGATAAACAGTTCTAGCCAAGTCTGTTCTCATAACGAAGGAAAGGAATTGGGAAGAACTGCACACAGCGAGAAGTCTTTTAAAAGTCTGCCATGGGGGAAGATGACTCAATTTGACCAGTTTTTTTCTAGAAGTGGGCCAATATAAAAGGTATTATGATAACTCAATTCTGAATCTGCTTAAAGGTCAGGATTATGTACTTGGGGCTAAACTTAATCCTAAGATGTTATAGATGGGTGAATGGAGGGAAATTTACTAAAATTACATCTCGCAGAAAACTTGGAAGGTTTTTCAAAGATAGCTGATTTTGATGTCTCTGTGGTAAAGTGGTTTAGCTTTCACTACTCTGAAACCTGCCTGGGGGGGAGAGGGGAGGCAGTGATTCCAAAGTCGGGTTTGGTGCAGCTACACGTTGTCTGTGCTGTTTGGGGCAAGACAAGTAGATTTGTTGGATTTGTGTAAAACAATCGTTCTGTCAACCCTGTACAAAGAAATACTTTATGGCTAAATAAGATTCTATTTCAGGTTCAGTATTAAAGGGTTTGTTTTGATGTTTTACAGCTCCCTAGTAAGGGACAACTAGATTTTTTGTTTAGATTTATATAATAAACTGCTTTTATATATATTTATATAATAATAATTTATATAATAAATTGTGTTATCCCTGAGTCAGTGTTTCTCAATTTAAAGTAAGAAAATAAAAAAACTGAAGTAAGAGGATCTCTAATGAGATGATTCAGCCACTAAAGGCACTTGCTACCCAAGCTTATGACTGGAGTTCATTTCTGGGACCCATGTGAATGTGGAAAGAGTTGTTATGTGTTCACATGCATGTGTGCGTACACACAACACAGAAATAATATTTTAGAAAATTGGAGAAAATAAAAAAGTTCCACTACTCTCTAAGGAAATAGATAATGTGCTTTTTGCTGTTTATCCAGAGTATTGTGCTCTGTGATTCAAAATGGATCATTGATAAAAGTTGGCATTCTAAAGAGGGTTTGGTCGCTGACCCCTGTGGGGATCTGGGGAATGTGTCACATTTGTGATACTTCGTGTCTCCTCAGGGACGGGACCAGAAGGCAGAATCATCAAGAAGGACATCGACTCTTTCGTGCCTACTAAAGCTGCTCCTGTGAGTTATTCTGGGCTGTTTTTTTGTTTGTTTTCTCAAATTATAGGGTTTGAACCCACAGCCCTGTGCATGCTTAGCAAACACTCTACACTGAGTTACAGCCATAGCCGACCTTTATTCTTTGATTTGGTTTTATGCAGTTTGGTCCTGCAAAGTGCTTTTACACCTGTTGGACATGGCATGGTTTAAGCTGAATTATTTTCTTCTTATTTTAGTGGTTGAACATTTGTTTAGGTGCTGCTATCATTTGTACATGAAACCAGACATGATGTGCTGTAATGACATATGTTCAGATTGTAGGATTGGGGGTTAGTGGGATGGAGCTCGAGACTGTCATGCTATGCAGCCCAGGATGGCATCAAGCTTATGGTCCTCCTGGACCCCCCACCCCCACCCCGGGCAGTGCTGGGGTTTCCAGTATTGCCACCACCCTGGTTAGGAGTTTGCTTTCAGGTGGAATATTTGTTGTGCGTGGTGCTGTACACCTGTGTCTTTCTTTGTATATTGAACTGTTTGGCTTTGTTTCCCTTCTTAACATTATTAAGGTAATGGATTTGTATTTTTCTTTTTATCTTTCAAAAATCACATCTCTTCATCCACGAGGAAGAAATTTTTTTCCTCCTTTTTTCAGAGAAGGATGTCCCAGGCTGGTCTTGACTTCATGTAGACCAGGATAACCCTGAACTTGTGATCCTCCTGCCTCCACTTCCAGAGTGCTGGGTTCACAGGCATCCATCACCACACCTGGTTTTATGCAGTAAGAAGATCAAACCCCAGGCTTTGTGCATCCTGTGCCCACACTCTGCCAACCCTTATTTTTTATATTTATTTCTTAAGCCTTCATTTTAAGAATGTTTTTCTTCTCTCTCTCTCTCTCTCTCTCTCTCTCTCTCTCTCTCTCACTCTCTCTCACTCTTGCTCTCTTTCTGGTTAGTGTTATTGAGAAAGCAAACTGGCCTTGAACTTGCAATCTTCCTCCCTTAGCCTCTTAAGTGCTATGATTTCAGGTATGCGCCACCGTGCCAGCCTCCTTGATTGCCTTTCTATAAGATAATTTTGCAAAACTGAAATTATTTTAACATAAAACTAGCCATTGAACATGTTCTTTCTCAGAAACGATAATACTTAAAAAAAAAATCCTATTCAGAATTCTAGGTAAAGATAGAGCAAAACCCTTTAACAGACAGTCTAGTGTAAGTCCCTTTTGCTCCACGGGGACAGAAGTATCCATCCTACAGAGCTGCTCTGTCTTCTTTTGGTGTGTGAGTCTGGCAGTCCCTTCCAGGATTGCACTAAAACTGAGTGACGACGACCAAGGGCTTCTTTTCTTCCTCCCAGGCCGCAGCAGCTGCCATGCCTGCTCGGGCTCCTGCAGTGGCAGCGACACCTACAGGACTCTTCACAGACATCCCCCTCAGCAACATTCGTCGAGTAAGTGCATCACCGTAACCCAGCCTGAGGTGTTGGGGCGTCTTTACTGGGCTTTTTAGTTATAGTCTCGCTCAACACTTGCGGGCTTTTCAGGTGGGTGTATTAGATTGCCAGTTTATGGGTGCTTTGGTTTTATCAGTTGAGTATCTGGGGCAGTCTGTCCATCTAACAGAGATGCAAGCATGGGGTATGATGCTGCATCTCCTGCTCCAGAGGTGAGTGTTGCCACAGAGCACAGTGAAGAGGTCTCAGCTCAGGGTAATTGTTGTTTTAAATCTTTGCTTTCAGGTTATTGCACAGAGGTTGATGCAGTCGAAGCAGACTATACCTCATTACTACCTTTCTATAGATGTAAATATGGGAGAAGTGTTGTTGGTACGGAAAGAACTCAATAAGGTAAAGCTTCTGGAAATTCCAGTTCTAAGTTACAAAAATCCCTTTTTTCTCACTGAACCTTTTTTCCCTGTGCTTTTTCTTATTGTAAGCCAGTTGTTAATAGAAACTGAGGGCTGCTTTAACTTTCAGGAAACATCCTGATAAATTTTCATCTAACTTAGTTTTTGTTTTGTTTTGTTTTTTGAGAAAATGTTGCTCAGGCTGGCCAGGAACTCTGTATGATCCAGGTTGGCTCGAATTTGCAGCCTCCTAAGGGCCAGCTTATCTTCTTCCTTTTGATTAAAATTAATCATTGAAAGTCAACTTTGCTGTGAATAAATTTTTGTCTCTTCTAGCAGCATTCCATACTTGATTCAATACTTGAGTCTCTTTTGGTGGCTTTAGAAGCTTGCCATCTGTTTATATTATGATATCTCATTCTACCTTACTGTTTTGTTTTGAGACATTTTGGGGACCACAGAGAGATAAGACAGTCATTCTCAAGTTTATAATTGGATTGGGAAGTTAAAACTTGTGAAGAAGAGGAAAGGTCGTTTTCATGAAAGTAGCGATATTCATTTGTATATCAGCTGGTGATGGGCTGCTGAGTTGTGTAGGCCGAGCGTTGCTGCCACTTAGAACAGGCCTGGGGAAGACCAGCGAGCCTGTCAGAAAGTTCAGTGCTAATAGACAAACTTGGTCGAACCATGGAAAACAGGAGATGTTTGCATTATTTGGATTAGCAGAGAAGTTGAAGAAAGGTCATTTTAATGATTGAAAATCTCAAAAGGAAGTTAAGCACCAATCATAGAGGGAGATGGAGTACTGGCCTCAGAAACACTTTGGAAGAGAAGTTGGGCTTGGTGAGTTGGTCACTGAGACCTTTTTTGTTTTAGAGCAGTAAAGTAAGAGCTTTTGGGGAGTCAGTTCTCTCCATCCACTTTCTTTTTGAGATGGGGTCTTGCTTTTCTGCTGCTGCTCTACTGTGCTGATTTTTTTTGTTTGTTTGGTTAGTTAAGCCGTTGACATTGACATAGTCATTTGGGTGATGTTCTGTGGCAATGGATGAAAGCACAGACATACCATAAGTTAATGGCATCACTAAAACTGTGCTTTGTGGGAAACACCCAGCTGTTTGGAAGAATCGTGTTCGAGTTCTGCCTTTTTCCACTTCAAGTCATTCTGTCCGTCCGTTCCCCCTCCCCCCATCTCTAAGATTACATAAACAGTTTCCGTCTTTAGGGAAAGGATTTAAAAAACTTTGATGGTTTTTTGTATTTACAGATGTTACAAGGGAAAAGCAAAATTTCCGTCAATGACTTCATTATAAAAGCTTCAGCTCTGGCATGTTTGAAAGTTCCTGAAGCAAATTCTTCTTGGATGGACACAGTCATAAGACAGTAAGAATCGCTGGCTACAGTTTCCCTTGTTTAGCTGATGCATTTCTAAGAGTTAGAAGAAAATGACATTCACAGGTGAAACTTTGAAACATGAGATAGTGACAAGTTAATGAAGCCTTCATACTCTACATGAATTGAGTAAAAGAAGATGGTTTGTAAAAATTTTCTATAGTTAAACTGAACAACTCTCCCTAAGCAAGGTGAATTCTGCCAGACTTGAGAGGTGGAGCTAAAGATGCTTTAGTTGCAGTGATGGATGTGACCCAGGAGGTACTCAGCGCTCCACACGACTTTGTATTTTCAGTTCCATTTTCTATATAAAGAAATGGCCTTGATGAGTTCAATAACTTGTGAGTTGGTAGGATGGTAAGTGAGGTCTAAGTGTGGAGTCAGGATTCCAGCTTAAACTCGGCCTTTTCTTTTTTATTTATTTATTTATTGATTTTTTATTTATATATTCAATTGTGTGTGTGTGTGTGTGTGTGTGTGTGTGTGTGTGTGTGTGTAGAACCACGGACAAATTCAGGAACCACCATGGACCACCTCCACCTCCTCCTCGTTTACTCTGCCCTGGGATTGACTCCACCCTATCAGGACCAGAAACGCAGGCCACCCCTGCTTCCACCCGGCGCCTATATGTGGGGTCTAGGATTCGAACTCAGGACCTTCTGCCTGTAAGGCAGAGGCTTAACCCTTGAGCCACCTCTCCAGCCCCCAGACACGGCCTTTTCTATTATATCGATAGATGGTTTTATATTATTAGTGTTATTAGTAGAAGAAAAATTTCCTTTCTTTATTCTCACACTCATAGCACTTCTTGTATAACCATATATGTGTGTGTTGGAATTACCCTTACAAATCAACCAGCTGTTTTGTAGTGGACAGCAGCTAGATGTCCAATTCTGTTCTAAGTCTGTGTACTTGGCTAGTGTCTGATCCCAAAAATTGAGGGCTTGGTCCCCTAAGACTGTCCCTATTTAGATCCCAGTCTGAAATCTGGCTATCTGTGCATGTGACCACCAGCCCAAACTGAGATTTCCATGATACCCTCTGATTTTATTAATTGGATAGGACAACTGTTAGAATTTAGGGAAATACTTATGTTTACTGTATTACTGTAAAGAATACTAGAAAGGGGGCTGGAGAGATGGCTCGGGTTAAGCCTCTGCCTTGCAGGCAGAAGGTCCTGAGTTCGGATCCTAGACCCCATGTATAGGCGCCAGGTGGAAGCAGGGGTGGCCTGCGTTTCTGGTCCTGATAAGGTGGAGCCTGTGAATCCCGGGGCAGAGTAAACAAGGAGGAGGTAGAAGGTGGTCCATGGTGGTTACCGAATTTGTCCGTGGTTCTACACACACACACATGCATGCACGCACAATTGAATAAATAAAAAAAAATTAAAAATGTTAAAAAAAATACAAGAAAGGATACAGATGAAGAGATGGAGGGAATGGGTTATGAGAGACTGCAGAACTTCATTCAATGTCTTGCATACTCCATTCCCAGCATCTCCATGGGATGGAGATTACTAAGATGCTAACATTGAAAGTATATTTCAGATATAGGTGGCATCTAACATAACACATTGTGTCAGTGTAACATTTGGCATTTGACATATTATTCTGTGGGGGCTGTTGCTGCTGCTGCTGCTGCTGCTGCTGCTTCCTCCTCCCTCTTCCTCCTCCTCCTCCTCTTCTTCCTCCTCCTTTTTTCTGTGCCTGGTGTACTCTGGGCCTCATGCATAATATTTGGGCAAGTACTGTGCCATTGAACTACATTTACAGCCCATAATTAGATACATTGGTGAACTTCTGTGTGTATAAAATAACAGTATTTGAGTCCTCTGCTTCCCCAGGCTAATAGGACACGTGTGTACTTGGCTGAAACCTAGTCTGTGTGTGTATGTGGGGGGGGGTGACTTTGGGAATCGTCCTGGATTGTGCTACCTCTCTTTGCCTTGCTCTGGAGTTTCCCACACTCTGCTTCCTAGGCTGGGAAGTGCAGGCTGCTGCCTGTTCCCGTCTGTGTTTCTATGTGGGATCTGGAATCCAAACTCAGGTCCTTCTGCTTCAGAGGCAGAAGCTTAAACCCTGAGCCATCTCTGTAGCCAAAATCTAGTCTTTAGACCACAGTACGGTACAAACCTTTCTGCCTTGAAAGTGTGGCTTGGGTTTCATCTCTTATTTTCAAAAGGTAACCCCCCCAATATCTGTTCAATTGGTTATTCTAGTTAATGTTACCTGTGTGTGTGCACGCGTGCGCGCTTTGTGGAGGCTCAAGGATGACTTAGGAATCATTCTGGGATGCTTCTACCTCCGTTTGCTTTGTTGTGAGATTTCCCAGGCTCTGCCTTCCAGAGCTAGAAGTTCAGACCACAGTCATTTCTGTCTGATGTTTTTACTTAGGATCTGGGATCCCACAGATCTTTTCTGTTTTCGAGGCAAAGTCTTAACCCCTGAGTTATTTTTCCAGTCCCATGAATATTTATTCTCTTTTGCAGCTCATGAGTCTCAAACTCATGATCCTTCTGCCTCATCCTCTCAAATGTTGAGATTATAGACTTGTACAACCATCAGCTTATATTTAACTTTTTTCTTCATGTCTTATTTGTTTGAGAGAAAGAGATGGGCAGGGACAAGCATGCCCAGGAAGTCAGAGGATAATGTTTGAAAGTCAGAAGTCAGTTCTCTTCCATGTGGGCTTTTGGGATTTGAACCCAGGTTGCCAGGTTTTGCAAGCCGATGCTTCATGGTGCTGAGCTGTGTGGCCCGCCCTGTGTTTGTCCACGTGTTCCTTAACAGTTGCTGTTGTTTTGCATGTTTTAAGTGGCTCTTCAGGTGAATGTGAAGTGACAACCACAGGAAGAAAATAGTGCTTAGTCGAAGGGATCAAGATTGAGGTAGATGCTAGAAAGTTACATTAATTTTTTATTTTCCCCCAATTATACAATCTCATTAGGTACCCTGGTCCTCTCCCTCCCTCTACCCCTCCCCAGTCCCCCATGCACCCTCTCCCTCTTTCCCCTTCTTTTCCCCCCTCCCTTTCCCAGTGCCTTCTTCCTTCCCCCCTCCCATCCCCTGGAGCATCCCCGTGTGTGAATGCCAAAAGGTTACATTAATTTAAAAATTTTTTAATTTGACATACATTTACTGTATAATGATCAATTCAGGTCAATTAACATGAAGTAGAGTAAGTCCCTGTTTGTAAGTGACAAGGGCCTGCCTCCAGCTAGTTTGGGCAAACTAGAGGATGTGGTAGGTCTTCTAGAAGTGGTACCTAGAGGAGCGGGCATTCTTCGGAGCATGGCTGTGTCTTTATTAAGTTTAGCTTATTATAGCACACTTTAGTAGATAGGGGCCTTTATACAAACCCCACAGAGACTGCAGATACAATTCTGATGTTTGTACGCCTGGATGGGGGAAAATAGTCACTTGAGGTTTTTTGTTTTTGTTTTTGTCTTCATCTAGCTTGAACTTCAAAATTGAAATTTAGCATTTCTTGCTGTTATAAATTTAGTGAACCAATAAAAGAAGTGTTAACAATACTGGTGGCTGGTGATGGAGAGGGTGCTTGCTGACTTACTGTAGGAAAGATTGGCGCCTGCTTTATGTCTGAGACACCAGCACCGGTATCCTGAGGTCTCCTGTTGCTGCCCACTACTTACCTGCTGGGCTTTGCCTCTGAGAATCCACGAAAGTCAGTGAACTGCAATCAAACCTCAGGGGCAGCTCACTGACCTGTCAAGCTACTTAGGTGAACTATTGGTCAAGGATAGCAGGAAAAATTAGAGTGTGAAATCAGTGAGCTGATACATTTCTCATTTTTTCCATTTGAATTCATTCTTTTATTTATTTTAAGCATTCTTTTTATTTATTTATTTACTCTGTGTGTGTGTGGGGGGGTCACTGTACGTCCCTATGGAGGACCAAGGGTGACTTTGGGAATCATCTTAAATTGCTTCTACCTCCTTCTTGCTTTGCTCTGGGATTTCCCAGGCTCTGCCCACCAGAGCTGGAAGTGCAGGCTGCCTGCCTCCATTTCCACCTCATGTTTTTACTGGGAATCTAAACTCAGGATCTTCTCCTTTTGAGACATAGTCTTAACCCCTGAGCCATTTCTCCAGCCCCGAATTCATTCTTTTAAATGTCAGCCAAGAAGACATCAAAATATACAAAGTAGGATAGACATCTGAACAGTACCACAAATTTTTCTGGAAAACATTTTTTGTGGTGGTGCTGGGGATCGAACTCAGGGCCTATGATCACCCAGATCAGTGAGCTACATCTCTAGTCCCTGAAGTGTTTGAAGTAAATCTCCAGTGTCCATATTTTCCTTAACCTGGCCTAGGCTTTCACAGAGCTCGGGTTAGAACTCCAGGCCTCTGTACTGGTCTGTCTCCCCAGTCCAAGGCTTGTAGTAAGCCTTGATGATGATAGAGATTTTGTTTCTTTTCAACAGAAATCATGTGGTTGATGTCAGTGTCGCCGTCAGTACTACTTCAGGACTCATCACTCCAATTGTGTTTAATGCACACATAAAAGGACTGGAAGCCATTGCTAATGATGTTGTTTCTTTAGCAACCAAAGCGAGAGAAGGTAAACTACAGCCACATGAGTTCCAGGTAAGGTGTTACTAAAGCAGCTAGGTGCTGCCATTGACTCTGCTGCCACTTTTGCTATCAAGGTCTTGTTAATACAGAAAAATCAAGTCACATGTCAAAGGTAGAAAATAAGACAATTCCAGTTGTATGAAAAGCCAGCACAAATGAGTTTTGCTTCTATCTGGTTAGTTTGACCAGAAATTAATTTGATCTGTTTTTACTCTTTTCCTTAGGGTGGAACATTTACAATCTCCAATTTAGGAATGTTTGGAATTAAGAATTTTTCTGCCATTATCAATCCACCTCAGGCTTGTATTTTGGCAGTTGGTGCTTCAGAGGATAAACTGGTTCCAGCAGATAATGAGAAAGGGTAAGTGTGGAAGGGAGGCAGAGTTAGACGCTCATTTTCACTATTCTGTGTCTGATTTTTGTTTTGAGTTTTATGTTATCATAGCTTCAGATGAGTCAATAAATACAGGGTGCAATGTTTAGAGAGGCAACTTGGATATTTACTAAATAAATTTGAGATGCAGTCTTACTTGAGATTTACTCTATGTGGGAAGTTGACAGTTTTTCTTAAGAGTCAGTAAATTTGTGTGTGTGTATGTATGTATTATCTGTTGCAGATATCTTGCCATTATAGAATGAGAGCAATCACAAATGATATGTTAATGGCTTCCAGAAAAAGTGAACTTTTCTACATCAAATATGAGGACCCAGACAGAATTTGGCCCATGTAGAATAATTTGTCAATCCATATTCTTAGTCATGTGTTTGTCTTTTTATTTATTTTTTGAAGCTTAAGGTAGTGTTTATTAGAGAAGAGAAAGAATGGAACTCATGGACTCCAGATGTGTAGTGCCATGAGGGGCAGGTGCCCTTGTTTATCTTTTTAAACTGTTAATTTAAGGTAAAGATAAGAGAAAAGTTAGGCAGAATCAGGCTTTGTGGTGCAGGCCTGTAATCCCTGCTCTGGAGATGAGTTAGGATTTCAAGTTCAAGGCCTGGTGAGTTCAACTTAGCAAGACTCTATCTCAAACATTTTTAAAAAAATCTTGAAGATGAGTGTGACAGAGTAATTGCCTAACAAATGTGAAACCCTGTTTCAGTCCTCAGTAAAGAAATAAATAGGGCTGG
Organism: Typhlomys cinereus; assembly: GCA_023101885.1. Taxonomy (NCBI): domain Eukaryota; kingdom Metazoa; phylum Chordata; class Mammalia; order Rodentia; family Platacanthomyidae; genus Typhlomys; species Typhlomys cinereus. The sequence continues at coordinate 2,224,894 of JALPQD010000138.1, read as the reverse complement.
AAAGATGGCTCTGGGGTTAAAGCCTTTGCTTCACAAGTAAAAGGCCTGCACTTCATCCCTGGAGGGTGGAACCAGGAAAATCCCATTGTAAAGCAATAAGGAGGTAGAGCAATCCTGGGTGATTCCCAGAAAATCACTCTTTGCCTCCACATAGGCATGCACAGTGCCCTCTTCTATATACACACAGGATAAATAAATAGTAATATGTGGTCAAGGACTATTGGACAGAACTTGGCCTGGGGTTGATTACTGTGTTATTGACATGAATTTGTCACCAAACTCATCAGTTGCTTTGTGATTACTTAATAATGGATTTTCTCTTTCTAGGTTTGATGTGGCTAGCATGATGTCTGTTACACTCAGTTGTGATCATCGAGTTGTGGATGGAGCAGTTGGAGCGCAGTGGCTTGCTGAGTTTAAAAAGTACCTTGAAAAACCCATAACTATGTTGTTATAATTAACCCAAGAACTTCTAGACTCTGGTCACATTGGTTTATTCTTATCAAGATATTTATATGTTATTAAACAGGTGGTTCTTTTAAAGTTTAACTAGTTATTTTATTTTTGAGTCTGTCCAGATAAATTATTTGTGATGGGCATTATTAGGTCTTTAAAATGCCAGTTACACTTAAATACCATACACATCTAATAAACAGATTTTAAGCTTTGAACTCCTCGTGAAGGGACATGTGGTCTGGCCGTTTGGAGATAATAGCTTCCTGGAGATGCAGCAGCAGGTCAATGAACATACCCTGGATGAAACCTTGAAGTTCCAGTTTTAATTGCTTCAAATTGCATCAATAGGAAGGAAAAAAAGTCAGGAAAATCATTCCTTGGGGTGAAGGGTTTGAAGATTAATTTTGTATTTTTCTCTGAATTAAGTATTTCCATCCTATGAGCTTGGTTATTGGTTTATCACACATGGGTGTGTAGAGAACTTAGGGGAAGTAAATAAAACTTTGAAAGCTTTTTTGTAGACCTGTCTTACCAGGTATTATTTTTTTATGAATCTCTAAATACAGTGATTGTTTCCCCTTTTAAGATAAAATTATAAATCAGCTTCTTGGTATAAATAAGGATTTACGTGGGCTTTTATTTATTAACAACTTTAGCATATACTTCAGAAAATTTTATCATTTCTTCCAAATGAAGAACATGCTTATATTATTCAATAAAAGTTATGGAAGTAGAATTTCTCTCCTAAGATTCACTGAACAATAATTGTAAATGAACTTCATTATCAGAATTTCTTACTCATTTGGAGAACTCTATGAAATAACTGTGGACTGTTCACGGGATAAATATACATATGTAATATAAAGTTATTAGAGTTGTATTTGTGCCAAAGACCGTGTATCAGCAAATCCTGTCTGCAAAGAAGGGAAGTTGTCCTAGGGAACTGCTCGGGCCGCTGAAATGATAAGAGAGTTTGGCGTCTGGAGCTCGGGAGAAGAGGGAGGTGGCAGCACAGCAGGCCTTGTCAAAGGAGACAAATGGTGCCCGAAACAAAATGGTAACTTCTGATTGGATGAAGTTAAAAAGAAGATAAGTGTGTATCCAAGAGTGTTCTGTCTTCCCACCCCAGCACTGTTTGGCGCAAAATAAGAAAGTGCCAAGATCCCATGGTAGGGGGAGACCTTACACAGGGATCCCCTTTACCAGCTGAAACTGTTTTCCATTATGTTTTGCCTTTTTATTTTTTTGAGGGAAGGAAGAGAGGACGAAGTGATATTCAGGATAATAAGAATGAATTGAGAATAATACCACAATTCTATACTTTCTTTTGAATTGATGTTTTAATAAATGCTTAGAATTATTTATTTAAAAGAAATCTGACTAGTAACTTCTTGTACATGTAATTTGTGGAATTTATCCTGAAAATTGCTTCAAGTATTTAGTGTTGAATCTTTTTCTAAATGTTCTTCCTCACATGGTACCAGTAACACTCCATGTTCCACAGCATTCAAGTTGCTGTATTATCATGAAAGCAGTACAGTAGTGAGAAAGCTCTTCAGTAGGAGCTTAGGTTGTGCTGAGGATGATACACATGGCAGGGGACCATCATCTGAGCCAAATCTGGTTCAGACATGTAAAACTTGAAATAGAATTCATCCTTTGCTAATGCTCTGTTGTTCCCGTGAACGAAAAATAAAAAGTTGCCATCTTAAAATGTTGTGAGTTAAGAGTTAATTTTACCTAAAATCTAAATCTGGTTCCGCATTTTTCTCCTCTAAAAACCAAGAGAAGCTAGAACAAGTGTTTTGGTTCAAGTAAAATTGTTTAAAAAAAATGAAACATCCTTTCATTGTAACTGAACTAATAATACTTTTTGATCTGTGGAGTAGATTTTTTTTTTTTTTCACATTAGGATCCAGTGTGAGCTCCAGTCTTACAACTTCCCAGAAGAGGTGAAATCTTAATTTCTAGAACTGTACAATAAGTGAGCTTACAAAGACAGAATCTAAGTGTGGGGGGTTACGGAGCCGCCTCGTGTGAGTTGTGGCAGCACTTACTACCATAATGAAGAACTAGCTGTGCTGGGTAACTTACTCCCAATTCTAAGATGTCTGCGTGTGGAACGGTAGTCAGCTGAGGCTTGAGCCCCAGGAAAAGCCACCATTCGAGCTGTGGCAGGCCCAGACTGCAGGTAAGAGCCCACTAGCGACGCAAGTGCTCGCTCGCACGCACGCACGGGGAAAGCGCAATCACTACCGGTAAGTGATCTATGTCCAACCCATAGAAAGCCTGTTCTAAATTTTAATCTTCAGAGGAGAGTATTTAGTTTAGTTTCATTTTTTATTTTTTTAATTTTTTATTTATTCAATTGTGCATGTATGGAGTGTGCGCGTGTGTGCATGTATGTGTGTGTGTAGAACCATGGGCGAATTCAGGAACCACCATGGACGCCCTCCACCTCCTTGTTCACTCTGCCCCGGGATTCACAGGCTCCGCCCTACCAGGACCGGAAACGCAGGCCGCCCCCGCTTCCGCCCTGCGCCTATACGTGGGGTCTAGGATCCGAACCCAGAACCCTTGAGCCACCTCTCCAGCCCCTAGTTTCATTTTTTTTAAAAAACGGTAATTTCCACTTCATTATTTTTCCCCGAAGACGGCTTTGTCTTTCATTTTCAAGAATCCAGCTCTTTACGTGGGCTTTGGGGAGGTCGCGAGACCACCGGCGGGTCTACACCGGGGCGGGGCGATCGGGTCTTCGTGCTCCTGACCGCCTTGCTGTGTGAATGCACAGCGCACGGCGATGCAGCCTCACGCAGGGCTTGGGAGAACCTGAGTGTGAAGACGTGGGCTTCACACGTTTCTGATGGCAGCGGCATCCGCACGTTCCGAATGACGGATTTCTTCATGGCCTTGTCCTGGGGCGCGCACTGGGCGCACAACGGGCAATTCGCTGCACATGGCCGCGGCCCTTTTTGGCTTGCCTGACCGTTGTTCCGTCTTGTCTTGGTCATGTTGGAAGCTAAGACCAGAAAGAAGATCCGGCCTCTAGCCAGACCTCTTAAGTAGTGCGAGATTCCTACGTTCATGCTGGAAGAATTCTGGGACATACGTAATTCGGCTTACCTTAACAACTACTCTATTCAAATTTGCATGGTTATTTAAATTTTCAACTGAAATATGGGGTGGGAAAAAGCTCCTAGAGTGTATCTCACAGTTTCAATGCCCTTCTGAGCAATGCTTTGCTTTTGTAGAGAAGGAAAGAGCAAAAACTCATGGACATGCAGAAATAATGGCAATTTAGAAAATAACTGGACAAAAGTGGAGATTTAATCAGTTTATGTTAGGTTTTTCTAGGAAATGCTTGGCTGTATTATTGGTGAAAACATTTCAAGTGTATTGGAGGAGGAGGATACAGGTAGTAATTTTAAGATATAAAGCTCTAGAATGTCTTCAGAAGATGAATTATCCATTCCTAATTCACTTTCAAGTCCAGACCAGACTTGGAGATTTGCTTTTTAAATATTACATAATAGGGCTGAGAGTGAGGTTCAGTTGGTAGTATGTTTGCCTAGCATGCATGAGGCCTGGGCTCAACCCTAGTACCACACAAACCAGACATAGTGGCACATGCCTGTAGTCCGACTGCTTGGGATTGGAGGAAGGAGGATCAGAAGTTTGAAGCCAGCTTGGGCTTCACGAAGCTGTTTCCAAAGACAGTCACAAATTACTTCTATTATACATACACATATTAGTATCTTAACTTTTGAAACTACTAAAGACATAAATTATGAATTAATAAGTACAGAAAGCCTTTTTTTTTAATCAAGAAGAGTCAATGGGATATTTGATGTGCCTCTTTGTAACTTGGAATGTAAATACCTTTTTATTGGCAGCTAAGTACTGCGTGGAGATGAAAGGTGCATGGCTTTACTTCTATAGAAAGGCACGTTTTGAAGCTTGCTTTCTCAATTTCAGGAGAGATCTATACTATTTATGATGTCAATAGCATCCAGATACTGTGTCATAGCCAACTCACAAGTAAGTCCTTCTCTGATACACAGAGACCTCACTGGTGGTTTGAAAAGCTGTTTTTATTGACATTCAGAGGTTCACAAAGGCATAGACGTGAACGGTGTATCTGGCCTTGTACGTTGCTGGGAGAGATTTTCACTGCCATAGCCTATCCTGTTGATAAGATTTTTCTCCTGATGTAAAAATTTACTAGGACTCTTTTTGAAAATTTTTTTCTACATGTGACTTGGAAACAATGAGAATTGTTTTGGATGATAATCCGTACTACTTAACGCTCAGAAGCTCACAGCCATCTACATGAGACTGTCAACAAACACAAAGATGCGTGAAGGGGGAAATAATGGAATTAATGTTTAAGATTCACCACTATCGCTAACCATAATGTAGGTCCTATAATTCACATAACTTGAAGCAAGATGGCCCAAGCGACATTGTTTTACACCAGCGGCATCATAATGACTAACTGAGATTTATCTTTGACAAATTTCGCTGTAGTCATTTCGGTATCAACAGATTCTGGAAGATTCAGGTATAATCTGTACTTCTCAGAGACCTCGATCAGTAAATCAACCTAAGAATAACAGAGAGATTATAAATTTTAATTTTATTTATATTATGTATGTGTGTATGTGTTTGATGCTCATATGCCCGTGAATGTGCACGCAGTGTACGCATGTAAGGTCAGGCTTGAGCAGCAAGTACCTTTCCCTGATAAGACATCTCTTGGGCCCAACAGATTTTTAAAGTATGAAAGAAGGTAGTTCTTTGAGTTTGAGCTTTAGGATACAATGTTCACTCCCATAAAAATATGACATTTTTATATGTGATTTCCAATGAACAATAAGATTGCTGTTGCAAATTTCTGAAACTTTTAAGCTTTTTTTAATAACTTTTTTTGTTTGGCTGAGAGACCCTGCATATAGGCACACATGTGCCTCGGCTGGTGTGTGGTTAGAGGACAACTGTCACAAGGAAGGCATTTCACTTCTATCATGTGCATTTCCAGGGATGCAATTCAAGTCACCAGTTTGCATGCATTTACCCACTGAGTCATCTCACCAGCCCAAGACTTGAGATTTTCATTGCTGCCCAACATATCAAGTATTAACCAATAAAAGTACCTAAATTTAACATGTTTACTCAATTATAGATCTTAATATCAAACAGCAAGAAAACTTGGTGACCCATGTTTCATAGTAATAAATTCCTTAGTGAAGCTAGCAGGATAACTGGCAAATAAATTACACTCAAAAAAATTCGTGACAGTGGTTGGAGGAGGAGGAGAATGTTAGCATGTATGTTTCCCTTAGGTGCATCTTATGAATATTACAAGAAAGAGGTGCTTTATAGAAGACAAAGCAGCAATTCCAAGTGAGAAAAAAAAAAGGTGAGTACAGATATAGGATCCCCAAATTCTAAGACTCAAAGCTGAAAAATTGAACCAGTTTTTATTTTCAATTAGTAAAGGATAAATTTAAGAAATTAAAAATAATTTTAAAGCTGATTAAAACACAGATATGGCTGCAGCGTGTAATGCCATGTAATGCTGGAAGATAGAGCCCGGAAAACCCCGGAGCAAGCAATAAGGTGGAAGAAGAACGTTCCATGATGATTCCCAATGTCACTCTTGGATACACACACAGGGAAAAAAATCTTATTTGTAAGAGATGAAGATGTCATGTTGAAACCCATTACTTTTACTAACTTAAAAAATCAAAGCAAAACCAAACCTTTTTCAAATAACTTAATCAAACAGGGTGTGATAGTTAATCCTGGGTGTCAACTTGACACACCTGGCATTAACTAACCACCTGAAGAGATTATCTGGATCAATACATTTACAATACAAAGACCAGTCCTAGATCCCATTGGAACTTCCCCAGATCTGACTGAAACCTCCCAATAGCAGACCAGATAAAAGGAACCATTGAGCAGGAGACTGGGAAGAGGACTCTCTGAAGCTGTGCTAGAAAAACACTCATGCCGCCCAGTTTCTTCATTTCTTCTACCCTTCAGCTCTCCAACCTCCAAGTCTTCAACATGATTAAAGACTCTAGGAATCCTCCAGCTTTTAGCTGTCACTCACTGGACAACTGGACTGAGCAGCTACTGGAAGCCATTGTTGGACTACCTTGACAGTATCTTGTAAGCCAACTAAGTAAATTCCCTTTACACACACACACACACACACACACACACACACACACACACACACACACACCATGTACCCTGTAAGCTTTAGATTCATTACTTAGATTGGCCTTTCTGTTTCGCCTTTGCCACGAATGCGATGTGTCTCAGATGGGAACTGCTGCTTTATCTGGGACTTAGAATATACAAGATTCACAGAATTAACATGTAGGCTGAGCAAATTACTACAAGACCCTGGAATTTGGAGTCTGTGACTACATTTACTGTACAACTGGCTCACAGTGTCTGAGATTCCACATATATGGGTTCACTTCCCTTGCATTGGAAATGTGGTTAGGCCTGCAAAGGCCCCATCTGTATAGAACATATAACACCCTGAACAAGACAGTCAAGCAGTTCGGTGCAGATTGGATCTAACCATCTCCCAAAGCTTCACATGGCTGTTCCTGTGGAGGTGCCACTGGGAGGCAGCAGAACTTTTAGCTTAGTGGGGCATCCTTAGGCCACTGGGGGTGTGCCCCTGAAGGTCTCACCTCTCCCTGGCCATGAGCGAGAGTGTCTTTGTTCTGCCTGGTGCCCCTGCAGTGATGGGCTACCTTGATACAGGTCTGCAAACAGCGTCGACTGAACGGGCTGGAACCTTGGAAACCATAACTCCAAACAAACCTTTTCTGAGGCATTTGTTAGAGTAACAGAAAGTTGACAAGCTAAAGCTACTTGACACAGTGTTTACAGCATATTTGAAATTATAATATGAAGGTGATTTAAAGAACATGGAGGAGGTACATGGGCTATTTGCAAATAATGTGCTCTTTTATATTAGAGATTGGGATATTCATGGATTTTTGATATCTTTGGGAATTTCCAGAAACAGTTCCCCACAGATATGAAAGTTCTTCTAGCCAGCTTACCTCAGAAACGCTAAGGTCGCAGAGAGAGACGGCATTGATGCCAGGCAAGTCAACTTTCAATTCAATTTTCACAGGCTTCTGATTCTCATCCTTCATAACCTTTAACTCATAGTCTGGTTTCTTCACCTTCACCTGGATTTCTGTGCTAGAAATCTCTTCTATTAGATAGCGGGCTGTGTTGGAAGCTTGCTTTTTTGGCAAGAGTAACTGAGGAAAGTAATGTGGATCACTTCTAGGATTGCTGTTCATCCTTGTAAGAGTATTTTCTTCATAAAAAAGGGGGGAGGGGAGATACAAGATGTTGTCAGGTTGTGAGTTGTAAGACAGTGTCATTAGCTGAGATTACATCAGTTTCACAACAGTACTCCTTAGGCATCTTAAAGAGCTGCCCTGCAGCTCAAGGGAGAAGGCTGGCACTCCAGGCCCTGGCTGAGCTTTAAGTCCCAGAACGGAAACAGACAAAACACCAAAACCTTAAGTCTAATAATTTGCTTGGAAATTCTGTAGGACTTTAAAATAATTTTTGAATCCTCTGACATTTCTAACATTTTTGATTTTCTATGTCAAGTTTCTCATCTTTTAAAATAGAGGCTTCTGGTTTGAAAAGTGTCCCAGGTTATGAAAAAATCTGAAATCAGTTTATTGTCAATGTACACCCTGGACTTACTTGTTCTCCTTTTCTCTCTTAAATCTGTGACGTCCATTTGACCACCCAGCAGATTTTCTTTCGTCCTCTCAATGTTTCCTTTTATTTTAAATTTGTTAACAAGGTAAGAACGAGACAGAGTCAAGTCGAGTTGCTCCTCAATGCAGTTCATGGCCATCGTTATTAAGTCATCTTTTTTCACTTGGTCTTTTTCTGTTGCTTGTAGAACATCAGGATTATAGGCAACATCAATGACTGTATAAACATCTGCATGTAATCAGAGGGTGTGATGTGAAGACCACTTGTTTATCTAATGACTTTGTCAGGTAACACACTAACTCATATTCCTGGTGAAGTTAGAAAATACAAACTCTATCCCTGTGTTTTCCCAGGGCAATCACAGTAACACTGTATTTACAAAATTTCAACTAGAATATTGGCTGGCATTTCTACATGGGTTAAAAGCAACTCTGAAAAACTGAGCAGTATTCAAATTTGTATAAAATACACTGATTTCAATTGTATTACCATCAAATAACTTAATGTCAAATATTTTTACCAACTAAAATCTGGTCCACAATTATGCCCAATATGAAATTTAGAATGTGCTTTTTTTCTTGTAATTCTTTGTACCTGATGCCTCACAGATGTCTTCTGGTCTGCCAATACTTAGACGGATTGGATCAGTGGCTGACTGGGGAGGAGGGATCCATTCCCACTGGCATAAGTTGATGAAAAGTCTTTTTTCTTTTGGTTTCTGGAAAGTGAATAATTTTGATTTCAAAAAACCTGATTTTTAATGAAATTTTGGGATAATTGCCTAAAAGAAATTCAGCACTATTTTTTGGTGGTGGGGATCAAAATCAGGCCCTCACTCATGCTGAGTTATATCCCTAGGCCAGATGAAGAGAGTTTCAGTCACTGAATCAATGGTTCCATTAAAACTGTGCTTGGTACCTGATTTTTGTTACCTGATTTCCCCAATGCTTCTCTGGTTTGCCATCAGAAATCTAACACCCACTCTTTCCCAGAGGCACTGGGCAGAAGCAGGAACTAATGTAAACAGGTGTTCTATGTGCATTTGATTTTATTTTACGACTTTATCTGGTGAACAAAATAAGTTCTTTATTTGAAAAATCTCCAAGTCCACTGATCTCTATTAAATCATCACACTGCTCTCTTTACTTTTAGTAGAAAAACGGGCCACTTTAGGTCTTCAAAATAATCATCTATGAATTTCACATTCTCACTTTTTCATACAATCTTTCAGCTTTTATTTATTTATTTATTGCCGTGCTTTTATTTCATTTTTTGTGGCAGGGTCTAATGTAGCTCAAACTGGCCTTGAACTTGCTACGCAGTTAAGGAAGCCCTTGAGGGGCTGGAGAGGTGGCTCAGGGGTTAAGCCTCTGCCTTGCAGGCAGAAGGTCCTGAGTTCAAATCCTAGACCCCATGTATAGACGCTGGGCGGAAGCCGGGGGGGGGGGGGAGGGTCCTGGTAGGGTGGAGCCTGTGAATCCCGAATCCCATATACATACACACGCGCACACGCACACACACACACAATTGAATAAATAAAAAAAAATTAAAAAAAGGATGACCTTGAACTTCTGGTCCTTCTGTCTTCACCTCCCAAACACTGGAATTACAGCAATGTACCAACCCAGCTAATTTTATGCAGTGCTGGGAATTGAACTCATGGCCTTGTGCATGCCAGAGAGACACTCTACTATGTTACATCCCCAGCTTCTACTCTACTTCATTTTCTGTTTAAAGAGGCAGTCTTCATCAACGTTTCAAGTGTTAATGTACCAATAACAAAGGAGAAGATATTTTCTGGTCCTTATTAAAGATCTCTTATCCCTTGCGTCAACTCTACATACTAGAATCTTAGTCTGTAGACAGAATTGTGGTTCTGGGTCAACACAAAGGTGTTTCCCTTCTTTCATCTCCTGTTGAATGAAGTTCTTGTAGCGCTCAGGATCATTTTCAGCTAAATCATCTAGGAGATTCCAGAATTGAGAAAGCCGAGTGAGAAGATCCTTTGAGGATGCCTTCATGACTGAAGATGATATCGGATTCTGAAGCCTGTGGAAAGACGGGAGGGGAAATGTCTGTGTAACTACTAATGTATTTCTTTTTTCAGAGAGGGGGAATGATAGGAATTGTTTTAGTGAAGTTACCAACTAATTATCCACAATTACAGTGTCTAAAGGATTGTGGATTTGCTGTACTTTATCTTTTCCTTCTTCTATATCCTATTATACCTCTTCCTGAATTCTTAAGTTGTGTTCGCAGGTACCTCTGTACCTCCATCTGGACTGCACAAACCCAGTAGGAGTACAGCAGTCGTTTTAAGCCTGATTTCCTAGCGATGTTCTTGTTTCAATACGTGAATGCTCACTTGGTGACTACCAGTCCTGAAATTGTGAGGTGGTGTGTGTGTGTGTGTGTGTGTGTGAGAGAGAGAGAGAGAGAGACAGTGAGAGAGAGAGACAGAGAAAGAAAAAGAGAGATGAGAATATAGAGAGAATATGAATATAGGAAGATAAATTACATTTGAGACTTCCTTATTCTTACATGCAGTTCAGTAATTAAAAGTAGGAACTGTGGAGCCAGCATGCCTAGATAAGATAGCTATTTCACCTTAATGTAAGTATGTACCATTTCCGTTTCAAAATGACAGTGGTAATATTATGTCGTTAATTATTTTGAGAAATAAACTAATGGACAGGTCCTATATTGACAAATATTATATAAAAGTAATAGTTTAAGGTTTGCAGTCCCTCTCCATTTGGAAAGAAGTCCTAGACCCTCCACACAAAAAAGCAAGAAAAAGAGGTATAGATTCTTCAAATTTTAGAGTTAAAGAAACAACAACCCAAACGTCTGGGAACCCACCTCTCAGGTTGGAAACAAACCGCGACTGCTGTTACCAGGGTAACGGGCCCGGTACAGCACCTAATGGGGTCCGGGAGGCGCGAGGCCGGGAAGACATCTGGGTATTTAGTTCCGGGACACTGTCTCCTCCTGGTGCGGACTCGCTCTTCCTCTGCGCCCGACCCACTTCTCTCCCTACAAGCGCCCGCTGCCTTCCTGTATCTGTGGCTCTTCGGAGCGTCCAGCGAACCCTCCCACGGGGAGCGTCGTGTCTCTCCCGGGGAGGAAGGCTTTCCCAGGAGCACGACTTCCGGCCCGGAGGGGAAGCCACCGCCTTTTTCTCCACCCCCCGCCACGCGAGGCTGCGGCGCACGGTATGGGTGTGTTTGTGTGTGTTTGTGCGGGGAGGGCGTTCGGAGGGATGGTTACCGCCAGCTCGGAGGCCGCCGCGGGGCGGGGATCCCGGTGACAAGGATGGGGGTGCTCTCTCCGCTTTCCACTTGGAAACCTCACCGTCCCCTTCGGGCACCCTAGACACTTGCTGGGGCCCAACGGAAGGCCGTTCCCGTGCACAGCGGTCCCATCGTGTCCGGGGGGAGCGCACCCGGTCCGCCGCGGGCCCGGCGCAGCCGAGCGGGAGCGGGGCATGCCCGCGTCAGCCCGGCTGTCCGCGTCCCGCGCCGGCGCCCCCTCCGGCCTCGGTCCCGGAGCGCGATCTGCCCATCGGGCGGGGCTGGGGGAAGGCGCCGTGGCCTGGGCCACGGGCGAGGGCAGAATAACGCGTGGGAAGGCTGCGTTTTCACGAAGGACTCGGGTGAAGCTGCAGAGCTCCTTTCAGCCCTGAGTCCTTGGCTGCCTGGGTCGGAGGAGATCTGTAATGGAGTGGTTCTTCGTCTCACACTAGCAAGATGCCTGATTTCCTCAGCATCAAGGGGTGAGTGAGCTCGGGGTGGTGGCACCAAGCCCCTGCTAGCTATACGCGTGAATATCTTTGTCATCTGGCTTTTGGGGACGTTTCATACGAAATAGGAAGTAAAATGCCCCGAATAGAGAGACACTTAGGTCCTTTTGGCATTTGTTTTTAGACTTCAGATTTTATTACTGTTGACATTTGTAGTTTTTGACACTCAAACCTAGGTGTTTTTCTTCATTGCAAACTAATTTTGGAAATTCGAGACTTCACCTCAGCTTTGTCATAAAGCGTTTGACTGAGTCCACGTGGCCTGGGGTGAGTTATAGTTTAAAGGGGACTTCATCTTCAGAACAGAAAAGGAGATGGCCAGGCCCTGAGAGATCCACGGTTTAAACCAACAGCAAATTTAAAAAAAATTGTATCTGTTCTGAATATGTACAAGCTTTTTTTTTTCTTGCTATTATACCTAATCCTGATTATAGACACTCTTTACCTAATATTTGCACCATGTTAGGTATTATACATACTCTAGATACTCCCAGGAATAGTGATTGCACACCTCTAATCCCAGAAGTTGTGAGATGAAGGCAGGAGGATCAGGAGTTGAAAGGGTAGCCCGGGCTACATGAGACCTTGTCTCTTCTCCCCCCAAAAGGACAAAATTTAAAATACTGGAGATTTGCATATAGGTTATATGCAAATACAGCATCATTCTAAACAAATTTTAGTATCTTTAGATATTGTGAGTGTGTGTTTTGTGTTACCCAGGATTCATACCAGATCTCTCTTACGTAGTCTGTTACCAGTGAGCTAGTTGCCTCCTCACACTTGGGTTTTTATATCTTTGGGGATGTCTAATCCACTATGGGTCTTACGGGAGTACTTGTCTCATTAAAACATAAGAGATTATGAGAATTGAATAAAGTGGTCCTGGGAGCAGTTTTGTGCAGCCTTGTGCAGTTTTAATGACCTTTAATACGTACAGTGACTCATTTTATCCTGGCATTAGTTGTGGTCAGGTGTTTTATTGGAGAAGAAAAAACTCTTCCTTGGGCACTTTGTCTTGCAAGTTTGGTGATCTTTCTTTTACTCTTGACTTCTTTGTAATATTTAATAGAAATAAGAAAAAAATTTAAATGTTACTTATTGATCCATTTCAGATTGAAAAATGTCACGGGTTCCACTGGGGAAAGTCCTCCTGAGGAATGTCATCCGGCATACAGATGCTCACAATAAGGTGAGATGCAGCTCATTCCTCCACATCTGTGGAGTCATGTGTGTACCTAATGTGTTACTGTGGCATAGTTGGCAGAGGCCAAAGATGCATAAAAGACAACTGCAATTTGATAAGGATTCTGCTGCCAAGACTGTTCATTGGAAGGGCTTTGGAACAGTGAAGAAGGGATAGTGACCTCTGCCCTGGGGAATTAGAAAGAGCCCTTAGTGTGAATGTTATTTGAACTGCTGGTATTTGAAAAGATTCTTTTTTTTTATTATTATTTATTCAATTGTGTATGTGTGTATGTATGTGTGTGTGTGTGTGTATGTGTAGAACCACAGACGAATTTGGGAACCACCATGGACACCTCCACCTCCTCTTTGTTTACTCTGCCCCGGGATTCACAGGCTCCCCCCTACCAGGACCAGAAATGAAGGCCGCCCCCACTTCCCCCCAGTGTCTATACATGGGGTCTAGGATCTAAACTCAGGACCTTCTGCCTGCAAGGCAGAGGCTTAACCCCTGAGCTACCACTCCAGCCCCTTTAAAAGATTCTTAAGTCTATCAGATATAAAAGATTGTTTGGACAAAAAGAGCATCATGTACTAGCTACAAAAAAAGCATGGGCTGGAGGTGTAGCTCAGTGGTAGAAGGCTTACATAACATGTAAGGTTCTGGGTTCCATCCTTCCCCAAGTACAAGTCACTGGGAGCATGGCAAGAAACTGTATGCATCCAGAAAGTAGAGGACAGTGGTAGAGGGCTTGGGTGCCTCATTGAAGTTGGGTTTTTGATGCTTGGACATCATCCTTTTTCTTCTGGACAGTAAAGAAATCAGTCAGTGGCCATATCTTCCATCTGTAATCCCCAATATAGGAGGATTGCTCTAAGCGCAGAGTCAACTTGCAGCTGTGGAATGTGGGCTACAGAGAGACTGTCAAAAAAAGCCATCAAATCTTTTGATCAGGATATGTCATTGTATTTATGTCTTAAAAAGATGAAAAGAAAGCTAAGACCTCTTGCTTAGTTTTCTTCAGTGAACTGGCACTATAATAATAGAAAATGTTACTGTTATTACTATCACATCATTGGCTGTCTTGGCACTTGAGATTTTGTTTGTTTGACTCATGCATGCTGGGCAAGCCAACTACCATGTCCTCAGCCCTTTTACAACTTTATTTTGAGACAAAGCATTGGTCAGTTGGCCATCTGACTGACCTTGCTCTCACTCTGTAGTCCAAGCAGCTCTTGAACTTGTGATTTTCCTCAGTAGTTGTGATTACAGGGATGTGCTACCAGGTCTAGCTTTCATTGGACTTTTTGTTTTTAATATTATTAATTTAAGAGAGAGTGCACACAGGTTATGTACATGGACCATGGCTTATGTATGGAGGCAAAAAGACCATGTGGACTTCAGAGATTAAATTCAGGTTTCCAGGCTTGTGTACAGGTTCCTTTACCCACTGAGGCATTTCACTGGCCCTCACTTGACTTTTTTAAAAAATTATGTATACTTGTTTTATGCATAATTTATAATTATTTTGGGATGCCAAAATTAATTCTAATGATGGATGAATTTAACAACAAAAAAATGCTTTTTTCTGTATGTGTGTGTATATGTGTGTCTGAGGACCAAGGGTAACGTTTTGTTTAGATCTGGAATTTCTCAGGCTCTGCCCACCGGGGTTAGAAGTGTGGGCTCCTGCTAATTCCGCCTGGTGTTTTTTAGGTGGGACCTGGAATCCAAACCTAGGACCTTCTGCTTGTGAGGCTGTCTTAACCATCTCTCCATCCCAACAAAAGAAATCTTTAACCTCGTCTTAGAACATTGATCCATCTAATTCAGTAGCAATAGTCAATGTTAAAAGTCAATAGTCAATGTTAAAAGCAATAGTCAATGGTTAAAAGCAATGGTTAATAGTCAATGTTAAAAACAAACCATGACTTTTTGATTATAGAAGATGGTATATTTAGTATCCATGTTGCCTATGCATGTGTATTAGCTCTGCTCCAAATTGTACATGCGCTTGATGGCTCATTTGAGAGTAACAACTAAAAGCAAGATAAACCTAGCATGGATTTAGCTTGGGCAAGAGAACTAGGAAATGATATGCATTCTTATTTTTTGTTAGATATTGTTTGCTTTCCAGTAAATTTTATTTATTGATTTTTATTTTTGTGTGCGTGGGTGCGTGTATGTATATGCACATGTGTGTGTGCATGTGCATGTGTATCAGGATATTGTGTGTTCCTGTGGAGGTCAAACGGTGACTTTGGGAATCATCCTGGATTGCTTCTAACTCCTTTTAGCTTTGCTCTGGAGTTTACCAGGCTCCGCTCACCAGGGCCAGAAGTGCAAGATGCTGCCATTTTGGCTTGGTATAGGTGGGACTGGGATCCAAACTTAGGATCTTTTGCTTACTAGTCAGACTTTTAACCTCTGAGCCATTTCTCCAGCCCTCCAATAAATTTTACAGCAAACCTTACAGTTTTGTTTTTGACAAGAATCTTATATAATTTAGGTGTGATGGTATATTTGTAATCCAGTTAGGAAGCAGAGACAAGAAGATTGCTGCAGATACAGGGCTAGCAAGATTCTGACTTAACCAAACCAAACCAAATATTCCTTGATATATAAGGAACTGCCTAGAGATTTAAAAAATCTGCCGTGGCTTATGCCATGTAATATCAGCCACTCGTCAGGCTGTGTGTGTGTATCAGAGGGCACTGGATGTCTCTGTGGAAGACTATGGTTGACTTTGGGAATCATCCCAGATTGCTTCTACTTCCTTTTCCTGGGATTTCCTAGGCTCCGCCTACCAGGGCAGGAAGTGCAGGCTCCTGCCATTTCCTCTTGGCTTTACCTGGGATCTAAATTCAGACTTTCTGCTCGTGAGGCAGAATATTAACTCCTGAGCCATCTCTCCAGCCCTGTGGAGTGATTCTTGCAGGAGGCCCTAGGTTTAATGTCTACCACTGAATCAAAAAAAAAAAAAATAATAATAAAATAAATAAATAAATAAAAATTCTGTCCTTAGCTAATTTTCTCAAATTTTTGGTAGTCTCTAAGCTTTTTTCCTTTTATTAAAATATCCTGGAGCTGCATCAGGATGGAGTGAAGGGCATTGTAGGAGCAGCAAAACTGCAAAAGAAAATCAACAAACCACAATCCAGAACTTCAGAGACTCTATATCAACCACATAGAACTAGGCCAGCCTAATCTCTCCCCATCCTGAAGCTCAGGGACATTTGCGGAAGAGGAGGTGGTAAGATTGTAAGAGCAAAAGGATGGGAGGAGCAATGATTTGCAAGACACTCCACACAAGTTAGGGCCGAAGCAATCATAATTGGACTTTGCATGCCCGGTGCAATGTCCAATACACTATTGACCTCACAAAGTCTAGCATCTGCTAAAGGCACCAAGATCTTGGAGGCAAGAGATTGGCAGGGTTCAGGGAAATGCCACTGGGTCCTTGTACGTCGTCGGAGAGGAGGACCAAGAGGAGAGTTAGGCATACACAAGAAAGGACTCTCTGGGAATTGGGGCGGGAGGCACTGGGGGGTGGGAAGGGAGGGGTGAGGGGAGGGGGAGCAGGGGGTTCAGGGGGATGGGGAGGGAGGGAGGGAACCGGTGTACCTATTAAGTTTGTATGAGCGGAAATAATAATAATAAATGTTAAAAAAATATTTTAAAAATTAAAAATAAAATCCTGGGGCTGGAGAGGTGGCTCAGGGGTTAAGCCTCTGCCTTGCAGGCGGAAGGTCCTGAGTTCCTAGACCCCATGTATAGGCCCTGAGAAGCAGGGGCGGCCTGCGTTTCCGGTCCTGGTAGGGCGGAGCCTGTGAATCCCTGGGCAGAGTAAACAAGGAGGAGGTGGAGGTGTCCATGGTGGTTCCCGAATTTGTCCGTGGTTCTACACACACATACATACATACACACACATACATACACACACACACATACATACACACACGCGCACACATGCATACACATACAATTGAATAAATAAAAAAAAATTTAAAAAAATATCCTGATGACACCTGCTTCACTTTCCTTGTTGATTTATAAACAGCCAAGGGATTATAAAATTAAGATCATTGTTCATTATAGAAACATGTAGGATTATTATTTGCTAATTCCAGAGTGAGTGTGAGATTGTTAGGGTCATTCCAGAGTGAGTAAAATTGTCAAGGTGATAAGTTCATCTATATGGGGTTTACAAAGCTCCGTGGCTATAGAATCTGCAGAGATTTGCTGGGTTGAACTGTTTAAGCACTTTCTAGGTAAACCAGAATTTATTTTTTAGAATGCCTATCATAGCTTGCATATAATCTGTTAGTACAGATTTTTAGTTATTTACATATCTGTATTGTAAAGTGCAATTTTTTAATGACTTTTGTTCCTTTCCTTCTTTAAAACATCTAGATTCAGGAGGAATCAGATATGTGGAAAATCAGAGAACTAGAGAAGCAGATGGAGGATGCCTACCAGGGGACCAAAAGGAGAATGTTACCCAGCAGTTCAAGGTGGAGTCGCCCTTCTGGGACCCAGAATCGTTCTTATCTTTTTCAGAATTATGACTTTTGTTTAAAAGCATTCTGGGTTATAGAGGAATTCAGTTCAGCTCAGCAAGTCAGCAAGCCTTCCTCATTGTGTCAATCTTGACCCAAGTATAAAAATAATGATGTACTGAATTATGATGAGGAATATGAACATTCTTTTTTGAACAATTTTAAATGTTTGGGCTCTTATGGATTCTGATCTTGCTTAATAGCTTTTTCTTTTCTTTCTTTTCACACAAGCTTCTGAGAAATCTAATAGCTTTTAACTGGAAATTTTTCACTGGAATGATATGATTATTTAATTAAGTATGCACATCTTCTATCTCTTTATTATTCTGTTCTTTTCAGCCTCTTTTTATGCATACATGTGTGTATGTGTGTGTGCCTGCCTAAGAGGTCACTTGACTATGTGCCTGTGGAGGCCCAAGGGTGACTTAGGAAATCATCCTGAATTACTTCTTTCTTACAGCTTTGCTTTGGGGTTTCCCAGACTCTCCCTTCCCATTTCCGCCCTGCATATTTATGTGGGATCTGGGAATCCAAACTCAGGTCCTTTTGCTTGAGAGGCAGAGGCGTTATTTAACCTGAGTTATCTCCCAAACCCAGTATTTAATTGTTATTATTAAACCGTATTTGTATTTAGTCGTTATCTTTGGCTTTTCACATTTCCTATGTAACAGTTTGAGTGTGGACATAAAGGATTATGCAGTCTTGGTTTGTCTTACATGTATGGTTGTAGGAATGTCTCAGTAATTGGCAACATCTCTTGGCTCTCACATGTCAGTAAGTGTCAGAAATATGTGTGTGGGAAATGAACATAAATTCATATTCTTTATTTCTAAAGTTACCTAGGGAAATCAGTAGTTAATATATATTTAAGGATATTGAGTGTTTAAAAGGAAAAGAATCAAGAGTGAATATGCTTGCAAAGTGTGTGGCTTTGGCGTAGCATTGACAGTATATGAATAGCTTCCTAGTGTATTTCCAGAAGCAAAGTGATTATTTTTTTAGATTAGGCTATTAATGCTTCTCATGGTGAGCAAATATTTTAAAATAATTTTTATCTGTGTACCCCAGGCTTGCCTTAAATTTGGGACAGTCCTTCTGCTTCAGTCTACTAAGTGCAGGTAGTGATAGACTGTACTCTCATGCCTCTAGATTAACATTTTTTACTTCTTCATTTGAGAGAGATGAGAGGACAAGAGAGTGAGGGCACAGGTATATGTACAGGTCAAAGGACAATATTCTGAAGTGTGTTCTGTCACGGTGTGGGCTCTGGGTCATGGTCCCAAACTGGGACCATGAAGTTTGCATGCACTGTTGTCTTTACCCACCATCTCAGTGGCCCAGGGAATGGGTCTTAAAGACCTTCTAGGAGCACAGATTCCATTTGTCTCATTTGCTGGCATATTGCTACCGTCTAGAATGGTGTCTGGCCTGTAGAAGGTCTGTAACGTTTTGAGCTGACTTATTGACTGGTTACTGGGTATTATAAGTAGAGGCTGGATCAGTGCTTCTCAGCTTATTCCCTGTTCATAGTTAAGCCTTGTTTCCACTGTTGCTGTCTTCTTGCTGTACAAGTCGATGCAGGGTGAGAGATATGTCCCCAAATCTCCAAGACAGCTTGAAGTGTCCTGGTTGTGAATGTGCTCTGCTTTCTGCCTGGCATGCCCTCCTGTTGGAAAATCAGTGAGAGAGCTTAGGAGGACCCAGTGGTGACTGACAGTGGATCGGTTGGCCTCAGGAGTGATGTCATCTGTATGAGAGGCTGCATAGTAATGAGCAGATTCCCCCCCCCCCCGTGTTTAAAATATGTAGTTTGTTAGTGTCTTGTCACCTTCACAAAGTATCTGACATGACTCGTTCATAAAGAGAAAAGTCTGTTTCTAGCTCAGAGTTTTAGGCATTCTAGTCAGTTGGTCCCACTGCTTTGGGCCTAAGGTGGGAACGTGGCTTAACAAGCCTGGAAACGAGAGAAGCAGGAAGGGGCTGAGGCCCAGCAGTCCTGTTGCAGGCACGCCACACAGGAATCTAACAACCTCTTAATTGGCTTCACTCCAGATTCTACCACCTTCCAATAGTGCCATTTTGAGGCCAGTCTTTTAACATATGGGCTATTGGCTCTAAGTTCAAATTATATAAGAGAGGTACATATAACACACATATTTTTAGAGTATTAGGTTATTTTGATCTCCTTCAGCCTGTTCCCTTCAGTTTTGAGCATGAAGTAACCTCACAGATTATGCTTAAATACAAATCTATGTGCTTTATTAACAGGATGCGAAGTGATGGTTTTGATGAAGAAAGTCAGAGAGACTATTGGAGGACAAAGCATGAAATTTCTGGGACACTGGAAGAGGATTTTCTTAAGGCCAAATCCTGGAACAAGAAACTGTATGACTATGAAGCCAACATGCCAGACAGGTTTGTGATTAAATTCATGTGACCTCCAAGACATTTGAACTGAGAATGTGTAGTAGGTAAGATTAGTTTCTCCCACAAAAACTGATACACAAGTATTCATAGCAGCATTATTTTTAATGGCTAAAAAGTGTGTTAGCTGATGAATGATTAAGCAAAAAATGAGCTACCCACACAATGGAATATTATTTGACAGTAAAAGGAATGACGTACTGCCATATTCCTTCTGCATGTATTTAAACCTTGTGCAAATGGTGAAAGAAGTCAGTTGCAAAAGCCACATAGTGTATGACTCTGTTTACGTGGTATATCCAGAGTAGATACAGCCATACTGATAGGAAAGTAGTGCTTGCCATGGACTACAGACATTATACTTTAAAAGGAAAAATTTCTTGGTATATGAATTATATTTGGCTAATCATTTTTAAAATATTTTTAAAAATGCCAATGTAGGCAACATTAGTGTTACAAAGTCATTTTGGAAAGTGCTTCTCAACTAAAGAGATATGTATAATAGTCCTTTATTGTTTTTTAAAGAATAGAAAGTTCTTTTGGAACCGTACAGTGGAATTCTGTCTGAAATGATAGTATGTAATACAGAAAATACAGCAACTAAAGACCTATCCCCAGGGGTACCATAGGTCTGTTTTCTTGTTCTGTACATGTCTGCATATGTATGTACTTCAAAGTCTTTTAATTTCCAAAAGTGTACATATTGCTTTAAGAGTATGTGTTATGCTCTTTTACAGATGGGGTCACAGTGGTTATAAAGAGTTGTACCCTGAAGAATTTGAAACAGACAGGTAAGATAAGTAAACTTACTAAAAGCAAGAAACCAAGATAAATACAAAAATTGAGCTCTTTTTTTTCTTTGTGTGTGTGTGCATATACACAAGAGGGCAGTCGAGTTTGTGTGCCTGTGGAGGCCCAAGAGTAACACTGAGAATCATCCTAGATTGTTCTATCTTCTTATTGCTTTGCTCTGGGCACCACCATATCCACCAGTTATTTTTATGCACGATCTGGAAGCTCAAGTCAGGTCCTTTTGCTTGTGAAGCAAAGGCTTTAACCCCTGAGCCATCTCCCCAGCCCAAGCTCTTACCCTTTACAGGGACATGTTTGTCATTGAAAACGTGATTGGAACCTGGTTTAATGACACATGACTAGAGTCCCAGCTACTCAAGAGGCTGAGGCAGGAGCATTGCTTGAACTCAGGAGTCTGAGGTCAGCTTAGAAATGTAAAGACACCTGTCCCCCAAACAAAGAAATCCACATAATTTAGTTATGAAGCAATCCTTATATGTTTTTCCCATATTTGGCATGTCTATAGGCACTATGGTTTTTCAGAAAATAACAGTCTACCATCATCTGCAGGGAATGTGTTCTAAGACAGCTGAATGCTCAGAAATATAAGTCAAAATTTGTGTTTTTACTAAACACAGTACCTAGGATACGTTCTCATGACTTTACTGTAAGGAACTACTTTACTGCTTTTCTTTGCCATACCAGACTTGTCACTTTCATGCTCAAGTAAGGGTTTAGGTACACCAGATGTGGAGTTGATAACTCAGATGATTGACCAGAGTGGCTAGACACGGGAATGATTCAGGTCCAGTGTGGGACATTGAGGCAGTGACATGCAATTCTTCAGAGTGATATGCAATTGAAATCTTATGATTTATTTCTGGAATTTTCCATTTAATATTTTGGACGGTGGTGACCACAGCTACCCAGAACCTCAGAAAGTGAGGGTGGACAAAGAGGCACTGGTGTTCAGTTTTCCATCCAGTAACTCACGGTGGATTAAGAGTTGTTTTTTGTTTTTTTTTTTTTTTTTTGAGGTAGTATATGATGTAGCCCAGGCTGTCCTTGTTCTTGGTATGCAGTGGAGGATGACTCCTGAACCTTCTCCTGCCTCCACCTTACAAATGCTGAGATTACAAGGTGTAGCTACCATACTGAGCTCAGGTTACAGTTTTTATTTTTATAGTTTTAAAAACCTTTTTTTTTTTTTTTTTTTTTTTAAATTCACTTGAGAGAAGAGAGAGAAAAAGAAGGCGCATCATGCATGTGCCCTGCTGGAGGTCAGAGGAAGACTTAACAATTTCCATGTGGATGTTCAGGGATCAAACTCAAAGCCAAGTTTTCAAGCAGGTCTATGTTGTAGACCCCTTATCTTGATTTTAAAGAGAAGAAAACAGAACTTTGTGAGAAAAATGAAATAGGTTAATCACATAACAACACCAAGTCAGAGTTCCGATTCTTTTTTTGAATGTGTTAATGCCTCTGTGTGTGTGTGACTATGTCTATCAGAGGACATTGGTGTGAGTGCCTATGGGGGCCCAAGGGTGACATTGGGAGTCATCC
Organism: Typhlomys cinereus; assembly: GCA_023101885.1. Taxonomy (NCBI): domain Eukaryota; kingdom Metazoa; phylum Chordata; class Mammalia; order Rodentia; family Platacanthomyidae; genus Typhlomys; species Typhlomys cinereus. Next base: position 2,202,336 of record JALPQD010000138.1, on the reverse strand, counting down.
TGGATTGCTCTCCCTACTTCTTGCTTTGGTCTAGGATTTCAGATTCTGCTTTCCAGGGCTGGAAGTGTCAGCTGCTGCCATCTCTGCCTGGTGGTTTTACCTGGGATCCAGGATCTGAACTCAGGTCCTCCTGCCTTTTTTTTAATTGTGTGTGTGTGTGTGTGTATGTGTGTATGAAAGGACACTGTGTGTCCTTGTAGAGGACCATGGTTAACTTGGGGAATCATCCTGGATTGCTTCTATCTCCTTTTTGCTTCTCTCTGAGATTTCCCAGGCTCCGCCCACTAGGGCCAGAAGCATAGGCCTCCTCCTTTTCCACCTGCCATTTTTTACATGGGACCTGGAATCCAAACTCAGGACCTCCTACTTGTGAGGCTCAGCCTTAACCCTGAACCATCTCTCCAGTCCCTGTTTGTTTGTTTCTTTCTTTGTTTGCTTTTGAAACGGACTTGCTTTGTAACCCTGGGTATCCTAGAACTTGCTGTGTGTACCAGGCTTGCTCCCTTCCTAGTGCTGAGATCACTACACCCAGCTCAAAGCTGTGAGTTAGAATTGCAATATTAATTTCTTAGAACACAAAATATTAAAATATAAATTGGCTTTTCTCCATAAAACTTTCGTTCTTATTTTTCATCAGTAGTGATCAGCAAGACATTACCAATGGGAAAAAAACATCTCCTGAGTTAAAATCATCTGCCCATGAATCCCGCAAACATAAGAAGTCAAAGAAATCCCACAAAAAGAAACAGAAAAAACGGTCACATAAAAAACAGAAGAAAAACAAAAAGGAAGCCACAGATCTCACAGCAGATTCTTCAAGTGAACTCTCTGAAGAAACGGGGGCTTCTAGTACCAGGAAAAGGAAGCAGCCACACAAGAGCAAGAAGAAATCCAGGAAAAAGACTCCGAAAAAGGCTGCTGTATCCTTAGGAGCAGAAAGTGACACTTCCCAGTCAGATGATTCGGCGTCCAGCAGTCCTGAGGAAAGCGAGGAAAGGGACACTAAAAAAACCAAAAGGAAAAAGAAAGATAAAAGTGTTCTTACCCCTGTAGCTAACAGCCAAGTACAGGAGAGGACAAATAAGCGCACAAATTGGAAAGTGGCTACAGATGAAAGGTCTGCGGAGAGCTCAGAGGATGACTGAGGAGGAAGGAAACGTCTCATTTCCCAGACTCTGGATACACACAGCTCTCAACGCCTCAGCGTTCTGCCAGTGACTTTCAGCACAGGGGTCAGAGGTCAGAGCTGTCTTGTGCCATCTCTATGTTTTGACAGATTCCTTGTCTTCTATTTTGGCTTGTTAACCTCGATCCCCTTTTGTTAATAGGGAGTCTGATATTTTGTTATGGACGTCTCTTGAAGATTATTTTTTGGTATTAGTCACATTTAGGATAGAGTACCTATATAGCAAATTAAAGGACCCAGAAAGCTGAATCCAGTAATGACCTGGGTACACCAATTGGAATGTTGAATTTGGGGAAATCAAGGGTCTGGGATCAAAAGGAGGATTGGAAGCAGAGCTACATAGAATGGTTTGACCAGGGGATGCTGTATTGCTGTTTATACAGTAGGTATCACAGCTGACTTCAGCCTTGGTGCTTTGACCCCACAGGTTATTTATCTTGTTTACTTAGTGAGAAAACTGGGCTAAAAAACAAACCATTTCCCTTCATGGATACATGCACAGATAACTGTTAGGCAGCACTAGTTTTCTGCCAAATATTTCCTGCTGGACAGGGCCTACAGCTACATTTAGTATAACCCTAACAACAGTAATTGATAGTTAAATGGTTTTCTAGTCCCTCCATATTGCCTTCATAGGCTTGTATTTGAAATTATTTTGTTCCATTGTCAAATGGGGAAGAATCAGGACTTGGTCATGTTGCCAGCAGTGCTCTGGAAGGGATCCAGGGCGGGGAGCCATCTGAAGATCTTCCTTTTCTATTTTTCTTTTGCCAGGTTGAGGATTGAACCAAGGCCTTGCACACACCAAGCAAGTGCTCTGCCACTGAGCCATAGCCCATCCCTTGTCTTCCTTGTTCATTTCTAATTTTATTAGTGAATTTTAGATTTTCCCTGAAACTGAGTTGAATCAGTTCCAAAATGAAACAGATTTCTCAGGGACCTACCCACTTCTCCCCAGTCCACCTTGGGTTGGGAGTATCAGAAAGGACATTATTTCCCCTTGTTATACTGTGATCCCTGTGTTAATTCTTAAGAAGCCAAATACCACTATTATAAGGCTGGCAGAACAAGTGAGTTTTTCACTAAGAGATCAAGGATTTTTTTTCGCGGTTGTTACCATACCAAGTAAAAAGCACAAAAACTTGACTTTTTGTCATGGTTCTGCCACTAATTGAGTTAGTTCTAGAGAAAGTTAACCCTGGCCTTACTCTGCATGTATGACACAGAAATGCTTCATGGTGATTCAAGACACCAGCAAGAGAATACAACTATGATGAAATTCCATGAAGTGGCATTTTATAGTTCTAATTAAATTTGTGCTTTATGGAATCTATTTCTAATAAAATGCTCATTACGTAGTTGGTCAGAGGTACCCTATCCCTTGATTATGAGCAGGTGCTACCTTTTGGGATATTGAAATACTAACACTTTGGTATTCAAATGTCAATGTTCCATGGCTTATGCTTTATCCTTAGGACTAGTGGAGGCCTAACGTGGGAAGAGGAGTCTAAAATTACTACCTCATAATTCTTGAAACAAGTGAAACCTTTGTTGGAAGTAGTTTTTAGCATGTATTTTAAAGCATTGGTTGTGCTGTAAAAGTTCTGATTCTAAGCTGATTCAGGATGGGCCTACAGAACAAAGCCCTTCTAGGATTTGGTTCTATTTGGTCTTAAGCTTTCCCTCCCATACTAGCAGGCTTATCTTTTTCCAAGGAATGCACACTTTGCCTGATTTTTCTTCCCTGTCTATCTTTTCTTGGTCATATAAGCAATAAACTGTTTTGTTTTTCCACCTTTCTCAGCCCTAAATTCCCTTCTATGCCTTAGACTGAGGCTTTGATGGTTCTTTTGTTCTCCTTAACCATGGCTTAGGGTGGCACTTTGAAACCTGTGATCTCCCATTTGCACTACCAGCCTTGGAACATTTGCTTCTAGTAGTGTTCCTGCCAATCAGCAATCTATAAAGTCTAAATGGGATTTAAAAAGAAAGAATTGGAAACTTCACATTTATTGAATAATTGGTGTGATATAACCTGGAATTTACTGAATTCCAAATAAATAAATTTCACTTTCTGAACATTGGATCTATTCCTTTTCAGCACTAACAGAATTGGTAACGGCCTGATGCTAACTTGACAATGGGTCAATAGATCTTCTTCCACTGCCCATTCAAGCTGCTTCATAACAAGTTCTCTGCTTCTGTCATTCCAAGGGATGGTCTACTGCCCTCCTTTCTGTACAATCTGGGCAAACCGACTGGTGATGGCAAGGGTAGTGTCAATGAAACGGTCCACACAACTAGAGAGACAGTTTTCCGTGCGGGAGTCTAGCCGATTCCCAGGCTTTTCCACACACTTATCCCAACAGAGTTCCATGAAGTGATGCACCTAAGAGGAAAGAAAACAATAACTATTGGGGTCTGCAGACAGGCCGCTCCCACTTTTCTTAGATCCTCATATTCTGTGACTCTATACAACCAGTGTTTAAAGTCAAAAGGAATTACCTTGGATTGTCCTCATTTTTCACTTACTACTAACGTTATTAGTAATGGCTGCTGAAACCTCACTCATCCTTACAGACTGAATTCTCAGCAGACTAACACTTTCTAATGTCACAAGGCAACTAGCACCAATGAAAACCAATTTCACTAAACCACTATGCTCCTTCAGAACCTGTATCTGAGCATTTTCGATTGTGCACATAGGCACTTACCTGGGAAAACTACTTGAGAAGTTAAGTATTAAATACAGCAGTTCACTATGATGTCCTCAAAAGATGCCCATCAATATTTCCAAGACAGTACAGTCAGGACGGGCAACTCCCAGGTTTGGATGGATATGTTTGAAGGTCTCCAAGACTCCCGCACCAACTGAGCCCACGTTGGTTACTTTAGAGCTCGCCTTTCTCCAGTGATGTCCTAGCGGTCATCACTCCGGTACCTTATCACATTGATCCCTGCAATCTAGGGAGCAATCTGGGTGGGCGGTAAGCAACCTAGAAACTGATGGGGTCTGGTTTGGGAGCACTTGGCCTCCAGGGAGTAAGGGCAGAATAAGAACCTAGAGATTCTTAATGCCAGTCGGACCCGTGGCCGGGGTGGTGTGGCCCAAATGTTTCACCCTACTTTACACCTTTTAAATTCATTCCCACATGAGCTTGCTCAGCAGACTCCTGAGCACTACAGGTCCCTCGGGCACCTTGCGGGGCGACGCCCGCGGCCCATCCTCCTTCCCCAGGACCCCGTCTCGTACCTGCGCAGTAAACTGCGCCTTCTGCTGTTCGGCGGCCACCAGGCGCTGCAGCTCCTTCTCGTCCGCTTCGCCCAGCTCCGCCATGGCCAGCGTGACTCTCGAGACCTTGGGCGAGCCCGTGTGCGCACGCGCGGCAGGAGCGCCCGCCTTCCGACTTCCGGTTCGCCCTATGAGATGGATACATGCTTCCATTGCTCTTCATGGGCGGGGCGCGGCTGGCTGCGCTACTACTTCCGGGTTGCGAGGTGACCTTGAGCCTGCGGAAGCGTGATGGCGGCTGTGTTGAGGCTGAGCGTCCTCTGCGGGGCCCGAGGAGGCCGAGGTGAGCGGTCCTGGCAGTCAGAGGTGCCTGAGGCCGCCTGCAGCCGGGGAAGAGAAGGGAAGGAAGTGACACGGGGGGCGGCGAGGACGCCGAGAGGAGACCCGGGAGAGGGGGAGTGGTCCCTGCGCCGACCGCTGCGCGCCCTGTTTATCCGGCGCGCCTCCATGCGGGGCGCTCCGGCTGGTTTAAGTCAAGCTCCTTCCCTGGCCGCGGCTCCACGCGTCGGTGACCCCTCCTCCTCCTCACTCTGTCCTAGAATGTGCCCCCCGGCCTTGAGAAGGGCGGTTGCGGTCTGCCAGCCTAACGTCTGGTCTTCCTGCCCCCCGGGCTGGGCCGAGTGGTGGTAGGGACTCCAGTCGGAGGTTGTCGTCGCTTATTCGCGACAAGGTTCTCCGATGCAGCACCGGCTCTCCTCGAGGCCCGCCTCCCCCGATGCAGCACCGGCTCTCCTCGAGCCCCCCCTCCCCCGATGCAGCACCGGCTCTCCTCGAGCCCCCCCTCCCCCGATGCAGCACCGGCTCTCCTCGAGCCCCCCACCCCCGATGCAGCACGGGCTCTCCTCGAGCCCCCCTCCCCCGATGCAGCACCGGCTCTCCTCGAGCTTCCCATCCCCCGATGCAGCACCGGCTCTCCTCGAGCCCCCCCCCCCCCCGATGCAGCACGGCTCTCCTCGAGCCCCCCCCTCCCCCGATGCAGCACCGGCTCTCCTCGAGCCCCCCCTCCCCCGATGCAGCACCGGCTCTCCTCGAGCCCCCCTCTCCCCCGGTGTAGACCCGGCTCGACTTCCCCGCTTGCAGTCGGCGGGCGTGGGTGATCGTTTTGTTCCACCAGCCCCTGAAGTAAGACTGTGATACAAAAGCGAATAAAACAGCTGTCTACCTTCAAAGAGGAGGAAATGGCAGGAATACGTCTGATGCATAAAGCAAAAACAGCCGAACTGTTCCGACAATGTTTTGCGAGCGGGAGAACGTTTTGGGGGTGTGTTTTGGAAGGAGTTGGTCTTGAGAATGAAGAAAGGAGAGCGTTACACGTAGAACTACTGAGAGGAGCATAAGCAATGGCGAAGGACTGGAAAATGCTAGTAGAAGAGAGGGAACATTATCAGTGTGAAGATGCAGATGAGAAATCAGCATAGAAGGCTGAACAGAACTAGTTGAAGAACTTACCTTTCAGAGAAGGATGGTGTGTTTTTATTTCATTCTGGTTTTGAGATACAATCTTACCATGTCGTCCAGGTGACTTTTAACCCAATGAGCTCTAGAGATCCCGAGCAATACCTGTTGCTTGGAAGGCCTGATATTTGCAGTTTAGGATTACCATTTTGCAATTTTATATTGTTTACTTTTTTCTTTTTATTTCGGTAGCATTGTTTGTCACTGCTGGTGCTCAGACTGTCCTGAAACTTTTGTTAACTGGGAGCACAGGCATGTGACAGTCTTATTTGAGAGAGAATGCATATGTATGCCATGCATAAGGGTGGAAGTCGGAGGACAGACACTCGTCATAAGTCTGTTCTGTCCTTCCACCATGTGTTCTTTTGGGGATTGAACCCAGGCTACTAGTTTGGGAGCAGGCACCTTATCCACTGAGCTGTCTTGACATCCTGAGTCTGTTTTTTTGTTTTTTTTTTTTAAATGTAGTGCATCCTCATTCATGCTAAGCCCTGCTTCTAAGCTTAGACTCATCATTTGATAACAGTGTAGGAGGTTACCCATGGTGGGCAATAGAGCAGGATGTGGCACAAGTGAGTGAGATGAGAAACACCATTGTACATGAGGCAGTGAGAACTCCTGGATCTGGAAAGGCCAAGGAAAAGATGTGCCAATATGATTTGCTGGTTTATTAAGGGGGAAACTTCTGTGTGGTTATTGAGTATTATTGGATATGTTTATGTGGAAATCCTTGGTGACTTGTTTATTAATATTTCTAGTTTTACATGCATATTGAGTAGTATCCCTATTCCCCCCTTGACTTATTTATTAGACCGGTCTTAATAAGAAATTTTGGAGTTGAGTGATTGGGAAGTATAGATGGTTTATATGGCATTTCATTGGAAAGAAAAGAGAGCAGGGAGAGCCAGAGATGTAACTGTTGGTGACGCGCTCATATGTGCGAGTAATTCCAGTGAAGTGGAGGCAGAAGGATCAGAAAGTTCAAGGTCGGTCTTGGTTGCATAGGAAGTTTGAGGCTAAGATGCAATGACTGTGTCAAGAAGGAAAGACTGCAGGAGAAAGAGCGCATGGGTGTTCTCTAGAGGATTTTGTGACTGGAAGGGTTGAGTTACTACACTGGTCGAGGGAAAGTTTCCAGAAGGAAGGAAGTAGAAGTTTAAGATACTGGAGAGAGAATAAGATGTGTTTAGCATTCTGGGAACTGTGCTATGTCTTGCATATACTATCTTTTTTAATAAGAATCTTGTGAAATAAATTCAGTGATCCCCCTTCTACAAATGAAGAAACCAAAGCTTAGAGAGTCCATTTAAATTAGCTGCTTGCCCTCTCATAGCTAACTTGTGGTACAGCAAGATGAACATTAGATCTTTCTTTTTTTTAACCAAGGGGCAGGATCTGAAACGGAACAGAAAGGGACGGTTCAAGAGAACAAATGGAGACATTGGTTTTGAAAAGGAAGAGGCTTTCCAGACTAGACTGAATTCCTTGAAGGCAAAGACTACTGCCTCTTCTTTTTGCTCCATTGCCAAACAGTCTTGCATGTAGTTAACATTGGATGTATAGATTTAAAAATGGGAATACCTTAAAAAAAGAGACTCTTTTATACAAATATTTTATGATTAAAATACTTCAGGTATTGGGGCTGGAAAGGTGGCTCAGGGGTTAAGCCTCCGCCTTTCAGGCGGAAGGTCCTGAGTTCAGGATCCTAGACCCCATGTATAGACGCCAGGCGGAAGCCTGTGTTTCTGGTCCTGGTAGGGCTGAGCCTGTGAATCCCCAGGCAGAGTAAACAAGGAGGAGGTGGAGGTGTCCATGGTTCCCGAATTTGTCCGTGGTTTTACATACCTGCACACACATACACGCACAATTGAATACATAAGTAATAATAAAAAAAATTTTAAAAATACTTCAAGTATTGTTTCCTTAAAAAATAAAAATGAGGGGCTGGAGAGGTGGCTCAGGGGTTAAGCCTCTGCCTTGCAGGCGGAAGGTCCTGAGTTTGGATCCTAGACCCCACGTATAGACGTCAGGCAGAAGCGGGGGCGGCCTGCGCAGAGTAAACGAGGAGGTGGAGGCGTCCATGGTGGTTCCCAAATTCGTCCCTGGTTCTACACACACACACACACACACACGTACACATGTACACACACGCGTACACACGCATAATTGTGCGTACAATTGAATAAATAAAAAAAATTTTAAAAATGAGACCCTTTTATACAAATACTTTATAATTAAAATACATTAGGTATTGTTTAGTTTCTTTTTATTTTTGAGGCAGAGTCTCATATAACCCAGACTATCCTTGAACTATCCTTGTAGCTGAAGATGATCTTGAGTTTGTAGTACTCCTCCCCCCTTCCAAGTGCTAGAATTACAGGTCTGTATGACCAGCTCATGGAGAGCCTTTTGGCCTGCATCCTCACTAGCATGAGGTGCATGCTAGGTGAGCCCTTTACTAACTGAGGTTTAGCCCCAGTCCTGCTTTTTGACTAGAAGCTTATTCTTTCGTCTTTCAGTGGCCATGTAGTATGATTTCACAGTAATCCAGTAAAATGGTCATTGTCTTCATTTACAGATGTGACTTGTAGGGTTAAGTTGCATGCTTTTTGTTATTTGAAAGCTGTCAGTCCTATTAAAAATGTGTTAATGACCTCCATGCTGTTTCTTCCCTTAGCCCTGTTACTCCGAGCTCCAGTGGTCAGACCTGCTTATGTCTCAGCATCTCTCCAGGACCAGCCTATCCTAGGATGGACTGGCAATCAGCACATCCACCTGTCACCAGGCCGCCATTGTATGTTCTCTCAAATGCTGCTGCTTTGGGGCCCAAACCATCTGTACTTGGGCCGATTGTCAACCCTTGATCTCTATTAGGGGGACTCCCATGTCCACTTTTGTCTAATGAAGATCATGTTTGCATCTTTGGGCTGACAATGCCATCATAGTTATATGATGCTTTTTACATTCATGAAAAGCCTTCTGGACTGCATCTTCACATATTTATTTAGCTAATGGATAGGAGCCAGATGTGGATGATTGAGATAACTGAAGAGAAATCACATTTGTGGACTGCTTTGGAGATTGATAGCTGAATTGACTTGCTTATTTTTTAGGTTGATTTAAAATCCTATGTCTTAGATGAATACTGTTGAGACACTCAAATTACAAAATCTGAATATGAATGCGTTAACTGATTTTCATTTTAAAATCTAGAAAAGGTGGCTCAGGAATTAAATCTCTGCCTCACAAGCAGAAGATCCTAAATTTGGATACTGGATTCCACATTAAAAAAAAATCAGAAGTGATTTTATTTATCTTTTTTACATTCGTTTATTATGCATGTGTGACAGTCAGAAGGCAGCTTGTGGGAGTATGTTCCCTCGTTCTGCCATGCGGGCTCCAACTGCTCAAGCAGTTCAACTGGTAGCTAGTGCTTTTGCAGCTGACCTTTTCTTTTTTCATTTCCTTTTCTTTTTCTTTTTTTTTTCTTTTCTTTAAACATGGTGGCTAGGCTGCCCTGAAATCATCTGTGTAGCAAGACTGATCTTGAACTTCTATTTACTTATTATTTATTATTTATGAGGGAAGAGAAGAGGCATATACGTGCCATGATGCATGGGTAAAGGTCAGAGGACAATTTTTGAAGTCTCTTTTTCCACCATGTGAGATTGAACTCAGCTTGCCAGATTTGTAAGCAGGTGCTTGACCCTCAGAACTGTCTGGACAAACCCTTCATTCCTCCTGATTGTTACTCAGCTGCTTCAAGTTGCATCTGAGAGATTAAGGAAGTATATGGAGTCTCTGGTTTTTAACGTCTTTTTCTTTTTGAAATGTTTTTTTGTTTCTGGATTCCTTTGGCTTAGTTCAGTTAGCTGTAGCAGATTGGTCTTTGAGTGTATAGGACTGAAGTTGTATACATCAATTTTATTGCATGTGCTCATATGGATCCTTTTGGGAAGAAGTTCTGGCCTTTTACTAGATTCCCAAAGGATTGTAAAACCAGAAAAGCTTGAAGCTCATGCTGCTTTTCACTCACTTAGATGTCTTCCTAGTTGTGTTTGTTTTTCATTTATTTGTAAGCACACATAACAAGGACAAGGTTCCAAAAGTTGACTTCAGACTTGTCTTGATTTGATCAGTTTAGCTTGTTTTTGGAGCACATTCCATTGCTCCAAAGTCATTAGAATTATTTTAAAGGTATCTACTAGGCATCACTAACTTCTATTCATAAGGTATCTATTTTACTGAAATATAAGTGTCTGAAGTCCACAAAAAAATTTGTCTTGATCTGATCTAGTCAGCTTTGTGATGGAATATCCTTGTTAAGAGACTTAGAGGACAGAACATTTTGTTCTCTTCATGCTCAGAAGTGAACCTAAGATGTTAGCCATTCTGATAATGGAGGGGATTGTGTGTGTGACTTCTCTCAACTCTCATGACTCTGATCTTTCTTAGCTGCCTCCAGGGCTGGATCTCGCCATTGGACAGCTGAGAAGATTGTCAGCGTTATGATCTTGGGGCTGTTTCCCGTTGCATATTTGACCCCTTGCTCTGCAGTGGACTACTCCCTGGCCTCCGCCCTCACTCTGCACAGCTTCTGGCAAGTATAGCAGTCCCCCTGCTGCTCAGTCTGAGTAATGTGCCTGAGGGAGAAACTGACATACTCAAGGCTTAGAGAAAATGTGGAAGCAAAACTTACCTACCTAGATGCATATATCCATTGGTAATTTTTGGTTTTGATTTTTTAAAATAGGTTCTCGTTATATAGCTCAGGTTGGCCTTGAACTGAGAATTGTTCTTCATCAGTGTCCCAAGTACTGGATTGCATACATGCACCAGCACACCTGGCATTATGTCCATCTGCTCATTTGATGCATCAAATATTTTATATTTAAAAGGCATTTTGAATATAGTATTTATAAAACTTAGTTCCTGATTTTCTCCCAATCTGTTTCTCCTGACTCTTTGTCCTCTCTAAATTTTGGTGCTAATGTTCCTTCTATACAGGTGAGGGCTCCATCTTACATACTGTACTGAAGGTTTAGGGCATGTTCTGTTACATAGTGTCTGCTTCTTAAGTTCTTTGAGAATTAATAAAAAGCTGTATAGCATTTATAATTTTGAATTAAAACAGACAGTGACATTGTGTAAGTAGAGGAGCATTTAGTTAACTGCCTGTAAGTGGCTCTGGAAAATTGACTCCATAAAGTCAGAAGATATCTTATTTATATAATTGGCAACTTTTGATTCCTTCATTTTCATTTACCGTTTCTTTATCATAAGTTGTTTTGGCTTATTGTCTTAAAAAAATATTGTAGAGGGGTTGAGGAGGTGGCTCAGTGGTTAAGCTGCTTTGCTGCACAAGTAAAAAGGCAGTAATATGGCAGCCTGGAAGGTAAAGCCTAAGAGTTCCTAGAGCAAACTGGCTAGACAGATTAGCCCATAGGCGAACTCTGTGTTCAAAACATTAAGGTGGAAGAGCAGTTACAAATGATTTCCAGTGTCACCCCTGAGCCTCCACACAGAGATTCACACACACACCCTGTTACATACAAAAATGGGAAAAGATACAGAAATCATTCCACCTATAGGAGAGATTGCCCAGAATCCCCTGAAGAAGCAGAGTTACTGGAGTGACAGAAATGTTGCATTTGAAGCTTTGTTTTTTCCACTTAGGGTCTGCATGGCCGCTTAACTTTACTTGTGATTCTTCATGTGTGCTATGATTTTTCTTTCCTTAGGGGCCTTAGACAAGTTATTTCCGACTACATGCCTACGGAGGCCGTACAGAAAGCTGCCAAGGCAGGCCTGTGGGTGCTCTCAGCTTCAGCCTTTGCTGGATTTTGTTACTTCAACTATTATGACGTGGGCATCTGCAAAGCTGTTGCCATGCTGTGGAAGCTCTGACTTTTGGGCTTAATACCTTACGAATTGATCTTATGCCTCTTTACCTCTATTGGTAGGCACATTTTCTCCTAATTACATGGTTCTTTTCACATTTTATTTGTTAAGGAAAAGGTTTGGGAGGAGTTAAGTCTAAGGAACTGGGTTGTCTCCCAGCTCACAAGTCTAACTAAACATTGCACATGAGCTTTATTTTGCTTTTAATCTTTTCTGTCTCCTAAAGAGAATTCAGCTTTATTACTGTCAGCGTACTGATAATTGTCCTAGGAATGATCAAATCAGGGAAAGTGTTCACTTATGAGTCTGACTTTGCATATAATCGGAAAGTGTGTCAGTTTTGGAACCTTCCCTCCGTGTTCAGCTGATACCAGCCGTTGATGGTTATGTTTCTAGGGAAACTTAAAAAGGAAGGAGGTGCCGATGACTCACAATACAGATTTTTAAACCCTTGAAGGAAAGCTAGAAGCACTTCTGAATTTAGAAAAATGTTGAGTTTAGGCTTCCTTTGTAGGTGAGTCAAAATATGACAAGATTCCAAACAGATTTGATCCTCAGATGTGTTTCACTCGTGCTAAATTGCACAAATATAAAGCTGTAAGTAATAAAATGGTTTCCTACTGTGCGACTTGGTAATGAGAAATTGTATTATGAAAAGAAAAACATTTTTAAATAAAATACTATGTAATAAAAATACATTGTTATTTTTTATGATTAGCCCTCCTTGATGTCTTTGACATTTTTTTGGTGGGGGGGGTGCAGGGTTGTTTTTTTTGTGTGTGTGTGTTTGCTGGTGGTTTTTGAAACAGGTTCTCATAGGCTTGCTGTAACTCAGCAGGTTAACTGAAAACGTGTGGCAGTTCTGCCTCTACCTCCAGAATTCCGGGCTCCAGTGTGTGCCACCACACTGGCTTTTATTTTTGTTGTTTCTTTTTTGAGATGAGGTTTTAAAATACTAACCTGGGCTGGATCAAATTCCTGGGCTCAGGCTATTCTGCCTCTGCCCCCTTAGTAGCCAGGACTACTTTTCATGAAAATCCCAACACTATGGGAGGAGAGGAGGGTTGCTGTAAGTTTAAGGCCAATTTGGGCTACACAGTAAGAAAAAAAAGAAAGTACTTCCAAAACAGGACTGAGTGCTTAACAGTCATGTCACACAAAATGCTGTCATATAAAAAAGCCAAACTTTAAGTGCTGTATATGACTAGAATGTGCAGATTGATAGGAGGCTCAGAGACTGAGTGCAGATCATGCTGGGTGAACACCAGCTCTCAAAATCCAAACTGCTTTCTGTACGTGGAGCCCAGGCAGAGTTGGATGTAAGGCTTGTTAGTTTCCAGCAAAATGGAGTCTTGGCACCACTTTTCACCCAATGAGGACTTTACTGGGCAGCTGAGGGAAACTTTTGAAAGGGCATTGGTGGCCCCTCCCCAGGCACCAGTGCAACATGGGATATCAGTTATGTCAGTTTCTTGAGACAAGGGCCTTGATAGGTGGCCAGTGATATGAAAAGTACGGAGGTCCCCCCTCATTTATTTATTTGTTTATTTATTTATTGAATGTGTCTCTGTGTGTGCACGTTTGCTTGCGTGCATGCATGCGCTGTATGTTCCTCTGGAGGACCAAGGGTGACTTCAGGAATCATCCTGCTTCTACCTCCTTGCTTCACTCTGGGACTTCCCAGGCTCTGCCCACCAGGGCTGGAAGTGCAGGCTGTCACCATTTCCTCCCGACATTTTTTACATGGGACTTGGGATCTGAACTCAGGATCTTTTGCTTGTGAGGTAGAGTCTTAACTCCTGTCTTCAGGTTCCCTTCTGAGTCTGTTGTAAAATTCAAGAGGGAACTCTTAGCTCTAGTAACACTGGGCAAACTTGAAATCATGCCAAGGACAGCAGAATAGGAAGCCAGAAAGAACAAAAGTCTTGATCCCTAAATCGCTGTGTCCAGCTGCATCCACCTACAACTAGACATCTTACGTGAAGTCTTTTCTGCTAAGAGTAGGCCAGTGAATTGCTACTTACACCCCAAAGGAAGCCTAACTATTGTGTGTGGTACTCCATCATTCATTAACTGGTACTGTTCAGATGTCTATCCTACTTTGTACATTTTAATATGTCATCTTGGTTGATATTTAAAAAAATGAATTCAGGGCTGGAGAGATGGCTCAGGGGTTAAGACTGTCTCGAAAACAGAAGGTCCTGAGTTCAGATCCCAGGTTCCACGTAAACTGCCAGGTAGAAATGGAAGCAGGTGACCTGCACTTCCAGCCTTGAAGGCAGAGCCTGGGAAATCCCAGCGCAAAAAAAGTAGAACAATCTAGGGTGATTCCTGAAGTTCCTCGGGACACCAGAATGCCCTCTTTTATACAAACACACACACACACACACAAATTGTGTCCAAAAAAAAAAAAAGTTGGTGGGCAGATTATGCTCGTGTCCCCTAATGTCCTGTTGAAATTGCCTAGTCCTGTTGTCTGCCTGTCAGGCCCAGCAGTTCTACACACTGGGAATTGTAATTTCTTGAAAATGTTTCGTGTTTCTTTTCCAACTGTGTATTATAGGGCTATGTTTAAAGATGAACTAGGTTCCCCTAAATTTCTGCCTCATTGATTTGTGGGTGAAAGGGGGAGAAGGAATATCTCCTTTCTTTTCTCCCCCCTTCCCTGTTTGGTGGGACAAAGCTGCTGCTAGATAAGAGGAAATGGCTCCTCCTCCTGGAAAGAAAGATGTACTGTTGCAGAAGAACTTAGACCTAGGCTATCTCAGTATTTTTACCAATAGAAGGCTTTTTACATTTGTTGAAAAAGAAGGAAATTAGACATACAAATTGCGTGAATAAAGGAATAATGCTGTCTCTCCATGTACTTACCGTCTGTCTTGACCTGAATATTCCCCCCTAAAGAGGTAGCCGTGACTCATGCTTTGGGACTTAGTGTCACACCTTGAGCCACTCAGCTATGTTGATGGTCTTGGCAAATAATTTGTGCTCCAGGTTATCTTGGAATTGGTACACGCTGTAGCAAGCATCCCCAACCCCACCCACGCACCTCTCACAGTCATACCCAGCTCCCCACCCAAGCACAGTCCTGTGGCTTCTCTTTTCCCACAGTTATTGTCGGAAAATTTAATTCGTTTTTGTTGTTTTTTTCTTATTCCCTTCCTGCTTACAAAGAAACAGAAAATGTTGAAATTTCCTGTGGAAAATTGCCCAGATTTTAGATTTATAGACCCCAAGTGTCTGTGTTTGGGGACCCAAGATTATACACATTTGGAAATTCCCTCTTTCTCTTCATATCAGTTCAGTTCTATGCTTTGGGTATTTAAAATGCATTTAAGATTTTATTTTCTCAGGGGCTGGAGAGGTGGTTCAGGGGTTAAGCTTCTGCCTTGCAGGCGGAAGGTCCTGAGTTTGGATCCTGTGGTCCTGGTAGGGCGGAGCCTGTGAATCCCGGGGCAGAGTAAACAAGGAGGGGATGGAGGCGGTCCATGGTGGTTCCCGAATCTGTCTGTGGTTCTACATACGCGCACACACACACACACACACACACACACACACACACACGCATGCACAATTGAATAAATAATATAAAAAATAAAAAGATTTTATTTTCTCTGCCTCACCATATTATCAAAAAACATTAACTTCCTTTGTGACAATTGTTGAGACAGCCTTGTGTCGCCCAGACTAGCCACGAACTTACCATGTGGCCGAGGACAGGCTTGAGTTTCTGACCCTCGCGATTCCATCTCTCAAGTCCAGGCTTATTATGTGCCATTGTGATGCCTAGCAAGTTAATTTTCTTTTTAATGTACTGAGGATTGAACCCAGGGTCTCTTGTGTGCGATATAGGCTCTCAGGTGACACACACAAGCCTCAAATTCCCACATTGCCAAGGATGAACTTGACCTGATTCTCCTGTCTCTACTTCCTAAGTGCTGATTTCACAGGGCCACCAACAGGGTTGAGTCATGGCCCAAGAGATGATGACATTAAGTCTCAAACCATCAGTCACCCTTGTCTTTAGGGAAGAACATTCAAGATGAAGTAGAATTGGAACCAGCAGCTGAGTGTCTTCATTCAGAAGTGCACAAGGATCTCACATATGCGTCCTCATTATTCACTCTAAAATATGCTTTCTTGTTCTTTTTTCTTTTTGCCCATTCGCATGTGTGTCTGTGTGTATCAGATGGCACTGTATGTGCCTGTGGAGGCCCAAGGGTGACCTGGGGAACCATCCTGGACTGCTCTGCCTCCTACTTTGCTTTGCTGGGAGTTCCTAGGTTCCTCCCAGAGTCGAAACTGCAGGTCACCACCAATACTGCCTGGTGTTTTCATGTGGGATTCAAACTCAGATCCTTCTGCTTGTGAGGTAGAGGCTTAAGCCCTGAACCATGTCTCCATCTCCATGGAAACATTTTCTATACAACAGGCAGTATGCTGTGCTCTGAGAATATAAGGCTGAACAAGATACCAAGAGCTTACAGGTTTGATGGGATTTGATGGAGAAGCGCAAGACGACACCCAGGAAAGTTTCTAATAATGGCTTTGTTTCTCAGCAGATTCTGTTAGAATTGAAATGGAAGTATGTTAACTGATGATGGACACTGGCACACTTCTCATTTGATAATTGTGGTGACATAAAAATTAATACTTAGATATTTTATGGCCTAGTTCTTTCAGAGAACAACCTGAAGTGATTTTTGAATTTGCAATTAAGGAGACCCCTTAAACCTGAAGTACATTCCACGATGGGACTACCAAAGTTTAGTAAAGAAGTGTGCCCAGTCTAGTCAACTGCTATTTTTTTTTTAATCAGGTAAATAAAAGAATCCTGAATTGTCTTATACTTTTGTTATCGCTAACACATAAGAGCTCTTCTGGTGTGTGGTGCATGCCTATATTCCCAGCACTTGGGAGGCAGAGGCCAGAGATCAGAGGACTGAGGTCCCGCATGAACCTCATAGTGAGGCCTTGTCTCGCAGACCAGCGAAAAGTGAAGAAGGAAAAGCTGCTGCCTGGCTGCCTTGGAACTTGATGATCGCTGGAAGTGGAAATGGATTCTGGTGGCCTTTACATAGAGCATTAAATAGAGAAGGCCCAGGAAACTTATCAGGCAGCATTAGTCACAGGGGTACTGGTATGAACCCACTCTTCTCTTCAGGTCATTTCCCTGAAATTCTGTGGAAATCCCCACACCTATTGCTCAATTTGGCAGCTGTTTCAAGTGTGCACAGGCAAAATTTTGACACCAGTCAAACCACAGCTGTCGGCTGTCCAACAGACACCCTGTTCTGCTTCAAACTCCTCCAGATGTTTTAAATATCTGCAGATGATGAGAACTGGGGATGTGATATTGTCCAACAAAAAAAGGAGCAATGATTAAGAAGAGGACAGAGTTTTGGCAAAAACTGTTCTGGGGGAAATTGAAAAAAATTCTTAAGCCTGGAGAGATGACTTGGGTTAAATCTCTACCTCACAAGCAGAACGACCAGAGTTCAAATCTCACATACCAACTAAAAAAGTGCCAGGAGGAAATAGTAGCCCTGTACTTCCAACCTTGGAAGGCAGAACCTGGAAAACCCAAGCAAAAGCAAAAAAGGAGGTAGAGCAATCCAGGATGATTCCCAAACTCACCCTTGGACTTCCACAGAGCACACACGGTGCCCTCTAAAACATAAATACAGACACACGTACATAAAATAAAACCAAAATGAGTTCTCATTTGAAGGTGATTTGAGATGAATTAGTTTTGTACTCAAAAGAGTGGTGGAGGGCTGGAGAGAGGCAGGGCTTAAGCCTCTGCTTCACAAGCAGAGGACCTGAATTCTGATTCTGGATCCCACCGAAAAATCAGTGGGTGGAGGGCTTGGAGAGGTGGCTCAGGGGTTAAGCCTCTGCCTTGCAGGTGGAAGGTCATGAGTTCAGATCCTAGACCCTGTATAGACACCGGGCGGAAGCGGGAGGGGGGGGGGATCCTGCATTTCTTGTCCTGATAGGGCGGAGCCTGTGAATCCCGGGGCAGAGTAAACAAGGAGGAGGTGGAAGCGGTCCATGGTCATTCCCGAATTTGCCCGTGATTCTACATACACACACACATGCATACACACACACGTATACACGCACAATTGAATAAATAATAAATAGTAATAAAAAAAATACCAGGCGTAACCGAGGCATTCTGTACTTCAGGCCCTGGTGGGTGGAGTCTGGGAAATCCCAGAGTGAAGCAAGAAGGAAGTAGAAGCAATCCAAGATGGTTCTCATAATCGTGCCACCCTGGGATTAAGCCTTTATCTAAACATGGGTGCTTAGATGACACCAAAAGCAACTTTTCCCGAGCCCGCAGTCTTTGATGAGCCCCAAGTGCCTCTCACCCCTCATACACAACCACCTTTTCTGAGGCCGACTCCAACTGTCTCACACTGGCTTATCTTTAGGACCTGAGATTAGCCATGCTCTTTGCTAGAATGTGTTTCCTTATTCTCTAGCCATGGGAACTTCTGTCTTGGCTCTCCAATCTTCATTTACCACTTTTTAAAAATAGAGGTTCTTATTTTCTACATAGTATTTGTTATTATCCCATATTTTGATCTCTAAAACGTGTTGTTGGAGTCTTATTTTTCTACCAGAATAACATCTCTTTGGGAAAAAAAGATCTGCTTTTCTTATTTGCTGAATCTTTAGCTGAAAAAAAAATTAGTGATGAATGAAAGGCACTTCAGTAATCCACAAATTGGTTTGTCACATGAGCTTAATCACTGCTTAGAGAAGTGAGACAGCTGCCCTACCCCTAACCTTCAGGTTACTATTGATTGATTCCTTAAGCAACTTGTGCACACCTCCCATAGACTAGCCTTCGTGTCAGGAACTGGATTTATTGCTATCTGAGTAGTAAATGGCATAGTGACATTTAATGAGTATCGATTCTTGCCAGGAGGGAAGGGCAGAACCCTTCCTTCTGACTGGAAGACCTGGGTGTGAGGTGTCCTTAAGATGGGAAGAGTACTGAGCACACAGCACTCACTGTATCTTAGTGACCTTGATTTGGAAGGTGTTGGCGTTCTCTCTCCTATCATAAATCTTTAACCATGTGATGTTCTAAGGGCACTAGACACAAGCGAAGCCTGAGCCCCAGCTGACACCTGAAGCTCTTGATTATAGTCCTTGAGGTTTCAGAGCTTTGGGAGCTTAGGTATACATGTATTTTGAGAAGGATATTTATTGGAGGGGGTACAGGCATGCATACGTGACCAGAGGACACCTTTCAGAAATCATTTCTCTCCTACCATGTAGGCTTCTAGGGACTGAACTCAGGTTGCCAGGCCTGTGAACTGCCTTATGTCAAACCGTCTCATAGGTCTTGTTTTTGAAACATGATCTCCTGTTGCCCATGCTGGCCTTGAACTCCTGATCCCCTGCCTCTTCTTCCAAGTGACTGGCACTGGCCGGGGATGGGTCTGCCTTTCCTTCCTGGCTCTGCCTGTATCCTCTGGCCTTCGCTCTGCCCTCCATCAACAGTCCAGCCCAGGAAAGTTAGAAGACCCAGAGAGAGTTACAGAGTGAGTAGAACGCTCCTCTACAGCTGGTCCTCAGCTTCCTTCCCAGGTGGAAGAGGAGGCCGCAGAGGTCAGGGCAGGACGAAGGGGACCAGAGAGAGCTTTACTGTAGAGTTCTGGGGATGGGCCCAGGTCACGCTCCTTCCTTCCACCTCCATAGATTTAGAAAATGCAGATTCCTAGGAGGCAGCAAAACAGGATGCTGGCGTGTGTAGTAGATAAGATCTGAGCGACCTCAATGCGGGAGTGTCACTGTAGGCTGAATTAGTTAGAATGTTGGACGGCAGTAACAGGAAATGGCACAACGAGTCAGTCAGGCTCCTTGGCTGTTCCTTTAGGGCTTTGTCCTTAACCTAGCTTCTTCTACTAGCAAAATGCTGTTATGATTACATATAGCAAAATCTAAGAATTTATCAGGCCTCACATACACCTGTTCAGAAAAAAAAAAAAATTCTCTTTTCACAACTATGGATAAAAAAATACTCCTGGTCTTCGGTTTGGGTCCACATCAGTCACACCGTCACCCTACAAGAGCCAGTGTGACTGAGGAAGAGTCGCCAAGGCAGCAGGGTAGGGTGATGCCTGGCACACTGGAGCTTTGATGGTGGCACCTGTAGGGAACCGCCGTGGCTCTGCCAGTTCACACCAGTGAGCAACCTGAATGTATAACAAGAGAGGAGGTCTGAGGCCCAAGCAGAGACCACGGATGTTGGCAATGCAGGTGGAGACAGCTTGCTCCTGAAGGGTGTGTGGGCTGGAGTAGGCTCAGTAGCAACTTTGTGAGCAGTCATCCGGGAGCCATGAGAGGATGATGGACAGCTCAGCAGATGTGTTTTAGAGTGACGAGGGACCTCCCCTATGGAACTGAGACAAAACTATGCACAAAGGAGAGCACCCTGTAATATCTAATACAAAGTCTCCACTATGCTTAGAACAGTGGGAACATGGAACAGAAATTTAAACATATAAAATAAGGCTGCATCCCTTACCTCTCAATATATGGACTCATGCTAGCTGATGCCTAGCCCGCATGGATTGGCTGGTCTATCTACAGCAAGCCCTGTGTAAGGAAGCCCACATTTGTCTCTGGCCAATCCTTCGTGGCGGCTTCGGGCTATGCGGCTACCGCCTTCCAGTTTTTAAAAAAATTAAATTGCATGTAATTATCTTTGCGTGTGTGCCACACTTGCTATGGTGTGTGTGTGTGTGTGTGTGTGTGTGAGTGTAGAGGGGTGTGTGTGGAGTGAAGGGGTGTGTATGTGTGTGTGTGTGTGCAGCGTGTGGGTGTATGGTGAGAGGCGGGTCTTTCCTGAGGCTTGCCATTTTCGTTCATTCTGATTTTTTTTGTTGCAGGAATTTTGGGGAGACTGAGGAGCTGTGCTGTGTGATTTTTTCTTTTTTTGTGGCAGAGTCCTAACCCCTGAGCCACAGGGGAAAAATCCCTGTTTTTCCTTTTGAGAGACCGTTGCTCATATGGCCAAGACGCGCCTTGAACTCTGTGTACTTGGAGAGGACCTTGAACTGTGATCTTCTTGCCTTTGCCTCCCAAGAGCCTGGTGTGTGTCACCACGGTAGCTTTAATCCAGTATGGGACTCAAACCTATGGCTTCATGCATGCTAGTTAAGCACTCTAACGACTGAACTGCATCCCCAGCCTCTTATCTTAAAAGTATTGTGTGTGAGTGTGGTGGTATCTGAGAGGTTCTACAATATCTTCATCTTTATTATTTACTTACTTACTGCCAGTTCTCAGGATTGAATTTAGGACTAATGTTAGACAAGCTCTCTACTCCTGGACTTCAGCCCCAGCCCTTTTATTTCCATTTTTTCTTTAAATTAAAAAATCACAACAAAGTGAGTTAATGATCCTGAAACGACCTTAGATCCAAAGAAAGAAAGTGCTTCCGCTGTAGACCTGTTTTAGAGTGGGTAAAACCTTATGATGTCTTGTCTAAGACTTTATATTTGTATTATACATGCGTATTGGTTTTAATTCCTAGTTTCCAGAGCCGAGTTCTGTAGAATATACTGAATTTAGAGAGAAAAAAAAAAAAAATACACAAAACAGACTCTAAAATAAGGATAGGAAGAGGCTTGTCCATAAGCAGACACCACTGGAGAAAAAAAACTAAGTTTTGAGAATGCTTGAAAGCATGAATAAAAATGGCTTGGTCAAGCTGTCTGGGTATTGTGATAGCCAAATGTAGATTCAGCAAACTTCAAACTCTAAGTAGTTATTTTCCATGGACTAGGTTAAATTGTTTGTGCTACAAAATCAAGGGCTAGAAATGTATAAAAACCAACAAGAAAATCAATACATACAGGCTTCTAGTGACATCTCTCTTCCAGATACAGATACACATACAACCCATGTGTTGAGAAAGGATGGGAGAAGTAACATGTGTCTACAAGCCAGAGAAGAGAAGAAGGCAGTGATATCTTACCTGGTGTGGGAAATGAGTTTGCACATTGAAGGAAGAGAAATGATGGGAAGCAAGGAGAGGTTAGCTCTTGTGGGAAGGAAAGGCTGTCTTTCAGGACGTGCATGGGCCGAGGTGGTGGGCACATGGAAAAGAGTGATAGGGAAATAATACTCATCTGGTATTACAGTCTTTGTCACATGCTTCTGGGAGTTTTGTCTCATTTATTCTACATAGCTACCCTATCAAGTATCTATTTTACTTCTATCTTGTCAGAAAATTGAGCCTCAGAAAGAATATATCCAAATATACATCTCTTGCTTCCTCTGGTTCTTAGATTTTAGTATGAAATTTGAAACATGATTTCCTGACTCCCAAGACCCACTGTCTGCCTCATTAGAGATCTGAATGTTATAACATCAGAAGTCCAAATACAAAGAGTTAAGGGAAGGCAGGACATACATGCAATTTCACATTTGGGATCTGAAGCAGGATAATTGTGAGTTTAAGACCAGCCTGAGGTACACAGACAGATTCAGTCTCAGGGAAAGGAAAGAGAAAACCAAAGAAAAACAAAAAGGAAAGGAAAAAAGGAAATATAATTCGGGAAAACAAACCATATCCAATCTATAGCGTATCTATATTTGTGGTGGTAAAATATAATCAATAAATAATGTATTAGAAGCTTGGTCCTCAGTGAAACAATATAACTTAGTGAGTGGAAGACTTTCAGATCATGAGGGCCCCACCTTAGAAAGGACTGACACTTGTCTCTAAGAATGGGTTCTATGAAGTGGGGCCAGTTCATGTGCTTGGCCCCTTCAGCATTCAGTGAATTCCAGAGGATCCTTGCCAGGATGCCAGCACCATGCTTTGGGACCACTGTCAAAATCATGAGATAAAAACTTATTTACTTTTTCAGTTACCCAGTTGCAGATACTTTATTATAGCAACACAGAATGCACTGTAATAAGGCTCACGAACTCTAATAATCTTTCTGAATTACAAACTCCAAGTCTGAACTGGAATTTTAAATATTTTCAATAGTGAACATTACAGACTTATCATAATTGTTATTCTTTTCTTTCAAAACAAGTTTGAAAAAATTGTTTTCCTTTTGACAAGCTAGAAAGTGTCCTTCGTAGCATGAAGACTCAAATTGGATCTGATTTCCATGTCCCGAAACACTTCTTTTAAAGAATATGATGTCACTTTTTGTATCATTGATATCTATGGGTGGATCCATTTCCTATGGAGTAAACACAATAACATTAACTATTTCTAAAGGATACAAACAAATTGATCCAGGAATGGAGAGGGGGACTGGGAGAAGGGAAGGGAGGGGAGAAAGGGGGAAAGGGAATAGGGGGGAACCAGGGAGGGGAGGAGGGAGGAAGGGGAATGGGCTACTATCAACTTTGTATGAGTGGGGAAAAAAAACAAATTGAATGTTTGTGGTCTATTTAGAAATATTTTATTGAATAGAACTAGTTTCATGTCTCAAGACTTGAAATTAATCTGTGAATTTAGGAGGACTGATACTCTCTCTTTTAATTCCCAACTCCCATTCTCCCTGTCTAGTCTGACCCTTATCATGGAATGCTCATCTGTATCTGGGCCTTTTGGTCCCCCAAATCCACACAGCTTCCTTCTGTTTTCTTCCACTTGAGTGGAGTCCACATCTGGTCAAGAAGTTAAGTTCAGCACAGACTGCCGCTTCTTAGGGTTAATGTCAGCACCTGTCTTCTCCGACCACTCACAGCTAAGCATTTTCACGATCTCTGGAAACTAGGTAGGTTCTGGATTCTGAGTCAGTGTGAGAGAGGCAGGGTGTGCTCAGCTTCTTTCGTGGACCACAACTACAGGATGGCAGCATGATGCTCTAGACCTGTGTCCTGCCTTCCTGGCTAGTCTTCCCAACAAACATGGCAGTTACTAGTAGTCTTGCCTTTCAGTCCCGAGTATAGTCCACGTGGCTGGGTCCTGTCCTAAAAGACCAAGTGCTGATTCCTTTAAGGAGTCCATGTCTGTGAGGAATAGCTGGGCTTCCTGCAGGTGTGATCCTGCTGGCTTACAGCTACCGGAAGCGCCTGACTTTTCCTATTCCCTACATCCTGTCTACTTTTCAGTATGGACTAGAAGAAAATATGGGCCCAGCCCAAGATTCTTTCCATGTCAATCCTGGAACTAGAAGACATTTTGGACTTAATTTTGACCCTGTGGTAGCAAAGACCTCAGCTATCCCGTAGGCTGACGGACAGGCCCCTAGAATTAAAGCAATATTCCATCCCCCCTAAAATGCATGAAAGATTATGAGGGGAGTACTTTCAACTGAACTAGTCACAGAATTGAAGTGGTAATTCTTGACCTTTGTCCTTTACCAACAAGTATGGGTCCTGAGTTGATGTCAGTATAAATCACTCCTCTTATTAGTGTCAACTTCTGCCTCTGCGTACAGGAAAACACAATTTAGGAAAAGATTTTAAGCTACAGGAGTTGATCCGGGACTAAGTTGAAGATAATCTCTAATCAAGAAATATCCTTAGTCACAGTGTCCAAAGTTCTAGTAATATGACCAAGGAAGATAAGCCTGTTGGATGGAACCTAGGAAAGGTATGGCTGAAGGTGGGAGCGTGACCTCTTAAATGGAGTTCAATGCCACACTTCAGAGTCAAACAAGCAAACCCTGGGGATTTCCCTGGTCTTGTATCAGTCAGTACAGGAAGGAGCAGCTGACAGGCTTGCAAAGCCCTGCCTGGTGAGAGGGCCAAGGATTCTTTTCATGAGGAAGCACAGACCCTGTACTCACAGGAAAGTTAGTATCTGTGCTTTTGTCTCTCTGTTGGTTGTATGAGAGAAACCTGGCCAAGCCTGGATGGTGGGTGAGAAACAGACTCTGCAGGAAACTCTTGAAAGCAAAGTTCTTTTGCCCAAAGAACTTCATAGACAGTAATTAGCAAGGAAAGGTAAGCAAATCATGGCAGCCATTTGCATCTTTTTATCTGAACACACACACATACACGTACACACACACTGAATAAATAAAAAAAAAAAACAAATTAGTGATTTAAAAAAAAAAGATTAGGGGCTGGAGAGGTGGCTCAGGGGTTAAACCTCTGCCTTGCAGGCAGAAGTCCCGAGTTCAGATCCTAGACCCCATGTATAGACGCCGGGCGGAAGCGGAGGCGGCCTGCGTTTCTGGTCCTGGTAGGGCAGAGACTGTGAATCCCGGGACAGAGTAAACAAGGAGGAGGTGGAGGCGTCCATGGTGGTTCCCGTATTCGCCCGTGGTTCTACACACACACACACACACACACACACACACACACACACACACACACGCACACACAATTGAATAAAAAAAAAAAAAAAAGATTAAAGAGATGAGCTATTTCCCCATCCCGATTGGATCAGAGGACAACTTTCAGAAGTCAATTTTTCCCTTCTACCATGTGAGCTTCTGGAGATTGAACTCAGGTCGTCAGATTTGTGAGCAGGCCTTATGTACTGGGCTAACCTTTTCTAATTTCTTCTCAAATATGACTAAAAACAAAGTAAAGCTGAATCTTACCTTAAAAGAAATATGTTTGTTCGCACAGGAGAGAGTATGCTTTTTTTTCTTATGATCCACTGAAAGGGTTACAGCTAGACCTCTAGTTAGGCTGTCTTTATACGTATATATTATAAGTTTGGTGTGGAGTTCATTATCTGAAATTAAAAATGAGACCATTAATTGGAGAAGTTCCTGTTCTCCCTTCCCCAACTGACATCTGAGGAAATTTAACAAACAGATATTCTTTAATAGTCCAGCCATGAATCTTGCACTCAGATTTGGCCAAACGGCAGACAGACACAATATCCAACCAGCCAGATGCCAGTTAAAACACATTTAAATGTTATAACACACATGAGGCAACTTTTTGAATGTGTTAAAATATTTTGAACTCTAAAAGACATATCTTTTGAATACTAAATCAAATATTAAAACTTATTTAGGTAAAATTCAAGTATTTTTTTCAAGCATGCTTATTCACTGTTTCAACCTGGCCCCAAACTCTGAGTATCTTTGGAGGCACAACGAAGTCACTTGTGTGTGTGTGTGTGTGTGTGTGTGTGTAGGAGGGCACTTGAGTATGTGTGCCTGTGGAGGCCCAAGGGTGACAATGGAAATCATCCTGGACTGCTCTACTTTCTTATTATTTTGGTCGGGGGTTTCCCAGGCTCCACCTGCCAGGTCAGGAATTGCAGGCTGCCACTATATCCACCCAGCATTTTTATATGGGATCTGAGATCTGAGTTCAGATCTTTTTGCTTGAGAGACAAAAGCTTTAACCACTGAGCCATTTCCCCAACCCTCTTATTTTTTCCTACCCCAACTTAAAAAGTAGCTACTGTTTGAAGACTTTTTTTTTTTCTTGCATGTATGTCTATGTGTATCTGTGTGTGTCTGTATATGTCAGAGAGCAATGTGTGTGCTTGTGGAGGCCCAGGGTAATTTTGGGAATCATCCTGCATTGCTCTACCTCCTCTTTGCTTTGCACTGGAGTTTCCCAGGCTCTGACTTCAGAGCAGAAGTATCGGCTACAGACATTTCCATCTGGTGTTTTTTTTTTTATGTGGGATCCAGGATCTGAATTCAAGTTTTCTGCTTTTGAGGCAGAGACTTAACCCCCAAACCATCTCTCCAGTTCCTGAAGTTTTTGTAAATGAAATTAGTACTATTCCTGTGATTTTCATCCAAGGATTGGGTCTGATACTAGAAAATGCAGGCAGCAAAATGGAATGGGAAAAAGTGGGTAATCTCCGTACTAACAAATATATAGAAAAAATACCTTTTTTTTCAGCATCAGTCATATCTTCAAACACAGGTTGCTTTCCTTGGTCAACAAAGAGAATCTGTCCATTCAAATTTCGAAATACTCCGTGCATATGGTCAAGTCTGCGAAACTGATCTGATTCCAGCTCTCCTATAATATATTGAATTGTTAAAAAGTTTTTTTTTAAGTCAATAGATAGACATCAGTTTTCAATAGCTATTAATTGCAGTCTTCTGTTCAGAAGCACCTATAACTTAAGTTGCCTATTTTTTTTTAATCCAATTCCACAAGCACACTTTGTTTCTTGCTACTACTCAGAACTACTTCAAACATTCACTTTGAACGGCTGAATTTCTGGTCAGTCTTCCCCTTTTCATGCTTGTACTTCAACTTGTATGAAGTTTTAGACTTCACTAAACCCTCCAGTCTTCAGACTCCAGGATCTCCTTGCCAATCTCTTTCTGCCTTCCTTTCCTTCGCTATACAACTGCATTTTGTATTTTTTTTTTTTTTTTTTTTTGCTAATGCCATACTTCCTTAACTCATTCATGCAAAAGCTTACACCATGTAGGCACATCAATTGTCTACTTCGTTTTCCAGTATAGCACTGTCTTTTATAGTCTGTAGCTTCAATTCAAGTTGCTTTCTCTTTTCTCAGGATCTCTACAACATCACCTTTACTTACACTTTCAGCAAATTACTTCTTGCCCTTCTACCTAGACTCAACAAGGGTACCATCAGTTATTTCCTCTAGCAAGGGAAACTGTAGAAAAGTGTCCCTTCTGGTACCAAAATTGACTCACTTTGTTTTGCATACATCTTATGCATGGTGCTATATAGCTGTAATCCCAGTGCTCAAGAGACCAAAGAAGAAAGATCATGAGTTCAAAGCCAGCCAGTATAGCAAGATCCTGTCTCAAATCAGTTAAAAAAAATAAAACCCAAGATGCTGGTATGCATACTATAAATAGTAACAGAAAACTGGAAATAATTTATATGCCTACCAACTAGAAATTAAAATTTGATGTTATGATGGAATTGTTAAGAGAATTTAACTGCAGTTGTAAATTTCCAGAAAACATCTATAAATCACTATAATCCTTTTTTTCAAAGCTTATGTATTTATTTATTGAGACAACATGTTGATGTATATCTCGGTCTGACCTTGAACTTCCTATGTAACCTAGGCCAACCCTGAACTCATTTTCCTCTTGTTTCAACCTCCTGGTGCTGGGGTTACAGATATAAGCCATCACCACCCCTGGCTTTTATTGAATTCTACTTGTCCTTGTATAATGAATTAATATTATTAGAGTTCAAGAAATCACTTTTACCTCTGTGAGGGAGCATGTAGATTTTTTTTTCTTGTGATTACTTTTATTTTTTTTTAATTTTACAAGCATACTGAGTACTAATCCCAGCTTCCCTCCACTGTAATCCCTTTTAATGGAGCTATAAACATTTGTGTGTGTGTGTGTGTGTGTGTATGCTTATACATACCTATACATATATATGGACACATATTTTGGGGGAGAGAGTAGAGGTTGAAACCCAGGCCAGCCTCAAACTCACCACATAGCTGTGCTGATCTTGACCGCCTGTCTCCACCTCTCAAGTGGTAGAATTATAGGTGTGTACCACCATGTCCAGCTTCGTATTTTCAGGCACAAAAATTTTACATCAAAATGATAGCTATCATTATTCCTGATTTTTATGTTTTAATTTTCCTTTATGTGATTATCTTCTTTGGATTAACTTGAAAATACATTTATTTTTGTGTACAAGTATATCTTTGTATTGTACTTATGAGTTGTGTGTGCCTATGGAGGTCAGACATCAGCCCTGGGTATTGTTCCCTAGCAGGGTATTGTTCCTTGTTTTCTTCCCTGGCCTGGAACTGGCAGATTCAGCTAGCCTGGCTGATCTCTGAGCCCCCAAGATCGACCTGTCTCTCTTTTCTCAGTGCTGCCTTTTTCCACATTGTTTCTGTAGGATTTCTAGGTCCTTAAGTGTGCTACTGTAGTTAGATACAGGTGTCAAGCTGATGGTTGAGGGCTGGGGCTCTGGGCATTTTTGTAGGGAATTAGTAGTTGAGTTAAGCCCAGAGCAAACCTGCAGGAGATTGTCTATTGGATGGGAAGGTCCAGCCCATGGTGGGTGGAACTAGTCCCCAGGCAGGTGAATAAAATGGTGGGAACTGTTTGAGAAAGGAGGCATCCTTGTGTACACTTGGCCAGACATGCTGGTCTGGCAAGTAAGGATTGTCCCTCTCTCAGGTGTTATGTGTATATTATGACGTGGCCAGTTTCTTTAGCCCTTTGGTGATGGTGCATGCTCTGCTGCCAAGCTGCCAAGCTGGAATGAGAACTGTAACCGGACAATCATAAGATTGTTCTCTTAGACTGTTTTGCCTGATTTTATCTGCATCAATGGAGAGTAACTATTGTACTTGCCCACGCATTTTACTGGCTGTACCATCTCCCAAGCCTACTTACAATTTTTATAATCAGAAAAGCATAAAGCTCTCCAAGATTTAAAACCTTTCCAATTTCCCATTCTACTGCAGCTATAGCCTTCTCCCTCTTTTGACCCGTTCTGTTCATTTTTCTTCTTTTTTCTTTCGACATGGTCTCATGTATGCCAGGCTTGAACTTTGGGGTCCTCCTGTCTTCATCTCCTGGGCAATGGCACTACTAGCATGCCCCACCAGGCCCAGTTTATGCATTGCTGGGGAGCAAACAAGAGAGTCTGTGCTTGCTAGGCAGGCACTGTACCAGCTGCGCTATATATAGTCCAGCTTTGTTCTGCTTCCTCCCATGACTCCTACTTGCAGAATTCTCTCCCCCCACTGGAGTCCTCAGGCTTCTTCCCAAAGCAGTTCTGGGAAAGAACGTTAAAGAAGGGAGACAGTATTTTGGACAATTCTCATGCATCAATGTCCCTTTCCTATGCTCTTGGAAGAACCCATGAATTCCTGCGAATCTTTGAACCCATGTAATAGGCAGGATCTGTTTTGTAACTTTTAAGAGCTGGAAGTTTTCCCAATGTGTTTGGAAGCAAACTTTGTAGAGGTTCTTCTTGGTACCCCATAGCATCATCTCCATTCCATATGTTGTTTGCACATCCTCTGAGGGAAGATCGACACCTACAGCTGTTTATTTGCAGAAGAAGCAAGATAAATTTGTACCTTACCATCATCCTCGGCTAAAGGAAGGAAAAGAAACAAAATATGTTACATTATATAGTTCATTTCACAATTTTCCCCTTCCCCACCCTTTCACTACTCTAGCTTCTTTTTGCCTTTATTTGAAATACAAACATTTGCATGTATTCGCATAAAATATACTTACAGAACTCTAGGTTAGGGGACCATGTGATCTGTTAACTTGTTTTGGGAGGAAGTGTTTCATCAATTGTCCGTTTTTGTGAAATTGTTTATGATGTGCTTTGGGACTTTGGAAATGTTAAGGCTAAATTCTAGAGGCTGAATTATTTTTTCCAGAAAGGAAATTCATTAGTATCACAATAGAATTTGGTATCTAAAAAGGAATCACTAGTTCACCTTATACTTTTCTACTTGAATACATGCATCTGAACCCCGCATTTGTCATATTGGTTTAGACTTACGTATAAAATGAAGTATGTTGTCAATAAAATCCATTTTCTCAAAGTTGATGTACACAGGATTTTCTGGTTCAGCAGCCATCCTTATAACTAAAGAAGCAAAGAGTCATCTGTTGCGAGGCAAAGATCGCTCTTGTTATAGAAAAGGAGCCTCTCACTACTATATCACATTTCCAAATTCCGAAGTCAGCCTATCACCCAGTATTCTGATGACTACTCTGAATGTTCAATAAATGTTGGAAGTATCAGCATTAGAGTACCCACGTTTCAATGTTCTCTTACAAACACTGGAATGGGGAAAGCACATTAAACAGTATCATAAAGGGTGGGTATGTGGTTTGCTACTGGACCAAATCATGATTATGGTATTTGCCTAGGATGTCAGGAACAAGCTGCTAGCTAGGGACTGGTTGGATCTGGTGTTAAAAATCACTGGGTGCACAGGGATGAGATTCATGAAGTCACTGTTAGATGGTGAAGGCCAGGCCATGATGAAGATGGTGTTTCCCTCGAGGGCTTGGGACTGGATAGAAGAAGGCCCAGAGACTCTGGCAAGTAGAAGCTCTTCTTTTCCATGGGCAGCAGAAACGTTTGATCTTGTCTGAGTCATATTATGTTTTTGTGCAAATTATGCACATACATGATCCTGCTATAAAGAATAAAAAAAAGCCTGTGCCTGAGGGTGCCCAGGAACTCACCACAGCAGGTGTCCTGGATGGGTCCCAGTGGTCCACACACAATGGGAGGTAGGAGTTCAGGAAGATTGGCTGGTACGGAGACCATGCGGGGTGGGATAGGAGGGGGTGGGGGGTTGATAATAGGGGGTAAAGACACATAAATTTTTTTGTATTTGTGCATGAAAGTTTCAAAGAATAAAAACATTAAAAAAATAATGTATGTTTGGAAAAAACTCCAAATTCTTGTTTTTGCTTTTTTCCCTTTTCACATTACTCCACTCTTGTGGTATGGATCTTTCTAGAACTTTGTAATGGAGAAAAGTTCTAAGTGAGAAATCTGTGCACTTAGCATTACTCACATTATGTAAAAAACAAACCACAGTGTCGTTTTGTCTTTATTATGTCTTTGCACTTTGAAATTAGTTATTAATGTATTAATATAGTACTTAATGTATTAATATGGTACTTAATATATTAACATGGAAGCACATATACACTACAGAAAATTTGTTTAGAAAAATTTTTATTTTTTTTTTTATTTGTATATGTGTGTGAGAGTTATCCTGGTTTGCTTCTGCTTTTTTTCTTTGCTCTGGGATTTCCCAGGCTCCACGTTCCAAGCCAGAAATGCAGACTGATACCATTTCCGCCTGCCATTTTTATGTGGAATCTGGGATCTGAACTCAGGTCATTCTGCTTTTGAGGCAGAGTCTTAACCCCTGAGCCATCTCTGCAGTTTAGAAATTTTGTGATAGCACTTGGGAAATGGAGGCAGGAGGATCAGGAATTCAATGCCAGCATCAGCAAAATAGTGAGCTTTCTGCTAGTCTTGACTTGCAAAAGATCTTGTTTTACTAACCCCCATTGTTTGATAATTAATTTAATGGGCTTCCATTACAAGTTTGCATTTAATTTTATGTGCAAAAAAAACTTTATTCAGAGCCTGGAGGAAATAGCTCAATTATAACAACAACATCAAAACAAAAGAAACACACACTTATAGTTCTTGAACTGTTTCATCAGTTAATCAGTAAACATTTGATATGAGTCAGGGGCAGAATTAGATGATTATGAAATACATAGGAACAAAACTTCCTGCCTATTCTGCAGTGACTCAGAGGCTGGTGAAGACAAGGTATATAAATCAGAGTAGAACTGGCGCTGGAGAGGGCGTCACAGAAAACAAATGGTGTCAGTGTGATATGGGAAGAGAGGTACTCAGTCTGAGGCTAGAGGAGAGTTCCCGCACCGTAGGAGCGATGTGAAGGAAGTCCAGGGCCAGGGAGGCTGAGAGAACATGGCTTGTTTGAGGCTTCCTGTTACCACAGTCAAAGTAAACGCAGTCCCTTTCTCCAAGATTATTTTTGCCTTGGGAGCAAACGTAAAATCACTGAGGAGCCATTCTTGGAGCGCACACCTCACTCACAAAGTGTATACTCGCTTTCTGTCCACCCTCAATCTCAGCATTATTCTCACTAATGTTTTGCAAAGTGCCTGCTCCACACAACTTCTCGGGGTGGTGCTCTGCAGAGCCTTCTTAATATTGTTTTCCTCCAGCAAATTTTTGTTTCAGCTTACATATTTAGAGATTGTTTGTGGCAAAGTAGTAACAATGTCTCTTAACACTTTGATAACATTGTTATCGGGTATGAAATATTAAAGCTGGGTGTGGTGTGTAATCCTAGCACTTGGGAGGCACAGTAGGAGGATCAGAAGTTCAAGGTCAACTTTGTCTATGTAGTGAGCTACAAGTGGGCTTGGGTTACATGAGACCCTGCCTCAACCCCTTCTCCAAATAATTATGTTGAAAATTAGCATGATAACTGATCTAATGCTCAAGCCTGTACCCCCAGGTACATGGGAGGCTGAGGCAGGAGGTCATAGATCAAGGCTTGTCTGGGCTACATAGTGAATTTCAGACCAGTGTGGGTAACTTAGTGAACACTCCTTTCTCAAAATAAAAAAATGAAGAGCTGGAGATAAAGCGCAGTGGTAGAACACCTGCTTAGTATGTATGAGGCCCTGGTTCAACCCTTGAATGGAGAAAATTAAAAGAAGGAAGAAAGAAAGGAGGAGGCATGGAAGGAAAAAGGAAAACAAAAAAAAAAACCCAAGTCCTCCCCAGAAGAAAAACTAGCACTCTACTAACCTGTATGTCTCTAGAACTTTGAGATGCTTAAAGAATAGCTTGACTCATATAGTGCTTATGTGGAAGCAGATCAGCCCACCAGGTGTAAGACGCACTTCCATGTGGTAATAGTGTTAACAGTGTGCAATTCACTTGGTCTACCAGCTTTGAAATTATCTAATTTGAAAGGATTCATATGATTTCCAATTTCTGATAGGAAAATAGTAAAACTATTGTTTTTATAGTAAGTTAGTTTTATCTTGCCTGATTTAATTCTCAGAAGCTTGTGATGTATTTCCTTTGACAAAAGCCTAAGAAAGAGAGATAATACTAATCACTTTGTTTAAGTAGGCTAAAGAGGTTTTTTTTTCTCCTCTGAAAAAATGAGTGACACTTTAGTTAGTGAAGGACAGGGATAAATTTATGCTGAAAAAGCATTCATTCAATCATTGTGAAAAAAGAAAAAGAAGAAAAAAAAGAGCATTCATCTTGGTAGTTGGATAGATAATTAATTCTACTGGGCAAGACTGGACAGAAGCCAGAAACAACTTCAGAAGCAGTTTCAATACGAGTGATGAGACTGTAAACCAGGTCTAGTGGATTTAAAAGGTGCTAAGGAGCAATTTTTTTTTACAGGCTAATTGCTTGTGGTGCAGTGGAGGAAGGGTGGAAGATGATCTCAAAATTTCTTGCATGGGCAAATTGTTTATTAACTAAAAAAAAAAAAAGAAGAAGAAGAATGCAAGAAAGCTCTGTAGGAAATAATTAGCTCAGTTTTGTGAATCCAAGAAAGGTGTGTCACAAAAGCCTAGAGCCAAGGGAGAAAATAATTTCGAGGGTAGACTGCTTGAAGGTAAAAGCAATGGAGGCTCTGATGCGGATGCAAGTTTGAATCTGTTCACTGAATTTGACAAACAGAAGCTGTGATAAAAAAGAGGCAGAAGGCAGGTGGCCAAGATGAAGGGCAGAATGCAGAGGAAACCAGCAAGGATGGTGACTGCAGACTACTGCTTCAGGAACTGGGGCATAAAGAGAAAGATAGGAATTACTGCAGAATGTGTAACTTATAAATATTTTTTCTTCCAGATCCACAGTTGAACCATAAAATATCTAATGATAAATACTAGACTCAGATACAGAAAGCTCTTTAGAACTTGGTATTGGTTTTCCTTCTGCCAGTACTGTTCTAAATCAAGCCCCTAATCTGGCATCTCCTGGGCCGTCTTAGTTCCAGACATCTCCTACTTCACACAGTTGCTGCAGTCCTTGTCCTGCCAGGCCAGAGCTTCCTCTGCTCTTCCTGTTCGCCAAACATCGTTCATCCTTCAAGTCTCAAACACCCCGCTGTGAAAGCATGTGTGATGCCTACAGTCAGCCCTTCTTTCTGTAGAGTTTCCTCATAATCACTTAAGTTCATACTTTTTTTTTATTCAATTGTGCATGTATGCGTGTGTATGTATGTGTATGTGTATGTGTGTGTGTGTGTGTGTGTGTGTGTAGAATCACGGACGAATTCAGGAACCACCATGGACGCCTCCCTGGGATTCACAGGCTCCGCCCTACCAGGACCAGAAACGCAGGCCGCCCCCGCTTCCGCCTGGCGTCTGTCTATACGTGGGCCTAGGATCAGAACTCGGGACCTTCCGCCTGCAAGGCAGAGGCTTAACCCCTGAGCCACCTCTCCAGCCCAAGTTCATACTTTTTTGAGGTAGCTTTTACTATGTTGAATTCAGATTACCTTGATTACAAAGATTGGCCTCTTTTCAATTTGAGTTTCTTTAGACAATGAGTCATCATTTACCTTAAAATCTTTGACACCAGGGAATTTACTACCTTGCAGGAGCTCAAATATTTAAAGTGCTAACCAGATTAAATACTTGCTATGATAAACCTTGTTGCTATGATAACAGCAGAAAAGAGACTGATAGAATTTTTTTCTTGTCTTAAAAGTTTTCCTCTGTCTAAATAAAAGTCAGTGAGAAAGAGAGCAAGGGAAAGCTGAAAAGTGTTGTTTTTTTTTTTTTATAAAAAGAGAATAATTCTTTCTTTTTAAAACTAATTTTTTTTGCTTCATGTATTTATTTTTTTCACTTATATTCGTCACTTCAAGTCCACTGTGCTATTTGATGAGCACAAAGCCACCTTTCACTTATTTTCTTACTACTTTTTGTTAGCTGTCAATACATCACATGTGCAAGTGTAATCTCTTTTCCTTTACTTCTCTTCCCAATTTTCTTATTCTTTCTCAAGTTCCTTTGCTTTCTCAACTCTAATCTAGGAAAATTACAGTCAGTGGATAAGAAATCTTTGGCATATATTCTCAGAAAGATCCTCCTAAGGGCACATAGCAATGATTGTTTCTTCAAAACCAAGTTTTAACAATCAAGATTTTAAAAATGAGCCAGTAGAGCTTGAATGGTAGACTATCACCATGAGAATTAGGTCACATGAGTTACGATTTTTGTCTGGGTCAAGTCACTTAATTCTGAGGGTCTTGGTTTCCTCATTTTGGACAACAAGGAAGTTGGCATTAAGGTCTTTTTCAGCCCCAGAATTCTGCAATTTTAGACTATAGTTAAGACTGCCAGGAAAGAGCCATTTATCCGTGGCAAATGTCCTAGTAACTACTTCCTCATGAGTCTAAGACAGCACATGTCCACTGAAAATATTCAGCCAACATTGTGAAGTCACTCAAAGTTTAAAAGCATAGTATTAGACTAAAAGTAAAAAAATACCTTGACCTTGAAAAGATATGATTTTATTTACCTAGTCTGTGGAACTCCAATTCTGCCGAATGGATGTGGGAAGAGATGAGGCAAAAAGCCTTAACCAAAATACTCGGAACAGCCTTATGTGAAAAGGAGAGTCAAGCTTAACCTTAAGGAATCCTCAACATTGGAACAGATAGAGAAGAGCTGGGCTGTGAATGGGCAGATGAAGAAGGCTGTTCAAAAGGAGCATTCATGTAAGAACCAAAACAAGGGAGGTGCACTGAAGAGATGCAGATGTAAATTGAAAAATTCTCCTGCCCCCACAGAGAACATAAGATTATGAAGGGCTTTGAAAGTCATGCACATACAAAAGTCAGAAGCTAGTCTAAAAGCAGTAGGAAAACACTGCACATTAAAAAAAAAACATTTTGAAAGAGGATTTAGAAGAACTTGAACAGCTGAACCTAGGTAAGGAGTAAAAAGGAACTTGAAGGTGTCCTAATTATTTTTGCTATTAGACTTCAAACTAGAGTTAAATCATTCAGCCTTTTCCTTAATATGAAGTAAACATTTCCAGGGAAACGCTATGATGTTACTCAAATGTAGTCCAGCTTATGGATGATGATATTACAGATTTTATTATCAATCTTAAATAAAGTTTTGTTTGGTTAATATAATTGATTTGGATTTGAGACTTTCTTAGAAGGAAAGCTTATTTCTTATATCGCTCTGGAGGAGCAACTGTCAGGGGTTCCCAAGGGCAGAGCTGGGTTTCGGTAATTCTAGGGTGTAACTAGCCTTTTGTATTCTCATCTGCTCATGAGGAAAGATTTTACCAGAAGCTGGACTTCAGGGTGATATTGATACCCAAGTGGATGAAATCCAGGCTTATTCTAAGGACGTTTGCAAACAAAGAAAAAGCCACTTGCTACAGTACAGTTTTCAGGATTCACAACTGCTATTTAGGGTGTCATTTAAGATAACCTGTGATATATTAATTTCTAATGTAGCATGTTGCAGTACGACAGTTCCTAGAGAAACAAAACTCTTCAGAGTGCTCAATCATTTGCAAAAGTGAAGAGGACAGGAGACCAAAATGCTCAAGTCGCTGCTCTCAAGTGATACTCTCCCACATCGATACAGCACAGAAAAACATTCTTTGCTTCATGTTCTTTATGCAATTACTGACTTCCTGTGTCAGCGATGCCAGGAGACAGATTCCTCTTCATGACATTTTAGCTTCCTTACCTCTGCTTCCCATAACTGGGTTTCCAAATAAAAAGAAACATTTCTTACCTGCGTCAAGTAGTACCCTTCAAGGGGAAGTGGTTTGAGGATTCTTTGCTTTCCCTGAAACTGTGGAGATCTTAAAGGGCAACGCCCCTTTCAGCAGCCACAGTGGGCAACCAGCAGAGCAGAAAGCAGAGAACTAGACAGGACTGGCTGCCTGCAGAGATCTGGCAGCAGTGTGGAAGAGTTGAGGAGTAATGAGGAAGACGGGAGGGGGAGGAGACTGCCCTGGCACGCCTTGGATCCGCCTTCAAAAGTTGGCTCTTAGAGCACCAGAAATTTTGCAGTGAAATGTTAACAGCACACAGATATTTCTTTGAATATAAGCATCACTAATTATTGAAACCTTTCAAAGCCAGTGCCTCTTCCAGACGTTCATTAAGAAAGTTCCCCTGCTTAGCTAATTAGAAGCCTCTGTTCTCAGGACAATCTCTGCTTTGAGATTCTCTGCTCACACTTGTTTCTTGTCTAATAACTACCATTGAATCATCAGTCATACCATAATCATTTCTATGCTTGTAGTTGTTGCACCTAAAATACTCAGGATAGAACATTTTTAAAAAATAAATATTTATACATTTTCTTTCTTCCATTTTATGACCTAGCTGGTTGTGGTGTCATGTAGGCAGAATATGTTAAAGAGGTGGCAGGGGCAAGAGGACCAGGTGTTCATGCCGTTTTTATGACCTAACTCAGGATTTCTCCTTCTGTAATTGATCTTACAGAGATCTCTCAAACTTACCATGTGCAGTCCAATAGAAGCTGTCCATTTTTGTATTTTTTTTCCCTTTTGCGATCTTTTAGATGTGAGCCACAGTCATACATTTGGGTTGTGCACACACGTGAACCTTGAACGTTGTTTCTCAGAAGCTGCCCATCTTGTTGTATGAAACTGTATCTCTCACTGGGTCCAAGGATTTGCCTAATTTGTCTAGGCTGGCTGGCCACTGAGACCCAGGAATCTGGGTCTTCTCCTCCCTACCCCTATCCTCTAATACTGGGATTACAAGTGCATTCCATCATGCTTTTTTTTTTCTTCTTCGTAAATGTAAGCTGGGATCTTGGTCTGGTCCTCAAGCTTGGGCAGTAAGCCCTTTTCTGACTAAGTTATTTCTATCTTTAGAATTTTATTGACTAAACTTCCTATATTCAGACTTTGAGGCAACAACAGATGTTGCAGTTTCTAGTATTAAAGCATCTGGGGCTGGAGAGATGGCTCAGGGGTTAAGATTCTGCCTCACAAGCAGAGGGTCCTGAGTTCAGATCCCAGGTCCCACGTAAAAATGCCGGGTGGAAATGGCAGTGGTCTGCACTTCTGGCCTTGGTCGGTGGAGTCTGAGAAATCACATAGGGAAGTAAAAAGGAGATAGAATCATCCAGGATGATTCTCAAAGTCAACCTTGGTCTTCCATAAGGAGACACACACATGCACACACATACAATGAATAAAGTTTTTTAAAAAATATCTATTGCTGAAATAAATGGTGGCAAAGTTCTGACTTAAAATATTTGAAAAATGATATAAGGAGGTTATTTTCAGGGTACATATAGAGCTCACTAAAGTCTTAAAAAATGCTTCCTTAAAAGAGCAGAGGGCAGATATTAGAGCTCTGAAAGTAACAGAAATACTATTTCCTAGGGAATTTTTACTTGAACACGTGCAAAATTGTATTACTTTGTCAGCAAGGGAATCAGCAAGGAGGCATACAGACATGACGTGAAAACAGAGGAAGCTTAACATTAGGAAACAAATGCTTAGCAAGCAGGGAGTTTTAAAGTTTTTTTCTTAAAACAGGGTAGAATTCTTATTTCCTAAAGTCATGAAGACATCACATTCTTAGCAATGATTGCAAAGGAAGTATGCGGCAGGATGGTTGGAGGTGCTTGTGGTAGATTAACAAAAGAGAAGGCAAGCATTTTAAGAAGGATGTATTACCAAATAAAGTACATTCTAAAAATGAAAAAAAACCCACTAAAACCCAAAACCAAACAAACCCCAAAACAAGGATGTGGTAAGAATTCATACATGACAGAATTTAAAACAGCAAATCTCATACTCCAATCAACATGAAGTCCTGAGGTAGGACCACAAGGTGATCAGTAGGATGTAGCTCAAAGACAAAACTCTTACCTAGCAAGAACAACATTCTGAGTTTATCCCCAATGCCACGTGCACAAAAAAGTGATCAGGAATAGAGTACCAGTCAGTTTTCTTCAGTTCTAAAGATGGAGGATGAACAATTTGTGCATTTCTAAACTTTGGAAATTTTGTTTTTGTTACAGGGAAAACCATGTTCCTCACTGTCCTGTGTACATCATAGAACTGTTTGTGAAAATTACATAAGTTTTCAAAGCTATAATCCCCCACATCCTATTGTTATCCATTTAATTTAATAAATGAGGATAACAATTAAGTAATACGTTATGGTTTTCTTTCAGTCTGGTAAATAAGATTTATGCATTAAGACAGATCTTTTTCTTTCTTTGTAACACTTTAAGAAACAAATGGATAAATTACCTGTTTAGAGGTAAATACAATGTGAAGATTGGGAGAGGAAATAGGTCAATATCTCTCAGACTTTTGACTTTAATGGACCATTAAAACTAACAGTACTAATGATAATAATAAAGAAAAGATTGAAGCAGGTAGATCATAAGCTCCAAGCCAGCCTGACCTAAAAAGCCCAACTCCGTCTCAAAAACAAGCAAACAGGCAAATACTGTGTTGGACCTTTATATTCTTTGAAGTAAAGATGTTTAAAAAATTTAAATCTTTACATTTTTATATGTATAGCCTCAAATTTAGGAAGACAGTATTATAATAAAGAACAGTCCTTTGTTTATTTTGAAGTAAGGTCTTATGTATCCAGATTGACCTCAAACTACCACGGACAACTTTGAACTCCTGATCCTCCAGCTTCTACCTCCGAGGACTAGGATTCCAGATGTGGGACCCCCATGTCTACTTTCTTGGTGTTGGAGATGGAACCCAGGCTAGGCATGCTAGGCAACCAAGAAGCATCCCAAGCCAAGAGACTTCTTTAAATGAAAAATGCATTACTTTTTTTTTTTTTACTATAGATGGTAAAATTTTTGACACATATTGCTATCAGTCCTCAAAAACCTCACCAAATCATCTAGTATAGTTAACAAATGGTTTCTCTTCTCAGTAACTAGCAAGTCAAACAAACTCAGTGCCTATCTTCCAAGAACTTCCTTAAAATACTGGAGACAAAGGGCAAATAAATAAATAGATATACTTACTTTCAAAATTCTCACACCACTCATGCTACCTGGGGATAGGGCATTTCATCAATCAAATGCTCTATCTCATTCGCAGCCATTCCCCAGTCTTGATGCTAACATTAAAATAAGCAAAAGGAAAAACAATACATGTGTTCAATATAATTTACTAAGGTGTAAGATTATGTGCCTGGAGTTCTTGGAGGCGTGTAATTGACCTTTGCTTTACGAGGTGATATGCTTTTTTTTTTCTTTTACCTCATCAACTAACTGTAAATAAGTTTAGGATGTCCGTGAAATTACAGGTTAAAGTCACCATGTATCCAATAACGTTAAGCCACGTGTATGTAAAGTTATGCATTTTGTAAAATAGCTTTGAATTGCTAGTTAGATGAGCTAACCTTACAGACATATTCAGAAGGGTATTTTCTTTTTTTTTCTTTGCATTTATTTATTTGTTTAATCTAGTTATACAAGCTCAACGAGTAGAGGACTTCACCCCCTCCTTTCCCCCTTCCCTTCTGTCTTCCATCCCTTCCTCTCTCTCCCCATTCCTCACTATCTCCCCCCTACCCTCCCTTGCTCATCTCTCTAGGTATTTCCCACTTGTTCCCTCCCACCCTCCTGTCCATCAGCTTATATGAGTCCTGAAATTCCCTCTGAATCGTCTACTGTAGTGGGGGTTCAGGACTCCGTGGCATATCTTGAGGCTCCTTCTAGGGCCGCCCACTAATATGGGAACTCTGCTATATCTGTCTAACCCCTTGCCTCTAAGGAGCCTATTGCCTAAAGTCATCTCCCGTGAGATTGGCCTGTCTATGGGCGTTGCTGACATGTCAGCATTATGCAGGTCAGGTAAGGTCAAATTTTACTGCAGTGAGTTATGGCTGCAGCCCAGTCTTCAGTGGAGTATCTTGAACAGCAGTAGACCTCCCTATCTTTAGCTCTTACAGTCAGAAGGGTGTTTTCATAGAAGGTGTGACCCTGACAAGCTTGGCTGCATCAAGAACCAAGAATGTCATCAACAGATGTTAGCATCTAGAAACCTCACCTGCAGGTCACAGGAGACATGGTTCATATGTAAATATGTATTTTAGACCACAGCACACATCTAGAGGTCCGAGGAAACTTCCTGAAGTCTTTCCTCTCTCTCTTCACGTGTATGGATTCAGGACGAACTCAGGTTTCTGCACAGCACTATGCCCACTGGGCCGCGTCCTGGATTTCAATTCTTTCTGCAAACACGGCACGCGTGGCTGGGCTTGTCCTTTTAGGAGGAGATCTGTTCCTCCTCTTTTTCCTTGAGACCAGTTATGGAGTGTCCTTTTGTTTCTGCCCACGGCGGGCGAGGCTGTTTCCAGAAGGTTCCCAGTCGAGGGGCAAAGGCGGGAAGCACACGAGGCCCAGCGGCCTGAGCAGCGCAGCGCGGGCAGGCGTCGCCCGGGAGTCGGCGCGGCGCGTCACGTGACTCGCGCGCTGCCTGCCGGGAGCGGAAGTGGCCGGCGGCCAGTCCGGGGCCT
Organism: Typhlomys cinereus; assembly: GCA_023101885.1. Taxonomy (NCBI): domain Eukaryota; kingdom Metazoa; phylum Chordata; class Mammalia; order Rodentia; family Platacanthomyidae; genus Typhlomys; species Typhlomys cinereus. The sequence goes on along the minus strand of JALPQD010000138.1, from coordinate 2,160,513 downwards.
CCAGGCTCTCGCTTCCCGCGCTGGTGCTGACGAGGCCCGCGCCGCCGGCGCCGAGTGGAGCGAACCCGAGTGGGGCTGGAGGGTGAGCGCGCGCGCGAGGGTGACGGAGGGCGGCGGAGGCCGCGGGGCAGGGTGGGCGCGGCCTTCCGGGGGCTTCAGCGCCGCCGGGAAGAAGGGCGCGTGGGGGGCAGAGGTGAGAAAATAGGCCGGCGTGATGGCGGGAGGGGCCTGGCGGCCCGAGGGCGAGAGCAGGGGCGCCGCGGCGGGACCCCGACCCCGGGCAGGCCGAGGCGGGGGTCGCCGTGAGCCGGAGGCCGGCGTGGGGCGTCCTGGGCCCGGGCCGCGTGCGGAGCCCGGGCCGCGCGCTGAAACCACGCGCTGTTCTGCAAACCAAGCCAGCAGCGGAGAGCAGTGGTTCGGGGTGCGGCGCCCCAGCATCCGCAGCCGGCCTGGCACAGTTCACGGGGCGAGGGCCAAACCAGCCTGGAGTCACTGCAGAGCTGAAGTTACCACAGGAAAAACCCGTTTGGTTTTTTTTAATGGGTACAGAATTACTTAGTTAAAAGATTTTCTTTTCAATTTGTTGTCGGCCCACAGTGTACTTTGAGAAGGAAGCGGAATAGGAAAAGGGAAAATTCAAGGGAAAGAAGAAATTTTTTCATGTGGGTCGATTTTCCTGAACTTATTTTAATTTCCCAATGCCAAGTCTGTGTTGCTGTATATATATATATATATATATATATATATATATATATATATATATATAGTATTTTTCAGTGACATGGGAGTATTATACTGAGTTTACTAGACATTTTCTCTACAATTTGTTGTTCTTGTCATATGCATATTATACAGGACTAATCAGCTTCGTAACAGTTATCTAGATTGGCATTTTTAGAATTTGAATGCAAAGGGGACTTTCTCAGCTCCAAGCTGTAGAGACCATCTTTCTAAGTCTCAAAACCTTTTCGAGCATAAACATAGCATTTCAGACTCCTGGGAAAACAGCTTCAGAAGTGTGGGAAAGTAATCTGATGCCATTAAAAAGAGTAGGATAGTCCAGGGCTGGAGAGGTGGCTCAGGGGTTAAGCCTCTGCCTTGCAGGCGGAAGGTCCTGAGTTCGGATCCTAGACCCCACGTATAGACGCCAGACAGAAGCGGGAGCGGCCTGCGCTTCTGGTCCTGGTAGGGCGGAGCCTGTGAATCCCGGGGCAGAGTAAACAAGAAGGAGATGGAGGCGTCCATGGTGGACGTGGTTCTACACACACGCACACACGCCACAATTGAATAAATTAAAAAAAAAAAAAGAGTAGGACAGTCCAAACAACTCAGACTAGAGGAATGAGATCTCGTTGGTCTGGCCCAGTTTTACTCGTTTAAACTTTTAAGGTCAACCATCTCTACTCCTGTTTGTGCATTTATATATGTAAAAAAGAGATTGAGGAGATGAACTACAGGTTAGTGTTTTAACATTAAAATTTTAGCAAGGTATAAGAATCTTAGGTAAGGACTGGAGAGATGGCTCAGGGGTTAAGACTTTGCCTCATAAGCAGAAGGTCCTGTGTTTGGATCCCAGGTCCCACTTAAAAACACCAGGTGGAAACAGGGACAGCTTGCACTTCCCATCTGGAAATCCCAGAGCGATGTGAAAAACAAAAAAAAAAAAAGAATTTTAGAGAAGCTAGTCCTGAAACAAGACAGAAACGCCAAGGAGATTAGATTGGCTGAAGAGTAGTTGCAAAAGATGTGAAGGTTGACCCCAGGTGATGTAGGACCTTCGATGCAATGGTAGAATTTGAACTTACCCGGAAGTTTTTTTTTTTTTTTTTTTTTTTTTTTTATAATTCCTATGAGAATACAATAAAGTTTTAAAACAGGATGAATTACAGGAGGGAGAAATTAAGTTTAGGTAAATGATGGATCATGAAAGCCTAAATTAATAGGAGCAGAAGTGGAAAAGGAAGGGGTCTGAGAGAGAGTGGTGTGGAATTTGTACCTAAACTTGGCTTTGCTCTGAACTTCATAGTTTTTGCCTCCAGAGTATGATGGCCAGCCACCTTGTAAAATCTGATTCTAGAAATTGCAAGAGAGCAAGAGAGTTGGAGGTAAGCTTTTATATTCCTGTGGTTTTTACACACTTCAAGTTTCTTCCCGTTAAGAAAGTGCTGTTGATAAATGGAATTCATTGTCTTTCTATTCCCAGAGCTAGGATTATCATAGCAGGAACTATGTTGACTTCAACTACTTTTTTTTTTTTTTTTTGTACGTGTACTGATATATACGAGTGTGTGCACATGTGTAGAAGAGAGCATCGTATGTGTCTGTGGAGGCCCAAGGGTGACTTTGGGAATCATCCTGCTACCTTCTGTACTCTGGGATTTCCAAAAGTGTGGGATCTGGGATCCATACTGAGGTACAATGCAAAGGCTTAACCCCTGAGCCATCTAACCAGCCCCTCTATCGGCTTTTAACTAACTATAGCCTCTAAGAAATTGTGGGGAGATTTCTTTTTGGTAGCTTGTGATCTAGAAATATGAACAGAAGTAAGCCTTTTTGATAGGACTTTATATATATTTATATATATAATTATTTGCTAGAATAAAATTATAAAGAATTGATACTTTTTTAGAAGATTATATTTAGTTTTTCAAAATTGCTCCCACCAACTAATGTATTGCATTTGAAACATTGATATCTTAAAGATTATATTATATTGCAAAATTTAGTAAGCATTTGGTTATTGTCCAAATAATAATTGCTATATTGCTATAAAAATATCTACTGGTTGGATAACCCCATACCTATGTACATGTTGGCAGTACTGAATGGACTTAGTGGGTTATTAAAAAAAAAAAGAAGAGGGCACTTATGTAGAAGGGGGCTTTCAGAGGGGTCTTAAGGAACTGGGAGGAAGGACCGGATGGATATAATGAGGATTGGTTGTACACATTTATGAAATTGTCAAAGAATAAAAAGTATTAAAAATGTCATCTGGCTCAAGATACAAGTCTTTTTATAAAGGGTAAGACTATGTTCAAAATCTAAAAGTTAGTATTTTGAACAAGATGCCTAGGCCTAATAGTTTCTTTGAAAATAAAATTTTAAGGGACTGGAGAGATGGCTCAGGGTTAAGTTTCTGCCTCACAAGTAGAAGGTTGTGAGTTCAGATCCCAGATCTCATGTAAAAACACCAGGGAGAAATGGCAGTGACTGTACTTCCTCTGGAAAGTGGAGCCTGGTAATTTCCAGACGGAAGCAAAGAGGGGCTAGAACAATCCACGGTGATTCTCGAAGTTACCTTTGGATTTCTATAGGCATGCACAGTGCTCACTGGTTCACACAGGCACAGACACACACATAGGTAAAAAATAAATAAGAAATAAAAACGTTTAAAAAATAAGATATTGAATGATGAGCACATAATCTTTAGCATGTCTGTCCTTTTCTGGAAAACAAGATATATGTATATTTTTTGTGTTAGGGACTAGACTAGTGTTCTGCCTTAGAAATAAATTCTCAACCTAAAGCATGGAGTTTCAAATTTCAAGGTTCTGGAAAACTAACCTAAAGCCTTGAGCATACCAGGAGAGCACTCTAATACTGAACTATGCCCACTCCCCTCAAAAATACTTGATTTGCTTTTACAGTGTGCCAAATGTATGTGTCTAAAGATCTTATCATAGATCCTATACTTACTTTCTTTATTTTCTTAGCCTCAAGTGCCTGATAGCCCGCAGCTATCCTCTGTTGGAAAATCAGATTCATGTTTAACTGACTGTTCTGGACTATTTTATAAAGATGATGCCTTGGAGAAAGATATAAATGGTGATGTATATAATGTTTGTTTCTTTTAAAAAATGTTTCGTATGTAGGTATGATGTACATTTGTGTGTGAGTGTGGGTGCACATGTGCTGTGTGTGTGTAGGTCAGAGGACAGCCTTGGTGCTGAGTCTCCTGTTTGCCATTGCACTTGCCTGTGAGCTTTTTGGGTTCCTTCTGTCTTCACCTCTTAATTCTCCATAGAAGAGCTGGGATTAGATAAGGTCACTATCACATCTGGCTTTATGTTGGCTCTGAGGATCCAAACTCAGATCCTTACCTTCATGTGTGAAGTGCTTCACCACTGAGCCATCTTCCCAGTCTTAAAGTGCTTATAGTTGTATACTTTGATTATATCATGCAGAAGATTTGGTATGTTTTGTAACATACTCAATGATTTTTTAAAGCAGATATGAGCAAGGAAATTAATGCAATGTTGGCTACATATGCAAAGATTTTAAGGTAAGTACTTGACTTTTTCTTATTTCTGCTAGAAATAGTTTTCTTCTGGAAATGCTAATCAAATTTCATGGCTAAAAAACTATTAGATAATTAAATCTTTTATTTAATCTTGGCCCTTATTTAATTTTAAGGGTTATTTTAAGGGAGTGACCTTAATTCCTCCAAACATCCTTTGATTTAATATTGCCAGAAATAATACATTTTAGCTTCTAATCAGAAGATACCACCTTTTACATTTTATTATAGTAACTCTTTAAGAAAAGCATTATTTGGTGATCATAGATGTTATATTAATGGTAAGTTTTTTATATATTTTTAGCAATACATATTTGAAGGCATAATTTAAGTTAGCTTGAGAGTATGAGTTTTTGTTAGCTACTAGAGAGTTAACAGTATTTGAATAATAGTTTGTATAAATTTATGAAATTTAGCATTGAAGTAATAATATATAAGATACTTTGTTAGGTCAGGAGACTTTTAAAATAGTTGAAAATAATTTGTGGGGCTTTTTCCTGAAAATTATTAGTAAATTGAGCTTTCTCTTTCACAAAACTATTTAAATGAAATAACAGTACAATATAATAAAAAACATCACTGTGACAGGTGTCTTTAGACTTTCTGCAACTGTTCAGCTTAACATAAACCTTTTGTTTCCTATCAGTGAGAGAGCAGCAGTAGATGCATCTTACATTGACGAGATAGATGGACTCTTCAAAGAAGCCAATACTATTGAAAACTTTCTAGTACAGAAAAGAGAATTCTTGAAACAGAGATTTACAGTGATTGCCAACACTCTACACAGATAAAATGAATATTTGAAATCAGCTGATAACGGCATATCTATTATCTCTATTATCGTTGTAATGAAAGGTTGACCTTTGTGTTCTGAAAAGAGATCTATGTGTTAAATGTATATATTAAGCAGAGAAGGGAAAACACCTTTTTTTCTAGATTTAAAAGAAACTAAGCTGGTCATTGATAAGAAGTATATACTTTTTCTTTTAATGGTCAGTATTTGGCACATTGTATAAAAATCATACAGTCTTTTCTCCTTTTCCCTTAAATGTCTTAATCTTTCTTAAACTTGTAAAAGAGGATTCAGTTAATTTGATTATGTTTAACAATACCATTCTTTTTTTTTTTAAGAATATTTTGTTTAAATGACAGGTAGTTTTGGAGATAGTTTTATAGTTTTATTTTCTTGGTCAGTATTATAAAAGAACATCAGAACATTAAAAGTAATTTGTCCAGTTTCTCAATGTATAATAAAATGTAACTATGTGCTAATGCTATTTAATTTTGCCATTTAATTATTTTCATTATTTAGCTATTTATTTGTGACTAATAAAAACCTGGTTTAAAATTACTCGTGATAATTGTGGTAAAATAAAAAGTCAGAAATTATTCACTAGAACTTCATATGAGTGTCTTACTCATTTTTATAAAGTCTTGCTATTGTGACCCAGGCAGGACCTAAGCTCATGTTCTTCTCATGCTACATAGCCCTGCAGCACCTGTCCGTATGAATGGAGTTGGATACCACACCACTGTGTACAACTAATGAATTACATTCATAAGCCTTGGCAGTAGTGTGGGATCATATAGAGATTAGAGTAAGGAATTAAGGAGGTCCACTTAAATGAGATGACTTTGGCATCTGACTTCAAATCTATTCTCTTTGAAATTCAATTTTGGTCTGAAAGATCTCTTTTAAAAGATACTTTATTAGAGAGGTGGGGGGGGGACTGGAAAGAGCACATGGACAAAGGTTAGAGGACAAGTTTCAAATGTTCTCGCCTACCACCTAGGCTTTTGAGGATCAAACTTAGGTCTCCAGGTTTGGGAGCAAGCACATTAACCACAGAGCTGTCCAGCTGGCCCTAGAGGATCTCTTACTCATTGGACTGAAGATTTCCTTTGATATATGCTGTACAACTGTATGAGATAACTACTAATCAGATTTAACAAATACAGTCTTGCTCTATAACTCAGTTTTGCCTAGAATTTACTGCATTGCCAAGCTATCCGGAACTCATAAGCCTCTTACCTCAGTGCTGGGATTTTAAGAATGACCTACTACAGCTACCCTGCCCTTTGTTTCTGAGACAAGATCTCCCTACTTTCTATTAATCTGCTTAATCCTCAAATTTAAAAACTGCTAGAGATGGTCAGCAAGATGGCTCAGTGGGTAAAAGTAGTGGCCACACAAGCCTGATGACCTCAGTTTGACCCTGGTTTTAAAGGTGGAGAAAAACAACTCCACAGTTGTCCTCTGACCTCCACACATGTGCCTACATACATGCATGGCCCGGGCACACACACACACACACACACACACACACACACACACACACACACACACACACACACCATAAGCTAGCTAATTCACCAGATAGAAAAGTCATCCAGTTTGAATTTGCCATTCTCTTATCTCAGTTTTCTGAGTTCTAGAATTGCAATCTTGTGCCACTAGGCTTAGCTTATTGATATACTAATCAATATCAATTTTTTGTTTGTTTTTTGAGATAGGCTTACTGTAACTCAATCTGATCTTGAGTTCTTGGCTATCTTGCTGTCTGAGTCTCCTGATTTTTGTTTGCCTTCCAGGTATGAGCCACCATCCCCAGCTTTGCATTATGATTTTTAAGGCATGAATACCCATACTGTATAAATACTACAAAAGGATGACAAAAATAAAACGGGGATGTGGTTCAGTCAGCAGAATACTTGCCAAGTACAGGAGGACACCACCAGTTTTACCTGGTGGTTTTTTTTTTTTTTAAGCGTGAGATCTGGGATTTAAATTCAGGTCCTTCTACTTGCAAGGCAGAGATTTAACCCCTAAGCTATCTGTCCAGCTCCAAAAGAACATAAATTTTAAAAAATGCAAACTAAAGATGAATTTTGAGTTGCTTTGTTACAGAGCTAATTCAAAATGCATATGCGACTCTACTGTCATTATGGAATGTTCTTGAGTTGTTTTTGCAAACATTAATTACTAATGAGGAAGTAGACAAGCATAATTGTTAATACGAGAAGTAAACAATTTCAACCTGGGTTTCACAATGTACTTCATTGTAGACTAATGTGTCACTACTGTTCAGTATCTGGTATTTGTTGCCTGATTCATTTTACCTCTAGCAATCACTTTGTTATTTCAATAAACTCTCACAAGTTTATAAGTTTTTTGTTGACAGCTAATCAGAATGTATCTTAAATCATCTTTGTATACCATACTCTGCTAGGCTCTGTAGATAATACAGTTTCTTCAAACACACTTTTAACTTTGCTAAGATAACATGATACATTAAAAGCATCTCTTGCCCAGTGTAATAGTGGCATGACTATCAAGGAGAACCAATAACTTTCTGATTGGACTGAAGCTTACTTGTCAGAATGGAACACATTCCTGTTACTGTTAACAAAAACAAGAACCTATAAAAGGGAAGGAAGTTGATCACTAGGGAAGAATAGACCCTGAACCTATAGGCAGGGAGACAGTACACCAAACCGCTCTGTAAATACCTGTTGCTATACCCATAGATTGGAAGAGCACTTGGCATTCATCCTAGAATCCGCCTTCTACAACAGAAGAGGATCTCAACATCCAGAAAGGACTCAGCCTAATGCAGTGGAAGAGCAGTGAAACAGACAACAACCAGCCAGAATTGCTGCAATGCTCACCTGGAATCAGGCCAACCTAATTTCTCCTCATCCTAAGACTCAGGAAACCTTTGCAGTAAGGTAAGAGCCTAAAGCTGGGGAGATCCTCTGCTGGACAAGACATTCCATTCAAGGTAGGGCTGCTGCATCCAGGAACTCACTACAATGAGACTTGTCCTTACCAGACGGCATAATGGCCAACATACCAACATGTGACTAGTGAGGATCTCAGGAGAAATAATGACAAGCAGTGGGAACCATAGAGACTAGGGCTAGACAGATGAAGGGAAGTGCCCCTATCGGTGGGTCTGCTCCAAGGAAGGGCCACTTGGTTTAAACCCCCTCACTAGAGCAGACGGTCCAGAGGGAAACCTGGGATCCATAGAAGAAGGCAGATAGGAAGGTGGGAGGGAGTGGGATGGATTGATGAAGCGAGAGGAGGGAGGAGGGGATGGAGGGAGGCAGGGGTAATTATGCAATATGCTTATAAGACTAAGAAAGAATAAAAAATTTTAAAAAGCATCCCTTGCTTGAGGCTCAGTGTTCAAACCTGCAGACAGCATGGTGAACAAGACAGGAGCACAGGGGCCGAATCTTGTTTCTTTGTTACATTTGCTTCCTAGAGCCGCATTTGCTATCTGGGATCTCAGAAATATTTTATTAAAACAATAAAAATCAGTGGCTGTTCTCTTCCTCTTCCGGTCCCAGGAGCTTCAGGAGCCACGGGTTACCATACAGACATGGCCAAGTCCAAGAACCACACTACACACAACGAATCCCGAAAATGGCACAGAAATGGCATCAAGAAACCCCATTCACAAAGATAGGAGTCTCTTAAGGGGGTGAACCCCAAGTTCCTGAGGAACATGAGCTTTGCCAGAAGCACAACAAGAAGGGCCTGAAGAAGATGCAGCGAACAACGCGAAGGCTGTGAGCGCCCGTGCTGAAGCCATCAAGGCCCTGATGAAGCCCAAGGAGGTGAAGCCCAAGGTGCCCAAGGGTCCCAGCCGCAAGCTCAGCCAGCTGCCCTCATCGCCCACCCCAAGCTTGGGAAGCGGATTTGTACCTACATGGCCAAGGGTCGCAGGCTCCAGTTAAAGGCCAAGGCCCCAACCAAGGCGAAGACCAAAACCCCAGGCAAAGTCAAGGCTGCAGCTCCAGCTCAGACGAAGGCCACAGCTCCTGCTCCAACTCCAGCTCAGGCTCCCAAAGGTGCCCAGGCCCCTTCGAAGGCTGCACAGTAAAGGCCTCTGTCTGCCACTGTGAAGACAGATGGACCTCCTTTGCAGATGGCTGGTTTTCTGTGTCGTTCGTATAAATAAATCTGAAGCAGGCTCTGTAAAAAAAAAAAAATCATTTATTGTTATATATTTTCACAGGGTCTCAGTCATACTTCATTGACAGAGAATGTTTTGTAAAATTAATAAAAAGAAAAGGAAGGATGACATGATAAGAAAAGATAAGGTGTTGTCTGATTGTAGGGCCCTTTATCAACAGTCTAAATTTGGACTTTGCTCTGTATCTGAACCTTCCAGAGGAGGGAGGTAGCATAATGAAAGGGCTCGGGATGGAGATCCACTGACCTAACTACAGTGCGAGGAGAGATGTGAGAAAAGATTGGGAAAGGAAGACCACTTGGCCCGATTTTAATATTTCAAAATTAAAGATCATTTATACTTAACTTTGGTGGAAAACCTGTCACGGAAATGAAACCAAGAGAGATTATGGATGTTTCAGAGACCTGCCCCTTGCCCGCCTCTCCCCATCCCCTTCTGTCACTAAAGCCAGGGACAGCCCAGGAATGTCCTTCCTGGTTGTTGTTTACTTACAGCTGCCTGGGAGTGTGGCTTTGGAAATCCTGTGGAAGTCCTGGGATCCGCTGTACTGAACTGAGTTGCACAATGCTTGCTCGGGTCTTTCTCCGTTACCTCAGCAGTCTTTCTGGCCACGCAGTGAGTTTTCTTTCCCAGCTAGTGAAACGGCTCCCAGGTAGGGGATTCACCCCTGTCTCTTCTCCTGTCCTCTACCTACTTACTACTCTTAGACTTCTGGGTCTGCCTTCTGAAACCCAGGAAAGGGTTCTGAAGCTTTCCCTCTGTGTAATCCTGGCTGCACCTGCCAAAGAGAGAAGTGAAAGACCAGGATTTATTTACTCTTTGTTAGGAAACCGCCATCATGTAGTTTATGCAAAGCCTGGGACAAGATTCAGAGTTTAGCATTATCTGGCTGCATCAGAGGAAGAATTTTCACTATTCAGAGTTTTCTAAAATGAAAGTCACCGTGACATGTTCTGTTACTGTAATTCTGTTGTTAATTCTGGGAATCTGCCTCAAAACCTCAATTTTTATTTCATAGCTTTCTATTATAGCTACTTTTTCTTGATTTTACTTTCAGAAGCTGGCTAGTGTAGAACTGCCAGAAATTACATTGTTAGGTGCAGTAAATTATAAAATTATTGAATTAATTTAGTGCTCATCATATGTAAGGCAGTAGGGTGGATACTAGGAGGAGATGGAGACAAAAAGTAGACTTTGTGCTCTAGGTGTACTGGCAATAGAGGTTATAAAGTGTATTCATCTTTAATCTTGCAAGACAGAATAAGATAAGGGGCTTAAGTTAGCTGTAAGCAGCTGTAAGGAGTTCAGACACAGGAGGATCAGGAGAAGGGAATGCTATAAAGCAGGTCATGGGAACTGGATCTCAAATGATAAGTTGCACAGGTAAATTTCAGCTGAAGGAAATGGGAAATATCCTAAGTGGAGAGCATAGAGTGGGTGTGAGAGAAGAGAATGGGGCGTGGACCGGGCAGGCTGGAGCAGGAGGCATCGGGGAGAGGCAGAACTGGACAGGTAGGGTGGGCCTTGTGAGTGCCCAGTGCAGGCAGGTTAGACTTTACTTGGGAGATACTGACTTGTTTTATGGACGAATATATGGTGTAATCAGATCTATGGTTTATATCAGTGCTTCTCAGCCTGTTTCATATGGCAGCGCTTACAGGAAATTATACTTGCACTGCTCATGGTAGGTAAAAGAGAAGGAATCTGTAGTCCTAGAGAGCTACTGAGAGCTAGAGGCAGCTGGTCTGAAGTCTCCAGCCACCCCAAAGGCTGGGGGACTCAAGTGGATTGCTAGCGAGGAAGATCTGGTATATAGAAGATAGGGGAGGCTGTTATCTAATTAAGAGGCAAGGGCCTAAATTCAACAGTAGGAAGGAAGTGAAATATGAGAAAGGGAAGTTGAGGTATCACTGCTAAAACCACAGGTTCAGGCCAGGAAATAGTTTGAGGAGCCCCTCAGGGAAGGCTGTGACAAAACAGGCTTCCCTCCTCCCCCATCACCCAGTAATTCATGGCCAGACCTCCTAACATCATCTTTTTCTGAGTTCTCCCTACTTGCTCTGTATGTGGTCAGCAGAGCCTCACTTTGGAGTGAATAACACAAGGGTAGTGGACAAGACAATTTCAGAGCACACAGAGATCTTGAAGTGAGCTGAATTAGTTGGGTTAAAAGATGGTTTGGAAGAGGGGAAATGACAGATTTTTATGCTGGCAAGCTTGAGAATCACCTGTAAGGAGTTAACTGATAAACCTCAGGGACTAAATGAGGTGGCTGGGGGAGAGATTAAAGAGTCAAGGTCCAGGGTTATAGCGTGTGGGCATAGATGTAGACAGGAAACATTGACCTCACTTTATCCTCTTTTTATCCTGAGGTTCGGTAGGATTAGGATATTTGCCTAAGGTTGGCAATGATCTGGTCTCAAGCAGAGCAGCCAGGGTAGGAAAGTTAGAATAGCAGGCGTCTCCCAGAACAGAAGGGTTTGAGACACAGGCAGCTATATTAAGCCCTGCAGGAAGCCAGAGGAACACATAAACTAAGAGGAATGTAAGATCACACAAGCGTTAACAAAAATAGAGAAGAATGAGGGCTTCCCTTTGTCTTTTCAAAGCCTCTTCTAATTCCTCTAATACTGTGATTCATACGCGCCAGAATACCCATGAACAACACCTGCTTGCTTCGCCCCAGAGATTAGAAATCATTGGTTTACAGAACAGAATCCTGGAATTGGCAGTTCAGCACCGATAACAACTAGTTACAACTAGTATTTCTGTTGTAAATAGTCTTCAGACAAGACTTGGAAGAAATCATGCGGAAACAAAACACGGATAATAGTCTGTGTGTTCACCAGATAGTTCTAATGCTTTTTATCATTCACACTTTGTTGAATAAATAAAGCAACTCAGATAGAGAAGATACATAGATCCTTAAAAGCTATATAAACAATAACATTTTGGGGGTGTTTTTGTTCTAAAGTTTTGTATAAACTAACTCATGCAGTACTTGGAACCATAGTGGGGATTACTGCTTCTCTGCCTTAGAAAAGGGGAGATGGGGGCTGGAGAGGTGGCTCAGGGGTTAAGCCTCCGCCTTGCAGGCGGAAGGTCCCGAGTTCGGATCCCAGATCCCACGTATAGACGCCAGGCGGAAGCGGGGGCGGCCTGCGCTTCTGGTCCTGGTAGGCGGAGCCTGTGAATCCCGGGGCGGAAGGAGGTGGAGGCGTCCATGGTGGTTCGCGAATTCGTCCGTGGTTCTACATATACACAGACACACACACAACACACACAGACACACACGCGCACACACATACACACGCACATGCGCACAGTTGAATGAATAATAAATAATAATAAAAAATTAAAAAAAAAAAAAAAAAAAAGAAAAGGGGAGATGGGACAGAGAGACAAGATTCTAAGTTGGGAAGTGACTAAGGTTTGAATTCCAGCAGTGGGGGACCGGGAAGAAGATAAGCCCGCAGTCTTCAGCATGTAGTGCAGCCTCTTGAAGGAAATAACATTTGAAATAAAACTTGAACAATAGATAGATTTTTGTTTTTATTTTCCCTTTTGTCTGTGTATTTAGACCCCACTCACCAAGTGTTTCACTCTGTAGCTCCAGCTGGACTCAGTGGCCAAAAGTTTGGTTCAGTGCGTTTGGTCTTGTTTTTAAATGCTGGGATTACACTCAGCATTCGAAATACACTCATTGACCTACATCCTCAGTTGAAATTTTCTAAGGGAGACACTTAAAAATTGTGTGTGTGTGTGTTGTATGTGTGAAAGGACAGTGTATGTTCCTGTGTAGATTCAACATGACTTCAAGAACCATCCTGGAGTGTTTCTACCTCCTTTTTGCTTTGCTCTGGAATTTCCCAGGATCCACCCACCAGAACAGGAAGTGCAGTGCATCACCATTTCTGCCTGGTGTTTTTATGGGACCTGGGATCTGAACTCAGGACTCTCTGTTGGCGAGGCAGCGTCTTAAACCTTGAGCTGTCTCTCCAGTCTGGGAGACATTTTTTTGAAAGGACATTCAGTCTGGAAATAAATTTTGTTTAGGAGAACCAGAACTGGCTGGACCTGACTGAATTGTTCTATTTAGGAAAGTAAAAGGTCTCAGTGTGTTCCACACTGAATATCTGAAAAACCCTGGATTATAAACATAATGATGTAAAATAATTTGCCTGAAGACTGTAAGCTTTGGACTGAAGAGAGGAACTCAGGGTGAAAACACTTGCTGTATAAGCATTAAGATCTTAATTTAAGTCCCCAGAAGTCATGTAAAAGGCTGAGATTGGTTGCACATACCTGTAACCCCAGCATTGAAGGGACAGAGATGGGATGATTGATGGGCTTGCTGGGTCAGTGGAGGACCCTGTCTCAAGGGAGCAAGGGGAGAATGGAGGAACAGGACCCTGACATCCCTTTCTGGCCTCTTTATGTACATATCCCCACATCCACATGCACATATACTATCCACACACATGTACATATACCATATACCCTCCATGTTTTCTCTTTCAAGCACAGAAGATCTTCAGGAGAATAGTATCCTTATTGGTACATTTTTCTAGTCTAGGCTTCTGATAAACTTTTATGAATAAAGGATATAATGTTAGTCAACTTTATTATGAATAAATTTATTAATTATATATTTGCTTACCTCTCTATATTAGGCAATCCTGCCTTGTGAACTTTTATGTGTATGAAATACTAGTAACTGTTTTCAACTCCTGATTATTTAATGAGTTTTACTTGTGGCATTTTGACTTCATGTAATTTCATAACGAGTATCATTAGATGATTTAATTTACAAAATGGGAGAAATTGAATTGAAATCTGGTTAAATACACAGAACTCACAGTGACATCTTTGGGATTATATTCTGGTATATCTAAAGTAGTGAGATCAACATAACTATAATAGTGAATGGTCATCACTTTTTACTGAGACATTAAGTTGCCATTAGTACATCTAGGGTTAACATGTGGAGTTAATCTTATAAAAAAGACAGGCATTATTCAACAGTGAGAAATGATCATATAGTAGTAATTAAAGTCCAAGTTAATACTTAGGTAGATTGGGATGGTAAGAAATACAAGGAATTTTTATGGTTGAAAAATGAAGAACCAGAGTATTGGTAGTTTGAGGATAGGGAGGGGAGAGAGAAATTTGGAAACTTATTGGTATCAGGTTCACACTTCCCTAAAATAGTAAAGTGTCTCAGTAGGGAAATTGACATGGTAACTGGAAATCTGGTAACATGTGCTTGTGGCTTCTCTTCACAGTTTTGAAGACATACATGGAAAATACTCACCAACAAAAAGCCATGTGGGAGCAGAGGCAGAGTCGGCCATGCATCGCATCGCTGCTGACTACGGTAGAGGAGACTCTACACACCATCTCCGCAAGTGTCCGAGGACACATTCCTGAGTGGCTCAATGGCCATCTCCTTCGAGTTGGACCTGGGAAATTTGAATTTGGAAGGGATAAGTAAGCCCAGGTTTTAGAGAACAATTTGGACCTCTAGAGTTTGAATTCATAGTTCTTTCTTCTCTGAGCTGAAGCTTACCATTTGAGTGCTTTGATTACATTTAGGGAAACTGTATAAGGATGAGTTCTCAGTGGGTCTGTGGCAAAGAGGAGCAGTGTCAGGATTTCTGAGACTACTGAACTGTTTCACCACAAGTTCCTGAAGGAGGGGCAATGTCTTTACTTCTTCCTACTTGCTCCATCATCACCCAGTACTCCCCAGACTCAATGGCCTCTTTCAGTTCCTCATACTGGACACAATTATTTTTGCTCAGCATCTTGCTGTCTTACCTATCTTCTCTAACCTCCTGGTTTGATTCTTGCCCTTCAGATACCGATTCAAATATCATGTCCTTGAGTCTTCCCTGACTTCCCATTCTAAAAACACCAGGTTTTTTAATCATGTATGTATGTATGTATGCATGCATGCATGCATACATGCATGTATCCACCCACCCATCCATCTATCCATCCATCCATCCATCCATCCATCCATCCATCCATCCATCCATCCCCCCTTCTCTCTGAGTCTATTTTTCTTGCAGCAGGGAGCATGTGTGCACATGCCATGGTGTGCATGTGAAATCAGTTCTCTCCTTCTACCTGAACTCAGGTTGTCAAGTTTGGTGGCAATTGTTTTTACCCGCTAAGCCATCTCTCCAGCCATTAGAATTAATGTTACTAATTTTTTTTAAAATAGTTCATTTATTTGTGTGTGTGTGTGTGTGTGTGTGTGTGTGTGTGTGAGAGAGAGAGAGAGAGAGAGAGAGAGAAAGTATGGGTGTATGCCATGACACAAGGATAGAGGTCATAGGACAACTTTAGAAATTCAGTTCTCTCCTTATACCTTGTGGACTTATGGGGATCAAATTCAGTTCCCAAGTCTTAGCCAACCCACATTAACAGTTCTCTGCACAGCACTGTCATTGTCAGGTGATTTTTTTTTTTTGATATATGTTAGTGTCATGTTCTCCACTACAATATAAGTTCCATGGCAGAAATATTTTCTCATTTTCCCAGTATTCCCAGTGTTTAGAACACTGGCCAGGATAGCACTCAATAAATAGATACAAATAAATGAGAATCCAGTGAGTCTTTAGGATATCATTTCTTTGTGTATTGAGTAAGGATATGAAGTGATGGGGAGGAACGCCTGTGGCCACGAAGGGTTGACTTTGTTTGATGTTACTTCCTGCCAGTCTTCCCCACTGCTCCTATAGATTTACTGCAAATAACTTCAATCATCACAATCCTTTATGTTTATAGTGCTACAAAGTCTGAGTAATCATCTTTTTACATGTGTATGTGGGAGATGATGTGTGCATGTGTGTTTGCATGTGCATGACCACACTCGTGTGCATGTATATGCATGTATGTGGAGGCCTAAATACTTTATTTAGGTATTTGAGAGGAGAGAGAAGAGAAAAGAGAGGAGAGAGAGAGAGAGAAAGAGAGAGAGAGAGAGAGAAACATGCCATGGTACAAGATAGAGATGAGCGGATGACTTTTGGAAGTTGGTTCTCTCCTTCCTCCATGTGAGTGTCTGGAGATGGACCTCAAGTCGCCAGGTTTGCGAGCAGGCACTTTCAATTTTTATTTTTATTGAGGAAGCTCTGTCGGTCAGACCCAGAGCTTGCTGATCGGTTAGGCTAGCCCTGGAGTCCCCCTGGCTTTGCCTTCAGAATTCTGGGAGTACAGAAAGGGAAAGCTTACCGTGTCTGCCAGACTTTCATGTGGGTTTTAGGGAACTGAGCTCTGGTCTTCACGCTCACAGGACAAGTGTGTTATCCACTGAGCCCTCTCCTCAGAGCATGACCATTTTTTTAATGGCTGGATGATGTTCCAGGACTTACTACATTAAAATACATGTAACAAGAAAGTTTACTGTCTTAATTTTATCTATGAGTACAGTTTGGTGGCATTGAGTACATTCGCATGCGCATCGGCATCAGTACTGTCATCTATAGCACAATTACATAGATGGTTTCTAGCATAGCATAAGACAAAATGGTTGTGTAAGCACAGTCATCTCGTTTAGTGTAATTGTTGAAAATTGTGCTTGAGTGTAATTTTGTTGAAAATAACTAAAGTAGGTGAGAAATTTAATGCATAGAAGAAATAAAAACAACTATTTTCTTTTTTTTTTTTTTAATTTTTTTATTATTATTTATTCAACTGTGCACATGTGCGTGTGTATGTGTGCGTGTCTGTGTATGTGTGCGTGTCTGTGTATGTGTAGAACCACGGACGAATTCGCGAACCACCATGGACGCCCCCACCTCCTTCTGCCCCGGGATTCACAGGCTCCGCCCTACCAGGACCAGAAGCGCAGGCCGCCCCCGCTTCCGCCTGGCGTCTATACGTGGGATCTGGGATCCGAACTCAGGACCTTCCGCCTGCAAGGCGGAGGCTTAACCCCTGAGCCACCTCTCCAACCCCAAAAAACAACTATTTTCTTTTAGGAATTTGTTTTAATTTGGAAAGTGCCAGACTTTCCCTGTTCTCTCAGCCACAGGGTAAAGATCAGTGTTTCTTAGGAATCACCACTGTAGCTTTTCCTTAGGAATCACCACTGTAGCTTTTCCTTCAACTCTCTAGAATGTGATGAGGGATAAGGTGTGGAGAATGCAATTTGCTTTTCCCTGGAGGCCTTTGGGGTATCCAGAACGCTTCTGTTCCTTAGATTCAAGTACTCTGTGTGACTTTGTGGGACCCATGCCACTTCTTACCTTTATATTTGACATGCGGGTGTATCTGCCCATCTCTTACTTTGTTCATGTGACTCCGTACATGTTTTCCTATCACTTTCTCTTGTTTGCAGGTATTGTCACTGGTTTGATGGGATGGCTTTGCTTCACCAGTTCAGGCTGGAGAAAGGCACAGTGACATACAGGAGCAAGTTTCTGGAGAGTGACACATATACGGCCAACAGTGCTGCCAATCGAATTGTGATTTCAGAATTTGGTACACTGGCTCTTCCTGATCCATGCAAGAATATTTTTGAACGTTTCATGTCCAAGTTTGAGCCTCCTGGTAAGCAGTCTTTATAATGTCCAGAATTAGCAGATGATAATGGTCAGTACTGGAATTATTATGATATATGGAAGCCTACAGCAATATAAATCTTGAAAAAAATACACATTTTGGGTCAGTGAAATGGATTGATGGGTAAAGGCTCCTGTGTACAAAACTGGCAACCTGTGGTTGATCCCAGAGCCCACATGACAGAAAGAAAGAGCCAGATTGCAGCAGTTGTCCTCTGACCTCCACACGAGCACTGCGCATGTGCATACCTGTTCTTCCTCTCAAATAATAATTAAAAAATGAAAAAAATGCATTGTACACATTAGCGAGAGGGAGGACGATGATGTTGAATTGCTTCCTCCCTCTGAGTATGTGCTTATGACAGTTAGACTCTTCTGCCATTTGATTTCAGCCATGACTGACAACACTAATGTCAACTACGTGCAGTACAAGGGTGATTACTACTTGAGCACTGAGACCAACTTTATGAATAAAGTGGACATCGAGACCCTGGAAAGAATAGAAAAGGTAACGTACAGGCTGGAAAAGGTGAGCAAAATGGATCCTAAAGTTTCTTCCTCTTCAAAGTACCTTCGTTTAGAATCATAGACATCTGAATAAGAAATTGGAGGTTCAAGCTCACACACACAAAAAAACCCAAAGGTCTCCACTAAGTAGGCCAACTTCACCCTTTGTCCTGATTAGAACCAGTTGTGCAGTTGGTGTTCCTTAAGATAATCATGGACTCTGACCTTAGTGTTAACACCAGAGGGCCTGGTGTGAGGTAGAACAGCACCAGTCACTGTGATGCATGTTCTTTCTGGCCATAATCACTGTTGGGCTGAGATTTTCAGAGACCCATAAAAAGATAAACTTTCAGGTCAGCATTTTGCTTTAGTATTCGAGACATTGCCTTGCTTTGCAGGTCCAGTTGGCCTGTGTAAATCACCATGTGCCTCAGGCTGGCTTTGAAAAGGTCATGCTCCTTTTCAGTGCTGTATTGCATGTGACGGGGCACTATTTCAGGCCGAAATGTTAATTTTAATTTTATGCTTGCTTTGAACTTTCCTGTGATCTTGGACAAATCTATCTGGTTTTGTGGTGGTGAGTAGTGCTGCTTTTTTGTTATTTCTTTTGTCTTAGTTTCTTTTTCTTTAGTGGAAGAAATAATCTGATTTTTCAGAGGTAAGAAATCAGATTTCACTTTCCTTTCACAGTTTTAACACAGTCGCCTCCGTTTTCACACACTATTGAAGATCTATGTATGGCATTTACACTCCTCTGTTGGTCTTAAACTGCAGGTGGACTGGAGCAAATTCATTGCTGTTAATGGAGCAACTGCACATCCTCATTACGACCCGGATGGAACAGCCTACAATATGGGCAACACCTACGGGCCAAGAGGTGAAGTGGGATCAGGAGCCTCTCTGTACAGATAATTGGGAGTCAGCTGACTTCATGACATTCCATTTTAATTAACGTGGAAGCATGAAATTTCCGTTGAGGTTCAGAAAGTGATTTCCTGAGGTTAAAATGCACAGGTTATCACTGTCTTCTGAGGGCCTTTGGCACATGTGCTCGGCAGCTGAGTAATCTGTCCTTTTCAACATAACTCACATCTTTATGTTTCATTGTGAATGTGGCTTCCAAGTGTTGTAGGGGTTTTCTCTTGATTTTGAATTTTTTAAGAAGTACAGTACAAAAAAGGCATGTTGGTATACTGTCTATCACATATCATGACCTTCCGCCTGCAAGCCCCCACTTTTTTGATTAATTGGATGTGGCTGTGAGAGAGAAATGTGAGTAATGATTCCAAAGCTATTGAAAGGATGCTGTTACCATCAACTAAGATGGGACTGGGTTAGTGATGATCGTTCAACTTGCTGAACTTAGTTGTTGCAGTTCGCCTGCATGGTGCAGATAAATGACCATCAAATGGCTTAAGGGAACAAGGGTTTATTCTCTGTTATGATTCCTGGTTACAGTTCTCAGTCTAGCTTAGTTACAGTTCTCTAGTCTAGTTGGTGTGTGCACACACCAACACCAGGGCCGAGAGAACTGGCTACGCCATCTCTACACAATAGCACAATAGCTGAGAGATGGACGATCCTTACTTGCCAGAGCAGCATGTCTGGCTAAGTGAACAGAAGGATGCCAACTCTCTCAACCAGCTCTCGGTGATTTATTCCAGGGTCTAATCCCACCCACCAAAAGCTGGGACTTCCCCATCAGCTAGATAATCTCTTGCAGGTTTGCTCTGTGCTTAACTCAACTACTAATTCTCCACAAATGTGCCCAATGCTCAAATGCCTATTTTACATCCTGGCAAGAACACTGAGTAAGCAATTGGATAATTCCCACCCAGTCTAGGTTGGAGATACAGACAGATTTTGAGAGGTCACTATATATAAATAAATATCATACTTCATACAGTGGTAAAAGAAACAATACATAAGAACAGAGACTGTCTAACTCACTAATAAGAACATATTTCAAGTAGTAGTAAAAACTAACTGGATTGATAGTCAAAGTACTTTTGTTAATTTTTTAAGAGGCTGTTAAAATACCTGGAAAAGCTAGACATTATGATCTGTGTAATTATTTCTCAGGCCTTTTCATAAGTCTTTTAGTTCCTAACTAGAAATTAAAAGCAGACACTTATTTTATTACAATCGAAAATAATCAAAAGTAGTCTAGCTCCCTGTAGCTCAAATGTATCGAGTTTCAGTTCAAAAACTCCTAAGTCAAATAATCAAGTGAGAAAACAGGAGTAGGTTGAATGGTAGGTGCGATTAGTAGATAAAGGGATTCTTGCTTGGCTTAATTCCCTAAACACTTAGTCAATGAACTAAAGCATTGAAGACATCTGGAAGGCATTAGGCAAGATAGGCAGGCAGTAAACACCCAGCAAAGGAGTGGTGGGGGCGGAAAATCTACCTTCTCAGAACTGTGAGTCAGGTGCCAGCAGGCTCTCCAGGAGGTTGGGGCAACAATTGAGGCAAAGTAACAACAAGCATATCCTCTCACGATTGGTTGGCTGGGTTTCTCAGGAGATCCGGAGCCCACCTGCATCAAGGTCACCTGGGCTGTGTTCGATTCTACTGAACCAGGGCCCCTGAAGAAGAATGAAACTCAATAATCTGCAGAGCTAGCAAGCCTTGCAGATGATTCCTAGACATATCAAAGGTTGAGGCTCACAGATCCACAAAACTAAGAATGGCATTTCTCATAACAGAAATGAATTACAAAATGATCTATTTGACAGAGTTAATTAAAAAGTGGATTTTTGGGGCAGGGAGAAGACTCCAGTTTTAAAGCCTTTGCCTAGAAAGCAAAAGGACCTGAGTGCAGATCCCAGATCCCAAGTTCAGACTCCGGGTAGAAATGGCTGTTGTTTCTGAGGCTCTGAAAGGTGGAGTCTGGGAAACCCCAGAGCAAAGTAATAAGGAGGTAGAAGCAATCCAGGATGATACCCCAAGTCACCTTTGGGCCTCCACAGGCATGCATAGTGCCCTCTAATATACCAGATAGTCTCTCTCTCACACACACACACACACACACACACACACACACTACCGGGAACAAATAAAATTTTTTTTAAAAAAAGAGCTGGAGCCTCCCTAGAGCAAGTTATGTCCTGGCAGCAGGCCCTGAGGCCTGCTGTGGTCCCACGTCCTGCTTCCTTTTGCTACCTGCCTCCTGATGGCTGCCATGAGATGAATTGGCCTCCTGTTTGGCCTCCATGACTTCTGCCATGCATTTCCTACCACAAATAGACAGTAAGTCAAATAAATAATCGCTTCTTCCTAAGGTACCTGGGTCACAGTATTTTTCTCGAAGCAACAGAAGAGTAACCACTAGGGCCTTCGTATATGTGTCAATATGGAGAGATACAGCATTATACTAGAGTTAAACCATTAGCCTATACAAAGTTTCATTGATCTTAAACAGTAACTGACTGTACCTGAGACACCTAACACTTGTAGTAACACACTCTTGTTCAGAGCCATGTGCTCTCAAATACAGGAACAAGAATCTGGATTATCTACATTCCCCAGAGAGAAATGTAAGGTTGAAAGGTTCTCAAGTGGAGGAAGGCATAGTAACTAGGTAGAGATATTCATTCAATAATGATATCAGTGCATCCTCCAGACTCAGCTATGCAAAACTAATAACACTGTCCAGTACAGTAACTCAGGACAAGTCTTTGAGTGAGAAATCAGGTTTGATTTCAGGTCTGGTCTCGAAGGTATGGAAAATGGCCAAAGCACATAACTTGAACCTCTGCAAAGTTCACTGTCCCTCATCTGTAAATAGAGCTCAGTTGGTGCATAGATTAAAGGGAAAAACACAGAACATGCTTAACACCAGCCATGTTGGTTATTTGATAATTATTAACTATAATGATTAACTATCAGAACATTGAGTGGATTAGTGGAAGTATATGGATGACCAGAAAATAGATAGCATAAGCAGTAATGAGAACCACCCAACTTAATTTGTGACCTTAATTTATAAGGTCAAAATAAACTATGCCACTATATAGACAATGGCATGGAAGTGAGGAAAGCGAGGGACCACTGAGGAGAGCTACAGTGTAGGAGAGAAAAGAGCAAAGACAGCCAGCGACACAGTATTCAGATAATAGTGAGGAATTCAACATGGTTCTGTGTAATAGGCGAGGAAGAGAGTCCACAGGGGAGGTGGGGGTGGTTCAAAGACAACTGTGGCTGCTATGTAAGAGAAACAGGAAAGAAACTGGTTGAGAGGGTCTGGCTGTAACCATGAGTGAGAGAACATAGGGGCTCATAACAGATCAGCAGCCACTGGAACTGATATGCAGCGGGTAAATTTTGAAGAGATCATGAAGCATTGTTGAGATCATTTTTTTAATTAATTTTTTTATTCAATTGTGCATGTGTGTATGTGTGTGTGTAGAACCATGGACAAATTTGGGAACCACCATGGACCGCCTCCACCTCCTCCTTGTTTACTCTGCCTGAGGATTCACAGCCTCTGCCCTACCAGGACCAGAAAGGCAGGCTGCCCCTGCTTCCACCCAGCATCTATCGATGGGGTCTAGGATCCGAACTCAGGACCTTCCGCCTGCAAGGCAGAGGCTTAACCTCTGAGCCACCTCTCCAGCCCCCATCAGTAGCTATTCATAGCATGCCTACTAAATACCACTAAAATGCATGTTAAACAGCAAAGACAGAACTTTGTGTGTGTGCGTGCGCCTGTAGAGGCCCAAAGGTGACATTGGAAATCATTCTGTATTGTTCTACCTCTTTATTGCTTTGTTCTGGGATTTCTCAGGGTCTGCCTTCCAGGATTGGAATTATAAGCCCATATTATTTCCACCAGTGGGATTTGGGGATCCAAACTCACATCCTTTTGCTTGAGAAGCAAAAACTTTTTTTTGCACTTTTTAATTTTTTTTAATGTTGCATACATGAATATGGAGAATTTATAACATTTTTACCCCTTTGTCCCACATCCCTCCTCCCCTCCTTTTCCCTTTATAGTGCTTCATCTCTCCTTTCAGACTCTCTCCTATTTTCAAATTTTTTTGCTTGTGAGGCCCACTGTGTTTCATGTAGTCTGTCATTGACGACATATACCTGACATGAGTCATGCTCCAGCAACATCCTAGATCAGTGGGTATACCATTGAGGAAAGCATCCTCCTTTACTTCCCCAACAGCATTAGTTCTCATCAATCTTTCAAGGAGGTGTGGAAGTTCTTGAGATTTCATGGTGAGATGTTAATAAGGCAGTTCCCCTGCAATTCTTATGTAAGTATACACTTCTGCCATGAAAACTTGTATATCATGACTATATTATGATAATGTCTGACTCACCACTTTCCCTCTCTAGGCTCTTACAATTTTGCCGTCCCCAAGAGGCAAAAGCTTTAACCACTAAGCCATCCCTCTACCCCCACAGACACAACTTTCTGTTTTCCAGGTTCCTGTTATAATGTTATTCAGGTTCCTTCAGAGAAGGGAGAACCTGGAGAGACAATTCATGGAGCCCGGGTGATATGCTCTATCACTTCTGCACAGAGAATGAAGCCTTCTTACTACCATAGCTTTGGTGAGTCTGAGATAAGGCAGTCACAATGGCTGGGCTTTAACCTCTCAGAATCACAGGGATTAGCTTTGACAAGCCTCACCTTGCTGGTTTGTCAGAGTGTGTTGATAATGAGGTCAGAGTTGCATTTTAATGCCAGTTATGGTTATTCTGTTTAATCATGTCATCTTTATTCTAACAGACTGACTGTTGGGAGAGATACTGTTGCTTAGTGCAATCAAAAAATTGATAATTAAAACAATTCAGGCAGTTTTAAAGCCCCCAAATGATAGTCACACATGAAAATTTATTAACTATTTTGTGGGGAAAGGATTTACATTCTGTATTATTTTAGTCTTTACTCAGAATATTTACTTTCTGTATTGTAAATTGCTAAAGCCAAATTCTCCTTGATCCTTACCCACAGTAAATATAGGAAAAGGACCAAGGAATAAATATGCAGATCATAAATAACACTTTAATGTTGTGTTGCTGTATTTTATCCGTAAACTAAATAGTCCAAGAAGAAAAGTAAGACACAAAGCAAGTTGAGGCCATTCAACCCAAGTATCTGCTTAGCATTTCTTTCTCTTGTCTAGGAATACAGGTGGGTGTAGTGAGTGGTTTCTGACTGGTGTCTGTTTTGATTGGCAGTATTATGTTTAGGTCTAACCTCCCCACTTCAGATTGCTCTAGTTTGTCAGTTAACTGTTTATTGTTTCCTGGGACCTTTTAGGAATGACAAGGAACTACATAATCTTCATCGAACAGCCCTTAAAGATGAAGCTGTGGAAGTTTGCCATGTCTAAAATTCGGGGAAAGGCCTTTTCAGATGGAATAAGCTGGGAACCCCAGTACAATACAAGGTTTTACGTGGTGGATAAACATACTGGACAGGTTGAGTATTTTGAACATATTGATAAAGAAAATGTCTAGGGGCAAGCAAGATGGCTTAGTGGGCAAAAGTGCTTGCCAACAAGCCTGAAGACTCCAGTTCAATCCCTGGAACTTGCCTGGTAGAAGGAGAGAACTAACTCTCTAAAGTTGTCCTTTGATCTCCATCCATGCGCTATAGCACATATATTCCTGCCACATAAACAAACAAACAGATGAATAAATTAAAAATGTGTAGTTCAAAAGGTGACTTTCCATGCTGCTGATTGTTTATCTTCACCTGGCATTATTCTGAAAGATGTTCCTAATAAGGACATTACTTCTGTGCATTGGGCTTGCTACTTATTAATTAATTAGCACAGTGGATTTTGTATATTAAACGTTGTAGGAAATGTTTTTATTCTTTTAATTTTTGATTTGATAAAATGTTATGTAGGAAATTTTCTTTTCGTGGATTTCCCTGTAAAATAAATATAAAGGACTATTGTTCATGCATAGACCTGTAACTTCTGTAGTTGCTTTTATGACTTTCTGGCTGTGTCGGTATGCTAATCTCACCAAAGTCTAAACATGCTGGTTGAATAACTTCTTACACTGTTAGCTAACAATAGTTCCTTTAGATTTGTCTACATTTTATCTGAAGATGATATCCTACATTTTACCTAAATTTCCTTATAAAATAATTTTAGCAATGAGTATATTTTTTCAAAGAATAAAGTAACTTAATGTATCATCAATAGAAAGAAGTATTTTCTTTTTTGATTTTAATTTTTTTCTTAATGTTTTTTAAAGTTTTATTTATTTGAGAGAGAGGAGAGAGGGAGAGAGAAAGAGAGAGGGAGGGAGAGAGAGAGAGGGAGGGAGAGAGAGAGAGAGAGAGAGAGAGACAGAGAAAGAGAGAGAGAGAGAGAAAGAGAGAGAGAGAGAGAACCATGTGAGCTTCCAGAGATTGAACTTGGGTCTTCAGGTTTGCAAGTAAAAACCTTGCCCACCAAGCTCTCTCTTTAACACTAGTAGCGGGCTGGAGAGGTGGCTCAGGGGTTAAGCCTCTGCCTTGCAGGCGGAAGGTCCTGAGTTCGGATCCCAGATCCCACGTATAGACGCCAGGCGGAAGCGCGGGCGGCCTGCGCTTCTGGTCCTGGTAGGGTGGAGCCTGTGAATCCCGGGGCAGAAGGAGGTGGAGGCGTCCATGGTGGTTCGCGAATTCGTCCGTGGTTCTACACATACACAGACACACACACACACACACACACACACACACAGACGCGCGCGCGCGCGCACATACACACGCATATGCACACAGTTGAATAATAATAATAATAATAAAAACACTAGTAGCAGTATTTTCTATTCTGTTTAGTCTTGTAATTAGAGAATAGGATTTACTTGTCTTTTAAGTAAATATGGGCCATACATATTTCAAGAGGAGTTTTGAGTTAGTTGTAATAGCAGATTGATCTGTATCAAGCAGTCTCAGTTCATTGATGGGAAATGAAATGGCTTAAGCAAGTGTTATAGTTTGTCTTTATGTTGCAATAAATTCACAACCGAACAATCTAGGCCAACAAGAGTATTTTATTCTTGCTTAGGATTCTTGCCTGCATTTCATAGTTCCCCTTGACAGGAGAGCTCATACCAACGCCAGGAGCCGTTGGAACTGACCTCACCATATTCACAGGGATTGCTGAGAGAGGAAGAAAATTTCACTTGCCAGACGGCAAGCCTGCCAGTGTATGCTGGAGTACGCCTAAGTACCCAACCAGCTCCCTCCATCGTATCCTCCTGTCCGTAGAATGGTGTCACCCACCATGGACTCATCATCAGTTAGATAGTCTCCGGTGGGGGTGGGCTTGTCTTAACTATCAGTTCTTTTTTTAAAATTTTGTTATTATTTATTTATTCAGTTGTGTGTGTGTGTGTGTGTGTGTGTGTGTGTGTGTGTGTGTGTGTGTGTAGAACCAGGGGCGAATTCAGGAACCACCATGGACGCCTCCACCTCCTCTCTGTTTACTCTGCCCTGGGATTCACAGGCTCCGCCCTATCAGGACCAGAAATGCAGGCCGCCCCCGCTTCCGCCGGGGCTTCACCCCTGAGCCACCTCTCCAGCCCCTTAACTACCAGTTCTTTACAGATGAGCCCAGAGCTCAGCCTTCAGCTGTCAAGTTGATACTTGCATATAAGTAGCACAACAAATAATGCTTATATCCTACCACATCTCTTCTGGTTTCCACTTTCCACTATATTGAGGGTACCATATAATCTTAACTAGATTGTAATAGATTTATTCTTCAACAGAGAGAGAAGGGAGGGAAACAAAAGGAAGGTTAACTGAATGCCTTTAAGTGTCTGAATTTCTCCCTGCAGCTTCTTCCAGGGATGTACTACAGCAAACCTTTTGTAACCTTTCATCAAATCAATGCCTTTGAAGACCAGGGCTGTGTGGTGATTGATCTGTGCTGCCAAGATGATGGAAGGAGCCTCGAGGTTTACCAGCTGCAGAATCTCAGGAAGGCCGGGGAAGGACTTGATCAGGCAAATACTTTTGATTTCTTAGGGACTATCAAAACAGTTCTGAATGGCTCAAGATCTGGTTTTGAGTTTGGAATTTCTCATTTCTTTTGCTCCTTGTGGAAAATGAGGAGGGACCATAGTTTAAAAGCATGGAAGAGGGGCTGGAGAGATGGCACAAGCTTGCAAAAATCCTCTCCTAATAGAGTCACACAGGATATATATAATTTCTTCAGGAACTAGTCATGGCATGTTGAATTGTTTTCCTGGGAAATTCACAAACCAAGCCTCATTGTTCAGGGTTTTATTGGGGATCAGTTATGTAAACATTCAGCCCCTTCATGCCCAACCTCAGTTAGTGAAGCTGCCCAGGGGCACTCAGGTAGTCATTTAATTATTAATCAATTAATATTATTTTCAGGTTTATTTTAGAGCTTGGGATCAAATCCTGAACCTTGCCTTGCACATACTAAATATTGAGTTATATCCTTTACCCTCAGATGTTCATTTCAAATCACATTTGTGTGTGTGTGTGTCTGTGTGTCTACGTGTGTCTGTGTGTGTATCAGAAGGCATTGTGTGTGCTTGTGGAGGTGACTTGGGGACCCACTCTCAATTGTGCTACCTTCTTGTTTTGCTTTGAAGTTTCCCAGGCTCTGCCTTCCAGGACCAAGAGTACAGGCTGCCACCATTTCTGCCAGTGTTTTTATGTGGGATCTGGGATCCGAACTCAGGACCTTCTGCTTGGGAGGCAGAGGCTTAACCCCTAAACCATCTCTCTAGCCCTAAGTCACGTTCTTAGCATAGACTATATGGATTAACTAGTACAGTGTGAATCAAAGCCTTACACGGAACAGACAGAACATTCCAAACTCAGTTCCTAGGAGCCACCTGAGTGAATATTGAAAATTGATCATTTTCAAGAATATGTGGTATTTGAGTAATTCTCTCTGCTAGGGTGACCCTTTTCTGAACTGTACAAATGTGAAAAGATAGGCATCCTTGTAACTCTCTGGTCCCTGGGACCTTTCACTATGTAATTACTTGTTTATTTGATGCTAATTAATATGTAATTTTTATAGTTTTCCCACCACTAGAATATAAGTTCTGTGAAGTCCAAGACTTTGCATTGTTTGATATTGTATTCCTCCCAGTGTCTAAAACAGCACTCATTCTATAGTAGGCACTCCATGCATGTTTGCTGAATGACTGGAAATTGCCATTAGGGTAATTCCTTTGGGATGCTAGTAATGCTATGAACATAGAGTAGCAGGATATGCTGTTATCCTGAGAATGACATTTGCTCAACGTGTTTATTTGTCTCTTCTGAACAGGTCTATAATTCAGTGGCAAAAGCTTTCCCTAGAAGATTTGTGTTGCCCTTAGATGTCAGTGTGGCTGTCCCCGAGGGAGAGAACCTCAGTCCATTGTCCTATTCTTCAGCCAGTGCTGTGAAGCAAGGTGATGGGAAGGTATGCTATGAATGCATATTAGACTAAGAATTTGAATTTTAGTGTATTCCCTTATGCTTTGGCTGTTCTCCAAATGTTTGATGCCAGGCAATCAGCTTCGTAATATTTAGCTGGAACCTTACTTGCACAGAAACACAGATACTGGTGGGACTGAACATTGCTGACTGTAATTCCTGAGCCTTGTCTTAGTTTCTATGTGTTGCTCTCAGAAAACACGTGATGGAACAACTTAAGGAAGAAAAAGACTGATTTGTGCTCATGGCACATCATGTCGGGAAGTCAGGTCAGCTGGAGCTTGGAGCAGCTGGTCACACTGCAATTATAATCATAACAGAAAATGATTGTGGCAGTTAGCCTGCATGTTGCTGATAAATTCATCATCAAACACCTTAGGGGAATTTTGTTCTTGTTTTACAATTGTCTGGTTACAGTTCTTACTCCAGCTTGGCAGGAAAGTCCAGGGACTGAGGGAATGGGACACACCATATCTACAATGGAAGCAAACTTCCATTGCTAGACAGCTTCTCCGTTCAAGTGTGCAGAAGAATGTCAACTTCCTTAACTAGCTCCCTCCATCTTCTCTAGCTGTCCAGGAACTAGTTCCACCCAGCATGGGCTGATCCTTTCCCCTCAATTAGACAAGCCCCTGCAGGCTTTCTCAGGACTTAACCACCAGTTCTTTACAACAGTGCCCACAGCCCAAGTCTTTAAGGCCAAGTTGACACCTGTATCTTGCTCTCATAGTGATGAATGAATACAAACTGCCTCTCAGCTCCCTTTCTGTCTGTGTGCAGTCCAGAATGCCAGCCAACAAAAGGTGCCTACGGCATTTGACAACCTAATCACAAGGCCCAAAACATATGTGCTTATTATGGAAAAAGAAACAATATGAAAGGTGTCAGAGAATCTCAGTTTCCAAGTCTTGTCATAAATTTACAGAGGCTCTCCACTACAGAAACTAAGAATTAACTACTTCAAATCCTCTTGGGATTACTTTTAGATCTGGTGCTCTCCTGAAAATCTTCATCGTGAGGACCTGGAAGAAGAAGGAGGGATCGAATTTCCACAAATCAACTATGGCCAATTCAGTGGCAAAAAGTATCACTTCTTCTATGGCTGTGGCTTTCGGCACTTGGTGGGGGACTCTCTGATTAAGGTCGATGTGGTAAACAAGACACTGAAGGTAATGAACATCTTCCCTTGAATTTTTCCAAGACCGATCCTGCCTTTTGAATTAGTTTCTGTATCTCTTCAGATTCTTTAATATTAAAACAGCTCAACCATTTTTTTCTCAAGTTGGAGAACCCTGTCATCACCCAAATTAGAAAAAAACTGAAGGAAACCAAAAGCTTAGGAAAATAGTGCTAAACTTGGTGTTATTGTAGGAGAAGGTATGGGGTTAAGGTTGCTGGGACGGCTACTGCAGGTTGATGGGAAATTTCAATAACACAAGTTATGTCCAATAGCTATGGAATCCAGAGGCTGCAAAAGCTTCTTCTACCTATATTTAATTCATTAAGACTGTTTCTATTGCTGGAACATTCTACTGCAGCCAAATATATGCTGTGTGACAAATATTAGTGGCAGCTTCCCAACTACAACTGGTCTCTTATCCTATGCTCTTTTGGGAACTTGCAGGTTTGGAGAGAAGATGGCTTTTATCCCTCAGAGCCTGTTTTTGTTCCAGTACCAGGAGCCAGTGAGGAAGATGGTGGGGTTATTCTTTCTGTGGTGATCACTCCCAACCAGGTAAGTCTGTTTTTCCATCATTGCTCAGAAAGAAAATGTGGTAGGAACCATTCGAGGTGATATCCAGTGATTCAGCCCATATTTTATGTTGACGTTGCCAGGGCATCTTCTCCCTTCTCTTCCTCTTCTATGCACACACCCCTTTTCAAAAACCACAATCCATGCTATGCTTTTTTTTCATTCAATTGTGTGTGTGTGCACGTGTGTATGTATGTAGAACCACGGACGAATTCGGGAACCACCATGGACCGCCTCCACCTCCTCCTTGTTTACTCTGCCCTGGGATTCACAGGCTCCGCCCTACCAGGACCAGAAACGCAGGCTGTCCCCGCTTCCGCCTGGCATCTATACATGGGGTCTAGGATCCGAACACAGGACCTTCCGTCTGTAAGGCAGAGGCTTAATTAACCCCTGAGCCACCTCTCCAGCCCCCATGCTGTTTTTTATATTATTCTTTTATTAGAGTTTCATACATGAATACAGTGAATTTATGATAGTTTTACACCTTAAACCCCAATCCTATCTTCCCTCCTGTTCCCACTACAGCCTTTCTTCTTCCTTGTCAGTCTCCTTCCTATTAGCATTTTTTTTTCATGAGTTGCCTACTGAGTTTCATCTGGGTTGCCTTTGATGGCACATGCCTGAGCACTTGTTGAAGCATGAATCATGTATCAGTGGGTGCACTATTGAGGAATGCGTCTCCCTGTCCCGTCAGGATTTACCTTTATCAGACTGTCAGGGAGGTGTCAGGGAGGGCCCTTAAAGTTGTGGAATACCATTTTATTCATGTGGAATTTGTAACTTACAAGAGACATGCATTAGAATACAGTGGTAAAACCAGTGTTTAAATCATCTGGCTACTTGTCTCCTCATACCACCATCTGTGTTTTTAATTTAAATGAACTGACCTCAAAGTTTAATAGCATAAGCCATCTTAATGATGTTACTAAGTGATTTCTTATCTAGGCAGTCAAATGTGTTTGCTTCAAGTTCTGGCTTTCATGAATTATTAGTGGCATTGGGATGTGTGATTTTGAAGCCTTTTAATGGTTCAGTGAAAAAAGTGTTGTGATCTATTAGTAATGTTTGCTGTGGCCTTATTCCTCATGCCACACACTTAAACCCCATAATTAGGTTGTTTCCATAATTAGGATGGCGCAAACCTGTCTGACTTTGCAATGCTGATCTTTAAACAACTCCAAAGTAACACAAAATTGAAGCACCTCCAGAAGAAAAAAATTTAGGAAATTGGAAAGAGGCAAATAGAAAAATCATTAGACTCAAAGAGATCCTATGACAATGTTAGCATGAACGACTTCCTTTGCTTTAGTATTAACTCAGCTACGGTTTTTCAGTTCAGTTCAGTAGCTCACCTAGCAAATTTAATGAAGGGATAGGTAGAGTATTGTGCTGAGTGCTGGGCACAGGTAGGCAATGAGTGAGCATTCCTGCAATTCTATGAATAAGGATCCAAGTCAGTGAAGCTTTTAAGCTTCTTAAACAAACAGACAGAGATTTTCAAATTTGATTTTCTTTTTCTAGAATGAAAGTAATTTTCTTCTTGTCTTGGATGCCAAGAACTTTGAAGAATTGGGCCGAGCAGAGGTCCCTGTGCAGATGCCATATGGTTTCCATGGCACTTTTGTACCCACATGACGGTACAGTCATAAGGTCTGGGAACTAAGTTTAAATGAATATATTCTTCACACAACATGGGAAATTGGGCCTCTTCATCCCAAGCAGTTATAGCTTGGATCTGATATGTGAACACTTGTTCTCCTGGGTTGTGCACTATTTTGGGGGGCTGGGGAGGCCTTCCAGGCTCTAAGCAATTAGGGATGAGACTGTGAAGCTCTCTGCTCTTGCTGGTTTACTGCAGTATAAACAGCCTTTAGCTCCTGGCCCCAACCCTGCCATGGCTAGAACTGTTCCACCATGCCCTCCCCCCCCAATGGACTGAAATCCCCTGGAACTGTGACCCACAATAAATCTTTCCTCTCTTCTATTAGGTGTTTGTCACAGTGATATGCAACTGATTGATTAAAAAAATCATGAACATTTGGTCTTAAAATTTCTATTAAAGATAATCTGATATATGGTTTTATGTTTTCTTATTTCCTTGAAATCAGTAAGCAAGTGTTGATAAAACATTTTGAAGCCAGTCTTAAAAGTACATTTATTTTCTCTACTTAATCAGAATATATGGAAAAAAGGTTAAAACGGGATCATCACTGTCATCAGATAGGTGTGTGATCAATCATGGAAGACATACAAATGATCATGGATAGTCAATCTGCCTAGAATCTAAATCTAAAAGCAGGTATTCTTTCTATCAACATTGGTCCTAAGATAGGCGGGGCAGGAAGCCAGCTCTGTCATTGTACTAGTTACTCTTCTCTGTGTTGTGAGATAATACCCAAAGGGATATTTATTCAGCTTATGCTTCCAGAAGGGAGGTATTGTCCATTATGTCGGAAAAAGCATGGCCGATTGACAGAAACTGAGGAGGCCTAAGTCACTACAGACATCATAGAAGCTGAGAGCTGCTGCATGCAAGCTCAAGAACAGACTCACTCACTCAAGCAGAACGGGGCTAACTAACCTCATGGCCCACCCCCTGTGACTGCCTTCTTCCAGCAAGGCTCCCCAAAAGGTGCCATGACCTCCCCAAATACTGGTAACAGCTAAGGGGTCAAAACACCTGAGACTGTGAGGGGCAGTTTATATTTCCAGCCATTAGATTTCCCCCTGACTCCCACAGACTCATTGTCATCTCATTATGTAAACCATACTTTGTCCAACTTAAAAAATCCCATAGACTACATTAGTGTCCTAACACAGTCCAAAGGTTCAAAGTCCAAGGCCTGTAAAATCAAAAGACAAGTTATATACTTCCAACATATGATGGCACAGAATAAACATTCCCATTCCAAAAGGAAGAAATGGGAGCATATCCTAGAAAGATTGGTCTGAAACAAGACCAAAAATCAGCAGGACAAACTCCAAGTCCTGCAGCTCCATGTCCCAACAGGTGATCCTCTTGTCGAAATCATCTCAGTTGCAAATAACTTTGGTTCCACCCCTCTGGTGCAAATGCCTACAAAATTCATCACTCTCTTGGACTGGCTCCTCCTATGATAAATAGTTTTCCTTGGCAGATGTCCTACATTGGTTCTGGTATCTCTAACATCTTCACTTCAATGACAAACCAGGCTTTAACTCCACAGCACAAAGTGCCCTCTTGGGCCTCTCACCAGACTTTCCCATTCTGCCACAGTTGCTTGATTTCCACCGTTCTCTGAAATCTTGGAGGATGGATCCATTACCTCCTCCCTCTTGCATCTTTGATGCCTCTAAAACCAGGACACGTGGACAGCTTTGCCAAGTTCTGCTATAACCTCCAGGTGGAGATTGGCCCCTTCGAATCTCAGTTGGTTCAGCTTCTCTGTGTTGATGCTGGGAAGAATCTCTATCTCATTTGGGCAGTTCAGAGGAGGAACAGACACTTCCTTTGAACTCCATCCTATAGCTCTTTCCTTTCAAAAGAATTTGCATTCTTATGGGTGGGAGCCTTCCCAGAGGATCTTGCCTTCAGAGTGTAGCCTCTTCTATTATCCAAATTGAAAGCCGACTTTGGTTCATTTACATGTGGAGGTAATCTCTTTTACAATAACCATCACTTTGCTATCTGTAGTCTCTGTAGACTTGCCCTTATATTTTTCTTCAAATTTCATAGTTTTTACTTTTTTTGTCATAACTGAAGAAGAGCACAAAAAAGCACTACACCACACTATCAAGACTGCATTGTCTTGAAACTTCTTCCAAACATTGGAATTTGACTTCAAGCAAGCTTACAGGGTGAGGGCGAAACTTAAACTGTCTGCCCCTCATCCAGTTCCATCTGTTCTCCTGTGGACATCACAAGTTAGGCTTCCACTATCCGCATCTCTAATAGCTTCAGTCTCTTTCAAGCTCTCACTAGAATGACCCTTTTGGGCCTGCCTCCAAGACACAAAGGTTTTCTCAGTGAAAAGTCCCATATTTCTCCCAACAAACAATTCCTTATCACAGCAATGGCCATACTTCTCTACTTGGTACCAACTTCTCTCAACTTCACAAAAGCTTTCTGGTATGGGTTCACAGTTTCATACCCAAATCCCACAAATTGGTACAAATTTCTGTAGCAGTTACTCTGTTGCTGTGAGACACCACTCAAAGTCAAGCAACTTAAGGAAGAAAGGGAGATTTATTCAGCCTGTGGTTCCAGAGGGGAGATGCTGTCCATTACTGGAGAAGGCATGATAGAAGCTGGAGGAGGCCTAAGTCACTAGAGACATCATGGAGGCTGAGAGGTGCTGCGTGCAAGCTCAAGAGCAGACTCACTCGAAAACAGGCCTCCATCAAGGACCCAAATAAGTAATGAGACATCTGATTAAGTTCACAGACTTTTGTTCCTGATCATTTACTACTGAGGGGATATGATCTCACCAGAAGAGGAGGGCATAGAGTCTGGCAGATAAAAAGTAACCATTTTGCAAATGGGTGATAGATCCCTCCCTCACTGTGGTTTCCCACTTTTATTACATCTACCTTTGAATGTGCTTTTATCACAAGACTCTAGTTTAACAGCTTTTTGTCTCTGGCCAGGGGGTAACATACAATGCCCACCAGGATGGAGTGAAGGGCATTGCAAGAGCAGCAAAAATGCAAAAGAAAATCAACAAACCACAATCCAGAACTTCAGAGACTCTATATCAACCACCTAGAACTAGGCCAGCTTAATCTCTCCCCATCTTGAAGCTCAGGGAAATTTGCGGAAGAGGGGGCGGTAAGAGTGTAAGAGCAAAAGGATGGGAGGAGCAATGATATGTAAGATACTCCATACTAGTTAGGGCTGAAGCAATCATAATTGGACTTTGCATGCCCTGCGCATTGTCCAACACACTGTTGACCTCACAAAGTCTAGCATCTGCTAAAGGCACCAAGATCCTTGGAGGCAAAGGATTGGCAGCCACAGCAGTGTTCCTATACCTAAGGGGAACACGGGAAAGGGTTCAGGGAAAGAGCACTGGGTCCTTGTACGTCATCGGAGAGGAGGGCCCAGAGGAAAATCAGGCATGCACAAGAAAGGACTCTCTAGGAATTGGGGCGGGAGGCACTGGGGGATGGGGAGGGACGGGGGTGGGGAGGAGGGAGGGAGGGAACTGGTGTACCTATTAAGTTTGTATGAGCTGAAATAATAATAAAAAATGTATTAAAAAAAAAAGAGCAGACTCACTCAAGCAGGCTACCTAACCTTATGGCCCACCCTTGTGACTGCCTTCTGCAGGCACGGCTTCATCTCTTAAAGGTGCCGCGACCTTCCCAAATACTGGTAGCAGCTAAGGAGTCAAACATATGAGCCTGTGATGTGGTGGGGTCAACTCACATTTCAAACCATGACAAGCATGCTTGGTGGCCTTCTCCTAACATGGCTGTTCCTGCGTCATCTGTAGTAGATGCAACTTTAGTTTTCTGACTCTTCTACAGAACATCCACTTGCCTCCCCGCTTCAGCCTTTGGAGGTAATCATCTTGAGGCATTCCTTCAAATCTCCAGGTAGCTTTCCAAAGCTTGATAAGGAGCCAGTAGTTCATTTAGCTGGGCAACAGGTGGCAGTAGAGACCGCAGAATCTTCACATCCCAGGTTTGTATCAACAGTGCTTACATCCTAGCAAACCACGCCCTTGCCAATGTTGGTTTGTTTTTTTTCCCCCCTCAGGGGCTCCATGCCTGGCTGAATTTAGTCTTAGATCCGTCAAACTGTCCAAGCTCTTCTTGCATGTGCTTCCTGGAGAAGGCCCTCAAAACCTGTAATAGGCACACATGTGAAGTCATGTTACGTTCTCCTGGTCTGCACGTTTCTTCTTTAACTTTCCTTGAGAGTTATTCCAAACTCTACAAATCCTGTCTTCTTTTGCCAAATATTCATGGCAATAAAGTAAAACAACTAAATCCCATGTCTGGTTTTGTGAGATGCAGAATGCAGTGTATGTATGAAGAGAACAGAACCTATTGGTGTTCACAGGAATCTATGAAAGACATTCCTTGTACGTCTTCACACACAAAACATGAAAGTTTAACATAATTTATCTAAATCTGAGGTTGATGAACAGTGACTTCTGGAAAGCATACAGATCTGATGTAGAAACCTTTTCTGTATCAGTACATGGGGAGTGAAGCTCATATATACAAAGCTTAGCTGCTATCATCAAAGTGCTTTGACCCAAGGGTGTCTTTGTTATACCTTGGCCCTGCCTTTCCCGAAGTTCCTGGTGAAGAAGAAAAAAGGACCAGAGGCGTTTTATCATGTAGGCATCCTGTCTAGTAGTCCAATGCAGAATGCTCTGGTAAAATTAAGTAAGCAAGATTTTTGAAAGTTCCTGTGCATCTTTCTGTTCCTAAGCCCAGTGCCCAGAGACTCAAAGCCATTATGTAGTGTACAAGTCAGGGGAAAAGAAGAGTGGCAGGGTCAGCTCCCAGCCCAGCTTACCCCAGGTGAGGAGCTGAACAGAATGTAAGATGGCCAGGACTGGTTGAGGTCGAGAATTGGGGCCTAGATCCTTTTTTTCTTTTTTCCTGTGAACATAATTCTAGAGGACAAGTCACAACCCTCTTTGGTGGCAGTTTCACACACATGACCTTGCCTGTGACTAAACAAGGCTCATTCGTGCCTGGAAATGATATTCAAGCAGCTGAAAATTACTTTGAGAAAAGATAGGAGACAAAAAGAAGATGGGGCCCCTTTGCCTTTATAGACATTTGCAATTCTTCTATAATTGGTCTCAGTCAATGTTTCCTCCCACCCTGCTCTTCATTGTACCTAAGAATTTGCCAGCAAGCAGTAATCAGGACAAACTTTCCCACATTTCCTTTGCTTATGCTCTTCCTGGAAATTTCTGTTTACCCTCCTGTGGAGCGCCATTACAATACAGTGCAAAAGTCATCTCTCGAGTTTGATCACAGTAGCCCACATGGTGGGAGGAGAGAACCAAATCTCAGAAGTTGTCAGAGAACTTCCACACATGGTGCATGCACCCCTGTAATCTCTCTCTCTCTCTCTCTCTCTCATTTCTTCTTTGAAGCCCTTTTGGAGATAGAATTAGTCATCTTTCATTTGCCATGTTTCTGTTTGACTTTCCCACGAAATTGAACTTTTGGGGGACAGGCTGTTTGTTTGTTGTTTTGACAAATGTGTCTGTTGCTTGGGGCATCTTTATGTCAAGAACAATTCCTTTTTATAAAAATTTAATATATGGATAAGGGCTGGAAAGTAATTGTGATGGCTGGCTTGCCAACATGTGAATAACTTAGGGGGGTATTTATTTATATTTGTATTTTTTTTCTTGGTAGGAAGTTATTAACTGGAGCAGGACAACTCATCAGTGGCCACACCACTGAACA